>JAWDJE010000002.1:309803798-311003798 GCA_035047345.1 Bradypodion ventrale
AGGTGCATCAAGGGTGGTAGCCAGACGGTGCCATTCCTTGGGGCCTTGGACAGGGGTACCATTTGATCCTTGGGTGCCATCTTTGCTGCACTACGTCAGGTCCCTACGAAGATCCGAGCGGAAGCATTTTCACTATTTGGTTCTGGGTTGCACAGTTTATTATTAATAAAGGTTGCTGTCTGACTCTTCATTTGGGGTGGGGGCAAAAAAATCTATGATATATTATAATTAAACCAAATCAATATGTTATACCTGTTATCTAATTTTTGCGTTTCCCTCTCAGCTCCTTTCCATTGGGGACACAGAAAGAGCCTCCTCAGATTGTGATATTTCTGAACTACAATCGGGCAGACCCTGGCAACGAAAACCTTGTTTTGCCAACTAATCTTTCTCATACTAGGTCAGGTGAAAGGAACTAGGGAATTAATTCACCAAAATGTGGTTTCATTTGGGCAGTTTCACATCTGGCCTAGACACGGAGAAGGAGAAGAAAAAGAAAAAGAAGAAGCTCTTTTCTTTTACTGAGTTCCTAACTTCATATAGCATATCCTCAAAACATGGATGTACTACAAAGCTAACAACTATGTGAAAACTTATTTGGACGAATTGTTTAGTTTTTACATAAATCATGGGAGGGGGAAGAGATTGTTTTCTTGCTTTAGTAACAGGCAGTAACCCCTCATACCATCAGCAATGCCCTTGTGCTGACAGATCTCCCTTGTGCAGGCTGATTTCAAACATTTGTCAGCAAAGGGATTGCCAGAAGAATTACGCTGTGGGTGAGTATCTACAGGCAGAAGAGTGAAACAGAGTCAGAGAAAGGGAAGATTAAGAAAGGAGCTAAGTTTTTGGATCCAAACCTCCTGCAGTTAGAACATAGTGAGGCTAAAGTGAGGAAGTCTTAAGTAATGTTGAGATAGATAATAGATAAATCTTTATTGTCATTGTCCTGCACAGAACAACGAGATTGAAAAACCACTTATCGACCCAACAAAACCTAAACAAAATACAACTATACAAAATTATCAACATACTCCCACCCCACATATACACATTTAACCCCTAAAAAGCTCTAAAACTCTAAAAACTATATACAGAAGCTCCCTCATAGATTGCATTTCACTGCATTCAAAGCCAGAACCGCTTTTGGTTAGAAACTATTTCTCAAGCGGCTGGTCCTGGTCTTTATGACCCTATACCTTCTTCTAGAAGGCAGAAGCTGAAAGAGATAATTTCCGGGGTGTGTACTATCCTGCACAATCTCTACAGCGTTCTTATAACACCTGGCAGCATAGATTTGATCTAGAGTGGGAAGAGTACGCCCGATTATCCCCTCCGCAGTCTTTACGACCCTGGACAGCATTGTTCTTTCCCTAGCTGTACAACTCCCAAACCATACACACAGACGATAGGTTAACACACTCTCTATGGTACAGTGGTAGAATGCCAACAGCAGGTCCTTTGAAAGATTGTTCTTCCTGAGGATTCTCAAGAAGGATAACCTCTGCTGTGCTCTCTTCATCAGAGCTTTGGTGTTTGCTCCCCATGTCAGATCATCCCTCAGCTCCATTCCCAGAAATCGAAACACCGAGACCTGTCTCACACAATTCCCTTCAATAATAAGTGGCTGGATGTTCATTTTGCATTTTCTGAGTGTCCATAGATTGGTAGGGGTTCTCATTCAGTACAGTTAGTTGACCCCATAGGTCAGGAGTTCTAAACCTTTTTAAGCCGGGGGCCAGGTCACACTCCTTCGGACAGATTTGGGGGCTGGACAGCATTTTACCCTTCCTCCACCACATGGCACTTCCTAGTGTGGTGGAAGTGGTGGTAGGCCACATGAAATGACACCATGGACCACAAGTTGAGAATCCCTGCCATCTCTAAATAACAAATGCTAATCCTGTAATTGTGCCTTTTCCAGACTCCCCTGTTCTATATAAGGCAAGAGCTGGCTGAGTTTTCATCTGTCACATGCTTATTTCCTACACTTTTTCAGAGGAAGTGCTTTAAAAAAACTATTAGGAATACTCTCCATTAGTGAGTGTTTGGAGCAGGGTGCCCCCTGCCCCTCTATAGTGCTTAAGGTCCCCTGATCTTCCTGCTTAATGTTTCTTTTGCACAACCACAAGCGTAACTTCACAAAGAGAGGTAGCATGATACTCTTCCTACCTGTATGACAGTGTTACCACCCTCCAAGAGGGCAATAGCCAACAGGATGCTTTCATGAAACACTCTGTCACTGGTGGCGTTCATGGTGAGATCTATGACCAAGTTAGATGCACCTTCCTTATCCAAATGACACTGGACTTCAGCCAAACTCATTTCACCACGACTTGCTGAGCTGGAGCCAGACACACCACCTATAAGAAATCACATAGTTTAAGAAAGCACTTCATGCTCCTCACCAGAAAAAAAGTTTTTCTTTAAGGAAATCAAATGTTAATATTTACTATATTCCTATTTAGTCAATATTTTACTACTTTCTACATGCCACACAACATGCCCTTTATAAAACAAGATGAGTACATTCATTTCAATTTACAGTATTTAAAACATTTTTACCAACTTTTCCTCAGTTAGTACAAATGGTTAACATGTGACATTAAAACAATAATTTACCAAATTTTAAAGACAGTTTGATAATAAATCCAGTAAAGCAGCTATACATACTGAAACAGTGGAGAGAAAAACATGTAGAAGGCTTTTACGCATGCGTAGAACGGTCCTGCGCAGAACCGTTCTGCACAGCTCACTTCTACGCATGCGTAGAAGGCTTCTACGCATGCGTAGAATGGACCTGCACAGAACTGTTCTGCGCAGCTCACTTCTACGCATGCGTAGAAGCCTTCTACGCATGCATAGAAGTGAGCTGTGCAGAACGTTTCTGCGCAGGTACATTCTACGCATGCATAAAAGCCTTCTACGCATGCGTAGAATGGACCTGCGCAGAAACGTTCTGCACAGGTCCTGTAATCTCCGGAGCTGTGCTTGACAGGTAAGCACTGGCACTCAGCAAGCCAGGTTGAGACCACCCGGGTGAAGCTGGGCACCACTGCTAATCATAAATAAGGAACATCATAAATAAATCACAGCAGCTGCATTTAGCTGCTCCTTACTCTCTTCAATTTCACTGTTTCAGTATGCTAGAGATGGCAAAATAACAATGACTGAAGGCCTGTTGCTTAGGTGAGATATGCCTCCAAAAGAACACTATGTTTATAGTTCAAGGCCTAATTATTTCTGCCATGCCAGAAAAAAATTTAAGGATAAACAGAATGCTGGGAAATAACATCTAGAGTCATACTTTGGAGGAAAATGTCCTGATACTAACCCTGAAATCACTGGTGAGTCCAAAAATGTGAACATGGATGTTTCTTTCGTTTGAATGAATACATATAAGTAAACATTTTAAGAATTAAACTTGTAATACTTCATATTTTCCAGAACCAAGCTTGGTAGTTACCTACTGCAGTAATAATCCTTTTTTAAAATTTAATGAAGTGGTTAAAAAAATTCCAGATTAAATTGAAACATGGTAAAAACAGATGTACTGCAGGTAAAAAGAAAAATATGTTAATTAGGAGGTGACTTCTCCAACACTGTGGAATTAATTTTATTCTGTGGATGACATGGAAGCAATGTGGGTGAAAAATCTGCTTTAAAAGTTCTTAGAAATATTCAGGTTGATATTCAAAAACAGAACATTCAACATGGCAGTCAAGTTATTAACTAGTACACTCAACATCCTACCTCCTCCCACAGCTTTGTTAGAGCCTCCAGGAGATAATGGCCCATTGCCAAAGCTGGTAAGGCTCTCTCGTCTTCCTGCACCTCTGATGTTCCCATAGTAACGGTTGACCAAAAGTTGTCTGAGTGCCTCACCCTTAATTTAAATATATTAAATATAAAGACAAGGTTATGGATGGAGTAGACTAGCAATATTTAACAGAGATACAGTACTTACAATTATTTTCAGTTAGATGCAATGAGACAATAGAAATGGAGATTGGGAAGGAGGGAGGTACGTCTATGAAAAAGTAAAAAATTATCTCCATCATTGTTAGACATGCATGCAGAAGCAATTCCACACTAACAAAATCAGTTCTGAGTTTTAAATATTTGCTTTGTGTTTATACTAGGTTAACATAATGAACTTCAACTACTGACTAAAAGGGGACATTGTTTATCAAATCAATTCACTAAAGAAACTATTTTCAGAATTTACACTGTTCTCTTACGGTATTCCATGATCTGAAAGTGTATTTTTAGTGCACTTTTCTCCTTTCATGTCAGATTTCCTAAGAATGTACTAATCAGCAGGAAAAAAACCAATACTGTACCGGTAATAAGATTGCTTACTCTGGAATGAGGCTCTTGCTTTACTTAATCCCCTACTTAAATTACACTCATGTTTCACTAAACTTCATTATACCAACTATTTCATTCAGTTAGCTGCCAAGACACATGTACGCACACTCATAAGCACTGACCTAATCAGTAAAAGGTACTCTCAGCTAATGGCTAGAATAATGTGAAAATAAGACAGACACCACACACAATTTGGAATGGATTCAACAGTATGAGTATATTCTTTTCTCACCCCTCTGGAAATACTTAATTATCACCTAAAAATTATAGGAATATGTGGGTATAGATTTCACTCTATACTTAATGTTTTCAGACATGTACATTACAGAAAGTCCTCACCTATGAAATTGAATATTAAACATTAGTATTTCTACCTCATTTTACTAAATCCTGGGGAAAGGGAGACACTTCTCTCCTCAACCAGAGGTAAGGCTGCTGCCAAAGGTTGGGAAAGATTAAGACTTTGACTTATCACACTCCAGTCTGCCTGTGCAGGAGGTCCATGGCTCTCCTCACATGTTCAGTTCTGTTCTGCTCTACTCAGCTAAATTGTTGGAAAATGTATGTGAGATTAAGAAGCCCAGAGTCCCAATGGTTTGCTATAAAGGGCAGCCTATGTTAGGTCTCTTTTTCTGTTTCTTTTCTTTTTCATACTGGCTTGCCTTTAAGTTTGTATACCTAGTCCATGTCAATACTACATGAGATAAACATTTTGTAAATGCAAACTTTGTAGAGGTTTCAGACCACAGAAACGTCTGCAGAAGCAGACAATGCTGGCTCTTCGGCTTTGAAACAGAGATGAGCACTGAACCCTAGAGTCGGATACGACTGGCTTTTGAGCAAGGGTAACCTTTACCTTTACCTTTACCGGGACTTTCTCTGCCAAGTGTTCCCTTATAACAAGATACATTCTGCTCTAGAAATCTGTTTATGAATGACACCCAAACTGCTCTACTCAAGGGTTTTCTATTCACAAGTGTGACTGAAGTCCAGAACTAGGCCCATTTCCACTGCTTTTTCTACTTTGCTCTGAAGATGAGAATGCTGATTTTAACAGACTGATTTGAGATTAGAGACTATTCCTTTTCAGTCACAAATGAAAGGAAGCAAGCTTTCCAGTGTACAGTTTCCAAGGTCATCTTCTGCCTTCAGGCACTGTGTGTGTGGCAAACAATAGCAGTCCAGCAACCTTTCCTTCCCTCAGTCTTCCATATGAGTTGTCCTTTTGTTGGAAGACAGAGCTTTTCATAGTGTCTCCTGCACCCCTAAATGACTGTCCTACCTTCAGTGGCAGTGGAGGACACTGACCACTGACAATAAAGTAAGATTCAATTGCCAATCTAGTTTGCTTTTGTACAATGGAGGTGTCACTGAGCAAAATGTCTTGGGTAAGTCTCGGTCATTGCTCTCTAGTCAACTGAATATCTTGGCACATGTAAAATTGTGAAAACACCAAGAATTCAAGGGTGTCTCAGTAATCTCCTAATAGAACATTACATGGCAATTACCAAAATCTCTTTATATTTCATTAATACTCATTCTTAATTTCACAACTGTAGAGTTAGTTCTTTTCCCATACTTATATCATTAAAGGTACTGTATTATGTTAACAATGAGTTGAGAGAAAGAAAAACCAGTTACAGAACGACCAAGAAAATGAAAACAAATAACACATTCAAAAATAAAAACTTTCATCTTTAAGTATTTTCAAACCTTGTTTTCCCATTCAGTAGAAAGGAGATTGATCAGATGGAAATGGAAAAGTTATTTGCTCCATTCAAACCTAAGCATCAACCTCATATTGCACTTCGTGCAAGCATATCAGAGAAGAAACAAAAAAATAAAATAAAGAAGACAAAAAAGTTGTGGCACCTTAAAGATTAGCAGGTATATTTTAATATGAGCTTTAATGGGTCATGACCACTTCCTTAGACAAAACAGTGAGACTTTATGGCAATAATTTATACATGGCTCCATAAACAGGTGGTGATACAAAAGGACTATGGTTGGTTAGAATAGTAGACACAAATTGCTAATCATGTGAGTCAATGTGTTACTTCACACTTGGTAATATCTGAAGAGGTATTCTTGTGAAGCTTTCTTCTGTTAAAGTGGCAAATGTCTAGTAGAATAGCTATAACATAATCACTGTGGCATTACATATTTAGCAATGAGTTTGCCTTTCAGACTTCACCTTTTGCATTTACAGTCTTTGTTCTGTAAAAAGTGGCAGTAGTTGGTGGGTGAGTTGACCTAGGCCAATGGTGGCAAACCTTGGCACTCCGGCTGTTCTTGGATTTCAATTCTCAGAAGCCCAAGTCAGTACACTTGCTGATCAGGATTTCTGGGAATTGAAGTCCAAGAACAACTGGAGTGCCAAGGTTTGCCACCGTAGACCTAGGATATGGGAAATGACAGCATATAATGATATAATTATTAAACTTTGAAGCTTTGTTCTTTAAACATGACAATGGTAGTAGCCAAAAGTATCTCAGATTATGGATAATTTGTGGTAAGGAGTAAGACTCACTAATATTCAAATCTTTGAGATGGGTGTCCAGCATATGGATGTATTTTATTTCTTTGAATATTAGTCACCCATCTAGCGAGGTTACCTTGCTATGCTAATAGAGTAGACCAGACTGCCAGCACCTCAATGCTAAGTTAACTAACCTGGCAACCCTGTGAACTATCGGCATTAGGTGCCAAAGTCCACAGGGAAGGGTGATGGTCCCCAAATGGATTAAATCCCACTTGAATCCATTTTGACAAAGACCAGCTACAAAAAAAGGTAACATGTGCCACTGTCTATGTTGATGTCAACCCAATTTACTGTAAAACTGAAAAGAAAGTATAGACAACAGAACCAGGCAAATTAAATATGTTGCAGATTATTTTGTCTTTCTACCTTCTAGACCACAGTTAGGGAATCTCTGGCTCTTCTGATGTTGTTGAACTCTATTTACACATGGCCCAGGCAGCATGACCAATGGTCAGGTATGATTGGATCAGGACAGTGGTGGGCTCCAAAAAAAATTTACTACCACACTGTGGGTGTGGTATGGTGGGAGTGGCCAGGGAATAGCCCTGTGTTGCACCTGAATTAGGACTACAGTGATAGCTCATACAATGTCCAAACTTGGTTCCACAAATTTGGACTTTATACGGATTTGGACTTTGTATGAGGCATGCAAAATCCTAGCAGCGATGCCTCATACAACGTCCAAATCCTTGCCTCGATGCCTCATTCAATGTAGTTTCCATAGAGATACATTGTACTGTAATAGCACAGACTTCAGGGCAAAGTCAAGGAAACAGACAGGAAACTGACAGAACTTTAAGAAATCATTGTCTAAAGGCTAAAAACATTAAAAAAAATATGTCAAACAACCCTGCTTGTCCAAGAACCTGAAGAATGCTGCAAAAATCCCAGGAATGCTTCTAAAAATTCTGACGAAAAAAATCCAAAAAAATCCAAAATCGTGCTCAAAACCACTCCTAAACACTCTTCGTCTCATGCAAAAACCACAATAGCAATGCACGCATGTGTCCTGCCTTTTATACTGCCCAGGCACAATGCAACCTGGAAAAACCCCAATGCCTCATACAAAGTCACACGACTTTGTATGAGGCAACTTTTTTCAAGGAATTAGGCGATGTTGTATGAATCCGATGTTGTATGAAGCGGACTTTGTATGAGGTGTTACTGCACTTTATTTCAAAACTTGGATAGGCAGGACTAGCCAGAATTTCTGCTACCGGTTCTGGCGAACTGGTGCGAACCTGCTGATGCCCACCACTGGATCAGGAGTCTTATGACACCTGAAGCCCATAGGATTCCCATCCCTGTGAAAGGAGAAACTCAACTGCATGCACTAAAGAAATGAGAAAATTTGTCTACATGTACAATATTTACTACCACTACAATTATATAGCATTACTAACTACATTTATATTTTAAATAGCAATCCTTCTCTTCATCCCTTATAGAAAAATCAAGGCATACTTAAAAACTGAGTGTGTATCTCATACTTAGTAAATAAATCAAGCATTTAAACAGAGTCTACTGCAACACTTTGTAATAATGCTATTATTCTTTACTATGAATGAAAAATTTGTCTAGGTAGGCCTATCTATGACAAACAGAGTCACTCTGGGGGGGGGGGGATTCATTCTTTTATCCTTCTGTTATATTTTAACACTGGTTACTATTGTGTTTCAGTCTGTTATGAAAAAATAAATCCTAAGGAAGTTAAGATCTACTGAGCTGGCCAAGTAGAGTCATTTTGGTAATAGTGTGGAATATACAGTACTCTAATAAAAAAGAAGTAATGTGTGTACCTGATCTTCTTAAGGGAAAACACTTTTCTATAATAATATCTGAAGGTCTATACCAGTGATGACCAACCTTGGCACTCTAGATGTTCTTGAACTTCAATTCCCAGAAGCCCTGACCAGCAAGTGTGTTGACTTGGGTTTCTGGGAACTGAAGTCCAAGAACACCTGGGGTGCTAAGGTTGGCCATCACTAGTCTATACAGTCATTTTTTTCTCTTATCTTCATTCAATGATATATATTTTAAATGGTAAAAACGATCCTATTCTTAAGATAAACATGCATTTTTCTTAAGTTACTTTAAAGTATGTAAGGAAAGCAAAAGAAGCACAAATGTAATTAGTATCCAATATATTTAACCTATATACCACCACTGAACATACATACCCTTTTACGATCTTCAAGCTGCCTTTCTGGAAGACTTTGATCAAGCTCCTGGTTGAGTATGGAGAAATTCCTTTTTAAAGTCTGATACTAAAGAAATACTAAATCAATTTACCGCCATTAACTGGCTATTTCTGACAATAAGTAATATACTTTAGATCAGTAAATAATAAAAAAACTTGTCTAGTAAGTCATCTAATTAATTATTCAATATCCATGTAGCTTTGATAGCCACCATCCTGTCAAGCAACACATGCCAAGTATTCTTGCAAATCACATTTTTCACATCCAAAAAAGCCATCCAAACAGAAAAACCCTCTCACCCCAAAATTGTGTACCACCTAACAATACAGAATGAACAGAAAGGAAACTGTCACTGTTGTCCCCATGCAAATACATACACACAGACCACAAATGAATATGTTCTTGTCTGGACGTAACTCATTCTATTTCAAAGCTAATTTTCAAAACAAGATTTCCCCCCCCCCCCCCAAAAAAAAAAAAAGATGAATTTGAGCAGAAAAAAGCATATTGTATCTACTTTAAGTCAGTAGGTATCTTTAAAATGTTAACTATTGTTCTAAACAAGTACTACAATTAGCTCTTTATACATAATTTAAATCATCATTATTCTGAAATAAACGTTTTGGAAATTTGGGCCCCTTTGGAGGCAATATGTAATGAAGTGTCTCTTCCTTGTAAGTTCTGCCCAGAGCACATAGTCAATGATCTTGCAGGTGCTTAAGTAAGTGAAACAACCTTCCACAAGAAGTAGGGATATTTTTAGTTGTGGCTCCTACTTGATGGAATTCATTACCATCTGAAATTAGGATTGTCCCTAATCTATTGGTTTTCCATAAAATTTTGAAAATCTTTTTGTCCATTGAAGCATTTCTGAATTAAATATAACTATAGCTATATTGATACTGGTGAGCTACCTCAAAATTCTGAATTAATTTAAGTTTTAAGAATTTATCTTTGAGATTTATTGTTATTGGTACTGGCATTATTGGGGTTTGTGTTTGTTTTATAGGATTGGGTTGTTCTGTTAATTTTACTTGATTGTTTATTACTTTAATTTATTTCTAGACTTTCTGATGTTTTCTTTATTTACTGTTAGCATTCTAGAGTAGTGTCAAACACTCATTATGGTAGGATATAAATAAAATAATATTCAACTATTCAGTTATGGATTACCAATGATTCCTAGCCACAGGAATTCAAACCTAGTTTTGTAAAACAGTAAAACAGTATTCAAAACCTTTGCAAAAGTCATTGGTAATCCAGAAAAGAAGGTGGAGCTGAATACTACAATAATGTTAATTGCCACCACCTGTCCCTGGCCAAAATAAATAAATAAACAAACAAACAAACAAACAAACAAACAAACAAACAAATATCACTAATCCCTGGTCCTCACATTGAAAGTAGTTTAGAAATTTGAACAAAAGCTCTGAAAAAAAACACCACCACCACATTATGATGCTGTTCACAAACTGGTGATAATTTCTCTTCAAGTGGCGGTGGTTACTTGAAGATGCACTTTAGGGAATCTGTGGGCGAAAGCTGCATAAAAGAAAGCAACTGTTCCACAGAGTTCATGTTCATGTGGGTGTTGTTTTTCTGGATCACAGCACCCAGACATCTCCAATAGTGCTACTACCATCAATGAAAGATGGCTCACTTGTAGCAGTTGTCTTAGTAGCTGATGTGAACTGTTATATCAAGCAGCTCATTTGGAAGCCACCTCTGTAGCCCCTTCTTTGGGGAATGGGTTACCATGGGCATTGTAGCAAACAAGTGCTGCAATATTTCAGAATCTATCTGCACAGGATGAGATGACACAAAAAGCTAAAGCAAATAATGGGTCTGCACAATAACATAATGGGTCTGCATAGTGGCTGAATTAGTATCTTTGATTTAAAAAGTTCATTCACATACTTTATGAAAGTTGCAAATACTTTGTGTTCAGAATATTGAACTGCACTCGACCCACTATCATGGCAGGCTCTTTATGTTATCAAGGCAATTTGTTTGAAAATAAGTCACTTGAACTTTAAAAAGGTTTTAGTGTCGTCTTCTTCTAGTGGAATTACATAACCTACAGAAGGGGTGGCTAACCTTGGTGATCCAGCTGTTCTTGGACTTCAATTCCCAGAAGCCCAAGTCAGGGCTTCTGGGAAGTGAAGTCTAAGAACAGCTAGAGCACCAAGGTTGGCTGCCCCTGACCAACAGGAAGAGTAGGACAGTGAACTCATCTTAAAAATGTTTGTCAAAAGTGCTGTATGAATTTTAAAAATAATAAAGTAAGGAAGAAGTAACTTGAAGGCTCTCCCTTTTGAAAATATATCTGTGCAAAGGTTTATTTTCCTAAATCAAGGTAACACATATATAACTACAGTACTAGGGATGTGCAATTACTTGTTTTTAGCTCTCTCTCTCTTTCTTATTTTGGATTCCAAAATCCCAGAATTCTCCAAAGATTTCCCAAAGAAAGTTCTTAAAATATAAGGTCAGAGATGCACACCTATGGATATCTACATTTCACTCATCAGAACCAGGGCTGTAACACTTCCTGGGAGTTGTAGTCCTTAGGGCGGCACCCTCTATAGCTGAAGGGCAGCGATACTGCAACTCCCTGGAAGCACCAAAGTAGCATCTTTGTTTTTTTGCACAGGGACAATAGGAAGCAAGACTTATGACAGCTGTGCAGCCTCAGATACAGACCCTGATTCAGATGGCAAAATGTATGTCCATAATGTCCACAGGTGTGGGTCTGTGGCCTTGAATCCCAAGAACTTTTTCTGGGAAATCCTTGAAATTTTTTTGGAATTGAACTAAAACTAAACAAATACAGATGTTTGGCACATCCCTAATAACTAAGTTTAAGTGCCAGAAACTATAGATCTCTAGTTTTAGTTTCTTTTTAATATTACGGGGATTACAAAGTGTTTAGTTTTCTTGGACAATAAACAGTTGCAGTTGTCAAAATTAATAGGCAAAATTCTCTGCACTTATTTCTTGGTTTCTTTGCTTCTACATTAACCAGGACATGTTCATTTACTGCAGCCTATAGTATGAACAGCTGAACAATGCAGAGATCACTGGTTAAACTGTATTGATCCAAGCAGGATTCTACCAAAAAGAAAAAGGGGGGAATGGGGGGGGGAGAGATACAGACATGCATTCAACCACAGTTACTTTCAAAACCACCAATTTTTGCATGTTTTACAAATACAGGTGAGTAACAGACCTCTATAGAGTTTTCCATTTCTGGTGACTGTGGCAGCTATTTAAAAGCAAAAATTGAAAAAGAAAACAAATTAGTCATAAATCATTCATCTAGTGGCTAAGACATGGAGATCAATAATGATTTTTTTTAAATGACTCACAACACAGTTCCAGTTTGACCATAATACAAAGATTCTTCAATGTTAAAATATTCCTAACTGGGATGGCCATTCCCATTCCCACAGATCTGGAGCGTGAGTACTCACTGTCAAATATTCAAATCTCACTTTAAATCATTTCATTATATTAATTGAATTAGAATAGTTATGCCAAAAATAATGAGGAAAATTAAGGTTATACATGAATAAGGCAGGCTCAACCCAACACTATGGGTAAGAACCCATCTCTATCACTTACTCCACAAGTCATCACAATCCAAGACATCCTTGATTAGCTGTGCTGTGTCAAATAGACCATGTCTTTCTTTTACAAAAATAAGACTAAAGGTTCCAGCTCTACTTCCTGATAACGGCATAACTAAATGTTTTAACAGTGAATTTCAGAAAAGTTTGCAGAATTAAAGTTTTTAAAAAACACACAGCTAAGGAACATTAACATTTTGGTACTGCAAAATCAAATACGACTAACAACATCTAACATAAAACAAGACAGCATGCACACTGAAGCACTCAGATAATACAATTCTACCTAAAACAGATAGCACAAAAGATACTAAAAATGGATTACTGCCTAGCTATAGTAGTTCGATGGTGACAGATCACATTGAGATTCTGTCTAAACAATCTAGCATCAACTATGGGATGCTTACTCAATATTTAATAACATAGCATCAACTACGGGATGCTATCAAAATCAGTTCTATTTCTGATGTTACAAATAAATTAATATGCCAGTGAGTTGGGAGAGAGCTCAAGCCAATCTTGTGGAATTCTAGACTACTTTTGGAGTGGTCTTTACTTATGTCTCCAAATATAAGACTCAGAAAACCTTTTGTCTGACTAAGAAGCAGTTATCTCCATCATTTGGCAATCCAAATCACCCTCATAAGAAAGAACCAATAAACTGCTTCTAAGTACTCTATGCCTAGAAAATCCTGGAACGGGTCACCATAAATCAGAATTGACTTGACAGGCAATAATTATTAATTAACAAGAACATCTGCATATTACCTCATGAGTACATAGTTACAACAATTGCTCTAGTTACTGAAGTCTGTCACAAAATAAATCAATTTCTCCCATTTGCCCTGACAGTATCACATCAATCTTCACAAAACAATAACTCTTTCAGTTATAGCTGAACCACTAATCTGCTGTGACAATTTTCAGGCATCCCTGAAGCTGTGCAGATACTGTTCATAGAAGAAAGCAGCTGCTATAGTAGTTCAGACATTTAAAGGGCACTTGACAGATACCAACTTTTTGAGAGATGGCATTTTTTTCAGAGAAAGGTGGACAATAAAGATTGAAAGCAGACCCAGGGCAGAGGTGATAAAATGTTGATTAGTTTTCCAATGTTTCACAAATCCCAGCGATCCGGTTGTTAGACAGATAGAGAGACTATGATTTACTCTTTAGGTTGCTTAGGTATGGTATGGTACAATGATTAAGCAGATATCTTGTGAATAGATGTGGAGCAAAAATCATCAACACTGCCATAACAATGACTGAAACGATTTACAATTGAGGTTCATGAATACTTGGGTGGAAGTAAGCTCACCAGATAGCCAGACACCTAAATCAGATGCACCCAGGAGAAAGGCCTAAGATGGTAGGCTTTGTGGTTAAGGACAGATCTAGTTTCCTGTTCAAAAAACAAGCTCTCAGCAAACCCCAGGGAAACTTTCTTTTTGAACATAAAGCTAGGCAGAATTAGGCTTATGCTGCCTTTCTTCCCTCGGAGAAAGGCAATTTTCTCCCAAACCTGAGTTTCTCCCACATAATGGAGAGTAGAGACTAGAGAATTCTGGGATTTGAAAGAAAAAGAAAGATAATGTCACATTCTTAGTAATCTCTACCAGGCCTTACATCTGATTGAATACATGGTGGGAATATCACAAATGACAAATTGAATGAATGATGATGCTGTGCCAACTTTTGAAGAAAAAATGTAATAAAACGAGAGTTGGGCAAATAGATTATTTTAGTCTAAAAGCACAAAAACCTGCAAGCTCTAAACAAGACATATCCTTTTTCAAATAGGTTGTTCTTCCCTCCATGTTCATACAAAAGACTTCTGTTGTGATTTTTATTTCATTAGGTATATCTTTTTTCTCCTCCTGCTGATCAAGTTGTTCCAATCTTCTGTTTCTGAACAGGTTGGCTATTCTCATGTGTCTGGTTCTGGTAGCTGCTTACCTCCTACTGCCTCAGATACTCAGATATGGTGGTGGTAGTAGTAGTAGTATTTAGTATGGGCCCTTCAAGATTTTTTATTCTCTGTCTATTCCTTATTTGCAAATAACCCGGGGAGAATGCACAATTAGTGTCCCCCCCCCCCCCATTATCAACTATCACCTCATGAGTGAGGATGAATTGCTACACAGAGGGGTGGGCGTGGGTTCTTTTAAACAACTTTTCTGTAGGAAATATTAATGTTTTTTTTTTAACTTTTTAAAACACTCTAAAAAGAAAAGCTTCATCAATCAACAAGATGGTGTTGTTGTTTTTTGCTAAGAAGCTAGCAAGGTGAGTAAATTGACTAGTTATTAATGCAATTCTTTGTTATGGTGCTACCTGTAGGGCCATAAATAGAACTGCACTTCAGTCAGTAGGAAGTCTTTCTTCCTGTCTTCCTGTGTAGCCTCTTAACTTGAGAAGACCCAAATTCTCTGGTAATAATAATAATTTCGTGTCAGAAATTATTCTGGGTTGAAAGGATTTTTGCAAAAGAAACTCTGCTCAGGGAACGCCCAAATGAGGCTCCTACCATGTCCCCAAGAGCTGGGACAGAGACAGGCACTCAATCCATCATGCGGTATCTGGGTCTCAAACTGCCAACTTGCCAGCCTTCCAGCTAACAAGGAGAGCTTCTTAACCACTGAGTCACCACAGTCCCTTAATTCTCTGGTGCAACTTCACAAGAGGTGGATGCCAGAGAATTTCCATTTCCCTCATTGTGTAGTCACATCCTTAGGTGCCTTTCAAAATGATACTATATTCTCAAGGAGATATCACCCTCCCAAAGAGTACTCCCAGAGCTACTCTCATGCCTGCTTGTAGCTAGTCCTTGTTTCTTTAACATACTCTTTGGATAAGACTTGACAAGGAAGCTGTTGCAGATTGATCTGGGCCAATTCAAAATTTCCTATGGCAGTTAAATGTGGTTGTCATTCAGATGTAATGTTTAAATATCTGGGGCAATTTGGGGGTCAAGAAGAGTCCATACTGCACTTCAAACTGCTACCATTTTCACCAGGATCACAGATTATCCAACCTTCTCTGTCTTTAACTTTGCCCTCTTCCCCTGCCTCTTTTTAAAAAATAGAAATTGACAAGTGACATTGCAGCAAACTGACAGAACAACCTGTGAAACTGCAGTGCTTACCTGACATAATGGTTAGTATACTACAAAAACACAGTTCAAATTGTTCATAGGGGACTCAAGAGGAGATCACTTAAGGGGGCTGTTCCTTCTATACCGGCGTACTCTCCACCCTTCAGCCTGCAACTAGTCCATTACTTGCCTGATGACTCAACTGAATGTGCAATCAAAATGTGCCCTGGCTTAACCACAATGAAGTAGGGATACGTTACACAAACACCAACAGGATTTGGACCAATAACATCCTACAGCAATTGAAGCCAGAGTGGGCATCAAACAAATTCTTTTGAAAGAGACACGGTTCAAAATTACCGTGTGTATCCAACATACTTCTGTCTATCTCCGTGAAGACGGCCTGCAACAACTATGTCTTCTGTATAGGACAGTGATGGCGAACCTTGACACTCCAGGTGTTCTTGAATTTCAATTCCCAGAAGCTCTGGTCAGCAGGAGTGCTGACTTGGGCTTCTGGGAATTGAAATCCAAGAACACCTGGAGTGCCAAGGTTCACCATCACTGGTATAGGATCTGTGGATGTCCTGGATACTTCCTACAAAGTTTCCATTCCCAGTCACTTCTGAAGTTGGGTTTGTTTGTACTTTCAGGATTTTTTTTCCTTTT
This sequence comes from Bradypodion ventrale, assembly GCA_035047345.1. Classification (NCBI taxonomy): domain Eukaryota; kingdom Metazoa; phylum Chordata; class Lepidosauria; order Squamata; family Chamaeleonidae; genus Bradypodion; species Bradypodion ventrale. Next base: position 309,820,305 of record JAWDJE010000002.1, read on the forward strand.
CAAAGGCACTGGATTATCTGTTGCTATCATTGCATCTAACACTGACCAACTGTGTTGTGGGCTACAAGTATAGGAAGTTGATTTCCTGGTGCTGCTGTCCAAATACAGTACAAAGAGAGCCTTTGCAGAGACAACACTAAGAGCCAACCCTCTTTCATTCCTTTCCTTGGGTCCTATGTTTTTTTTAAAAAGTGCAAATTTAAAACTAGCGTTACCAATTTGTCTTGCAACACATGATCAACCTTGTGACCCATCTTAAAAAAATCCTTTCAAAAATACTAGATCAATCAATCAAGCATATATGAATAACACAGCAATTTCCATTCGCACTGTACACAGACTGATCTTACAGTCCCTTTTGAAATTTATTTGTCCAAGTGCCTCTGGCTTTCTTAGTACCTGATCTTTCTAAAGAAGGCAATGTCCCCACTTCACTGCCCAATGCAAGTTGGATCAGATGGAAGCCATTCATAACTACAGTATGCTAAAAATAGGGGGGAAAGGGGGTAGAATACCCCCCCCCAGTAATGACTGCAGTGACTTAATTGTTAAGATGCTGAACGTGATGACCGAAGGGTACAGTTTCAAGACGCAAGTGCTACATGACAGAGTGAGCTCTGGTCTCTGTCCCAGCTCCTGTCAACCTAGCAGTTTGAAAGCAAGAAATTGCAAGTAGATAAATAGGCGGGAAAGGTAACAGCGTTCTATGCACTCCAGTGTCTAGTCATGTCTGTCACGTGACCACAGATGGCACAGAAATGTCTGCAGATACAGATAGCGATTGCTCTTTGGCTGCAAGTGGCGAACCTTGGCACTCCAGGTATTCTTGAGCCAAGGTTCACCATCACGGCTAGATAACATACAACATGGGATTCTTTTTAAAAGTACCAACATCTATTTTTGGTGGCTGTTCTTTGGGAATCTCTTAGAAGTACAGATTCTTTTCTCCCTTGCACAAAAGTGGAAAAAATAGATTTTGGTACTTTTTAAAAAGAATCCCATGTTGTATGTTATGTAAGCCGTGATGATGAACCTTGGCGCTCCAGGTGTTCTTGGACTTCAATTCGCACTGCTGCTGATCAGGGCTTCTGGGAATTGAAGCTCAAGAACACCTGGAGTGCCAAGGTTCGCCATCACTGTTATATAGTGTTATGTAGTTCATAGCTTTCAAAGCAGTTGAAGTCTGCTTACTCTGCAGGCAGATCAGGAAAGGAGAAGCCGTTGCATCTGTTGTGGGAGAGGTGTGAGTTCCTTCCCTTCTCCTTCTGTGCAGGTGGCACGTAAAAAAACAACCCCACAAAGAACCAGGCAAGGAAATGCAAGCAAGTCTGTCCTTATTAGAGAGTTGAGTCCTTTCCCTCAACATCAGACATATTAAAGAAGAAAACAAACAAAAATAAGAAACCAATCAACCACAACTCCTTTTCCTGAAATTGTTCTCTCCTCTTTTTTTTTTTTAACATTCTAACTAGACCTATCCCCAATGCTTCTTACAAAATCCTTACCAGTTAGAAACAGCCAGAAATTGACAGCATACAGGGACTGGAAAATTTCTCTTAGGCTGTATTTTGACTGTTAAATGAATTGGGGTTCCAACTGGATTTATTTTTAATTAGGTGAAGGTTACATACTGGGGAGAAGAAGGAATCCATCACCGCTGCAATCAAAGCCGTTTGGATGCAATTCCGGTTACCACTGCTCCATGCCTAACACATGACATCAATATTAGAATATTTTAAAATGTACATTATATAAATTACAGTTATAGAGTTACAATAGTTCTTTGTAATTACAGGTGACAGCTGAACTGTTGGACCACTATAACAGTAAGGATGGGGGGGGGGGGGCATTTTCAGGCTGCATGGAATCCTGCAAACTTTATGAGGCACAATACATAATATGCACCAACACATCCATGCACACAGAAAACTATAGCAGTTTAGGAATTGGAGCAAAATAAACAACTTCTTCTGGTGTTTTAAGGGACTGGGGTGGCTTAGGGGTTAAGATGCTGAATGTGGTGACTGGAAGGTTGGCAGGTCAGCAGTTTGAGACCTGAGTGCTACACAACAGAGTAAGCTCTCATCTCTGTCCCAGGTCCTGACAACCTAGCAGTTTGAAAGCAAGAAATTGCAAGTTAATAAATAGGTACTGCTTGGGTGGGAAAGGTAACAGCATTCCGTGTGCCCCAGTGTCTAGTCCTGTCTGGCACATGGCCGCGGAAACATCTGCAGATGCAGACAGTGCTGGCTCTTCGGCTGTAAACAGAGATGAGCACCAAACCCTAGAGTCGGATATGACTGGCTTCCGAGCAAGAGAGACATCTGTTCTGGATGATGTTTTAAAATGAACCATGACCTAGCTGTGTGTCATTTATTCCATGGTATAGGAACTGATTCTGAATCTGGCAAAACCCACACAAATGTAATCCCTAAATAACACAGCCTCACCTAGGGCTTGTATGCAAAACCCACCTAGGGCTTGTATGGACACATAAAATTCCTGGAAAAGGGTGCGCTATAAGATCGTATGCATACGCAAACACAACTCGGTTTTACAGTAACTTTACTGCTATGGGCACAACTCTCTGTACACTTCCACAACACTTGCATTAGCATTTTATTTCAACCGGATTTGAATAGCCAAGCACACAGACGCAGCACCTGCCAGTATAGTCTGGGATACCGACAGCCAAAGTCTGGACTGAACTAACAGTAAACAACTCCACCACATTTTATTGGCAATTGCTGCTGAAGGTCACGCATCAGCAGGAGCCTAAATTCCAGGGAAAAAAATCTGCCTCTTATGTAACTGCTGCTTGAATGTTGGCAGGTACCCAAGAGAGCAGTTCACTGCAATGTGGGAGGGAGCAGAGTAGAGAGGAAGGAGAGAGAAACGAAGCAAGGTAAGTAGGACATCTCCGTTCTATTCAGCATCACCCGGACGCCCCCTTCAGGCAAAGTTTAATGGTCTGACTAAGTCCTAAAACTTAAATACAGAGGGTGCCAAAATAAAACCCTATACACACTTACTTTTTGAAGTTGGATTGAATTACCGTAGCAAGGTGCAGTATGATGTTCACTCAAAACAGTTAATGCTAGTGTCACCATGCGTCAGGCAGGAGAGTCAAAGAAAATGGCGGAAGCACGGTTGTCGTTTGAGGAGTGCATGACCATTTTGAAGTGGCATTTGAAATTTGAGAACGTTGTGGAACTGCAATGACAATGGAGGCAAGAGAATGCAACGGAACCTCCAACATGCCTAACAATTGCACACATTTGTGATAGGTTTGAGATGCATGGTACTGTGTGTGTGACGTGCGCAAGGGAAGATCTGGGAGGCATTGTACGGCAACAAGTCCTGCTTCTTTTTCTATAGTGTTGGAACAATTTACATGTATAGCATGTGCAGCAATCCAAATGGACACTTTGGTCAACATTGTTCAAGCAGTAGTTTGCCGTAATCAAAAGTGCCTGGGCGCTGATGGTAAACATTTTGAGCACCTCTTGTAATTGAAGAAGTCAATCATGACTTGTATTCGTCTTTTGTTATCAGTATATATTATTACAATTTTAATACAGCTTTTTCCTTACTTAAAACGTGCATACACTTTTAGCACCCTCTATAGTTATCTTTCTGAATGATCTCTCTCCTTATGGTATTCTCTGTTATTCCTCTATTTTCTAACTTTATCTAAGGCAAGCCATTATATTTTTTTAAAAGGAGACCAAGCAATTTCATCTTTAATTCTTACTTTTTAAAAAAAGCACCAGTACGACTAAAGAATCAATATGCAAGGTAGGAAATCACTCTCTGAAATTATGAGAAAAAAATTAAAGGGATGGGGGACCTGTGGCTTCCTTTAAGAAGTCTCAGAGAATCCAACGCACTGCCAGCAGACACTTTTAATAAACATATTATGCTTGTATTTATAAACACACCTGCTGCAAGCATGGAAATCATCCTTGCAAGCCAGCCAACAAAGTTCTTCCTTGTAATGAAGTTCTAAATTGAGCTGGACCACTCTGTTTGATTTATTGTAAAATACAGCTGGTGTCAACAGTCAAAAATTTGGGCAGGAGAAAGGGAATAGTTTTGAAGTAAAAATAAATAGCTCCCCCCGCCTGCCCCCCAATGCTATCTACCTAACCTTTTCACAAATGACTTTTTCACAAGTGATTTGTACAGAGCAATACAGGAAGGCTCTCCACATACAGCAGCCATACAACAAGAAGAGTTGGAAGGATTATCTGGGAGCTAACAAAATGGAGCACATTTCCAATTGTTCATTCTACGTAGGAAGGTGTTCACTTGTATTTAAATCCACACACATCAAGATAATAGGTCATTTGTTGTTCAGTCGCACAGTCGATTCCGACTCTTTGCGACCCTATGGACCATCGCTCTCCAGGCACCTCTGTCCTCCACCATCCTCCTTAGTCCACACAGCCCCGTGCCCTTTGTGTCTACAATACCATCTAGCCATCTCATCTTTGGCCGTCCCCTTCTTCTTTTGCCCTCCACCTTCCCCAGCATCAAGGCCTTCTCAAGTGAATCCTCTCTTCTCATTTGATGTCCAAAATACTTCAACTTCATCTTTGTTATTTGTCCTTCTAAGGAGCACTCAGGGCTAATCTCTTCTAATATTGACCTATTTGTTCTCCTCGCTGTCCAGGGGACTCTCAAAACTCTCCTCCAGCACCACATCTCAAAGGCATCTATTTTTCTTCGCTCAGCCTTTCTAATGGTCCAGCTCTCACAGCCATACATTACCAACTACTTATTAAACTGTGTCACTTAATTCATGTTCTCACCCAGACACTTGAAAAAATCTAGGGCTTATACTTCTTTACTACACAGACTAATAGCGGATGACATCTAAATAGTAGTTATGGGCTTTGAATGACATGAACTTTTGGTCAGAGAGCAGAAGACCAATGTAGCAAGTACAAGTCCAACCTATGGAAGTACTACAACCTATGGCATGTCACTTTAAAATCGTTTATCAACAGGCAGTATATACCATATTTGCTGGCGTATAAGACCCACTCCCCCCCCCTTAAAATACACTGGAGTGTGTCTTGTACTGTATATAGCGACCTATAGTGGGCTATGTTGGTAATAGCGGAGTGTGTCTTATACTGCAATGCATCTTATACGCCGACAAATTCTTCAAAATAAACAAAATAAATTCTTCAAAATAAACAATTATCTCCTTAGAGCTTTTAAATAATATACCATATCAACTGAACTGCCAGAGCCTCTTCTCAAGAAATACTCCAGAATTAGACATTCAGAAACTACATTTCTAGGTATATCATGTGTAGCTTTGTATCTGTTCAGAATAAAACCCAGAGTTTCAAGCAAATAAGTATAGGGCTGAGGTTTCAACTTTTTAGAAGGCATTTTGAACATCAGAGAAAAATTAATTCTCAATAAAAATGCATCATTAAATTTCCTACAATTTTACCTACCCTTCAGTATCCACCACCTTTCATTTCACAATATAAATCTCCAAGGTTTCATAGCGATCTTTTCTAATAACTTGCTGAATTATAGAGGAATCCTGGGCTTCAAATAGAAAAAAAAGTCTGCTAGTTTACCCTCTTGAATCATTGAACTATTTGAAAAGGTCGCCTTTCTTAGACACCAAACTAGGAATTTGAAGCAAAGTAGCAACAAGGAAACCGGTCAGATATGGCCTGCTGTGTTCTAGGGATGTTCAATTAGTACACAAGTAATCATCTAATTCTAACCAATACCAATTGAGGTCTCAACAAACATGCCCTATCCCTAGGCAAACTCACAACTACTTCCAGACTTTCTGGTCCTTCTCAACTGACAGTTTCCCCCCATATCACACTAGAAACAACCCTTGAAGGGATTTTAAAAGACAAATTGAGATATAATAGCATGGTATCAAATTCCATCATGTGTTTGGGGCATGCTTAATGTAACTCTTTGCATCCTGCCATCTAGCTGCCATTTTTTCCAACCACATGAGGTGGTAAATGTGAAATGAATGGGTTGATTGACATCACCCCTGTGGCTACATTTAATGTTTTTAAACATATATACACACCCCTCTGTAAAAATCTGTAAAACAATCTTTGAATTTCAACTTGGTTAGTCTCCTCACTATCAAAAATTAAGAAGAAAGCAACTTTTCAGCATTCTGTTGCTACCTTCAAAAATCACAAGTTTTATTTGGTGTAAGCTTTCAAACTGCAAATTCAGACAGATCAATTAATATGTTTGCCTTTAAAGTATCACTAGATTTTCCCTTGTTTATGCTGTAAGAGACTAACTTAGCTTCTCCTCTCACAATCATCCTCAGCAAAAGTTTATACAAATGACTGAAGACACACAACACATCACACTTCTGATGTTTCAACAGCACAAGTACATGAACCAAACGCTTAAATGTTGGCAAGACAGCACCACATATTACATTCACAAGAGAACCACCACGGATGAGTTTTAAAACCAAAAGTGAAGTGAACAAGCAGTGCAAGACCTCAACTTTATCCAATTCACCAAGTGCAACCATCTGGAGAAGGGGAAAAAAGAGGGAAGAAAAGAGAAGTTAAAAAGAATTATTAATATAAGAAAAATGGTAAGCAACCAGATGATAACGAAACTGAGATTCTCTATTCTTGCATTTGTAGAATATTTGATGCTACTGAATTGTAATACACATGCTATTCTTAACGCAATACTAAATTAAAATTTGCCATTGTGCTACAACTTAAATGGCCTAATTTACCCAGAGCAGCCACCTGCTTTTTGTGTCAGATGAGGTACAGGTCAGGTGGATATCCCTATTAGGGTACAACACATTTAGTGACTGGGTGGCTATCCCTATGATCATGCTACTATGCCACTGAATTATAAACTTCCCAATTCTAGTTGAAGCATTCTTGTCCCGTCCTTCCATGTGCATTTGCTTCTGTATGAGAAAAAAAATTTATGTCACCAGCGGCTATAAAATCACCGAACATGGAGGCACACATAGGTTGCATATAGACAATCCAGTTCCAAAACATCTTCAGTAACATTTAGCCCTCATCCATATGGACTGTTATTGTTAATACTATAGCACTAAATCAGTGACGGTGAACCTTTTAGAGACCGAGTGCCCAAACTCAACAGGCTGCCGTCTGTGCAGCAGAGGGGTGGGGTGAACTCTGTGCTAGAGGTAGAAAAGAAGCACTCCCACTGGGCTGCGGGGCAAACTCTGTGTTGGAGCGACTGTGCGCATGCCCAGAGAGGGCTCTTGAGTGTACACGTGCCATAGGTTCACCACCACTGCACTAAATGATTCTCATGTATCACCTGAATCTATGGAAATTCCAATATACTGAAGGTTATGTGCAATAGCAATTACACTTACCGGTATATACCACCCCATAGCACTTAGGTAATTAACATTTTACTCCCAACATGCTGGGTCCTCATTTTACCAAGGCTGAGTCAACCTTGATCCTCTCAGGATTGAACTCACAACATGAGTGATTCTGATTGCAGTATATCAGTTTAACCACTTGGCCACTAGGGCTCTTAATTTATTTAAATTAGTAGTAGGACTAAGGCCATGTTTAAAAATAGAGTTGGATAGACACACGTAGCTTGTATTTCTTGAACCCACCAAGAATTCCTGAGTATGTATCTTTTACTTTGGGATATCAAAAAAGATGATGGAGAGGTTTTGGTCCTCCCACCCACCCCTTAATATATATTAATAGTACATGTTACACAGGCTGGGATGAAACTTACCTCAAATGCAGAAATAATAGGTTTGTTGGGAAAATATTGTTCTAGTTTTCTCTGTGTTTCCTTTTTTAAAACTATGCACAGCAAGCAACTAAAAGACAGGGGCTTAAGTCTGTGTGAATTACGCAACTGAATGTGACCCTGAGAGATTACAATATCTCACCCATGAGGGTTAATATTCATGAGAGTTAAAATGCAAAACAGGGTTACCTAAAGATCTGTTATTTGACATAGACCAACCAGTGATGGCAAATCTTTTAGAGACCAAGTGCCCAAACTAAAACCCAAACCCCACTTATTTATCGCAAAGTGCCAACACAGCAACAGGGGAGGAAGGAAACATTCCCATTGGGCTGCTGGGCAGAGGGGAGGGGTGAACTCTGCTGGGGAGAGGGAGGAAGCGCTCCCATTGGGCTGCTGGGCAGAGGGACGGGGCAGACTCTGTGCTTGGGTGACTGCACAGGTGCCCACAGAGATGGCTCTGAGTGCCACCTCTGGCACGCGTGCCATAGGTTCGCCACCACTGATATAGACCTTGCTTTTTAATCTTCACATCTCCTCTGCCGTAATTCTTCCGGGATCAAATGCCACAAAACGGCTGCTTTCTTTCTACTAGTCACTAGTTATGTGGCTTCCTTTTTAATTTGCAAGCATTGGTTTTGCCCAATGAACCTGAGGGAAATCTGACACAATATATCTGCTTTATATGATAAAAAATTTATCAAACAGAAGAACTTCAGTAAATAACCCATAAAATGCACAAACACAAGTTTACATGGAGAAGCCTTTGTTGGAGGGAAGACAGAAATCAGGCACTAGGAGCACTTTTGTTCTTTCTATCATACTTGCATTTCACCTGACACTAAGAGGGGGGGGGGATAATGTCACCATGGTAATTCTGCATTCTGACCCCACACAGATATTTGTCAAATAATTGACAATACTCACAGGACTCTTACAAAATCAATACCCTTATCCTATGGACAGAAACTTGCTGAAGGTCTACTAAAAGTCAGGGAAAGGCTACATTTCTTAAACCCAGACACTTCTTCTGACATGAGAGATCCATCTGTCAATCTTCTTTTCTACTTGGTAATATTTCCAACTTTATTCTTCCCCTCAGATCTTTCCTAGTTCAAGAAACGCTTGCAGTACAGTATGTGAAAATAATCAGTAATGCCATACTTCAGATTCTGAAAAAGTAGTTAGTCTGTTAGTCTGTTTCATTGGCAAAATTATAGGTGGAGGAAAGGAAAAACTGTAGGGGCAGAGAAAGGAAAAGGGGGAAGGGAAGCCAGAAACAAAATACTGGGGGCACTTTAAAGACTAACAGTCTGGAGAAGTGGGTTTTGATTCACAAAACCTCACACAAAAACAAATTTGTTAGTCTTCAGAGTGCCATACTATCAAAGCACAGATTGACCTTCTTCTGAAATTCTTTGGTGTGTTCCAGAAGGCAGAAGATATTTACAATGTGATTTCAAGTGCCTTTTGCTTTTATACCTAAATAAACTATCTAGCCAGTTTCTGCTTTTCTTCTACACACTGAAAAATATTAGTACCCTCCCAGGATTTTTTTTCCAAAGGAAAGGATCCTCACAAGAAATCATTGTGTAACTAATCAGTGTTTTTTTCTCTTTAATAGATCTTCCATGATAAAAATATGTTAAGAAAAATGTACAGTATAAAGAAAAAAGTCTGTCAATGTTGGATATATTGTAGGCAGCAAAATAATTAATGGAAACAATAATCAGTGACAATTTTTAAAAACAATTCAAGGAAATAAACGGCTAGAAGCCTCAATATGATTCACACTATAAATACAAGAGAGTCAGGCAGAAGATTAGATAAGCTATTAACTGTAGGTGTATCACTTAAATAATCACCTTTTTGATGAGTTATTGCCTTCCTCTTTTGAGGAATAGGCATGCATGACTTGCGGCTTAGCCTTCACTGTCATGTGAGGCCAATTTTAACAGTTTCCTCCTACCATACATCTGCTGTCTTGAATACCTCCACCCCTAAAATCCTAACAGAATGAGACAGAGCCATGCCTTCCCTTTCAAGCTAGAATGGAGTGATAGGCTGAGCTTTGTCACTACTGCCAAGGGCTAGCGACACATGACGGCAGGAGTAGTCAAAGTGTGGCCTTTTCAGACACTGCTTGATCGCAGTTCCCAAATTGCTCAGCACTTACTGACTAGGGCTGAAGGGAACTGCAGTCCAACAGCTGAAGGCTCACATTCCACCTCATAAAGTCTAGGACCGTGCTGGCGAATATTGGCACTCCAGATGTTCTTGGACTTCAATTCCCAGAAGCCCAAGCCCCCATGAATCCACACAAATGGGTTTTCTGCGATTCATCCGGCCCACACTGCCCCCGTCGCTCCTGGAAACGGAAGTTAAACGCACTTTACTCCCATTTGTGTGGATTCATGGGAGCTTGGGCTTCTGGGAATTGAAGTCCAAGAACATCTGGAGTGCCAACGTTCGCTATCACGGGTCTAGGAAAACTTGTGAGGAGCTATGGAATTTCCATGAGATTGTGCTGCCTGGGGCACTCTATGTGGTAGATACTGATGAGAGGCTGAGAAGTAGTTAACTCCGGCTTTGCTCCATTCCTGGGAAACAAGAATTGGAAGAACATGGATGATGATTTTCCCTATCCTCTCCATGTCCAAGTCCAAAATGATGAATGTTAGGTGGAGAGCCAAGAGAAACATCGTATTTAACGCAGGTGGCTATAACACAGGGACTGTTTTTTTATGTGAGGATATAAGAATTATGCAATGGGGATGCAAACAGTGAGAAAGAGTACACGGTTCTTTACTATTTTGCATCTTTGTTATTTGTTCAATACAAACTGTCTGCTGGAACCAAACTTTTATTTATGCCTTTCAAGTACTCGCGACATTTCATATGCAAGTGATTAAAAGATGCCCAGAAACACTGTTTCTTAAGGAGCAGAGACAATGTCCAAAACAGGACTTAACCCCAAGGAATTCTTAAGGCTGGGTATTCAAGAAGTCCTGAAAGACAGCAAGAGTGAGTTTTGCCTCCACCAACGATATGATTTGTTTTTGGTTGAGAATCACAGTAAACAAGACCTCTTCTATGCAACTAAGGACCCTGATAAATTTACTGCTTTCATAGAGCCTTCAGACTGTGGTATTTCAGTTGCTGGAGGAGAACTTTTCAGACTGGTTGTTCTTCCCCTCCATGCTGTCCTTCATCATATCACAGGGCCTGGAGTTGAGGTTAGCCTAGCACAGGATTCCCCAAACTTGGCTCTCCAGATGTTCTTGGACTGCAATTCCTAGAAGCCCTGATCAGCTTCTGGTAATTGAAACCCAAGAACACCTGGAAAGCCAAGTTTGAGGAACCCTGGCCTAGCAGGAGTATCAGTAAATCATCAGGATAAGTGCATAAGATCTTTTATATCAATGATTTGACTAATGAAGGATGCTTTCCTCAATATGCTGAGAGGTAAGAAGGAATAGAACCACCAGCCTCTATAGAAACTCTCAGTAAGAGTCTGACCCCTCTTGAAGCAATGGCTTCATTTGTTCTCCAAGCCAAATCTCCTCCTTGGTTTTCCAGAATGTGTGTGTTAGGGAGTGAGGCTAGATGAAAAAGGAAGGAAGGAAGAAAAATAGGCACATGCCTCCCTTCACAAACTGACCTTGGGATTCTTTCTTTGCTAGAAATGTTTCAAGGAAAGAGTACAGTAAAAAAATCAATGAAAATGTAGGCCATTTTGTCCTAGGCAGGTGCTTGAACTAACTGAACTCTTTTAAAACTGTTTCATAAGCCTCCTAGTGTACCAAGAGCTTTTATGATGCTTCAATATTCTTGTATTTTGAACCCTATTTTGGTTTTTTAAAATACATCCACTGGCCTTTTCCAGGACCATGTCCCAAAATTTGAGGACTTTCCATTCTGTAGCAGAAGAGCACCGTAAGATCCAGACAATAAAGTCCTCGTTCTGCAATTTTGCTCAGACAAGCAGTGAGAATACAAGGTTTTGTCTCTCTCGACTCAAAACGCCCCCGATCTTAACTGTAAACCAGTAATAGATCAGACATAGAAGGAGCCTCCTTGAAGAGTGGAAAGCATTGCAACTACACTTGGCTGTGTCCCGGGCAACAGCATAGAGACGGCCAATCCTTCCAATCTAGAAGCATTGCACTGTAAACTTGCTGATAACTTTAAATTGTGTGAAACTATAATATGAATAAAGAAAGCTCAGGACTAAGCCTACTAAGTGTGATAGGCATTTCCCTCTTTGCTATTTCCACCCTTGCTTCCCACCTTCCTTTTCTAGACTGGCATTTTTCACATGGAACATGCAACATTTCCTCTGGACTAGCACTAGGCCATACCACTAAAGCATCACCCTTTGTATTTTCTTCATAACTTTAAGGAAGGCATTGCGTTTTGATCCATAGCCTGCTAGTTCTGGTTCTTCTGAACAAAAGCAGATGTCATTTTATCAAACCAAAAATGTCTCCACTTGCCCCATTAATGTTACTTTGCCCCCTCCTTCCATTCTTCCTCCTTTTGCCTCTCACACACCAAAAGCAAAAGGTGGCCTTTCTTCCCTTCCCTCCTTCCTCCTCCATCACTGAGGTTAGCAACAAGATGAGTTGCACATTCCATGGGATCATGAGAGAAGTTGTTACTGCAAATGCAACAGTCTTATAGAAAATAATCTCACCCAATGACCCCTTGGACTGGTACCCTATTATGCTGTGGTAACAAAGAAAAAAGGGAAGGAGGAAAACAAAAACAGTCCTCCTGTTTTCGTCTCAACATCCATCTGTTATTTAACATATAGATAAATAGGGAACACTAAATTGAGTATGGTGGGCTTTGCTACTGCAAAAAGCTGCAAGCAGAAATCCAGGACTCCCCACCCCCAGCAATTGTGTGCCATGATTATTTTTTTTGTTATCTGTTGAGGGACCTTCATTGGCATCAGTAAACTTGCACATCCTCAAGTTTCAGGTGCACAACCAATTTTTACACAGGGGAGTTTCTGTCCATTAGCACATCAAACTTTAATCCAGTGTGGTGTCCAAGAGTCAGCAAAAAGTTATAAGCCCTACAAATCTCTCCAGCATTTTTTTCCAGGGGAAAAATGAACAGAGAAGAGAGTAACATTCTTGAAAAAGAAGCCCTGAAGAATCTTTTTTTGTTTTGTTTTACTTTGTATTTTCTGAATGATAAAAGCTCACACAAACAATATTTATTCAGTGGGAGTGTAGTTAGTGGGTAGTGTTTTGCAACAGAACTCAGGAGACCTAGATTCTTATTCCTGCTCAGCCATAAAACTCGCTGAAGGAGGGTGGTAAAAAAAACACCTTAAAATATCTCACATAACCCAGAAATCCTAGCAGGGTCACTTTAGTTCGAATAAACTTGACACCTCATCACATATAAGCAATTTTATCACAAGTAGCTCTTTATAGTGACAAAAGTTATAGAGAGTGGGTCATTTAAAAGACACTGGTATAAATCAGTGGCCAGCGTTTTAGGCTTTTGAAAAATGCAAAGATATATAGAGAAAATACAGGAAGTACAATCAGTATAAGGTTCCTGTTGCTTCTTTACTAGCTTGCAAAAAAGACAGACAGAAAGAAGACAAAACAATAGACTATAAATTAAAGTACCTTCTCTCCATAGCCTCTATCTTTGGTCATCATTTCCCTGAGTGTCTGTAATACTTTAATACAAAGTTTCTCCTCATTCTCTTCCAGCAGCTGTTTAGTATGTTTTATTAACCTGAAAACAACCAATTGATCACAGTTTGTTTCAGTATTGAAATTTCTAATCAGTTGTGGAGGCATTTCTGGATAGTTATATCACTGGAGGAAATTGTCCAAAAGGCTAGAATATGTTATAATTTCCCAGTGATCCCAGTACTTGGGATACGTAGATGTGAATAACTAACTAACTAACTTAACATGGAGAATATCCATGGCATTTCACACAACACAAGCCCATATTTATGGCCTAAGACCAAGATAAATGGCAGCTTGAAGCAAAGGGATCAATTTCAGTTTTACTGCCTACAAAAATTATCAAACTAGTTCATAGTGAGCTGCCTCAAAGTGAAGACAAGGCAATATTTAAAAAATGTAACTGAACAATATAATAAAAATAACAGTGGTATCTCCAGCTTGGTTTAGATTAGAAGCTTCACATTTAGGGCAAAACCAGATGGTACCGAGATATACATCCACCACAATTCAATCTTCCTATGCTATCACAGAAAGGCTGGCAAATTAAAATGACACGATACCATCATACTGTACTTTGATTCTCTGGACTTTGGGAACTAGGAGATAGACTTGGAATGAAAAATCTCAATGCATGATAATATAATTGTACACTAATTTTGGTTAGAAGATATTTACTCAGGCCTTTTCAACAATATCCCCATATCTCCAATAATATCTAGTTGGTTGGTCATATAGAAACTAGATCCATATGGCTGGAATTTAGGTTGAGCTATCATCCTTATAGACAGTTTCCTTCCCACTTAATAAATAAATAGGTTGGGTACTATATCTCTTCCTGTTACAGAATAAACAAAGTAGAATTGTGCCTTCTAGTTTTGGTCTGTCCTTCAAAAGACTGCTTATTTCATTTGGAAAGATGTTAACATTTTGATGAATAATAATAAGTTGAGAACAGATTTAGAATAATATATTATGAAACTTTCTAAAATAATGGTTTAGAAAACAGTGCCTGAAACCCTGTAGTAAATCACAACCAGAACAGGGCCATTTCATCAATGGGACTTACAGAAGAGCTGACTCAACTATAGTACCAGGAAAAGATTAAGTATATCCATTTCCACTACTTACTTGCAAATGAAACCTCCACTTTCGCATTTCCTTCTTGCATCTGTATTCTCTGGAAACAATAGCTCTGGTCTATGAAGGACATCAACCAAGACAGATAGCTCAGCCTGGACAAGTGGACGTAACCGGTCTTCCAAAGCAGACACTATATCCTGAATTGTCAAACCAAAATGTTAAAAAAAAAAAACGTTTTGTAATTTTTCAAATAGATAAAAACTTTCAATCATAATTTTTTTTAAAAAGCGGGGAGGGGGGGAGAACAAGTACAGTATAGTCTCAGTGTGTAACAAATTTTTCTCCTGCTAACAATAGAGCATGCTAGAGGGTATGATGTTTCTTTCCACCATTATATTTGTGGAAATGCTTGACTTCATATTTTGCATATACCCTCTTTGTTACTGTTAACAGAAGTTATTTGTAGGGGGTTGTAAAACACTAGATTACTTATAACCCATAATATTATTTTTGAAGTGGTAGCTTAGTCTGTGCAGACATATCAGACAAGAGACAAAACAAAAGTAAGAAAAAAACTCTCAAAGCATAGTAGAAAAACCAGCCTTAGTCTGAAAAAGTAGACTTGACCCACAAAAGCTCACATTAAAATATAGCAGTTAGTCTTCAAGGTGCCCCAATTTTTAAATCTTTCTTGTTTTTATCTTTGATTTGTTTCTTATATAATATTATGAAAGCTTTGCTAATAATACTTCCATTTTTATATTCAATTCCTATAAAATAATAATATACAATAATCATATAAAATGTCCAAGATGAATGGCCCATTGCAAGAACATCATATGGACAAGTTGCTGCAGTAATGATAGGGGCAGTCACAGGTGACGTACTATTTCTAATAACAGTGTATTAGAGTAATGATCCTTTTGTAATCAGAACAGCACTATCCAAAAACAAGAGAAAAGCAACAGCAAGCTTAGGGAATCCAGACGTTTGCAGGAATATAGAACTATGTTTTTTGAGGGAGAAAGCTTTGGGAGAGAATGATGACTGACTATGAACACTGGTTTTCTGGCTGAGAGTGTGAGGACATTAAAACTGGCAAAAGAACAGAACAGTGTCTTCAAAGAAGGTAAGATTGGCAAAAACTCTGAGCAGGTGAACATCCCAAAGAACATTTTAGTGAACATGATCTCAGTTGTATTACCATATTTTCTGGTGTATAAGATACACTCCCCCCCTTAAAATACGCTGGAAAACCAGTGTTTCTTATACAGTGTTACCTCACTTAAAGAGCATAATGTGCTCCACAGGATTGTTCTTTAAGCGAAACACCATTGTAAGTGACCAATTGTGACTTCTGGCTATACCATACCTGTCAACCTTCCCAGATTGGCCGGGATTTCCCGGTTTTCGGCGTCGATTTTTGCCCTTTCCCGCGCCGCGGTGCCGAAACCCCGGATTCCGGCAGCAGGGGAAAGGAGGCACTGCGCAGCCCATCTGTGCAGGTTGCGTTGCACGCATGCGTGGAAGGGCTCTACACTTCCATAGCTCCCTTCCACGCATGCGCAGAAGACTACGCCGCGTGCGTAGAAGGCTACGCAAGCGGCGTAGCCCTCCATGCGCATGCGTACGACGCGACCTGCGCAAACCCAGTCCGCACAGGTCCCAGATTTGCCGGAGACGCGGTTGACAGGTATGGGCTATATCCGTCAAGCACAGCTCCGGAAAATACGGGAGCTGCTCCGGCCCAGGCGTGCAGGCGCAGCAACAACTCCTTTGCACATGCACAGAACCCCTTTGCACATGTGCAGAACCCCTTTGGCTGCGGAAACGATCGTTAAAGAGGGGTGAAATACGGGATTTCCTGGCCAATCTGGTATACTTGACACTATGCTTCTGGCGGGGGGGGGGGGGTTGCGAACCCCGATTTAGTTGTTAAGTGAGTTTTTGGTTGGTTTTAGTTACTAAGCGAGGCAACCATTCAGAGAAAATTCTTTAAGCGAGTTAGACTTTAAGCGAGGTGCTCTTTTTGCAAGGTTTTACTGTACTCCAATGCATCTTATATGCCGGCAAGTACAATAATTAGAAAGCAGACTATTTTGAACAACCGATTTTCAGTATTTAAAGCCACGTGTTCATCTCCTAAGTGCATAAAAAGAGATCCTGCAATATGTACTCACCTGTAGTCTCTCAATGATATTGCGGTAATCTCTGGAAGCAGCCATCACAGAGTCTCTTCGAGCTGCATTCCTTGCTGTCATTCTCCAGCTCATGGCTGTTTTTTGTACTATGCTGTGAGATTTCAGGAAGAGGTTGTTGACTTGGCTATCCAAATCAACAGGGATAGCAATTGCTCTGCTTTTAGCTGAAACAGATAAAGTACATTTCCTCTTTTATATGGCAACACATCGTGGAATGTGTATTGGAGAATATCTACTGGCACTATGATCAATGCACATTGTTTCTGTTCTGCACAATCAGACATAAATGCAGATATAAGAGTGAAGTTCCAGTAGGTGTTAGATAAAAATTTCTTAAATATCATTGTGTTACTTTTGCCACATGACTTGGGTAATATTGGCCCTAACACTAATGGTTCATTTTTATTCACTCCCTCTCAGTCTCACTGGCCACTGCGAGACCCCTGGCCAGTGTCCGCTGACCTCCAGGCCCCATCAACGTCCAGAGGGAGGCTAGATATCTACCAGTTTGGGATGAGAGAGAACACTAAACACTCTCACTCCCGCAGCTGACCCCAGGCGCCTCCCAGGCCGGGGAGAAGAATAGCCGCTGCGGCTCGAGATGCTCTCTGTCCCACAGCTGACCCCGGGCCCCTTTAAATGAATGATTTTTCTTTACTGTAATTGTAAAGAGCCAGCACTATCTGTGTCTACAGACATTTCCGTGGACCTGTGGCAAGCATGCCTAGATACCGGAGTGCACGGAACACTGTTTATCTTCCCACCGAAGTGGTCGCTATTTATCTACTTGCAATTTTTTGATTTTGAACTTCTAAATTGCCAGGAGCTGGGACAGACACAGGAGCTCATTCCATCATGCAGCACTCAGGTCTTAAACTGCTCACCTGCCAACCTTCCAGTCATCAAGTTCGGCATCTTAACCACTAAGCCACCGCTAGTGAGACAACTCCTTAATTGTAATCTCTACATTTGGATGAGAATCATATAGCTTTCAGGCTGCTGATCCTCCTCACACTTAAGCGGCCTTGTGGCTCCTCCTGGGCCTCTTCATAGCTTCCCCTCAATCACATTTGTAATGGGTTGGGTAAGGACCAGTGTGGTGTGATTCTCCCATAAATAACCTCCCACTGTACACCCTTGTTTTCAGTAAATTCTGCTTAAATAACTAGACATGATATTCCAACCAATTCCAGTTTTCTGGAAAAAGCTAGAGGATGATGCAAAATAGCCTCCAGACTCTCCTTAGTTTCTTATCCCTGATGTAAATTTTCACAACAGACTAGTGGATAAACTATCCAAGTGCACTTGAAACCATCATTTGGCCTACAGCACATGCCGGCACATAGACAGACGTAGAGAGACAACAGACATATTGTTGTGATTCTAATAGCTGAAAGTTACATTACGTCAAGTTTTGCTACTACTCAGATGTGCTAAGGAGCAATGATGCACCAAACAGAAAACGGTTACACAGATTGCATTCAAGAGTTTTCTTACCTACATCTGAAAGTACTCTTATACAGCTTTCAACAGAGGCTTTCTGGCTAGGCATGAGCCAGTTGCAGTGGTATACTCTGAATACACCTTGCAAGAGTTGCACAAATACGGGCTGGCGAGTCTATAAACAATGAAAAATGGTTCTGTCAATGACACCTGGGAGCAAACAGCTAGGTGAGACAGCCACCCAACCCAGGTCAATAAGGAAACATAACTCAGTGCATAGTTAAGTGCCATGATTTACACTGGGGATAAAAGTGGGTGACATCTATTATTTCTTTATTCTGTCTGTGGTCTTCCCATAGGAATTTCAATACACTTTCTACAATAGAATATGCTGGACAAGATAGGCCTTTGGTCTATATCAGTTCTCAACCTTTATAAGCCGGGGGCCAGGTCATGCTCCCTAAGACAGCTTCAGGGGCCAGATGGCCAATTTGCCCTTCCTCCACCACATGGCACTTCCTGGTTTGGTGGAGGTGGTGGTGGACCACATGAAATGGTGCTGTGGGCTGCAGGTTGAAATCCCTGGTCTATATTAATTTCCCCTTGTGCACCCTGCTCCTCCTTCCAAGGAGAAGGGACCTGCACACGAGAGCAGGCATGCCCTTAAATATTTATTGTTAATTTGGTCAACCTTTCAGACTCAGTAAGGATTCAGAGTCTGCCCAGGCCCCAATATTACTTCCCTTTCTAGGCAGTGGTTTCCTAGTCCTCCCAATCCACAGTTGAGTTTCTTTCACTATCACCAGTCAAACAGCACCTTTTGATGAGAGCCAACAGTCCCAAATAGAGGATTTCCTCTGCAAAGTGAAATCTCCTCCAGTGTGTGAGGTAATCTGTGAGAGGTGCAATTTTGGCAGCATCACAGTCAGTTTCTCTACTGAGTGGGGGAAGGCCCAGGTGGGTCTGTCTCATGGGTTGATCTGGTGGTTCCAATGAAGCAGAGGTGGGCACACCACTCATATATCATTGGATGGGACATACTAGCCAGTACATGTTGTGTTGTTTCGATGTTTTGTTTACTGTTGTAATTTGCAGTACATTTAAAAACTGTTGTTCACCACCCAGAATGGGAATATCGCCCAGATGGGTGGTATATAAATTGAATGAATGAATGAATGAATGCATCCACATCTCCAGGCAAGCTCACCCATTCACCAATCCATGGATCCCAAGGATGTCTGGTCACATCTCGGTTAAATCAGCTCTTCTCAAGCTTACTTCCCTGACTCCTCTTCTAACTCCCTCTCTCTTATCCCCGACTCCACTTTTTTCATCCCACCTTGCTCCAGATGTTCTTCTGCACAGATGCTACTTTTCCCCACCCTTTCTCTTGCCAGATCTGTTGATGAGGCTGGCACACACTCCACCTCAAGGCAGACAGCCCACCAGGGACAGTAGGAACCCCCCTGTCACTCCCCTCTCCAGAGATGAACTTACCTGCAAAGTTGTGCTCTGATCTGAAAATGGGGAACTGAAGAAAGTGGTAACTATGCTCATCACTATTTCCGTCACATACTTCTCCAAGGTAAAATCTGTGTGTTTCCTATCACTGGTGTTGTTGCATGTCTATAAAATGAATCATTCTTTTTAGAAGAGAAGAAATGATAATAATGCAAGACCAATGCGAACTGACACAGCAATGTAACACCATGCAATGGATAGAAAACCAAATTTATTTTATTTTATTTTTATTTATTTTTCGTATTTCTATTGCCGCCCAACTCAACAACGACTCTGGGCGGCATTACATACCAAACACTAAAAACACATAAAACCACAATAAAACATCCCAAACCCCAATTAAAAACCCACCCACACTTATTTATTTTTATTTTATTTATTTATTTTTCACGCTTATATACCGCCCACTCAGGTACAACCCAACTCAGGGCAGTTTACATAGCGGACAGTAAATACATAAAAGACACATAATAAAACAAAGTTAAAAGTTAAAAAACCAACCCCTAAAAGGTGCGCAAGAACCGAAGGGACCTTGGGGGAAGGCACACTTCTCTATACCAACCACCCAACGGTACCCCCATCCCCACCCGCACCCCAAACTATCCATAGCCACTCAGTCTTGCTAGGATTCAGCTGTAGCCCATTTTCCCCCATCCAAACCCCAACAGCCCCCAGACAGCTGGAAAGGACTTTGACTGCATCACTGGGGTCCCCACGGGCCGAGATGTACAACTGTGTCATCCGCGTACTGGTGGTACCGCACCCCGTGGGAACGGATGATCTCACCCAGCGGCTTCATGTAGATGTTAAATAGGAGAGGAGAGAGTACCGAGCCCTGAGGCACCCCAAATTTTAGGGGCCTAGGACTCGACCTCTCACTCTCCAACCACACCGACTGGGTCTGGCCCCTCAGAAATGAGGAAAACCAGGACCACACCATGCCCTGGATCCCCAATCCTCGGAGCTGTTCCAGAAAAAAAGAGAGAGACTTCTCAGCTGTTATTTTAAACCAGCCAGCAGGTGGGGGTCACCCCTCCATCGGCAATCATATACCTCTCTTCCTAATAATAAAATTCAGGCACTGATTTTAGGTTTTTTAAAAATCTTTTCCAAACTATGCCAGGTTTGCAGCAAAATGAGGCCATTGTGAATCAAGACCATAAAAGGCTTTAAAAAAACTCCAAGGTTTGCAGGAACACAAAAGCCCACAGAAAAATAGCTAAAGCAGCCAAAAAAAAAAAAAACCTTCCAAAACACCTGATGAGAAATGTGAGTGAAAAGTCCTTAATTAGTAGCAATTACTGTGTATACATGAATATAAGCCAACCGAAATATAAGCCGAGGTACCTAATTTTGACCTTGAAACCCAGGAAAATAGATTCACCCGAGTATAAGCCAAGAGTGGGAAATGCAGCAGCTGCCTGTGAGTTTCAGTAATTAAAATACATTAAAATACAGTAATATTAATTATTTTAGTGATTTTTAAAATGGTTTTTGCACCACCCACCAGTGGTGGCGCTGCAGGTAAAGTGGGTGGGCAGATCAATTGCACTGAGGCAGGAAGTGTTGCTCTAGCCTAGACTCTTGCTCCCCCCGCAAGGAAGGAGAATGGCTTCCTCCCTCCATCTTGGACACATGGAGCAGGGACAAAGGCACAAATGTACGGTAAGTAAAATCCTTTCTTTTTCCACACCAGTTTGGAAGGGGGACACGATTGCATTGTAGAGCTCCTTTCTTCATTTGCGGTTTTCCATAGGAATTAATTGAAAACAAAACAGAATAGGAAAATTTTATTTTCAATGTACTGTATTCTAATGGAAAATCGTGATTTGTGCCCTCTTGTGACCACTTGTGTAATTTTGCCTCAGATTCCTGAAACTTACTTTTAAAGTGCCGAATAACTTTTTGAAAAACCATATTTTTAGACCTCGTGGTTGTTGACCCGTGTATAGACCAAGTCACCTTTTTGGACCTTATTTTTGGGGTTAAAAAAATCGGTTTATATTTGAGTATATACAGTAACTCTTGTGATTTATGTTATGGGACAGTAAAGGTAAAGGTTTCCCTTGCTCGAAAGCCAGTTCTATCTGACTCTAGGGTTCAGTGCTCATCTCTGTTTCAAAGCTGAAGAGCCAGCGCTGTCTGCTTCTGCAGACGTTTCCGTTGTCATGTGGCAGGCATGACTAAGTATAATTGCTATTGCATATAACATATGCTATTAAAAATATTCTACCTCTTAATGAAATGTCCTGCTCATAATAGTCAGTGTTGGAGGTATAACTATGTCACATAACTTGTCAATATTTCCAGGTGCCCAAATAACTTACCCTACAGATGTCAACAAGGAAATTCTCAAAGAGCTTCCACATGTGATTACTTGTATATATCTCCTTCATTTCAACTTCTGTATCTACGTAGCAATGATTTAGGAAGTTTATATAGGCAATTTTAACCTGTAGGAAAGAAAATAAACAATTAACATACATTTCTCTATTTTTTTAAAGATGTAACATAAATCCTAGCAAAGTCTTGCTACTTAACAGCAATGCAAATGCAGATTGCTTGTTCTTTTTATTACATTCACCCACAGCATGGCTTGGGAACAAGTGGCCCTCATGATGTTCATAAGCTCCTATTAGCTATTGTCACCCCTCCTCATTGGTCAAGCACCTTGGGGCCAATGGGAAGTAGAATCTAGCAACATTTTGTTTATGTATTTATGTTGTTAACTAAGGAACACCAGGTTATCCTGTTATGGTAATAGAGTAAATCATACTGCCAGTGACTCAGCACTGAGTTTCAGGTGGCGATTAACTAACCTGACCACCCTGAGGACTAACAGCCTTGAGTGCCAAAGTCCACAGGGAAGGGTGATATCCCCAAGTGGAGTAAATCCCACTTGAATCTATCTTAATGGAGGGCAGCAACTTCATCTATACTGGCCTGGGGCTGAGGAGGACTTTGTGTGCCAGAAGGGCTCAGGACCAGAAAGTGACTTGCGGAACTGGATCCGTGGTATGAAGTCATGCTGCGATGCAGAAGGCAGATGAAAGGCCATGGCATTATATTCTCAGGACAGTCTTCATGGCTGATCGCCATGATGATTGTCAATATTTGGATTCGGCTACAGCAGCAGAAGAAACAGAAGAAGAAACAGAAGAAGAAGAAGAAGAAGAACAAAGGAACCCGAGACAATTTATAACATTTAAAACATGCATATAAAACATAATCAACAAATCATAAACAAAAGCAATTGGACAAGCAAGATTCGAAACCTATTAAACTGTATACAAATACTAAAATACTGTAGCTACCATCTACAAACCTAAAATTTCCACATTTACATGCTAAACACCTGCTTTAAAAGTATGGTTTTGCCTGGTAGCAGAAGGATAGCAAGGAGGTGGCCAAACAAACCACCTAAGCAAAGGAACTGATTGGTCAGTTTTACTTTAGCTCACTAAAGATCATTGTTATTAAGAAAAAGATTAGGAAAATTAAGCACCACCAGCAATAAAACTAAAAAAGAGAGAATAAAAATTTCCACCTTGCTTTTTTAGCTTTTTTTTAGCTTTGTTTACTTATTAATGGACGGTCTCTTGTCACTTCAATTCAAGCTCAAGAGTACAGTACTATAAAATAAAACAGAATCTTACCTCAGGTATGCAGTCTTCATGGGTTACAACTCGAACAATGTCATCCAAAGGGAGTAGAGAGTTACACTTGATTTCTGTGTAGACGTTTTTGCCCTCAGTACAAACAGCTAGCAGTTCTACTAAATGAATGTGATACATCAAAGCACTGTTTTCATCCATTCTATCACGTTCAGATCTCATCATCTGCACTAGTGTCTGGAAAGAAGCTCTGTCATTGTAGAACACAAGGACATCTTCTCCTGCATTGACCAGCTACCAAAAGAAAAACCTTATGACTCCATCAGGCACAAGAGGCAACTCAAAATTACATACTAGCGTTTTAAAGATGGCTGTATTTTCACATGCAACAATGAGCCAAATCCTATTGGTGTAACATTTTGTGGCATTACCTGGATCAGATGCTGGAAGTTATGAGCAGTCAAGAAATATAACCTGAGGTGCACTGATTGTATTGACCTCTGGCAGATCTCACTGATATTACCTTTTAGTGGCCAGAACCCCACTGGGAATTTATGTCAGCATAAGTGGATAGCTCAGTAAGTACATGTCCATGGCACTAGATGCTTGGGAGTTCAATTCCTCACAATGCCTCCCAGGAGAAAAAACAGCCTTATGTGACATTGGGCAAGCCACAAAGGCCCAGGATGATCCCAGAAGAAAGAAATGGTAAACCACTGTTGAACACTCTCTCCCTTAGAAAACCCTGAAAAGGGTCACCATTCGTCAGAATTGACTTGATGTCACAAAACTATTAAAAAGTATAATTACCATATTTTTCGAACCATAAGACTCACCTGACCATAAGACGCACCCAGTTTTTAAAGCAGGAAAACAAGAAAAAATATTCTGAACCAAACAGTACTGTATTTGCACCACCAACCAGTGGTGGCGCTGCAGGAGAAATGGGCAGGCAGGCCAAATGCACTGAGGCAGGAAGCTATGTTCTAGCCTAGCCTCTTGCTCTCCCTGCTACCAGGAAGAATGGCTTCACCCTCCATTTTGAACACATGGTGCAGGGACAAAGGCAAGAAAGATAAATGAAACCCTTTCTGTTTATGCACAGGTTCGGTTTCCCACTGAAATGAATTGGGAACATACAAACAGAAAAGCTTTAGAATACTGTACAAGAAATTGATTTCCATTGCATTTAAATGGGAAATTGTGATTTGTGCCCTCTTGTGGCCACCTGTGGTAATGGCCCACCGAACATATGTTTTTCTTTCCTCGGCCCGGAACAGCTGTGGCGATGGTGATGGAGGTCTTCAGCCAGCCGCGGCTGTTGTAAAATATCCTTTTACAACAGCCTTGCTGGATAGCATTCGGACTATAAGACGCACCCTCATTTCCCCCTACTTTTTTTTTTTTTTGGGGGGGGGGGAGTACATCTTATGGTCTGAAAACCATGGTATCAATTTCGTCATTAAATTGATACTGATTAACCAGTTACCACTTGCATTCCTTTTCAGAAGCTAAACTGAAGAACGTGATACATGACCAGAAATGCAAACACTAAGTGGCTAATTAGTGGCAATTCAATGCTTTAGTAATCACAAATATACTTATGCAGGTGTAGATCATCAATAGAATTCAGGCCAGTGAGTGTGGGATTACAGCTACAGATTTTAATTAGAGATCTGGTATGCTGCCTGAAACCAGAAAAATGGCAGGCACAATGGGCATAATCCTATTGTGACAGAAGCATTTAATTTATGTTAATCAGAAGCTTCTTATCCTCTATTCTTTTAGGTTCCAAGGTTCCTTCAGCCTTTGGAAGGCTCAGGAAGGGGTGAAGGTGGAGCCTTGAGTAAATAATTTAAACTATCATCATACAGTAATAGTAAAAAAAATAATCATTGCATTGTTCCCAGCAATCCCAGTCCTACCAACAGTAATCCATAAATTATATATTTTCCTTAGCTGTATTTTGCCTGATGCTATGCCCATGAGATGTCTCATTTACATGAACGCTATATGATAAACTTGCAATTCCATCATTGTATCTCTTACTATGTGCCTTCCTTTTCCTAGAATTCTGCCACATGTAAACGAAAGTACTGTAGTGGAAATATTGTTCCCTGATAAAATTTGACATCTATGAACTTATTATGCATAGTAAAATTTGACACAGCGGGTATTTTGATTAGGAATCAAAGGATATTCATCCAAGGAAATACCCTACATGGATGACTCCTAAAATACCTTCACAGTAATTTATTGTGCGGGTTTTATTTTTAAATTGCATTTTGTATTATGTTTCTGTAACTATTATATTTTTGCCTTTTGCCATTGTTTCTGCTATTGTATTTTTACTGTACATGAAATGTCTATGTTTTGCTGCTGCCTTCTGTGCAGGCAGCATGCCTCATTTGTGAACCGCTTTGAGTCGCCTTCGGGCTGAGGTTAAGCGGTATATAAGTAAAACTTTATTATTATTATTATTATTATTATTATTATTATTATTATTATTATTATTATTATTATTATTATTATTATTATTATTATTATTATTATTATTATTATTATTTAGTCATATCAAACTGTTCTTCCACCTTTTTTTTAAACTGAAATTTAGTAGCAGCACCTACCAAACAACTGTTTTCTCTTTGCATGGGTTCTCTTAGGACAGATCATCTGCTTACAAAAATAGCAATTTGTATATGACCTTCTCACCTCAGCCATGACCATATCTTGACACTTTTTAATAAACTTTCCTTCGGCCTTCACGATTGTCTGAAGGAACTTGATGTATTGGACATTCCTGCCGTGTGTTTCGATGCAGTGCACAAAGTGCTGAACCACCCGCTCGTTAATCTCACTGCAAAGCTGGAAATTGTTCATAAAGATATGTTGCATAGTCACTGCCTCAAGGATCTATCGAAGAGGACAACAGGAAGAACAAGATATTAATAGTGAAAATATCAGCATCAAAACAAAACTACTGAATTTTTTTAGGAAATATAAATTCTAGCAGATTTAGTTCTAAGGAACAAAGTTTTTTTAAAAAACTGATTTGATTATAGAAGGATCTGGTATGTCAAAATCCTGACCTCAAAGGACATCTCTATACTCTACAAGTAGTAATTAAACTTTCCACTATTATAAGACACATACAATAACCCTTTAGCAAGCCAAATAAATCATTCAGCAACCTATTAACAGCCCACCGACCCAGACCTTTACAATTTCCAGGTGACCAGGTCTCTCCTCGGTAGAGGGGGGCCGGTGACTGGTTGGCAGGGTTCGGCTGAGGTTTTCGCTGATTACCTGTTGGATAAAATCACTCAGATTCGCTCGGGACTGAACCTCGGCGTGGATGGGGAGAGTCAGGAGGGGACCAGACCACAGTATTGCCATGTCATATGGGAACGGTTTGATCCAGTTGGCCCTGATGAAGTGGACAGGCTCCTTGCAGCTGTTCGCGCTACTACCTGCCCTTTAGATCCCTGTCCTGCCGTCTTGGTGAAAGCATCTACGGCAGTGACAGGCCGCTGGGTCGGGGCGATAATTAATTCATCTTTACGGGACTGAGTATTCCCTGCACCTTTAAAACATGCTTTGGTGCGCCCCCTCCTAAAAAAACCTGGTCATACCCAGCACTTCCAGCTAATTATAGGCCGGTCTCCAACCTTCCCTTTTTGGGGAAGGTATTAGAGACGGAAGTGGCGTGGCAGTTGCGGGGGTCCTGGATGAAGCAGATTATCTGGACCCCTTTCAGTCAGGGTTCAGGCCCGGATATGGTACAGAGATGGCATTGGTCGCACTGATGGATGATCTCTGGTGAGAAAGGGATGGAGGCCATCCGACCATCCTTGCTCTCCTTGACCTCTCAGCAGCTTTCGATACCGTCGACCATGGTATCCTTCTGGAATAGCTCCGAGGATTGGGGATCCAGGGCACTGTGTTGTCCTGGTTTTCCTCATTCCTGAAGGGCCGTACCCAGTCAGTGTGGTTGGAGAGTGAGACGTCCAGCCCTAGGCCACTCCAATATGAGGTGCCTCAGGGCTCATGACCATGATAAGGGACAAAGACGGAAAGGAGCTAGCTGATGCAGAAGAAATTAAGAAAAGATGGAAAGAGTACACAGAGGAACTTTACAAAAAGGACCTCAACACTCCTGATAGTCACAATGATGAAGAAATTGAACCTGAGCCAGACATCCTGGAGAGCGAAGTCATAAAGGCCCTAAAGAGCACTGCAAACAACAAAGCTAGTGGAGATGATGGTATCCCAGTTGAATTTTTCAAAGCGCTAAAAGATGACGGCGTCAAATTACTGCATTCATTATGCCAGCAGATTTGGAAAACAAAACAGTGGCCACAGGATTGGAAAAGATCAGTATACGTCCCAATCCCAAAAAAGGGCAATGCCAAAGAATGTTCAAATTATCGAACAATCGCGCTCATCCCACATGCCAGCAAGGTGATGCTCAAGATAATACAGGATAGACTTCAGTAACATGTGGAGAGAGAATTACCAGAGGTGCAGGCTGGTTTCAGAAGAGGCAGGGGGACTAGAGACCACATTGCCAACATACGCTGGATCATGGAGAAAACAAAGGAATACCAGAAACAAGTTTACTTTTGTTTTATTGACTACACCAAGGCATTTGACTGTGTGGACCACAACAAGATGTGGCAAGTAATTAAAGAGATGGAAATACCAGAGCACCTCATATGCCTGCTGAGAAATCTGTACATGAACCAAGAAGCAACAGTTAGGACAGAACATGGAATGACAGAGTGGTTTGGAATAGGAAAAGGAGTAAGACAAGGCTGCATTTTGTCACCATGCTTATTCAACCTATACACAGAGCACATAATGCGTAGTGCAGGGATGGAGGAATCACAATATGGGATTAAAATCACTGGGAGAAACATCAATAATCTGAGATATGCATACGATACCACCCTAATGGCAGAAAGTGAGGAAGACCTAAAGAATCTCTTGATTGGGCTGAAGGAGGAAAGTGCAAAAGCTGGCTTGAGACTCAATATCAAGAAAACCAAGATGATGGCAACAGGCCCAATCAGTTCCTGGAAAATAGACGGGGAAGAAGTAGAAGCAGTGACAGATTTTACTTTCTTAGGATCAAAGATCACTGCAGATGGGGATCGCAGCCATGAAATAAAAAGGCGACTGATTCTTGGGAGACAAGCAATGAGAAACCTGGGGAACATAGTGAAAAGCAGAGACATCACATTGCAAACAAAAATTAGAATAGTCAAAGCAATGGTTTTCCCAGTAGTAATGTATGGATGTGAGAGCTGGACAATTAGGAAGGCTGAACGCAGAAGAATAGATGCCTTTGAAATGTGGTGTTGGAGGAGGGGTTTGAGAGTCCCCTGGACAGCGAGGAGAACAAATAGGTCAATCTTAGAAGAAATTAACCCTGACTGCTCATTGGAAGGTCAAATAGTAAAGATGAAGCTAAAGTACTTTGGACATCAAATGAGAAGGGAGGATTCACTTGAGAAGGCATTGATGTTGGGAAAGGTGGAGGGCAAAAGAAGAAGGGGAAGGCCAAGGATGAGATGGCTAGATGGCATTGTAGACACAATGGGCACAGAGCTGGGAGGGCTGAGGGGGATGGTGGAGGACAGAGGCGCCTGGAGGAAAATGGTCCATGGGGTCGCAAAGGGTCGGAGTCGACTGTGCGACTGAACAACAACAACAGGGCTCGGTGCTGTCTCCTCTCCTATTTAATATCTACATGAAACCGGTGGGTGAGATCTTCCGTTGCTACGAGGTGCGGTACCATCAGTACGCGGATGACACCCAAGTGTACATCTCATCTCGTAGTGATCCAGGTGATGCTGTCAAAGTTCTATCCGAGTGCCTGGCAGCTGTTGGGGTCTGGTTGGGGGACAACGGATTACAACTGAACCCTGGCAAGACTGAGTGGCTATGGATGAGGGGCCCGGTGTTATCTCAGGAGCTACCATCATTGGTTTTTGGATGGGGCTAGTCTGCCCCAGACAGATCCAGTGCGCAACTTGGGGGTCCTCCTGGACTAATGACTGCTGCTTGAAGATCAGGTAGCGGCCGTGGCCAGGAGGGCTTTTGCCCAACTCCGTGTGATTCGCCAGTTGTGCCCCCTCCTAGACCGGGACTCCTTACTCATGGTCATTCATGCTCTGGTCACCTCTAGACTAGATTATTGCAATGCGCTCTACATGGGGCTGCCCTTGACGACCATCCGGAGGCTGCAGTTTATCCCAGAATGCGGCTGCTCGGGTGGTGATGGGATGTGGGCATTATGCTCGCGCCTCACCACTGCTTCGGGAGCTGCACTGGCTTCCAATTTGCCTCCAGGTGCAATTCAAGGTGCTGGTCATTACCTTTAAAACCCTATATGGTAGTGGGCCAGGATACCTAAGAGGCCACATCGCCCCAAGAACGTCTGTCCGTCCAACCAGAGCAGACCGGAGGGGCTCTCTGCTTGTACCATCTGTTAGAGGGGCGCGTCTCTCTAGCACAAGAAGGAGGGCCTTCTCTGTGTCCGTTCCGGCCCTATGGAACCTCCTGCCAGTGGAACTAAGGCTGTAGACGGAATTGCTGCCCTTCAGGAAAGATCTGAAAACATGGCTGGCGGGGCAGGTGTGACCGCCACCTGCTGGTTGGTTTAATATCTAAGTAATCTTCCACTTTTTAAAGTGTGGGGGTTTTAGCGGGGTAATTTGTTTTAATGGAGTTGTTCTTGTTTTAAGGGTTTTAAGATTGTATGCCACCCAGAGTCTTTGTGAGTTGGGCAGCTATATAAATATAAATATAAATAAATAAATAAATAAATAAATAAATAAATAAATTTCTATCTTTACAGTTTCTTAAAACCCACCAAATAAGCATTTGGCAACCATATCTGTGGTACAGTGGTTAAACTGCTGTCCTGCAAGCAAAAGGCTGTGAGTTCGATCCTGAACAGGATCAAAGTTGACTCAGCCTTCCAAGGTCAATAAAATGAGTGCCCAGCATGTTGGGGCAAAATGCTAATTAACTTGTGAACTGCCCAGAAAGTGCAGAGTGCTATGTGGCGGGATATAAGTGTGATTGCTTTGCTATATCTGTTAACAATGACTGATGAGCCATACATTACCTGTAGAAGCTTTAGTTATATACCACATTCCATTTCTTCCCATTTATTTTAGATTTCCAAAAAAGAACAAGAAATATAACCAAAGTTACCAGAGGAATCTCATTCCTCTTTTTCACCAATGAAGCCCTGAAAACTCTATGCCAAGGGTTCTCATCCTTTTAAAGCCAAGGGCTGGACCACGCCCCCTCAGTCAGCTGAGTGGACCAGACTGGTGGTTTCCCCGCTGTAAACACTGTTGTAAAATGCATCCATGGCTGTCGTAAACTACAGCCATGGGCACATTTACTGCTTCTGGTTCCGGCAGCGGCAGTGATGCGGGCCACATGAAATGGTGCTGCAGGCCAGGTCCAGCCCATGGGCCATAGTTTGAGAACCCCCGCCCTATGCTGAAGTTTGAGAAGGTTAAAGCAATGTGCTTAGGATGTGCTTCAACAACAACAACAAATGAAAATTAGGAGAAAAAACTCAAACAATCACAAAAAATAGCATACTGCACAAGGTGGAGGAAACTGACAATATAAGTAACTTGAAGTCTTATATAAAAACAAGTTTGGGGACAAATTACAGAAGCCAGCCAATTTTTATTCTCACTTCCTAAAAACAAATAAGTATAGTGTTCAGTCATAGCGCTTCTTACCCCAGGGTTGAGAAACAGATTTATATGTTTGTGCAGCAACACCTGATTCTGTTGGTTGCCAGCACAGAAGTTCTGTAGAAACTCATGGGCAAGTTTCATAATCTCCTGCATCCTGGTGTCTTCAGCCTGTAATGACCACACACACAAAAGCCCCAGAGGGTTAAAGGAATACAAAAGTTTCAGAGTGAACTAAAGGAAAAGAGGTTTAAATTGATTTACATAAAACCAGCCTGTTAATACCAATATTTTTCTGGATTTTTTTTATTAAACGAGTTCCAGAATAGGATTAATAGAAAGAACTGCCCCCACCCTGGAGCTTTGGGCAGGAAGCATTGCCTATTCTCATAAGTTAAGAAAGACTGCCAATATATAAGCATATGGATTTGTTTTACTTTCGGCATGGTTAAAAACAACTTAAAAAGTGTTGAAGAGTGCTAAAATAAAAACACAAAACCACTGCTCTAAGCACCTTCTCATCAGCTGTGTCGCCCAACAAACAACCAAGAATCGAAAAGCTGAGAATCTAAAATCCTATACTTTAGGGTTTTGTTCGGGTCACCCTTACAATGAGGTACGCTTTGGCTAACAATTCATATACACTGCAGCTTCAATAGATATCTACAAACAAATTATTCCTTAAAACATCAATAATTAAGAACTGCTCCTTTGATGCACAAGGTAACTTATTAAGAGGTAAGTTTTAGGAAGACTTGAAAAGATCCCCGGTGGGACAGTGGTTAAATTGTTGTACTGCAGCCAAGACATTGTGATTTTGATCCTGATAAGGGCTCAAGGTTGATTCAGTCTTCTATCTTTCTAAGGTCAGTAAAATGAGTACCCAACATGTTGGGAGCAAAATGCTAATGAACGTGTGAATCACTCAAAGAGTGCCCAAAGTGCTAGAGAGGTATATAAGTGTAATTGCCAATTGCTGAAATGTTTGTAGTGTTTTGTGACGGTCTCTAAAGCAACAGATGCATGCAAACCTCACTTTCTCATATGGGATTTGGAGGAGCTCCAGGACCACAGTGTGAGCTCCCATATTCCGGAGTAACCTCTGCTGCTGTTTCCGGCTCTTCCTGACCAAGATGCTCTCCTGAACGCACAGCTTGCTGAGTCGAAGCAAAATCTACAAATAAACACTCATTTCAGATGAACCAACTGATTCTTGAATGTCTTTTCAGAGAAAAGGGAAGGAAGCCGCAAAAGGCAACAGCATGAAACTGAACAAATGGACTGAATTTGTAGAGAAAAACCACAGAACATACATAAACTGTGTCATTACAGACACAGCACAAATATCACAGTGTGTACACTACCCCAGGCAGGAAACAAGGACTGTGAAAAGATGTATCATGTTCATTTTCAAGGAATAAATGCTTCTGCATCTTAAAGCTATAGTTATAACAGTATAGAACAGTGGTTCCCAAGCTTTTTTTGGCCATGTCCCACCTAAGCATTTCTAAAATCCACACACACACACACCCCAGGTGACATATTATTCTTATTATTCACATGGAGGAAGCCTAAATGTCCATTAGCATGGTATAAACAAGCTTCCAAATCCCCACACACACACCCCTAAAATCAAATTGCTCCCTTGTGGGGCAACCACAGGGAACCATGGGTATAAACTAAGTTTTCTCAACCTCGGGCCCTCAGATGTTCTTGGACTTCAATTCCCAGAAGCCCTGATCAGTAGGTGTGCTGTCCTGTGCTTCTGGGAATTGAAGTCCAAGATCACTTGAGGGCCCAAGGTTGAGAAACCTTGGTATAATAGACAATATGGTCAGAAATGCTATTGACATAGCACTGCAATCTTAAAAGTCAGAAACCCACTGAAACATGAAAAACTGTCATGCAGGAGCAGTAGCACACAAGCATCGGAACTTGACTACCCAGTACAACAGTTTCTTCCCCCTTCTCATTATCAACAGATGCAGAATGCAGAAAACACAGCAGCTTAATCTGTCTAATTTACATATTTTAGGGGGGAAACTAGATTCCATAAACATAAATTTTTACTTTAAAGAAGAACACACATTTTGGGGACTAGAACTCACAGCTACTGTGGCTGACTGTTAAGCACTGCCATGCACTGCTGCAAATATAATCTTACAACTGTAATATTTGCTGCAGATGTTGCCTGGGAAAATTGCATGTCAATCCTGCACACCGTTTTTATTTCCTTTGTAAAAAATGAATGGAAAAGGCTTTTTAAAATTGAAAAGGCTTTTTAAAACTTTGTAAATGTGCTAACACAGATTCTATAAACCATTCAATTCAGCAGTTTTATAATCAATACTGCATTTACAGATATTTTAAGCTACTGTAGATGGGTGGTATAGAAACTGAATAAATAAATAAATTTGTTTAAATGACTAGGGTTGTTTTTTTAAAAAAGATCTAATTAAATCACAGACATATAGAGAAAAAACAAAACAAAAACACTGTAGCACTTTAAAGACTAACTGATATATTTTAATGTAAGCTTTTGTGGGTCAAGTCCACTTCGTCAGACATGGGAGTGAGACTACGTGGTATCAATTTATATGCATCAGATACAGAGGTACAAAGTGACTGGTCAGCATGACAGATAAGTATACAAATCAATGTGGCTTCATACAATTGATAATGGCAGATGATCTCTGGCTGTTATTCGGATTAGCTATGAATGTCCCCTTTTCAATTGCAAATGGTGGGAAGATACAAAACAAACACC
Organism: Bradypodion ventrale; assembly: GCA_035047345.1. NCBI lineage: Eukaryota > Metazoa > Chordata > Lepidosauria > Squamata > Chamaeleonidae > Bradypodion > Bradypodion ventrale. Next base: position 309,854,175 of record JAWDJE010000002.1, read on the forward strand.
TAAACATTAAAAAAATAATTGCAGAATTTCCTTTCCGTATATAGTAGTTTAAAGCATACATCTCATTTACTGAACAGGTGAAGCCATCCTGATTAGAAAGTGCTATCCAGAGGTCATGCTCCAGCCCCAAATCCTCATCAGTAAAAGCTTCACAGAGCTCTGCAGATGCAGCAGACGCTTCATTATGTTCTATCAGGCAGAGCATGTTCCATTTTAGATAGGGGACATTTTTCAACTTATAAACAAAAGAGGGCAAGAGTCAGTCTGGAAAAGAAGATTCTTACCTCCTTTACTACCCTGTAATTATAGCTGCTAGTGCTTTCAGGTTTCCGGGATTTGCTGTTGCCTTCCTAGGGGAAAAACAAGATTGATTAATTAATTACACCTTCTCACCTAAAATTTGTGGAGGCCTTTAGTACATTTAGCAACCTTTCTCATAAGCATTCTGAAGCATCTACCAGTTTTCACATTGAATGAAATCAGAAATAAAAAAGTTCACAGTAATATTTCATAGTAACTTTACTCTTTAAGGGTCATGGTAGCTTAGTGGTTAAGATGCTGAGCTTGATTACTGGGAGGTCAGCAGTTCGAGACCTGAGTGCTATGCAACCGAGTGAGCTCCTGTCATCTGTCCCAGCTCCTGCTAACCTAACAGTTCAAAAGCAAGAAATTACAAGTAGATAAATAGATACCACTTTAGCAGGAAAAGTGACAGTGTTCCGTGAGCTCCAGCAACTAGTCATGCCTGCCACATGACCACATAAATGTCTGCAGATGCAGACACTGCTGGCTCTTTGGCTGTAAATGGAGATGAACACCCTCCCCATAGAGTCAAACATGACTGGCTTTCAAGCAAAGGAGACCCTTACTTTTCTCTTTACAAAACATCAAGAAATATGCTACCACTATTTATTTTTCACATACATCTGAGGCTTTTATTTTTTTTAAAAAAAATCCTTACTGAGTATTAGTGCAGCACAACAATATTGTAGCATTTTTTTAAAAAAACAGTTATATTAAAGTCTTAATATGATTATTGCTACTGCCTACAAATTAACAGCAAGGATTATACACTCATTATATTTTCATCATTTTACCCTAAATATTTATCCCAAATATCAGTATGAGATGATGAATGGAACCATAACAAAGATTTTGGAGCTCCTTGTCTTAGGGAGGGCACCAATAACAGACCAAGAAACCAATGGAAAAAATCTTAAGGAATTCCATCTAGTCTTAAAATATATACATATCTGAAAGCCACAAAAAAACGGCGTTCTGCAGAATAAAAAACCCACCCTGAATTATTCTGTATATGAGTACTAAATACCCAGGGAAAGAGATGACCACTAGAAGAAAGGCAGGCCAGGGAAACAGGAGCCAGACTCCTGGAACACCAGGGGCCTTGCTAGCATGCCCTACATCTCCGTTGCAGGCACAATAATTTCCTATGTGTAGCCATATGATGGCACAGTACTGTATTCCCAAATACATTCATCACACAGAGACGTGGCTGGATAAAGCTGCTGGTGATCATTAATGTCTCCAGCTCTGCCAAGTTATTAGCCTGTCTCTAATGTCCCATTCTTCTACAAGGCTCTGGAATGTGTGGTGGCTTGTCAGCTCCTGAAGTTTCTGGATGAAACAGATTATCTAGATTCATTTCAGTCTGGCATCAGGCCTGATTAGGGGATGAGACAGCCTTAGTCACTTTGGCAGATAATTTAAGATGAGAACTGAATGTAATGTATGCGTCCCTATTAGCTTGGCTTGACATTTCAGCAGCTTTCATTACCAGTGACTCTATGATATCTTTCTGGGTAACCACTCTATTCTGCCGGCACTCATCTGTTGTATCTCTGATTCTTCCTGTAAGAATGAGCTCAGAAAGTGATGTTGAGAAATTCCTGTTCAATGCCATAGCCAAAGGCCTTCAGTATCCCTCATGGTATTTAATGTAAGGGATTTCATAGCTGGGATGAATTTATTTTATTCTTTCCTAGGTTCATTTAGAGTTTAATATGCCTATGTTATTATTTTGCTTTCATTTCGCTAGTTTGCTTAACTTTGCTTAGCTTAACTGGATCCATTTTGAAAGGCTTCAGTACCCGGAAGCTGACTTCTGACCAATTAAACACCACAGGTCAGCCTGACCTCCATTCAAAGACAGCAAAGCTGAGAAAGTGTCTGTACTCAGGATAATCACCTGGGAAGAGTACTGTTCTCAGACGAGCCACCTGTTAGAAGATGCGAGTCTCACGTCTAGAGATGAGAACTTAGATTAGATGTTCTGGTCTCAGATCGGACTTCAAAAAGAGTTGTCTGTCACTCAAGATAACACTGCACATGTTCTCATCGAGAAATGTATAAAAACCGAGGCTCTGAGCCCCGGGAAAATATAGCAGAACAGCTATCTCGATTTCATCTAGAGATGCTGTCCTTTTGCCTCCAGCCTGGATGCGCACCATGAACCCAGATGGGCGGCTTTTACACACTCCTTTAGAATTGTATTCTTTTAGAAACTTAGGTTTTCTTTCTTAGAAAAATGTATTTCATTTAGATTAGTTTAGAGAGAATTTTATTCTATATTTTGGAACTGCCTTTTTTACTTCAATTAAATCTTTAAAACGGACTTATTTTGTCAAGAGCGGTTTTCTACCTCCTTTCAGACCGAAGGGAGCTGAAAGAGAATTTTTCAGATAAGGCCTTGTTACTTTACCAAAACGAACTCTTTGTTATTGTGACTTAGAAGTGCAGCTAGGCTGGACAAACAAGGAAGGTACTTGGGGAGAGAGATTTTTGTGTCTCGCTTTCTCAGGACTGAGAGTAGACTCCCACACACCTTCACTGCAACATCGAAGGCCAAATTCCCATAGAAAGCCGTGATAAAGGTGGAGAAGTTCTAATGGGGAAAACAGCTACCAGTCCCAGAGGGCTTTGCAGAAACAGTCTATCTGCGACATTTTATAAGTCACCTTCATCGCCCATTAGGACCCTATTTTGTTCCCTGGTTTTCCCTGCCTGGGTAAACTATGTGAAGACACCCTTTCGCGAAGCTACTAAAAATCCGCTTTGCTTTCTCTCACTGAGTCAGGAAACCGTCCTGCTAGTCCGTGGACGAGGTGACCAGTTTCAGCCGATCAGTGAGGGAAGGTGAAAAGCGGCGCATGGGACGGCCTGGTTCCCGAGGTGGCGGGAGTCTGGAAACAGCAGAGGTCCAAGCCGTGTGTCGCATTTAATATCTACAGGAAACTACAGGAAGAGATTTTCCAGAGCTTAGGGTTTTTGGTCTATCAGTATGTGAATTACATACAACCCTATTTCTCTTTTCCACACTAGCAAACTGCTTCAGATCTTAATCAATGTCTTGAGTAATGGACTGGATGAGAATGAATAAAGTGAAGTTTAATCCAATCTAGACAGAAGTCCCCCTGTTCAGCTGAAAGGCAGACCAAGGAATAGGACTCTAGCAATAAGCTGCATAAAGGAGCAGAACTTTCCTCAGGTACTTACTGTGCTAAGCACAAGCAGATACAGAGAAGCACCATTTAGCCATGGTGTACTACACTGTGCATCTCCCCATCAGGTAACTAAATCTGGCATAATCACTCCAGATGTTCTGTAGCATTTCTGAAGCATTCCTTCCTTGTTACTGTGAACACTGAAACAGCAACTCCATCCACTCTATACAGTTCTTTTAGAGAATGAGGTGAAGTTTTAAGGCTCAGGTGTAGATGGACAGTGAATTTGGAAAGTTTCTAGCTGTGTAATGGGCTCGAGAAGTTAAGTAGAATTTACTATTTGTGGGGTTATGGGGAGCTAGAGATGGCTCAAAAGTATTTGACTCAAGTTTTTGAGTGTCCCACCTATCGACTATTTCTTACATCTGTCAAACTTATCTGTTCACTTCTACCAAAATAACAATGTGAATGGAGCACATATCATACACAAGTGAGTAGAAACTCTTAACACACAAAGAATCTTGCTGAACAGTATGTGAAACTACATCTGAATTACCCAGACAGTGAGCCTCTCAAAAATGATACTTTAACAGTTACCATTTTAGTAGCACACGTTTTCTGCTGCATGTTTTTGTGCTTTTCTGTTCACCTAACAATCCGGGGCTGCAGTGGCTCAGTGGTTAAGAAGCTCACCTTGTTAGTTGGAAGGCTTGCAAGTCGACAGTTCAAGACCTGGTACTGCATGACGGATTGAGCACCCATCTCTGTCCCAGCTCTTGGGGACATGAAAAGAGCCTCATTTGGGCATTCCCTGAGCGGACTTTTTCCAGCAAAAATCCTTTCAACCCAGAATAATTTCTGACACGAAATTATTATAGTAACACATTTTAAGCTGATTGACAATGAGCTTCACACTATTTATTTCAAAAATCATGAGAGAAGAGAAAGTTACTCCCATTTCTGATACAATCATGTCAGCAATGCAATGAAGCCAAATATCCTTCTTACCTCTTTTTTCTTATGCTCATTCTCTCCTGTTGTTACATCCATAGTTTCATCAGGTCCCTGGCCTTTGTATACCCAGAGCTCAGATTTTTCCACAATAGATCTTAGCTGATCCAAATCTTGTTTTATCTGCTTGTAGTTATCGACATCTTGGCTGGTAACAAGCAGTTGAACCTTATATGAATTGCAATTCATTAGTTGCATAATATACTTGCAGTGTGTATATTCCAACTGAAAGTGCAGATAATGGAATGCAAGGACATTTACCTGTTTGAAAGCCTGAAGAACTTCTTGCCTCTGACTAAAGTGTCTGAAGAGTAGCTGAAGTGCCCCAGACACCAGTGGAGGGTAATCATGCATAGTCAAATGGAGCAATACTCTAAGGAAAGTTCTGCCACCATGGTCATCCAAATCTAGTGGTGTATTCTCCTCACTGAAAACAAAAAAAAAGTAGAATTCAAAGTGAAAAATAAATACATTTTTGAGACCAAGCTTCCAAATATCCAAGCAACTTCCTCAGCTTTGTAATTCAGCAGATATTGGGGAAGAAACAAAAGATCATTACACATTAATATATATATAATAAAATCAGCCACTACCAGGGAAAAGGAGAAAGATAAGCTTTTCATCAGCTTCTCCTCTACATCACAATTTCTTAGTAATATTGCAAATAGCTAGTACCAATCCACACTTTCTCTCAATATCACTATCCAATCTTTACAGTCCTTCCCCTGAAATGCAGTATCGTATTTAAAACTTGTTTAATTTTTTTGCTGATTACTTCAGTGGTTCCCAATATGGGGCTCACACCCCACAGGGGGGGACTTCAATTCCCAGAAGCATAAGTCAGTACACTGATTGATCAGTGCTTTGGGGAATTGACTTAGGTTTCTGGGAAGTGAAGTCCAAAAACCAAAGGTTGAGAAACATTCTCAACCTGTGGCCTGTGGGCCAGATGTGGCCCACGGCACCATTTCATGTGACCCCCCCGCCGCCGTCACCACACCAGGAAGTGCCATGTGGAGGAAGGGCAAAATGGTTGTCCAGCCCCTGAAGCTGTCTGAGGGAGCATAACCCAGCCCCTAGCTTTAAAAGGTTGAGAACTCCTGCTTTAGATAAAGCTTTTGGTCTCATCAGACTCACTCTTTTGTTGATTTTCCTCCAAAAAAGCTTTTTCACATACCTGTCACCTTGAGCCTGTAGATGTTATATCTCTCTAGTAATAATCCTGAAGCTTGTGTCATTTTCTTTTATGTAATTCCAGAAAAGCATTCTCATAGCCTTTGAAATACAGACTCAAATGCTAGTAAAGTGCTACAGTACTGCTCCAGAACGCTGTGACCTCTGACCCTCCCCCACTCCTGGTCAATTTAAAAACACAGTGCTTTAGTTAACAACTGTGGTGGCTCAAATGGTTAACACGCTAAACTTGACAACTGGAAGGTCATCAGGTCAGGCGTTCAAGACCCAAATACTGCAGGATGGAATGAGTGTCTGTCTCTGTTCCAGCTCCTTCCAACCTAGCAGTCCGAAAGCAAGAAATTGAAACTATATAAATAGGTACCACTTCAGTTGGAAGATAAATAGTGTTCCATGCACTCCGGTGTCTAGTCATGCCTACCACATGTCCATGGAAACGTTTGTCGATACAGATAGTGCTGGCTCTTTGGCTATAAACAGAGATGGGCACTGAACCCTAGAGTCGGATATGATTGGCTTTCAAGCAAGGGCAACCTTTATTTTATTTTACACTCCTCTTCAGCGTTGGAGTACACAACTAAGCTTTCATAGGATATAGGAAACTGCTCCTCTATGGCATTGTCACTAATCATCCATACCTGTCTCTCATCTATTAAACACAGACCAAGGGATAATGTTCATTCAGCAGACAGCACAATGTTTTTACCTCCTCCTCTCCACAAATAACAGATTCAAGAAAACTTAGCTTTGATTATGAGCAGATAATTAGATTATTAACAAACACATGCAAGGAAAGCTGTACATATTACTGTTAGAACAAGTGACCTGATCCCATGCAGAACTACACAGAATTTATTTTAGGTATAATTCAGAACAGATGAGTACAAATTGCTAGAGTTTACTTTCCTGCCTCCAAAGATCCCTTCAGCTTGTTCTTCAATATGTTCAAAGTCAAGGGCTCCTGTAAAAGAAAAGAAAAATTATGCTCGTACTAAGTAGCATAACTGTTTGGGACAATGGGTAATAAGAAACAATAATGCCTTCCCTTGTAGAGATCAGAAAAAATGAGCTAAACAAATCAGCAACTGGAAGGAAAAGCATTATTTTGCTTTAAAAAGATGCTCATTTCCTCACAAAAAACCCTAATTTAGAAATGTTTTGGGTGCATTGGCTATTGTTCAACCAAGTGGGGGAGGAGACAGTCAATGATACTGTCACTGTTACATTATGCTGAAAGAAAGAATGAAAGAAGGAAACAAACAAACAAACAAACGGATGAAGAAACGTTAAAAGGAAGTTTTAGCTTTTTCTAATTTAGCAGAGGATTGGTATCTTCTATATGTTCCATTTAATAGTCTCTTAAAGTACATTAGGTGAACATGTAATAACTCACCTGGTACATTTGGAATTTCTTGGTTATTGCTTCCTGTGGGTGAATCGGGTGTTTGTGCATTACTTTCATCAAATTCTCGTTTAAATATACACAGAAGGCATGAGATTCTGTAATCCAACCTCACATTCAAAATAAACTGACGATTCCAACGTTTTTGAAAAAGGAGAAAAACAAATTAATTTTTAGCACATCTTTTACAATTTGTCCAGTGTGTATTCAGAGATATTGTAACTTTTAAAAAAAAAACAACACAAAGGCCTTATATTTTACATGCTTCAAGCACATGTTCAGAACATATTAAACATGTTCAAGATACAATGCATTAGAAACAATCTAGATGATGTGTAGATTAAGTGAAGTAACTACCAAGCAGGTTAACTCATGTGCTATATACTTACTATACTACTATTTTAAAGAAATATTTCCATGCAACCCGAAGTTGGTCTTGAAATATAGAGATGAATTGTGGTGATGGAGTGTGGGTAGAAATAGTGTACTTGTTCTTATTCACTTTCCTGTATGTACAAATTATTGATCAGGAGAATGCCTAAAACGATTTTTGAAAGGGATGGAGGTAGACCATACTGAATGTCAGGTAGCATGCCTACAGCTTTAACTTTTGAAATAGGCTATGAAGCAGATTTTAAAGCAACTATGAAGTATGACCTCTGGGACATAAGGACTTTTGACCATCACAGGAGCAAGAGATTAGAACTCACCCTGCAGCACCTTAAAAACAAATATGTTTTAGCTCAGGGATTCTCAACCTAAAGCCTGTGGGCTGGATGCGGCCCGCAGCATCATGTGCCTCCCCCACCACCTCCACCACACCAGGAAGTACTATGTGGTAGAGGAAGGACAAAATGGCCATCCAGCCCCCAAAGCTGTCTGAGGGAGCGTAACCTGGCCCCTGGGTTAAAAAGGCTGAGAACTCCTATTTTAGCTGGTTTAAATTTAACGGATTGCAGGCAATTTGCTGCAATTAAACTATGCTCATCTCTGGCAGTCTCATGCACACATACACACATGCACATGCACACACAGAGAGACCAACCATACGGAATGAGGAAAAGCCCCACTCATGAACTGAAAAGATCTGGTATTGATATAGTTTCCCAGACCCTATCATCTAAAGTATACCTGAAGTATTTCAATGATTTTCAGCTTGGTATCCATTACCAAGATGTCCTCTTTTTCAGGTTCAGCCTGCTTCACGTTACCTTCTGGGGCAGCAGCAAGTGGTGTCAAGGGTAAGAATCCACCACCCCTGAGTACCACTTGAGTCATCAGCTCTCCAACTCCATGGATAGATCTCATCACATTGCTTCCTTTAAAATAAGAGAAATAATTAAGTTTACAGTATCCCAGTCTTCAAGAGGCATAGGTTATTTCTGAAACAAATGCTGTTATAGATCTGCTTCTTCTTTGTAACAGTGTTGTAGAACAAGCATAATTCCAGATGTTTCCAGATTGCAAGTTCCATCAACCTTTACTAGCATAGCCAATGGTGAATACGGAGATTCAGTGTAGCTTAGTGAGTGAAGAGTAGGTCTGAGACTTCAGAGATACAGATTCAAGTTCCCACTAAGTCATCAATCTCAATGACCCTGAGCCAGTATGATCAATCTCTCAGGATTGTTGAATTGGAGATCCCTGCGCTCTCTCTCTCCAAGACAACAGTTCTCAACCTTTTAAAGCCGGGGGCCAGGTCACGCTCCCTCAGACAGCTTTGGGGGGAAGACAGCCATTTTGTCCTTCTTCCACTACATGGCACTTCCTGGTGTGGTGGAGGCAGGGGGGGGGAGACATGAAATGGTTCCAAGGGCCACATCCAGCCTGCAGGCTGCAGGTTGAGAATCCATGGTCTAAGATATGACATTATTCTATATCATCTTTTTGCCATGGATGAATTGTATCAAAACACTGGTTCCTTCACTGTATGTGGTTCACTTGAATTACTTTTACTTTACTGTATGACATAACTCTATCCTCCTAACATACCAAGGGCAGACTCATTACATTACAAGCCTACCACCTAAAACTGCATCTTGGTATTTAGTTGTATACTCCTCCCTCAAATGGCTCCATCCCCTGCCATTTGGAGAAGGTCTATTTCAGTTTGGCTATCTCCCAGATGTCTCAGAATCAGTCTCATTTGCTGTCATTCATAACGCATCTTAATTTTAAACCCATTCCAACTCTGTTGAGATAAAAGGAGTGATATCAAGACAGAAGGTTCATTCCCAAAAAAGCAGATTTTTCTGCTACTCTGTGCACTTCCTCCATTTTCTTTGGCACTCTTACCTTTACTTTCTTCTCCTTTTGCTGACTTTGTGATGGGGAAAATAGTAGCAACGTGTACACAATCCAAAATAGCTAGGAGAATTTTTGTTAGTCTTAGGAGGTCACAAAAATTGTAGAAGCCAAAATATATCAGGTTTCGGGCCAGGTTTACCACCTGTAGTTTTAAACAAGGAAAAGAAAGTGATTTGGGTGAATGACTTGCAACAATCTCTGCCTTATCATGATTCACAAATGATTTAGAGTGCATGAAAATAATTTGTATGTCCTTTACAAACACATGTAGCTTAGAGTACTACTTCACCCTAGTACTATTGATTACTGTATTTGGAACACACTATTCTGAAGATATTCATAGGTCCATTGTGGTGCAGTAAAAAGTACAGTACTTGACATATTTGTGGTACAGCCGATGAGTAAAATTCAACATCTATATCATTCCTAAAGCTCAATGGAAAACCAAAGCATGAGTTAGTCATTAATTCTTAACCTGATTAAATTCCTTAAGTTGCAAGGAAAAGGGGGAATTAGATGGTGGAATTATTTATTTGTTTGTTTGTTTGCAATAGATTTATATACCACCCCAATCAATAGACTCTGGATGGTGTACACATTCCAGCGAGCTAGCCACTCAGCAACAATTAAAAAACAACATAATAACAGTTAAAAGCCCTTTCAACATAACAATGCTGCCCCCACTATGCCTTTATTGATTTCTTAAAACAGGTATAAAAACAGCATGACATTAAAAATGTTATAATCATTAAAAAATCATTAAAAACCAATTACAAGAGGGGGAAACTCAGACGAGCCCAAAAGGGGAGCTTGTTGACAATCCTGGCCTCCAGACCCACTTCGCTAACCACGTTTTCAGTTCTCTCCTAAACGGTAGCAACTGGGCCTGGAGGCGTAATTGGTTTACAACGTGAATGTTATGCAAAGAGCAAGATAAAAATGTTCTCTTATTTTCTGCTAACTGATTGGTAACGTATCTGCCATAATAACCCAGAGTTCTAAAAATATGTGCCATTTCACCATTGTTTTTCAAACAACAGCCTCGTGCTGATTCTGGCTTAAATCCTATTGAGTGGGTTCTGCATGTGTAATGAGAATGACTTGCTGGCTTATCTCCTGTTGCTTAGCATAGCATGCTGCAACTACAGTATATCAATTGGATCAATGGAACTCACAAAGTTGAGTCACCAAATCCCCACTGATTCAATGGTCTTACTCTAGTTGCAAAATACCATAATATGCAACAAGATTTCGGCCATTGTCTCTGGCACAATACTGTCAGCTACAGAAATCCTTTTCCAATTTTGGGATGCACCTAATTTTGTATTATTGCATGTGAGCCATGTATACAATGAAATTGAAAAATGAATGCCTCCTGACACTGGTTCACACATTGGTAATCTCAAGAATGAATTAGTGTAATGCACTCTTATAAGGAGCTACTTCTGAAGATGGAAATGAAGCTGCAGTAGGTGCAGAATGAAGTTGTGAGGCCAAATGAACACAGCTCTCAACATCAGGGCTGCAGAGATTTGATCAAGTTTCCCCAAACCCCGCTTGCCTGCACCTGCTACCTGTAGCTTCCATGCCCAAATCAAGGTTTTGCTGTTAACATACAAAGTGCTTAACAACTTAGGATCTCAGTACCTACTGGAGTGCATCTCTTCAATGAATCATGCCCAGACTAATGTTTCTCCCAGGCTGGTGTGCTGAGAGCCCCCATGTCAAGAAAAGCTCCAGTGTTCATTACAAGACCCTTTTTTTGCTGTGGGTCTGATGTTAAGGAACAACTTACCCGAGTATATTTGACAAACCCCAGCATTGTAAGTCTTCTGTAAGCTAGTAAAAACTGAGCTACTTAAGAGGCATTTCAAAATATTGTGCCTCTAGTACAGGGGTTCTCAATCTATGGCCCACAGCATCATTTCATGTGTCCTGCCGCCCTCACTCCTGCCACCACCATTGCTACCGCCGCCAGAAGTGGTGGAAACAGCTGTAAATGTGTCCACAGCTGTTGTAAACATGTTTGTGACAGTCACTGACACATTTTACAGCAGTGTATACGATGGGGGGAACCACCAGTCCAGCCTGCTCAACTGTCTGAGGGAGCGTGACCTAACCCACAGCTTTAAAATGTTGAGAACCCCTGCTCTAATAGAATGATGTTGTCCTTTGCTGAAGTTATCTTTCTTGTTAGCTGTCATCAATGGGCGCTTTACATCCAAGGTTAAGTTTGTTGTGTATCAGTTTATTTTCATGTCTGATTTTTACTTATACAGTATTGTGGATGTGTATGATTGGTATATATTTGTTCACTACCCAGAGTGACTAATATTTGTGGATTGGTGTATGTTTCTTAATTGCCCAGAGTGATCAATGGACAGTATAGAAATTTAAGAAATTAATTAATCAATGGCAAACTGCTGCTGCATTCCCATTGTTTAGGCAGTTGTACAAGAGAATTTTGCCACAGTTTTATGTATTATTTATGTTATTTAGTCAGCTGTTATTCATCTATTTCTATAGCTTTGAACACTTTCTATGACAGAAAATTATCTGTCTGCAAAAGACTGTCCAGGGGTTTGCAAAATCATTGCTAGCCAGAGTAGGTTGTCTGAAAAATGCAGATAGCTGAATTGTATCTATCAGACGATGGCCAAAATCCTCTTGCATTGTTACACAAATGATTTAATTGTTGGCAGCAACCAGCCGCAAATTAAGAAATTACCACAATGTAAGCGGAGTCATACAACACAGAAGGCAACCAATGTCTACATGGATTTCTTACCTTAAGGCACGGGTTCCCAACCTAAGGCCCATGGGCTGGATCAGGCCCACAACACGATTTCATGTAGCCCCCACCCACCCATGGGCATTCAAGAGACAAAATGGCTGCCCCTTTGAAGCTGTTGGGACAAAATGGTGATCCCCCATTTCGCAGATGGGGCAAAATGGCCATTAAGCTCTTAAAGCTGAGTGAGAGAGTGTGACCCGGCCCCCAGCTTGAAAAGGTTGGGAACCCCTGTCTTAAGGCAATTCACCTTGAAACTATATGTCAGTTGCGGTATGTAACAACATACTTAAAAAAGATGATTTGGGCCTGTTTCCCCAAGTACTTCAATATGAAGCATAAACTAGAGAATATCTTAAACCAGAGATTCCTAGTTCCTGAGCCTTCCTGCAGGCAAAGCAGGTGCTCTATGAGTTACGGATGGTCTGCTTGACTGACTTGATATAAGAAGTTTTTTATGTTGGTGCAGAAGGTCCAACATGCTGAAAGACCTATAATTAGCTGGTGAAAGCTAGTATCTGCTAGGCATCTTGCAACTGAGCTTCATGCACAGAAAGATACTTACCTCAAATGTGAGTTTATTTTTTTCTTTATCAGAAAAAGGGAATCTCTGGCAGACAACGTCTCTTAAATATTCCTCCACAAATTCCATAGTTTGTGCAAACCTCTCCTTGATTTCATCCTTGGAAGTTCCACTGCTGTCATAGCTGAAAGGCAATAAAAGTAAAGTTTTAGCTGAATTAAATAGAAAAGTTTCTCTTTCTCATTTCACTCTTTTGAAGAGAAAAACCAAGCATATATGATATATTATTTAGTGTATAATGACTTTAGTGTAGGTCATGTTCTTTTGAAAAATAGTGAATTAATAGTATGTTAGATGTCAACCTCCACCTTGGAAGCTCAAGATATTAAGTGGTGACGCATTAAGAAAAGAGCAGGAGAAACAAGAATATGAATTTTTAACAGGTGTTCTCTGATGGTCAGATCTTTTATTTCCTTAAGGCAGTAGTATCTAACTTCAGATCCAGGAAGCATTGAAAGGCCACATCTATTATCTTCTACTAAAGAATGACAATCCCACCTGAACTGAATACTAAACATCAGTCAGAAACTATAACTGCAAAAATCAGATCTCTCCAGCCTGTTGACAGAGTATTTATTTTCAAACAGTTACTGTCCTGATATAATTTTTAAAAGGAACAAAGACAAGTCTCTTACCCGAGGTAAACTATCAAGTTACAAGCATACATAAGTCCTGAAGATGCTCCCACAATTTGCACAAAGTGGCTCAAGTGGCTAAAACGCTGACTGGGAGGCGGAAGGTCAGCAATTTGATTCCTGAGTACTGCAGGATGGAATAAGCTCCCATCTTTGTCCCAGCTCCTGCCAACCTAGCAGTTCGAAAGCAAGAAATTGCAAGTAGATAAATAGGGACCACTTCGGTGGGAAGGTAACAGCATTCCATGTGCTCCGGTGTCTAGTCATGCCTGCCACATGACCACGGAAATGTCTGCAGAAGCAAACAGCATAGGCTCTTTGGCTTTGAAACAGAGATAAGCACTGAACCCTAGAGTCGGATATGACTGACTTTCGAGCAAGGGAAACCTTTACTTTACTGTAGTAGGAATATTGCAAGCTATACAGCAAATGCCAGACCTTGAATTTGACATGATTTATATTCTATCTCACAGTACTCACTCATCAATTGCAATTTCTGAAGGGATTTCTGACCACAATCTTGCATATTTCACTGGTGTAACTTGTTCCTGGGGATCACGGTCGACATGCATATGTAACATCAGACGACAGAAGGAAGCCCTCAAGTCATAAGGCAAATTTTCATCAGACATGCAACGAAGGATGAGGTCTACATCAAGCTGACCTGATATTTCATTTATTGCCAAGTATTGCCGGTCAAGGCACATCCTAGCAAAAAGATTCAGCTGGTACCTTTGGAAGGTAGAGAAGGAATAGGAAATAATACATTTACTTGCATAGAACTACAGTTGTGAAAATATCTAGACATGGCAATAAGATACATAATTTAAAAAGTTATGAAATTAAATATAATTTCTTTTTCTTTTAATTACTGTGATAAAACACATCGACTGCTAGACCAAAAGCCACATGAAGAAAACCTTACACATGAGGGCAATCACACAACAACTTTCCTTTTGACAGATTGTCCTCTGGATTGTCAGGTTAATTAACTGCTGCTTGACACTCAGTGTTGAGTTGCTGGCAGTATGGTCTACTCTATTACCATAGCAGGATAACCTGACCAGACTTACAGTACCTACTAGAAAAGACAATCTATTGGAGCAATTGCTCTTAAAAAATTCTGGCCCGCGTATTTAATCCTTAAATCCCATACTAGGAAAGATGAGATAGTCCTAGGAACAAATGTACAACCCACTTTCCACCACAGTAGCCAAGCACCAAAAGAGATTTAATGTGTTTATAACACAGAAGAAGCTCTGCCAAGCCACAAATGTTACCCAATCACTGCACAACGTGGCCTGTCTGTACCAAGCTTCTGTAATGAAATCTCTTTCCTGTCACCATAAACCTATCCATTATAGATAGCAAAAGCAAAAGTTAAAACAAATAGTATTGTGCTATCTCAAGACTAACAAATTTATTTCACAATCTTCTTCTTCAGACACAGGTATTCCGCAAAAGCTCATGCTAAAAGGACTCTGAAGTGGCAGCCGTGTTAGTCTGCCCGAGCCTATTAGAGAATAAACAAAACAAAGCAGCAAAAAAAAAGACAAAGAATGTTGTGGCACCTTAAAGACCAACTCCTGTATTTAAATGTGAGTTTTCGTGGATCAAATCCACTTTAAGAGTGAGGCCTCATGGCACCAATTTATACATACCAGGTACAATGTGTCTGGCCATTCACTGTGTGCCTATGTACCTGATGTGTATAAATTGATGCCATGAGGCCTCACTCTTACGACTGATATAAAAGTACAGTGTTACACTTGAAAGGAAGACACTTCTTCAGTTGTTTTTCCTAAAACAGAACTATTGTAGCCACCTCTCTGGAAACTGTTATCTATGGAAGGTATCTTTTGGATATGTTCCACTTATATTGCATCCACTTAATTATAAAACATTAATATTCGGGAATTTTGGGAGAAATATTGGGAAGAGGTGCCTCTCCAGATGCTGCTGGATTGCAACTCTCAAGAACCATAGTCAGCATAGCCACTGCTGACAGAAATGCAATCCAAAAATGTTTTCTTTGTCTAGAAGTTATTGAACAGCACTGCAGACAACTAGAGACAGCTTAGTAGACACTTCAGGTTACACTGCTGTAGCCAAATATTCCTTGTAGTGTTTACCTGTAGTAACTGAGTACATCCCGGTCTTCCTTCTGGCCTTCTTTAGCATCCTGAGCGAGTTCTCTGATACTTTTACTGCGGACCTCTTTGTTGCTGTCTCTCCAGAATAACCAGACTTCTTCCTCGTCCTCACCAACCTCCAGCGAGTTCTCTCCAGATGACAACTCTTCAAATTCAAACCGAGACAGAACCAGTCTAAAGAATAACATAAAATTTGAAAAGCAACATCGTAGATTCCTTTTCCATAAATCTGCACAGATTTCTACATGCTCGCAAACTACAGGTGTAGTCTTAATTTTAATAATATTTGTTTTGCTCTGCAGAGGTTCCTCAGTTTCAAGATTATAAATAAATTGCAGGCTACAAAAAGAGACAAAATAAATCAATACAAAATGATATCTTAACTATTAAAATTTAGTATTTTGGAATTGTGAGATGGATTGAAATAGAATGGCTCATTAAAGGAAGCTACAGTCTGTAGTTTGCAAAGCTGGAGTAGGCCTGTTAATGATAGGACTTTTTGGAGTAATTACTTTGAGTCAGAAGTGGTTTGGCAACAATAGTCTGAGAGTGGCAACAACAATGACAGCAAGAACGGAGAATAATCTCTTTTCATTTCTCCCAGATTGGATATATTAGATGTCATTTCTGCTCTGGTTTTGAGCCTTCACAGTTGTCTTCTCTCTAAAAGAATTTTTTTCAAAAAATTAAATCAACTTACTTAGTTTCAATGAGTATGTCTGCATTTGCTGGGTTTAACACAGCTTTGCATATCAGCTCCTGGGTCACTGGAATAGATTTGTTCATGGACACACAAAGATCTGAGAGGTAATCCAAGAACCTATTGGGGAAGAAAAACAAAACCTGTTAAACTGAATACTATGCTTCAGATGCTAAAGACCTATCCTTTCACTGTTTGGAAAATGCTATTTGGAAGACTGGAGTAGGTGTATTTTGAGGCAGGGGTAAGCAAGATAAGGCTGGGAAGATATTGTAAATTTAGCTTATTTCTTGTTACTTGAAACCCCTTTTCTGCTAGAAAATTATCCAACAAAAATATGAAAAATCATTGTCAGATCCACCCAAATGACAGCGTTTATCTATACTATCAAAGCAGATTTCACTCTATTAAAATGCCATAGCATTATTAGTGATGGGGAACTCCATCTGGTCCGTGTTTTGTGAGCAAGCTGGCATAATTCATACTTGTTGGAATAATGCATACATTAGAAATACCCTAGCTGACATCCAGTATTAAGTCACAACTATAATAGGATCACTGAATCAATGGGAATCACTAATTTAATGAGTCTACTCTAGTTGCAACTTACTATTGGACTTCAGCCCCTAAATTTAGATTGATTCTTATATTTCTAGTCACCATATTAAATCACATGCTAGAGGAGGAACCCCAGAAAGTCTTCATCAGATTTCAATTTAGGATAGCAAAACAGAGAAGAATAGTCTTCCAGGTAACTGTGACTACCACTATCTCCTCAGACTGGGGGCAATGGGCAGGTCCTCTTCTGACATGGCTTTCATAAAGTTGAGATTCCCAGAGCTGCTGGAACTTTTGTTACAATAGTGAAAAGAAGTACAAGAAAAGGTTGGGCACTGGCCAAACCCCATTGTGCCAATTTATAGGGGAGGATGAGCTGGTTCCACTAGCCTTCCCCACCAAGCCTAGTCTTTGCTCGAAACTCAGTTCCATTCACTGGACTCTGCATGTCAAAAGTCCACAGTTAGTACGAGATCTTCTCAACTCTTCCCTGGACCTCTTCTGGAAGAGCTTGAATTGCCAGGTGGTCACAGGTTCCCAAGCACTTCAGGTCCTTTTTGCTGATGCAAAAATTGATGCCATGAGGCATCCTCCTCCAGCACCTTCTCTGGATTGGGGTAAGGCCCAGTTCCCCAATGAGCATCCTGGTTTTCTATAAGGTTGGTGTGGGAGCTGGAGTCAATGAAGGGATGGAGATTGGTGTGCCCTCTCCACACCCTCACACCCTACCCACTTCAACCTGGACCCAGAACCCTACTCCAGGAATTCTGGATGGTCAGCACATCCTCCTCCCACAGGACACAAAATACTGGTCTTCCTCCTCCTCTTCCCTTAAACCAGGATCCCACCAGCTAAACCCGGCTCTTGCTTCCTTGCCAAGATGTGGCTTATTTGCCTCCAGATCCTTTCCCACCTGGAACCTCTCTTTCCCCTTCTGCACCCTCCTGATGCCCAGCTGCTGGAGTCTCTATTGCACCTGCCAGGACAAGAGTAGGCAACTAGCTAGGGCAGTGATAATGAACCTTGGCACTCCAGGTGTTCTTGGACTTCAATTCCCAGAATCTCAAGTCTCTGTGAATCCATACGAATGGATCAGAATCATTTTTGTAGTACTCCTTATGTGTTACTAGAACTTGCACTACATACCATCATGACACAAGTTCAGGAATACAGTAAGCACAACAATAAGGTAAAGGAGTTATTATCTAGGCAGCAAACAGAAAAAGAAAAGTAAACAGACCACTAGCCAATTCCTAAATTAGTTTCAAGTGTATCTATAGCATTCTCTGTGCATGCTTTATTTTGTTTTTAAAAGACTTACCTGGGCTCTCTGTTCTTCCTGACGAGGCTGACAAAGGTATCAATCTCAGCGGCCGTGATGTGCTTCTCCAACAGTTTACGATTGTTATGAAGCAATGCGGTTATGGTGTCCTCTGCTAAGACATCATAGCCAATCTGTTTCTGCATAAAGCCAAACTGCTTGGCTATATATTCCTTTAAAATGAAAAGAGAGAGAAAGAGGAATAAGACAATAATTTCATTCTAAAATTTAAGAACTAGAGGAAGTAGGGGAAATGCCTATGCTGACTTCTTGAAATAATTTATAATTCTCAAGGAAAGACCATACTGAAACCTAGGGTATTGTAACTTAACCTTGATCATCAGAACTGGTAAGTATGAACTTATTTTGCAGTTCTGCTGCAAATCATCTGCAGTTTACATTTTAGCAGTAAACAATGCTTTCCACAAGATCAAAAGTAAAAGGAGAATTCAGAATAGTGAAGGGGAAAAGGAATATAGAAATACAGGTCATGTTCACTTAGGTCAGCGGTGCCCAAACTGCGGCCCTGGGGCCGGATCTGGCACCTGACACCAATTCATCTGGCCTGCAAAGCCCTCATCGCTCCCGTAAAAACGAAAGTAAAATGTGCCCTATGAGCACATTTTACTTCCGTTTCCGGGAATGACAAGGCCTTCACGGGGCGGATCAATTGGTGTTGGGAGCCAGATCCAGCCCCCGGGCCATAGTGACCAGCCCCCTGAACCATGTAACCAGCCCACAGCCCAAAATGTTTGGGCACCCCTGACTTAGGTGCATCTGCATGCAGCTATCTAATAAACCTACAATATTTCCTTTTATCAAACAAACTATTATTTTATTTAGTAAACATCCCATGACATATAGCATTTTTTTCTGTTACTTGTTAACATTTTTTTAAAAGATCATACAAAGTTGCAGCCCTTTGGACCTTTGCAAAATTGTCCCTTACTTGGTTCTTCCTGTAATCCTGCTGGGAATGTCTTAACACTCTATAACAGAGCCGGCAGATATGTCTGAAAGGAGCATGGCGTTGGTCTCCAAGTTCTTCCAGCCTCAACATTGGTCCATCTCCACAGTCAGTAAATGGTGCTTGTAACAGCTTGAAAATCTATCACATTATTTAAGGCAATAAGAAAGAAATATTCCTACTAAAACTGTGACATCAAGGACACACAAACCTATGCATTATACGTAGGCTAAAATTCAGCAATAAATCCAGCTAGAGTAGGCCCACTGAGTGAATGGAGTTTGCAACAGTTGACTCGCCAAATCCCCACTGATTCAGTGGGCCAACTCCAACTGCAACTTGCTATCAGTTTTTTCTGAGCACTTGGCACCTTGAAGATTGGAGTTGACAGGAATAGTACACATATCCATATGGCAGGTTCCTTGCCCAAAGGAATCCATCACAAGTACACTCCTAAGCCAACACCCTCCTGAAAGTTCACCAACACTGTTTATATTATATAAATGTAAACTTCTCCAAAGAACAGCACCAGATCTAGGAAAGCACCAGATCATTTCAAAAGGCATCCTCAGATCCCTATGTCCCCTCAGGGGACCCACACATCTGTTAGCCAGTCTCACAGATCAGCATTTGTCAAAACGTATTGACCAGAAATGGAGAATAACAGGCTCATTATTTACTGTAATATATTGACACTTAAGGGCTAGAACCTAAAAGCCACGTGTGCAACTATTGTCCCTATTTGAACAACGCCTAATCTCATGTTTATTATTTATTTATTTTTCTGATTTATATTGCCACCCAACTCCGAAGACTCTGGGCGGCTCACAGAAAATAAAACCAATAAAAACCCATTAAAACTGCCACCAAAAATTACTCCGATCCCTACAGATTAAGAGATTAAAAGAGGGAAAGAGTGTTCTTACTAAATCAGCCAGCAGGCAGGGGTCACCCCACTGCTGGTGCCCCACACCTGCTTTGCCAGCCAGGTTTTTAGCCCTTTCCTGAAGGACAGCAACTCCGTCTGGAGACGCAGTTCAATTGGCAGGAGGTTCCATAGGGCCGGAGCAGACACTGAGAAGGCCCTCCTTCTGGTGCTAGAGAGACAAGCCTCCCTATCAGATTTAATTTAATTTAATTTCCCATTTATATGCCACCCACTCAGAGGAGCCCAACTCAGGGTAGCTTACACAAAAATAATGCAATATATATCCAACCATAAAAAATACAATATAAACAACAATTATAAGATATTCATCCTACAAAAGTACACAACGTAACACAATACAAAGTACAAAGTATGATGGCCTCTCCAACAGTATCGCAGCTGAAAGTTAGAGAGGCCCAGAGGTCGGAGCCTGAGGCTCAACGTCCTTAACGGAGCCCGGGGCTCAACGTCCTTAACGGAGCCCGGGGCTCAATGTTTTTGACGGAGCCCGGGGCTCAACGTCCTTAATGGAGCCCAGGGCTCAATATCCTCAATGACGTCTTCGGCTGCCTCGGAGCCCCAGCAGCCCTTTATCCACCTCCGGCAATGATGTGTCCTGAGGGGTAGGAGACACAGCACTCGTCATCTTCTTCAGCTGCCTCAGAGCCTGGGAGCCCTTTATCCACCTCAGGCAATGTTTGGACTGGCCAGGAACGGAGGTCCGGGGGGGTGGGGTGGCACAGGTCTTAAAGCCGCACACCTCCCGACACAGCTGACGCTGGCCCAACTGGCCAGGAATGGAGCTCCCGGGCGGAGGGAGGCGGCGGCACAGGTCTTATAGCCGCATGCCTCCCGACACAGCTGACACAGATGGTGCCATGAGAGAGCCTCTCCAGTCTGCTTTGGTGGGACAGACAGATGTTCTCAGGGTGACACAGTCTCTTAAGTATCCTGGCCCACTACCACGGAGGGCTTTAAAGGTGATTACCAGCACCTTGAATTGCACCCGGAGGCATACCGGTTACCAGTGCAACTCCCAAAGCAGTGGTGAGGCATGGGCATACCGCCCGCACCCCATCACAACCCAGGCAGCAACATTCTGGACCAAATGCAGCCTCTGAATGGCCATTAAGGGTAGCCCCTGTAGAGCGCATTGCAATAGTCGAGTCTGGAGGTGACCAGAGCGTGCGTGACCATGAGCAAGGAGTCCCGATCTAGGAGTGGGCATAACTGGTGTATAACACGAAGTTGTGCAAAAGCCCTCCTGGCCATGACTGCCACCTGCTCATCGAGCAGGAGTCATGAGTCCAGGAGGACCTCAGATTACGCACCGGGTCTGTTTGGGGCAAAATAGTCCCATCCAGAACCAAAGATGGTAGCTCCCAAGATAATGCGGGATGTGTGTGTGTGTATGACCCATAGCCACGCAATCCTGCCAGGATTCAGCTGTAGCCCGTTGTCCCCCATCCAGACCCCAACAGCCTCCAGACACCTGGATAGGAATGCGACTGTGCAATCACATCTCTCAACAGATCTCTTTTGTTAAATATAATTCAATGTACCTGTTTCAGAATATTTTGTTCTCTCATTAACTTTTGTCGTTCCCGGTTTGGCTTTGAGAACATCACTTCAAGAACATCTTGACCGGAGTTTGTTCCACCAGTAACAAAATACACCAGATCTTCAAGCAACTTTGTAACAGACCTACAAAATTTATTTTTTGAAGTTAGCTGTTAATGCTTAATGTGACTACACTCAACCCTGATATTTAGCTACTTAATTACTGTGATGAAAAAACAAAAGTGAATTTTAAATTAGAAAACCCCAAGGTGCTGTAATTGTGAAATACATTTTAAAGTTCAAAGTTGCACTTTGAACAGTCACCAAAGGGACAACAATATGGTGACAGAAATCCTCTTGCACAATTCTACTGTCATAAAAACTGGCAAAGTCATCAGCCAAAAACCTAAATCTTTCATTTAAAGTTTCCTATTCTTCACTTCCTCCTCAATCAGATTCTGAGGCTCCTTAGAAATCCTTTTTGGCATTTAGCTTTGGGAGCTTCAGGATGGGGTAGGGAACATTTAATATCTAGCACTGGATCTGCTAGTGATGAATTTCAAATATTAAGGGTTCTCCTCTGCCCTGAAGCTCCACTGGCTTGAAAAGTTAAATAAGAGGATTTCTGCTCTTCTTTTGGTCAACTGGGGATTGTCTATCCTAGCTCACTATGCTTTTGTGAATTTAGAAAAAAAAATTTTTGCATTAAGACATTCTTACCTCCTTTCATTCTGCGTTATCGTTCCCTTTTCCAACTTGCCAGCAATGGAACCCAATACTTTGCTCGCATCATTTGCAAAGTCCAAATCTCGAACTTCTGCAGGAGAAACTGGTACTATAGCAAAGGCTTCTTTGTCTTCTTTTACTGGAGAGGTGCCAATCTTAAAGTCAAGGAAATTGTGGTCACTTAGTCATCTTTGATATAAATGGGCTTGCAGAAATTAACACAGTGGGCAAACAACATGGTTTAGAAAGATTTGGATCATTATATGGAAACTACTAGCCGATTACCCGGCCTTGCCCGGTTTTTTTCCCTCAGTCGACAGTCTGCCCTTATCCTTCCCATACATGTGTCCCCTTTGCATCCCTACCTGGGACTGTGACATTAGTCAGCTCAATTACATCACGGTGATGTCACAATCGGGTGACCTACCTTTGGAGAGGTACACTGGAACACACACACTGGGGGACACACACACCCTCCTGTTGAGTATACTTCCCTTTGCAGATCAATTTAGGGGCATACACCCCCCATGGGGCTCGTGAACACACACACACACACACCCC
This sequence comes from Bradypodion ventrale, assembly GCA_035047345.1. Lineage (NCBI taxonomy): Eukaryota > Metazoa > Chordata > Lepidosauria > Squamata > Chamaeleonidae > Bradypodion > Bradypodion ventrale. The sequence goes on from JAWDJE010000002.1 coordinate 309,877,033, forward strand.
ATGTACCTCTCCAAAGGCAAAGGTAGGCGTGCGGCAAGTCCTGGCAACATCCGTTCAGAGGTGTGTGAGTCCATCGAGGACATACAAGACCTCACCTTTGTTTTATATATAGAGATTGAGTACCAAACAGAACAACAGGCAAATGAATATTCCTTGCTTCTCACAACACAAGCCACAAATGGCCTTAAGTTCTGAAAATACTTGTTCACAATAAATTATGTTACTAGTCAATGTATACAGAAATTGTTAATTACTCCCTAGATGAAAATATTCCAACAATCACAGAGCCTTAGTCCTGTGAGGGTAGGGGAAAACAGAGCCATTTGCATCGAGACTGTAGGTAATTACAAAGACTAGCAGTCAGCACAAGGATCAGTATCCCCCAAGTGTCTTGCATAGTTGCATAATATCTGGTAGGCAAATATCTTTAACAGAACATGTCCTTGTTTGTCAAGTTTTCCGAAGGTTGCTTTGTTTCTGCCAATCAAAGATAGGCAAAGAGGACACAGTCTTATACTGAGCCAGAATTTAGGTCCAACCAACCCTAATAATGTGAACAGAGGCTCACCTGGGTTTCTGGCAGGACTTTTCCCTAGACCTAACTAGAGATCCTTTGTGATCTCCTTCTAACCAGGACCAACCTTGCTTAGCATCTGAAACAACACTATATAAATGTGTTTAGGGCAATATGTTTACATGTGGATAATCAAGTTATACTCCTGTACAAGTCTGATTTACTAACGATTCATGCAGTACTCTTGGCAAATTCATGTAGTGTCAGAACAGCAATAATCAGCCTGTGTTAATCTTCTTCTCTCAAACAGTTTCACTGGTAGCAAGAGGACATAAAAACCAAAACATCTTTTGCTTAGCATAATTCTAATCTGAACATTCAGTCTGTTTCTCTTCAGAAAATAAGTTGTTCCTGTCATGACTCTCGGGATACAGGTGTGCACACACTAAATTAAAGCATGTCCCCATTAAAGTGCACAACCTAAACTAAAAAAAGCATGGTGGGAACAATTTTTCTTTCTTTCTTTTTTTTTTTAGTTTTTAATTTTATTGATGATACAGTAAAACATAATACAAAAGACATACTTAGACCATCCCTACAGATAGCCCCGCCCCCAATAACTATACAAAAAAATGAAAACAGTAGACTTCTCTAAAGATTGTGATGTGGGAGTGTACACCCATGCAGTCAATGGGGCTTGCAAGGTATCATAAGAGATAATTGGTGATTATGTCTTCCAAAACTGGATCATGTCCAGACCCGGTTTGATTCCCCTCTCATTAGACAGAGCATATTGTATAAATGGGTTCCACACTTCCCAAAAGGAAAATTTCATCTTTAGACCTTGTTTTCGACGCAGTTGACTAGTTAATTTTTAATTTAGTGCTAGTTGCCATATCCCTGCAAACCATCTCTCCCTACTTAGATCGTCCTTATTTTTCCATTCCTGTGCAATTATCTGCCTAGCTACTACTGCTAGTGCTAAAATCAATTCTTTATTACAATCTGCTAACTTCAGGTCTTCAATCTCCCCTAATAAAACCATGTTTCGGTTCCAGTGTTATTGTTGTTTTGAAAATATTATTTAGTTCTCTTTCTAACATTTTCCAAAAATTATTTGTTTTTGTTTTTTTACAAGACCACCACATATGTAAGTACAATCCCTTCTCATTATTGCATCTCCAACATAAGTCCGATTTGTTTCTATTTATTTGATGTACTGTAATTTGATTGGGGTAAAATACCACCTCCAAAGCACTTTACAAGTGTGTTCTTTTTCTTTCATTGATATTGTTTTCATCATTCTATACTTCCATTTTTCCCTCCAATTTTCTTCTTTTATTGAAATTTTCAAATCTTCCTCCCAAATTTTTTTAGAGTTGTTTGGGCTTCCTCTCCTGACATTAATAATTGATATATTTTACCTGATAAACCGTTCAATTTTATTCTTCCTTCTCTTACTCCCAATACTAAGTTTTCAAAGGGTGTTGTTGTTGTTATTACTCTTTCCAGATCCCTTATACTCCTGTCCCAACCCTCCATCTGCATTTCTTGCAACCAATTTAAATTCAATTTTTGATATAGTTTGTTCCTTCATTGATAGGTATTGCATTTCTTAATCCAATCTATGTTTAATAGTACTTTGTTTTGCAATAGAACCTGTCTTATTTTGTGTGAAAGTGGTAGTGGACAATCCTGGATATCTATAATTTCTATTATGGGGGATTGATTTGGTGCCAATTTATTTATTTTTCTTTCCATACATTATATATATTCCTAAGTGAATTTTTTTAATCATTGGAGTAGTGTTCAACTTAGACAGAAACAGCCCATCTCTGAGGTTTTTAAACTCTTCTTGTTCTGCTTCATATGGGACATCACATTGTTGGATTACTAATTTTATTATTCTTTTTAAATAAAATGTTTGGTAACAGTTTTTGACATTTGGTATATTTAATCCTCCATATTTATTTTTTTATTCCATAGTCCTTTACTAATTCTTGGTTTTTTCCCCATTATTACAAATTTCATTAATCCATTTTGCCAAATTTTTAACTCTAGATCCTTAATTTTAATTGGAAGATTTTCAAATAGAAAATTTAATTTAGGTATAATTTTCATTTTGCAGATACTTATCCTACCGAACCATGAAACTTTTATCTGTTTTATTTGATCTGCCAACATCTTTAAATCAAGTCTTAATTTATTAAAATTGACCTGATATAGATCTGTTGTGTCTTCTGTAATATATATACCCAAATATTTCAGTTTATTTTTTATATTAATATTATATTTCTCTGATATCATTTTTTTCTATTTGTGGAATATTGCATGTAATCACCTCTATCTTTGCCCAATTAATTTTTAATCCTGTAACCTCCTCGAAATCATTTAAATGAACTTGTACTCTTCTTATATTATCTAAAGGATCTTTAATCACTAACAGAGTATCATCTGCGAATAGACTTATTTTTTATTATTTATTCCCGTTAATTCGTTATTCTGTTTTATCTCATCCGCTAGAAGCTCCATAGCTAAAATAAATAATGTTGGGGATAATGGGCAGCCATGCCTTGTTCCAGCATTAATACTAATTTCCTTACTTAACCTAAACTAAAAAAAAGCATGGTGGGAACAATTTGTTTTCTGAAGAGGAATGGACTGAAAGTTACAATTTGATTTATGCTAAGCAACAGACTTCCAGCCATAGGACACAGTCACTTCTTACAAGACTTACTTTAAGCATCACAGGTTTTTCTTCTTCTTTATCAATGGGGATATTGGTGCTGTGAACCCAGGTATTTGTGCACAGATGTCTAAGTCTAACATAGGAGTTCCTAAAAAGACCAAAGATAGTTACATACAAATAGCACCTGATGTACAGTATCTTCAATAATCTCAATATTTTCCAACCCAAACAGACAAGCAACTCAAGCAAATAACCTCCTCCTGTTTCTACTCTTATCACATTTATATTCTACCTTTCTCATTCTCTCAATGAACCTAAAGTTCATTGCAGCTCACCAGGTGGCTTAGTGGTTAAGGTGCTAGGCTTGGAGACTGGAAAGACAGGTTCAATACTCGAGAGCTGCATGATGGGGGACATAAAAGGAACCTCATTCGGACATCCCCTGCAAAAATCCTTTCAACCCAGAGTAATCTCTGACATGAAAATGAGCAAACCTCAGTGTATAAGAGAGAGTTATTGCACATCATTCAATGAGTGCTAACTTTCTTAGGCAAAGAGTTCCAACAGAAGGGTGCTACTACAGAGAAGGTCTTATCCTTCTTCCTTCCTTCCTATCCTATCCATTCCAGCTTCCCTTGGTTTATTGGACACATGAAAGGACCTTTAGAATCATAGAGAAGGGCCTCCCAACGGCAAAAAGTTTCCTAAATGCAAGCAAATAAAGCACTGGGAAGCCCACTCTTAAACTTACCTGCCTGCCTGTAAGCCTATTTCTCCACAAACATCCTTTCCCCTGCAAAGATCCTCCTTAGTTATCTATCATAGCCTTGATGACAGGGGGACATTTTTCATTTAAAGTGAGTTCAAACAGTTGCAAACAAGTTAGCACTGTCATCATTTATAGCACTGTACCTTGGGACAAGGCTGTCTCCCCCTCGCAGAGTGGTGGGATCAAGCTCAAAAATGGAAGAAATATCATTTCCTTCAGGCACTGAGACGAGAGAGTAGGCCATCTTTTCTGGAGTATTGTGCAGTCCCCTTCTGATTGCATCCTGGTCAGGATCCAGCTGCGGAAGGAATTTCAAATCAAATCAAAATTGTATAGCTGCTTCACCAAACTGAAATGTGTTATTTTATACAGAAAATCAGCCTTGAGTTTTCTGGCTGAATCATCTCAAGTACAGACACGGACAATACAAAAGAACACACATCACAAACTACAGTGGTACCTCATACAATGATTTTAATCCGTTCCATGGGGCTCGTTGTTGTATGAAACAATTGCTATACGATGCATGCATCGTATAGCGATTTCCCCTATGGGATGCATCATACAACGATTTTGTTTTTGCTAAGTGGTTTTTCCAATTGAAAAATTGTTTTACGATTTTTTCCATAGGAAAAATTGTTATACGGGACGCCATTTCCCCCCAAAAACCTAATTGTTATGTGATTTTGTTGCTATACGAGGTGATTGTTGTATGTGGTTCCACTGTATTAGGATTAGGCAGACCTGGTAAAATAGTGTTACAAACAAACTTGAACATGATTTAGAATTTTCCGGAACCTATTATACACTTGTTATTCTAAACAGGTAAAAGACAATAAGATCTGGAATGATGAATTATTCTTACATACCACTATTGGTAGATTGATTATTATGGATGCAGATTATACAGCAAACTAAGTTCTTTTAATTAAAAACTAGCAGTAAGGCAAGGGCACAAAGGAAAACTCATAAATGTGGGGGGGGGGTTGTAATCCGAAATTGTTCTTGTTAAACCTGGATTATAAGAAAATAATATTGGATATTAAAAGTACAGTTTTTTACACACATATGATGAAGCAATTTCTGTGGATGAAATCACATGAGGCTTCAATAATCATCCTGAGCATGTTATCTTTGAGGTAATCTTAAATCCCCTGAAATATGTGGGAAATATGAACAATGACTAAAATATGAACAATGTCCAAAAAAAGAACAGATGCACAGTTCCAAGATGGGAGATATTTAGCTCAGTAATACTACAAGCGAGAAGAATCTTAGAATGGTTGTAGATCAGCTAAGGATAAGTCATTGGTGTGATGTGGCTTTAAAAAGGGGTCAACATTGTTTTAGGCTGCATTAACAGAAATATCATCTCCAAAACCCATGAGATACTTATCCCCCTCTATTCAACACTAGTTAGACCACATCTAGAGTACTGTGTTCACTTCTGGGCTCTGCACTTTAAAAAAGATTCAAACAAATTAGAGCAGGTACAGAGAAGGGCAACAAGGATTATCAGAGGACTGGAAACCAAGCATTATGAGGAAAACTAAAGAAACTGAGCACGTTTAGCCTTGGGAAAAGGAGTCTGAGGGGGAGATATGATAGCAATCTTCAAATACTTGAAAGATAATCATAAAGAAGGGAAGGATCTGTTCTCGAACATTCCTGAGTGCAGGATATGTAATAAGTGGTTCAAACTAAAGGGAGCCAAATATAGGCTGAATATCCGGGGGGGGGGATCTAAATGGTTAAAGCAGTAAGACAGTGGGACCAACTACCTCGAGAGATGGTGAGCACTCCAACAATGGAAGTATTCATGAGTAAGTTGGACAACCATCTGTCAGATCTACTTTGATTTGGATTCCTGCATTAAGTGGGGAATTGCACTCCATGGCTTAAAAGGCCATTTCAAACTCAGTGATTCTATGTCTCACCACAAGCATTTTTTTTAAATTCAAAAATGAAAAGAAAGGCATAGTTAACAACACTCTGAGCAAAGAAAAAATAAAATAGCAATACTGTAAACGCATAAATTCTATCAGGAGGTTAGAAACATATAATCAGTCTTTGCAAGAAATAAAGATCTGAGGGAGAATGTTTGGTTAACATAAGAATTGCATAATAAAAGGAAATCCATAGAAAATAGCGGTTTGGTTTACGGAATTCTTTTGGAATGGATTAATTGGTTTTCAATGCATTCCTATGGGAAACCATGTTTCAGTTAATGTATTTTGGTTTTCAATGCATTCCTATGGGATATTGCATTCAATGCACTCATATGGGAAATTCAGTTAAAGTAATTTTTGCTGTAAGAAATGTCCCAGAGAACGCATTAATTACGTTAACTGAGATTCCACTGTAGTACATATTTTACCTAATTGCCCATGTATAAATCTACAAAGAAATATGTTAATGGGCATGTTGTTGGGTGACTCTCTGATATCTGACTATGGCCAGAACATTGTTGCATTTGCAGAAAATAACTAAGCAAATATCCATGAAAAATACACTGTTTTCTGAACTGTTATGTCACATACCCGGTAATCCTAGATACAACTAATCACTTGATGGCCCACCAAAACATTCTTACTTATATGTACATGGTTTTGTACAACTTGATGCAGGCCAGTGTCTTAGATTAGTGTATATTTTGTCTTGGTGTATTTTTGTATACAGAAAGAAAATTTGCCTAACCCTCTGCTTACTTATGGTATAATTTTGCCATCTAGTGGTGAAAAGAAAATAAGAATATAATTATATAAGAATAAAATTATAGCATAATGTTACATGGTCAGCTTTTATGCAAAGTAGGTATAATTGTCTATCGATTGGTTGTTACAACACTTTACTCAACTCCCCTAAGACTGCTAGGATATCATTTTCCCCCTGTGACTGAAGTGAAATGATTTGTATCTTAAACAATATGATGACACTGTGTTATCTTCTGTCAAGGGGTTATGGTGGCTCAGTGGCTAAGAAGCTCGCCCTGTTAGCTGGAAGGCTGGCAAATTGGCAGTTCGAGACCTGCGTACTGCATGACAGTTTGCGTGCCTGCCTCTGTCCCAGCTCCTGCCAGACTAGCAATTTTAAAGCAAGAAATTACAAGTAGATAAATAGGGACCACTTCGGTGGGGAAAAATCTTGGGGACATGAAAGGAGCATCATTCGGGCGTCTCCTGAGTGGAGTTTCTCCAGCAAAAAACCTTTCAACTTCTGACACAAAATTATTATCTTCTGTGGAAAAAAATGTAGTGTGATTGTAATTGGGTCACTATCGTGGACATCTATTAAACCTTTTTTATAACAGAATAACTCAGGAGAAATTTAACTGCCCCTTTTATGTGCCCAAACATTGCCTATTCTTTGTATCAGAAGTCTACCATTGTGGGTCACACTTCCCATGAGTTCCACTTCACAGACTGTTCCAGATCAGTTCTTGAATTACTTGATGGCTTTGCACATCAGGAAGCTGTTTGAATAGCTAGTGAACCAGGTATCTTGCTGCAGAGCCAAAGGCTGGGAGTCCGATTCCCAGTTGCAATTCCTGAGAGAAGAGCCAGTTTGTGCAGCCACAGCCAAACATCACAGTCCCAGGGCCCCCTAAGGAGGGAATATCTGTTCTCTACCTCAAAACACTTAGAAAGGGTCGCCACAAGCCAGGATTGACTTGATGGCACACAATTATTATTCTTATGTATATCAAGCCCCCTTTGGTAAATTCAATTTACCTTATATTTTGGCAAATATAGTCCATAGTACGTGTACAATGTATATACTATACACCGTGGGACTGCGGTGGCTTAGTGGTCAAAATGCTGAACTTGATGACCAGAAGGTCAAGACTCAATTACTCTGGTCTCTGTCCCAGCTCTTGCCAACCTAGCAGTTTGAAAGCAAGAAATTCCAAGTAGATAAATAGGCACTGCTTTGGTGGGAAAGATAACAACATTCTGTGCAGTCTGGTGTCTATTCATGCTTGCTACATGACCATGGAAATGTCTGCAGACATTTGGCTGTAAACGGAGATGAGCACTGCACCTATAGTCAGTGATGGGCATGAGCTGGATCAGACCAGTACGTGCGTACCGGTAGTAAAAAATGGCTGGCCCTGCCCACCTCCCTGCTCCACCCACCTCCTCCTCCTCCTAGAAGAGGCTTCGGAGGGGGCTGGCTCCATTTCCCCCTTCGCTCAAGGCTTTTCCTGGGCTCCGTTTCACCCAAAGCGCATCCCCAGCCACTCCGGAGTGGCTGGGGGTGTGCTTTGGGGTGAAACGGTACCCTGGAAAAGCCTTGGACGAAGGGGGAAATGGCTTCAGAGGTTCGCTATAGAGTGATGAAAATAGAAGAGGCTTCTATTTTCATAGCTCTATAGCAAAGAGCTGTCACATGGCCAACAGACCATGCCCACCCAGTCACATGGCCACACCCACAGTGTGGTAGGTAAATTTTTTGATGCCCACCACTGTATATAGTCAGATATGACTGGCTATCAAGCAAGGGAGACCTTTACCTTTTACATATACAGTAAAACCCTGACTTACATATGCCTTGAGTTACATAAAATTCGACTTACATAATGATTTTTGCACTAAAACCATGTCCCGATTTACATAAATGTCCTGATTTACATAACACAATTTCTGTAATAAAGTAAGTAGTAGTAGTAATTTCCTATGGGTTTGCTTCAAGTTACATTAAAAATTGTTTTTCCTATGGGGTTGCTTCAATTTACATAAATATCATTTTCCTATGGGTTTGCTTCGAATTAAGTAAAAAATTCATTTTTCCTATGGGTTTGCTTCCAGTTATGTAAAAATTCATTGTTCCAATGGGTTTGCTTCCAGTTAAGTAAAAAAACCTGATTTACATAAAGGCCTACGGAACAGACTTTTTACGTAAGTAGGGGTTTTACTGTACTACACCCCAACACAGGACTAAAGCAGAAGACAAAAGACTGGTTCATAGCCAAGGAAAAGAGTGCATCTTTTTGCCTCTCCCATAACCTGAATGTTTTTGCAAGCAATAGGTCGGAAACGCTTGAACCATAACCAACCTACATTTAGCCTACACTGATATGTAAAAGCTTAGTGACCAGAGCACTACAGCGCAGGGTTCCAGGACACACACACACAAACTATATTTTCCCTCCCCACAAAACCCACAGCCCACCTTCTGAATTCTACATTTTCTGACATCAGAGTTAGTTGCAACTCTGCAATACTGTATTATGTCTCTTGGCAGGTGGTGTTCAAATAAATGCAGGAGAATATAAACTTGCAAACTTTTATAAACAACTCCCAAAAATGCATAAATAGCACATTCAATGCCTTTAAAATGGTAAATAAAGTTAGAGTTTGATGTACGGGCTGTGTTCTTGCACCACACTAAAAAAGAAAATTGGCATGATGTACACAATCCTGTATGAGCCTCAGTGAGTCTTTTGCCCAAACACTGTCCCCTCTTTCTTCTGTGCTGCTGGAACAGAACTTTGAGGGTATTCACATTAACTTTTCCTTGAAAAGCACTTGCCATAACATCTTGCCATTATACAGTTTATCACTAAGGTTCATTCGAAACTAAGCTAACCTCAAATAATGGTTGATGGTGCTAGTTTCCTGACAGTGTCCAAAGTTAGCATAAACCACAACCCACAATTCAAGCACAAGAGGAAGAGCTGTAAAAATAAAACCCAAAAGGAGAACCTATGAAGTCCTCTGTTTGATTACTGGAAAGAAAAGAAGAAGTGGTAGGTTCTGACTGTTACCCCTTTTAAATTACATAGGGTTGGCCAATGAAATGACAAACCATAAGCAATTCCTGACTAAAGATCATACTGAGAATTCAGCATTGGCAATGAAACCATGTTCTTCCGGTTACAGACACCTCTGCATAAATGGTTGTACAAAATAAAATCATTCAGGAGGTAGGATGTACCCTTCGTTATTCTGTAAATATTATACAGCCTTAGTCCATAAACTTTATTTACAGTGCCTCAATTCTAACAGCCTGTAAAGAAATGTCTCTTAAAAAGATGTGTTGTCCCATCCCTAGTATTTATATAAGACATGGTCTGTTTCACAGCTTGAAACAAAAGGCAATTAGTTAAAGTAAAATAAAACCTCGCATAAAGAGTGCCTCGCTTAGAGACTAACTCACTTAAATAGAAGAATTTTCTCTGAATGCTCACCTCCCTTAACAACTAAAACCAGCCAAAAACTCGCTTAACAACTAAATTGGGGTTCATAATCCCCACCACCACCACCAAAAGTCACAACTGGTCACTTACAATGGCGTTTCGCTTAAAAAGCAAACTCGTTTAAAGAGCAATCCCGTGGAACGCATTCTGCTCTTTAAGCGAGGTACCACTGTACTATGTTAGGAGCTGTGCTACCCAGAGCTTGGAAAGGTGATGTTCAATCCAAATCTCCCATCATCCCATTTGTTTTAGTATCACTCAGAGGATACACACGGAGTTCGTTGAATAGCTCCACTATAGTTGTGATGAGAGAATCACAAACCATGTCAAAAACAACATTAACTGGTCTATTTTACTCTTAGGAAGATTCCTGCTTATGTCCTACAGACTGATAAAGAATATAAAGTGTTTCCAAATTCATTTTGTTATTTTAAGAAAGAAAGAAACATTGGTTGAAATGAGGTTGTATGTCACAACTAGAGTAGGCCTATTAAAGCACTGGAAATTATAGTGTCGCTGACTCACTAAATTCCCACTGAATCAGTGGGCCTACTCAAGTTGTGCATTACTGGTGTAATTCAGGCTTTGTCAAATCAAGGGATAGAATGATTTTGCAGCATGTGAGTCAGGGGGAATCAGAGGATATGATTTTGTTGTTGTTGTTCAGTCGCACAGTCGAGTCCGACCCTTTGTGACCCCATGGACCACCGCATGTGTGCACAATCCTCACCACTCAGTGACCACAGACCGGATTATGTAGCATCACATTCAATGCTTCACTAAATATGAGCCCTTTCATCAATCACTAAGCCTTGATTTGCCTACATGCTTGCCAATCAAGATGATGCCAGGGCTTGGGTCAATGTCAGTGCTCAAATTACAGGGGAAGGAGCAGACAGGGCTAAACCCCTGGCCAACTGTGCTGACCCTCTGCACAGTCTTTAACTCTTTAGTGGCATATGTGGTATGTTTTGGCAACAATTTGCAGATAGGGAAGGAGCCAGCAATTTCTTTAAGAGGTTCCCTATATTTTGCCCCAATAATTTGAGCACTTGTCAACACCCCTTGACAAGAGGCAAGAGGGTACTCTTGCCTATACTTACTGAGGGCTGACATTCCTGGTAATCTTCCACATAGTCAGGATTTGCCTGATGGAAGAGAATCACAAGCAGGTAAAAAAGAATTCCTAGTCTTTCCTCAACACTAAGCACAGAGAATTTTATTCTGTTGCATAAACACTCCACAAACATTTACAGCATTCAATCACAACCATTCTTTGCCTTCTACCCACAAACAAACAAACAAACCTTCTAAACCTAGAAACAAAACATAGTTTATAAAAATTGGTTAATAATAAGCATTTGATTTGAGATGTATATATCTCTTAACCAATTGTGAAACAATTTATCCAAATTTTCAGGGCATTTATTTTATTAGGATCTATTAATAAGAAGACTATCCTTGCTGGCAGGTAAACCATTTGTACAGTGCTCAATGTTTGTTTCAAGCCTGTCTTTAAGAAAACCCACTGGTGTTTTTCTATGGCACCCTTCACATTAGCACATCTTACAATTTATGATTTTTAGTGTCATGATTTCCAATTTTTAATTTTATTCCTAGGTAATCTACACCGGACAGAAAGAGGGCAAGCAGCATGTAGAAATATGGTTCATGAGATCCCCTCTTGTGGTACATACCTCTGCAGCTAAGTAGTGTCCTGTAGCAAGATGTTTGAACCGGAAAAGGCTATTCCAATATCCTGCACCACCCCGACAAGGGTCATGTTGTACTACCTGTAACGTAATAAAAAGAGATACTAAGACAGGGGTGCCTAAACTATGGACCATGGGCCAGATCCAACCCCTGATGCCAATTCATCTGGCCCCCGCTGCTCCCGGAAGCGGAAGTAAAATGTGTCCACGCATGCGCGGAATGCTGCCATAAATGCACCTGTGTCTGTTGTAAACTTGTTTACGACAGCCACAGGTATATTTATGGCAGCATTATGTGCATGTTCGGGCGCGGCTTACTTCCACTTCCAGTAGGAGAAACCACATGACTGGCCCACTAAACCACATGGCTGCCCCATGGCCTGAAAGGTTTTGGCACCCCTGCACTAAGACCTCTCAGGGTCTACCCTTCTGAAAATTACCTCTCAAAAAATAATAATCAAATGGGACATTAGGAGGAACAGCTATTTCAGAGCAGTTCACTCTTTGGAACAGGAGCATCTTTTCATCTGTGTGTTGTGAAGAAAGGCAATAATGATTAAAATCCTATTTGAACAAACTATGTTGACATCTTTACCTCAACTTCCCAAAGAGCTTTTGAGCTAGTTGCAGAAGTAGCTGACTGCCTCCCAGTGGTTCTTAGAAAGACATGTTGCTTCTTTCTGTGCTCATCACAAGTTAAGAATTTTTCCTGCTCTGCATGGAACAACCTTACCACATCACCCTGCAGAGGTAACAAAAGAAGCAGTCAGTAAGAAGCTCAATGGCAACTTATTAAAAACCAGGTAACAAAGTACGTTGTTCACTTTACCCCTTTTAGGATGTCATCCTTATTATCACTCCATTTCATAAAGAGAACTATTTTCCAGCTTGTATTGCAGTTCACTGAATTCACCTGCAAAACAATACAATACACAGAAACAATGAATTCTTGTAGAAGTGCCTCTGTCCAATTGTTCTTTTCTTTTAAAATCAGTTTCATGGCTGATTCAAGCTTCAATAGAGCAACGTTAGCCAGAATTTGGCTGGCAAGCGAATAGAACTTCTGGTGATAGCAAGCAGCCTCTTGGCTCATTCCCACTACAAAACAATAGGTTAAAAAAGCAGGAATTTGTCTTTACAAAGTTTGAGAAAGTTACTTTCCTGGAGCATACTCTCAGAATAATGAAGTCAAAATGGAAACTGGTCAGGGGATTCTGGGAGAGAGTCAAAAAATATTTGCAACCTCTGATCTATATCAACTCAAAGCACAAAGGCTTCAAAATATAGGAATCAACTCACAAGACTCAAATAAACAACCATGCTGAAGCCGAATCCTAAATACACTATTTATTTATTTATTTATTTATTTATTTACTTACTTACTTACTTACTTACTTACTTACTTACTTACTTACTTACTTACTTACTTACTTACTTACTTACTTACTTACTTAGATTTGTTTAGCCGCCCCCTCACCGAGGCGACTCCGGGCGGCTTACAACACAAGAAACACCCCCAACATAACACACTCCAACAACCCATATATATAGATAGATAAAACATCATAAAAAACTCTGAAATCTCTGAAATCTAAACATCTTAAAATCACAAAATCTCGAATCTTAAAATCTAAAATCCCCATAACAAAATTGTCAGATGGTCATATAAGCTACTGAGATACTCATTTCTCCAAGAACAAGTCTAACTGAAAATGCTTCATCAAGAAATAATTGCTGCTGGTGTCTACTCTCATAGGAACACAAGAAGCTGCTATGTATTAAGCCAGCTCAGTGTTCAGTATTATCAAGTTTGGCCATTAACAGTTTTTCAAGATTTCAGGTGAGATTACTTCTCACCAGGAAAACCTGACATTACCTGGTGGCCCATCATCATCAACTGGCAAGTTTTTAAAATTATATGAGTTATGTGAATTCAGAATGGTCTTGTGTCTTATGAAACAAGTGGCTAAACATTGCTTTTAATTCTCACAGTTAAATTATATACATATTTTATACTTAAACAGTACCATACACATAGTTCTGAGAATCCCTATGTAAAATCAGTATGTAAGTTACAGTAATTGCTCTTTTATCAGCTAAGGTTTTCTGACATACCTCATTGCAACCTGGGTTGTCTACTAATTGATGACTGCTGGCATGTAGTGGCTGGCCGGCATTAACAGGATTCAAGACCACTTTGTCCCCTATGACCACCTGGAAAGAAAATTCATATGCACCGATCAAGCTTAGACACACTGAACGGGTGCAAAATATATCACTTACTAGTGCTCACTCTGACAGCATTAGTGCTTTCTAGTTATCTGATAGTCACTGAAGCGATATGTATAATTTTTAAATTTGATTGGTATACCATATCATACAAATATGATGAAACACCAAATCCTCTTATATATATTACATCTACAGAAGGGTGGCCATGGGAGAGATTTTCAGTTATTAAGGACTTCCTCCTTCACACTCATGGTTTATCTAACATGAGAGGAATCTGTTTCATCATGTGGAAGCCATGGTAGCTGAAGCCAAAGGGAGGAAGTCTTTAATTAAAGAGAATCACCTTACTGCACTGCAGTGGCTCAAGTGGCTTAAACGCTGACTGGATACCTGAATACTGCATGACAGAATGAGCTCCCGTCTTTGTCCCAGCTCCTGCCAACCTAGCAGTTCGAAAGTAAGAAATTGCAAGTAAATAAATAGGGACCACTTCGGTGGGAAGGTAAACAGCGCTCCGTGCGCTCCAGTGTCTAGTCATGCCTGCCACATGACCATGGAAACGTCTGCAGAAGCAGACAGCACTGGGTCTTCAGCTATGAAACAGAGATGAGCACTGAACCCTAGAGACAGATATGACTGGCTTTCGAGAAAGATGACCTTTACCTTTACTTTACCATACTGGCTAACATTATAGCATGGCAAGATTTTCAGTAATTAAAGATTTCTTCCTTTCAACCTATGGCTTTCATGGTTTCCGCAAAATTACATGGATTACTTTTAAATCACACCAGTGAGAGAAAACATGGAAGGCTTTAGTTTAAAAACAAATCTCCCTCTACTATGATATTATCACCTTTCTGCAGGCGTAACTTATGCAAGAGAATTTTGGCCACAATGTATAACCAACGGTTGGGGTGGGGATGGGGAGATAATCATGGCTCAAGATACACCACTTTTCTTAATAGTCATCATATCTGTCATTAAACACATTTACAATCACAAAAATATCACTTTTTAAAAAGTGTCTCCTGCCAACCTAGCAGTTCGAAAGCAAGAAATTGCAAGTAGATAAATAGGGACCACTTCGGTGGGAAGGTAACAGCGTTCCGTGCACTCCGGTGTTTAGTCATGCCTGCCACATGACCATGGAAACGTTTGCAGAAGCAGACAGCGCTGGCTCTTCGGCTTAGAAACAGAGATGAGCACTGCACCCTAGAGTCGGATACGACTGGCTTTCGAGCATTCATTAGATGCTATACTGCTTGTGTGAGTATATATTGGACTTCCTAGGATTTACAATGTAAAGTTTCATCAACTTCAGAATCTCCCAGCAACAAGATTAAACTATTTCCAATTCTATAAGAGATAAATACCCAGGACTAGTATTGGAATCATTGGATCCTTAGTACCTACCCATCTAGACAGTTTGCTAGATTTTGAAAGGGTTCAAGAGAAAACATACAAAGTTCTGATCCACTGGCCAGAACCACCAAGATAATGCAAAGAACATTAATGCACTGAATTGGAGACTCCTCACCAAAGCAACAATCCCTTTACAGAAGCAACATAAGACCTGTGATCTCTCTAATAAGAAAATTTTCTAAGGAAAGGTGGTCCATTTATTGAGAGCTGGTGTTCATATTTTTTTTCTTGGCAAGATTAAATTCAACTCTGTTGCCTTAAAGCAAAAAAGTGGCTTTAAATGGTTAACCAGCTGCAAAACAAAACAAAACAGTGGCCACAGAATTGGAAAAGATCAGTATATGTCCCAATCCCAAAAAAGGGCAATGCCAAAGAATGTTCAAATTATCGAACAATCGTGCTCATCCCACATGCCAGCAAGGTGATGCTCAAGATAATACAGGATAGACTTCAGCAACATGTGGAGAGAGAATTACCAGAGGTGCAGGCTGGTTTCAGAAGAGGCAGGGGGACTAGAGACCACATTGCCAACATACGCTGGATCATGGAGAAAACAAAGGAATACCAGAAACAAGTTTACTTTTGTTTTATTGACTACACTAAGGCATTTGACTGTGTGGACCACAACAAGATGTGGCAAGTAATTAAAGAGATGGGAATTCCAGAGCACCTCATATGCCTCCTGAGAAATCTGTACATAAACCAAGAAGCAACAGTTAGGACAGAACACGGAATGACAGAATGGTTTGGAATAGGAAAAGGAGTAAGACAAGGATGCATTTTGTCACCATGCTTATTCAACCTATACACAGAGCACATAATGCGCAGTGCAGGGATGGAGGAATCACAATATGGGATTAAAATCGCTGGGAGAAACATCAACAATCTGAGATATGCAGACGATACTACCCTAATGGCAGAAAGTGAGGAAGACCTAAAGAATCTCTTGATTGGGCTGAAGGAGGAAAGTGCAAAAGCTGGCTTGAGACTCAATATCAAGAAAACCAAGATAATGGCAACAGGCCCAATCAGTTCCTGGAAAATAGACGGGGAAGAAGTAGAAGCAGTGACAGATTTTACTTTCTTAGGATCAAAGATCACTGCAGATGGGGATTGTAGCCATGAAATAAAAAGGCGACTGATTCTTGGGAGACAAGCGATGAGAAACCTGGGGAACATAGTGAAAAGCAGAGACATCACATTGAAAACAAAAATTAGAATAGTCAAAGCAATGGTTTTCCCAGTAGTAATGTATGGATGTGAGAGCTGGACAATTAGGAAGGCTGAACGTAGAAGAATAGATGCCTTTGAAATGTGGTGTTGGAGGAGGGTTTTGAGAGACCCCTGGACAGCGAGGAGAACAAACAGGTCAATCTTAGAAGAAATTAACCCTGACTGCTCATTGGAAGGTCAAATAGTAAAGATGAAGCTAAAGTACTTTGGACATCAAATGAGAAGGGAGGATTCACTTGAGAAGGCATTGATGTTGGGAAAGATGGAGGGCAAAAGAAGAAGGGGGAGGCCAAGGATGAGATGGCTAGATGGCATTGTAGACACAATGGGCACAGAGCTGGGAGGGCTGAGGGGGATGGGGGAGGACAGAGGCGCCTGGAGGAAAATGGTCCATGGGGTCGCAAAGGGTCGGAGTCGACTGTGCGACTGAACAACAACAAAGCTGCAGCTTTTCCTTGACCAAAATAGCCTGGCCTCAGTTGTGCAATCCTACTTCTTCTCAATCCTAACTAGTCTGGCCCAGAGTAAGAAGCGATAGGAGTCACTCTTCAACATCTGAGCATCTATGTTTTCCATATAGACAGTGCATCCTCAGCAGAAGTGCAATGTCTCTTAACTCCCCTGCAGATGCCTGCCTGGCATCCTCTTTATTATTCTCACGGTAGTGTAAATTCAAATGGCAATTCCATCTAGAGTCAACCAATCGAATGAACTGCTGGGATGAACTCTTATATAAATCCCATTAATTCACTTGGTCTACTGAAAACGACAAAGCAAAGAAAGTGGCTTCATTTTGGTAGTCCAGGGTTTGATCGGAACACGAAAAATAAGAAGACTTGGTCTACTCTAGATGGGTCTAACAACTGGATTCAGGGAAGTGCCAGGCAAAATGCATTTTTATTCTTCTAGCTGTTAGAAAGCACAGTAAAACCCCGGGTTACAACCACCTCGGTTTAAGTTTGCTGCGGGTTACAATGGCAAATCCTATGGGAATGGTGTCCCGCTTTACAAATTTTTAATGTATTTTTTGTTTTGTTTACAACAATCAATTCAGGACCCTTTTTTTATTTTTCAATGCATCCCTATGGATGTTTCGGTTTACAATTCTTTTCGGTTACAATAGAGACTGTTGGAACGGACCTCCATCGGAACCAGGGGTTTTACTGTACTCTAAATTTTGTTTATTTTTGTGTGGTTTTTTGTAGTTTAATTAAATAAATGTACTGTAAATTTGTAATGTACTGTAAATTTACCCATTTCTCTTAAAATTACTATTTTACCTTGTTTTTTTTCTAGACAGCTATGGACAGTATAACATTGTTTTGTTAACTTAAGAAGGCATAACTTTATTAAGATATTTTGGTTTATTGGATCAGCAGGAATTTGGCTCCAAACCATGAAGTAACTGGGAAATTAATGAAAATTTAAATTTATATTTATTGTGGTATGAAAAGGCATGCTATAATTAATTCAGTGCCATGGGACTTCCATCTTTGTTTTTTCAGCGACTATCTCTCCATTAAATGGGGTACTCCTTCGTTATTTTTAATATTTATTTAAACCCTATACCAGTGATGACAAACCTTGGTACTCCAGGTGTTCTTGGACTTCAATTCCCAGAATCCCAAGTCAGCACTCCTGCTGACCAGGGCTTCTGGGAATTGAAGTCCAAGAACACCTGGAGTACCAAGGTTTGTCATCACTGGTATAGGGTTTAAATAAATATTAAAAATAACGAAGGAGTACCCCATTTAATGGAGAGATAGTCGCTGAAAAAACAAAGATGGAAGTCCCATGGCACTGAATTAATTATAGCATGCCTTTTCATACCACAATAAATATAAATTTAAATTTTCATTAATTTCCCAGTTACTTCATGGTTTGGAGCCAAAATGCCTGCTGATCCAATAAACCAAAATATCTTAATAAAGTTATGCCTTCTTAAGTTAACAAAACAATGTTATATTTCATAAGCATTTGAAAGTCAGTGAAGATTTAAATGGCTACTGTTCAGTCTTCAAAAAATGTTTGTTTCCAAAACATTTGTTTCCATAGTAATTCACCTCCCACTCTCTTCAGTGCAGGAAGGGAAGGGGGAGATAGATAGATAGAACAACATTCACTATATAAACTACTGTGCACTTAATTAATCACAAGCAAGTAAGTTACATATGAAAAGGTTTTCAATATTACACATCATTTTTTTCTCCTGACAAGTCCTGTAAACTTACACTATCTCCTATGGAACGTAATTTGTAGAATGGTTGTATATAAAACCAGGAGCCTTCGTTGCCAGCCTCATCCAGAGTCACCCTCATAGCATTTTTCTCTAGAAGAGCTGGAAGCCTCTTATTTACCGTTAAGTATTTGTTGCTTTTTAAGTGCAAAAGCTAAAACAAAGAAAATGAGAAAGAGGAAAGAAGGGTCACCAATGACTAGGCTTCATAAAACATTCTTCATCCCATTGCTGTAATGTACCATATTTAATTGGTTCATATTTTCAAAAGAAGATGAAGACAATTTCCTTGTTAGGATTCAATGAATAACATCCCCCAATAATTTTAATATATAGCATTAAAGTCAGAGTTCTCAACCTTTTAAAGCCGGGGGCTGGGTCACACTCCCTCAGACAGCTTTGGGGGCCAGATGGCCATTTTGCCCTCCCTCCACCACATGGCACTTCCTGGTGTGGTGGAGGCAGTGGGGGCCCACATGAAATGGTGCTGTGGGCTGCATCTGGCCCATGGGCCACAGCTTGAGAACCCCTGCATTAAAACAGCTTTTCTCTCTCCCCCCCCTCCCTCTCTCTCTCACTCCCTCTCTCTCTCTCACACACACACACACACACCTTTATGGTAGAAAGAATAATGTCCATAGTGAGACAGCTAGATGGGGATCTGGGAGTTGCAAGCTAAAGTTCCCATCAAACCATGAAAGTCACCCCCCAAAACAGTCAGCCAAACATCATGTCTCAGCTTGAGTTACCGGACAAAGTTGTTGTGAGAGTTAAAGAGGGCAAAATAGAACCATGTAAACCATACCTGTCAACCGCAGCTCCGGAAAATCCGGGACCTGAGCAGAACAGTTCTGCACAGGTCGCTTTTTACGCATGCATAAAAGCCTTCTATACATGCGTAAAAGCGACTTGCACAGAACTGTTCTGCGCAGCTCACTTCTACGCATGCGTAGAAGGCTTTTACGCATGCGTAGAAGGCTTCTACAATCCCCTTCTGCACAGAAGCCTTCTACGCATGCGTAGAAGGATTCTACGCAAGCGTAGAAGAGTGCTATGCATGCGTAAAAGCCTTCTACACATGCGTAGAAGCGAGCTGCGCAGAAGGGATGTGCAGTAACGCCTTTCCCCCCGCTGCCAAATTCCAGGGTTTCGGCAGCTCTGGGCAGGAAATGGTGAAAATCGGCGCCGAAAAACTGGAAATCCCGGCCAATCCGGGAAGGTTGACAGGTATTATGTAAACCACCTTTAATCTGTGAGAGGGAAGGTAAGATATAACTGAAATTAGTTGATGCAAAAATGGCCATAGAACAGTTAGTATAGTGGGATTTACTACTTGTGATATTTTAAGCAATTTAACAGCATAATATATTTATCATTGCACAAGCACTTTGCTGCTACCGCAGTCATCCTTCCATCCATGGGTTTTCATGATTGGGATTCCTAGTCATAATAGCATTTCAGATCCAGTGATCTGAGAGAGGTCAGAGAATCTGTGTGCCTAAATACAAAGCCAGGATCATGGGTGTGAATTCCCACTATACACCTCCTGTGAGAGGGGCCACTCAGAATGACCACATGGTGGTGTGCAGTTAACAGTGACTTGCCACTTATGCAGTCTTGCACAGTGCTGCCCCACCACCAAGAACTCAAACTGGTAAACTGATTTTGATTACTTTAAAAGGTCACCATAAGTCAGAATAGATTTAATAGCAAATAATGATTATCATTAGTCCCATTTCATGCAGGCAATAATCAACTAGCAAACTCCTAAGTTCATCCATTTCCACCACATCCTTCTATCCCAGTTCCAAAGTTCTAGGGACAGAAATAGTCAAGATGCATGCCTGGTATTTTTGGGTCTTTTATGGATGTTTCCAGTGGTGGGCTCCAAATTTTTTTACTACCACACTGTGGGTGTGGTATGGTGGGCGTGGCCAGGGGGAAAGTCCTGCATTGCACCAGAATTAGGACTATTTTATTTCAAAACTTGGAAGGGCGGGGCCAGCTAGAATTTCTGCTACCGGTTCTGGCGAACTGGTGCAAACCTGCTGAATCCCACCACTGGATGTTTCATAAGTGTTCAACAGATTTAGGGGCAAAAGGGAAGCTCAAGCATCTTGTCTTGAGAAGCAGTTACAATAGTGCCCATGTGAGCCAACCTAGGCATCTTCTTGGTCACACGCATCTATTGAATTGAGGCACGAGTTCCATGGACACAACCGCAGCATACCTGAATAACATTGCCATACTGGATAACCGTACCAAGTAGCTTCTTATTTTCTGTCTCATTCTGCTTCTTTTCCAGATCTGCAGCATGCTGAAGTAAAGAAAAAAATGGGAAATGGGAAAAATTATGTGCTGAGAAGAAAGGGGGGGATGCAGTGAACATGTTTTGTGAAATGATGAATCTATTCTGTTAGAAGGAATATCTTGATTGTGGGGAGAGGAATAGGAAAAGGGAGATTATGGCGGAAATATCCAATTTCATAACAGAAGTCATGGCTGAACCATGTAGGACTAGGGCACATTTCTATTTAAAGACTTGTTTCAGTGTCATACACACGTCAATCCAAAGTGTTCCAATATGTTAGTCTTTCCAAACTTCTTTCTTTTTCTCTTGAAAACTACAATATGAATAGCAAAATATAGGAAATCTTTAGAAAGAACTCTCCTCTGTTTTAAGTGAACATAACTTAGTATCTTCTTCTTCATCATCATCATTATCATCATAGAACTGCAGAGCTGGAAGAAGCCAGATGGACCATCAAGTCCAGGCCCTATCAAGGATGTACTGTATAATAAAAAATCGAACTCCCAGCCTCTAGCTCCACAGCCAGGCACTTAAACCATTGAGCAATTCTTTCCCAGCACTCTATGTCATGTTAAAGGAAACACAATTTTTAACAAACACTCAATCTCCAAAAATAGTTTCCCCCAAGAACAATCAGATGTCCTCAGTTTCCCCAACTTTCATTTCCAACAATAGGCAACAACTACATGAATAAGGTTGTAAAGTTGTTCTTTCATATACTGTACTCTCTTTTTCCAATCAACATTAACACCAGCATTTGCATATGCTGAAAAAAGTATATAAAAATGCTTCAGAAGAAAAAGAACTCCAAAAGGATTTTTCAGACTGAAGAGAAATTAAATGGAGAAGCTGGAAAGGAAGAGATACTTAGAATAATTTTTGTTTCCGGATCAAACTTTTCCTGGTACACACCGCAAAGACATTTTCAAATGTTCCCAGAGATGGAAATGAAAGCTGTCTTACTCATGGAAATAAATACGGAAATGCAGCAAAATAAACTTTTGTTAAAATACAATTGGGAAGTCCCTTCCCCCACAGAAAACTGGAGAAAAACTGAAAAAAAGCCTCCAAACGCGACACTGAGGATTAAACATTCAGCATGGAATGCTGGACAACTGGAGGGAGGAACGGTGAGGAGGAGGAGCTGCGCGATGAGCTGGCCATAAAACCACCACCGCCACCACTGGACACCCTTGGCCGGACCCGACCAGGAGGGAGGAGTGGTGAGGAGGAGCAGCTGCGCAGCGGGCCTGGCCATAAAACCGCCACTGCCACCACCGGATGCCCTCGGCTGGCCCCAGCCTGGAGGGAGGAGCAGTGAGGAGGAGCAGCTGTGTGGCGGGCCTGGCCATAAAACCACCACCACCACCACCACTGGATGCCCCCACCACCACCACCAGATGCCCTCGGCCGTCCCCGGCCTGAAGGGAGGGGCAGCGAGGAGCAGCAGCTGCGTGGCGGACCTGGCCATAAAACCGCCACAGCAATCTCATGGTACATAAGAGAAAGTCATTTGCTAGTGAGTGTAAACAAGTAGAAAGGTATTTGTGGGCTTCACAAATGTGATTGTCCACTGCACTAATGCTGTCGTATAGTCTGATCCATCACGGCTCTCTTGCAATCTTATACTGTATTTAATTCCTTGTAAGCAGTCTGGCACGTTTTTGAAACTTACCCAACTATTTCAGCATCCAATAAAAGTACATAAAGTGATTTAACAACTTTCACATCAAAAACGTGACTAACACAGCGTATCTGCTAATTAAGATCATATCAATAATAACAGAGAAGAGCCACTAGGTGTCAGCTTTTCAAAACATGCATTCATTTTTTATGCCAGTCAAAAATTGAAGCGTCCCAGATTCCTAAACCCCTTAAATGGTATTAGCTTAAAATAACCTGACCCTTAGCATTGGTTGATCTACAGCAGAAGATCCTGAATTCCATCAGCAGAAACAAAGGCCCAAAATGCCAATGATTAAATATCAGAGTTTAACAATTCCGAAACCACATGGACACAAAAGGAGTAAGATAGGAAACTGCCTCTAAGTTATTCAAATTGTCCATAGACAGTCTGCATCCCACTCTTTATGGGAACAACTGTGCCAATAAAAATAAGTAATGCTTCTAGTTCTCATGGCCCAAAGAATGAATAAAACTATCTGATGCGTCAAAAATAAGGGAATGTTACTAGCCATTAGAGATGACCAAGTATGTTATAATTTGTAATGTACACTGACTGGAAGGTGGGAGTTCAATTCCCGAGTACTGCATGATGGAGTGAGCCCCTGTCTCTGTCCCAGTTAATGCCAACCTAGCAGTTTGAAAGCAAGAAATTGCAAGTAGATAAATAGGGACCACTTTGGTGGGAAGGTAAACAGCGTTCCGTGCACTCCAGTGTTGAGGCATGCCTGCCACATGTCCATGGAAATGTCTGCAAACGCAGACAGCGCTGGCTCTTTGGCTATAAACAGAGATGAGCACTGAACCCTAGAGTCGGATACGACTGGCTTTTGAGCAAGGGTGGCCTTTACAGGCTTATACTTCAGTTTTGCACAAAATACAGTTGCCTTAAGAATTTTTTCTCTATTTATTCCTCCAACAATGACTTTTTATAATCTTATGTTTTGTAGCTTGGGACTTTTGACAAAACATGGAGAGAGGGGGAGGAAATAGGACTCTGTAACTATACACAAGAGAGAGAAAAAGGTTGTGTCATTGTGAGAGAAAGCAGGACAACGGGATGTTGATTGGTCCCAAACTGTCTCTCAGTCTGGAGAGCCTCAGTGGATTTGATGACCACCATCCTAATCTGTAGATACCATCAGGTCGGTGAATTGGAAAGCAGCAATTTTAGGCCCTGGTATAACATCCATCAGTGGCTGATGAGTTCAATTTTGGTGGTATTGTCATACCTCTCAAATATCCCGGATTGGCCGGGATTTCCCGTATTTCAGTGCTCGTTCCTCCAATTTCCCGCCGCCAGCCCGTAATTTGACCAGTGGGGGGGAAGTAGTTACTGTGCATGTGTTCTGCGCAGAAGGGTCCTGCACATGCACAGAAGGAGTTGTTGCTATGCATGCATGGCCGGGCCGCAGCAGTTCCCGGATTTTCCGGAGCCACGTTTGACAGGTATGGGTATTGTAAACCCACAGCGGATTTTAATCTGAGCTTTATATACATTATCCAATATGATAAACCCATTTGAAAGGTGGTTAGATTAGCCACTGTGGATGGGGTGGGGCGGGGTGGTACAGAATCTGTCTTAGAGTTGCCAGCGTAGGTTTTCCATGCAACTACTGACAAGCGCAGAGATGCAAACTTCTGGTACTGTTTATGATAAACAATCTCCTGGCTACATGTCCCACAATCTTCCAATTTCTAAAGTGTACACCTGAAGATGGATGGCCAGGTCAAAACAAAGATTATGTTGTCATACTGCCCATTCCACTGACTACCAGTTTCTCTTCCTCTGCTGCATAAGAGTGCTTCTCAAGTCTGCTTGAGTGTTCCCCAACCTTTCGTTTTTGGACTTCAATTGCCAAAAGCCTACGTCAATTCTCCAAAGCACTGATCAGCTAATATAATGACTTAGTCTTCTAGCAACTGAAATCCCCCTGTGACGAGTGGGCCCTGCATTTGGAACCACTGGCTTAGATGGAAGAGGATTTCCAACACACTTATCCACACACAGAAACTGGAAAAAAAAGTCTAAATAAGACTGAGCTCCCTCAGATCAGGGGACAGAAATACAATCTGTGTTGAGTGGTGTCACACTGATCTTTAGTATGTATCAATGCATGTCTCGATTTATTCCTGCCCCTAGTTGCTCTGTTGTTGTTGTTGCTGCTGCTGTGTATTTGCACAATTAAGAGTATTGCATCAACTGCAGTCCCTCTTCTGTTACCAAAGATGTCTGATTCTCATACACAGACCACATGCCTGAAGGGGTGAGCACAATGCCAAAACCTGCAGAAAACATTACAGGTTTGGGGCAAGCTGAATCACATTTTGTTGTCGTAGTTGATCAGATGAGAATGTAAAGCAGCCCGGAATCTGCTCTTCCCAGTATGTAGCTTTGCCTGTCCCCCTGTGAACCTTACACTTTTAAAAAGTCTTATCAGCTCAATTCAAACATGGATGATGAGGAATGTGCCTGCAATACTCAAAAGCATCTTCTCACCCTCCTAAGCAACACTCTTGTTATCTTATTTGTTTATTAGCAGCTTAATAAAGCAAAGCCTCTTGTTGGAAGAATGGAAAAAAGTATCTCGTTTGTGGGAAAAGATCTTGGGGACATGAAAGGAGTCCAGAAAGTACCTTTGTGTGCCTCTGACACATTTTTTAAAAACTTGTCTATTCTTGCAGTTCTTCAAACAGCGCCACCTATAGGGTTGTAAAACAACAAGCAGTTTGATTTAAGTGTGGCCACAGTTTTCCTGTTGTGGTTTCACAGCAAGACAACAAGTGAAGTCACGCCCTTAGTTACACCCCAGCGGGATTACTGAAAGACACCTCACACAGTTCTGCCACTGAAAAGTGTTTAGAAATCAACCCAGAAAGCAACAGCTACACACTTGACCACAAAGGGAGCCCGTAACAACTTTTTGTCCCTCTGTCACACCCACGGAAACACACCCACAGCACATCTTTCTTTCTTTTGTCTCATTAGTATTGTAAACCACAAGTTTTTCCTAAACTTGAGCTACTATGACACAAAAGTACAAAATTAGAGCAAAAGTTACTCCAATTTTGTATTTGTTTTCTTTAAAAGGAATTACCTTTTTGAGTAAAAAAAAATGGTTTAAAATATATTTATTTATTTGAATTTTTATGCTGCTCACTCAGGTAAAAACCTAACTCAGGGCGGCGTACAACCATAAAAAATACATAAAAACAAGTTAAAACCCCAATCACCCATTATCCACCCACCCCCCTTCCACTTCCCCTTTAAAAAGCTAAAAAGGGGCAAGGGGGAATACATAAATAAAAAAAGAGGGGCATTGACTGAACTCAGTTTAACTAGGGATGAGCCAGCAGGCTGGGGCCACATTCCCATCAGGGCCCCACACCTGCCCTGCCAGCCAGGTCTTCAAACTTTTCCTAAAAGGCAGCAGCTCCGTCTGAAGCCTAAGCTCTATTGGCAGGAGGTTCCAGAGGGCTGGTGCAGACACGGAGAAGGCCCTGATGCTTCCGTTTTGTTCAAAATAACAAATATTTGCTTCGCTTACTGTATCGTATAAAGCAGATTGCAAATTGTAATGATACAAAGAAATTAAAATCAGTGGCTTCGGGAATGAGGTCCTATTTTTAATTTTAAAAAAAGTAGAAGGACTTGACTACTCAATTTTTTCTTCACATCCAAAAGTCGATTATTTTCAAAGTTTTCAATTTTTGTTTATGCCAGTGTACCGTACTTTTCTAACAACTAATATGCTGACTAAACCAAGAGAATATAATTTCTTAAAGGAACTGACTCAAGCACAGTCAACCTTCTGAACCAGATCCCAAAGCGTAGGCTCTTCATTAGAAAGTATCTTTAAAGTTTTTCTACAGTTGAGCTACCAAGTTAGTCTAATTCCTAGAATGATTCAGGTCTGAGGAGCTAGTCTCTTCCTACACAAAATCTATTCAAGGCTCCTGCCTCTCTCATCTATGCTGTCAATTTCTTGTACACTCCAATACATTTAACTCGGTTGCTGTTACTGAAGGGGGGGGGGGGGGGGAACCCATCAGTTTAAATTTTCTCAAATTTGCACTGGGATACATGCATCCAAGAAACCTACCCTTCCTTCCTTTCATTAGTATTGTAAACTACCTATCTCGTAATGAGACAAAATAAACATGCACACACACCCCTCAACAAACCAACAGAAATGAAGTAAAATAAGAATTGTTAAAATAAAATGCAAAGGTGGTGGTGAGAACAAAAGACAAACTCCACATACACACACACACACACACACACACACACACACAGTCAGTGGAGAGAGAAATTACCGCAGGTACAGGATGTTCTCCTTCGTATAGTTTGTGAATCCACACTCATGGGTTATGCGCCTGCGCAGAACAGCCGATCGGAGGCTTGAAAAGCTATTGGTCAAAAGTTTTGGCGGTAAGACCGCCCACCGTACCGCCCACCCTGAGGCGCCCGCGCGCCATTTTACCTCAGTTCTCTTCTTTCCGCCGTAGCAGCAGGACGATCGTTGAGAGCTTCCTCAATTTTTTCGCCCTTCTGAGGGAAAGTCTTTTTGGCAAATTTTAGCAATTTTTCTCGGTGATCTTGTCCTCCGGGCAGGATCGCCACCCCGGCTCTGTCTCTGCTCTTGAGTGGATTCAGTAGCCAATTTTTTCGCATCGATCACCGTCTCCCCCCTCAAGGGGGTGGCGGCTGGTCGGCCCTTCGGGGTACTAGTCTCCAGAAACTTCCACTGGAAGAATTTTTCCGCGGTTGATGGCTGCAGCGTTTAAACAGTGCACGGCTTGCCTTAAGAAGTTTCCGGCTTCCGACGGACACAGCCTGTGCCTTTTTTGTTTGGGAGAGGCGCATCAGA
Source organism: Bradypodion ventrale (assembly GCA_035047345.1). NCBI lineage: Eukaryota > Metazoa > Chordata > Lepidosauria > Squamata > Chamaeleonidae > Bradypodion > Bradypodion ventrale. The sequence goes on from JAWDJE010000002.1 coordinate 309,904,904, forward strand.
GCCAGTCTTGCCCGCATTGCAAGAAGTTCACGCGCCTCGCGGTGCAGAACCGAAGCAATCGCCTCAAGGCTCACCTGATGGAGCTCGCTCTGGCTCCCGCCGCTTCCGGCTCCACGGCCGCCGCTGCCGCGCAACCACCGTCGACCTCTTCCTCCGTGCCACCGATGAGGAAGAAGAAGAAGAAGGACAAGAACGGTGAGAAGAGGCGCAAGCGTGAGTCGGAGAAGAGACGGTCGCTCCCCCCCACTCCACGCACACCCGCCTCCCCCGGGCCTTCTCCACCGTTCTCGACTGCCCGATGCCCTTCTCCGGGATCTTCCATCTGGGGAGGACGGTCGTCTTCCGGGTCACCTGAGAAAGGACGCAGGGCTGGGGCTCCAGCTCGCCCACTTCAGGTGCTCCCCTCTCCTCCTCGGGGCAGAAATCCCTCACCGAGGCAGGCCTCCGTCTCTCCACGGCCCAGGACGCCGACGGACGACGCGGTCTCCACCGTTCCGGCGACCGTTTCGCCGACACCGACGCCGGCCACCGTTTCGGCTCCCACCGTTTCGTGGACCATCCCTCCGGCCACCGGAGCTCCACCACCAGCGGACTCGGACGCGTCCCAGATGGCCATCGTCCGAGAGATGTTTCAGGTCATGGCGTCGTTTGCGACCAGGCTCCAGACCTCCACGCCTGCGGCCTCTGCGGCTCCGGTTCCGACCACCGCAAGCCCCGGGCAGCCCGGCTCTGCCGCGGCCCCACCGACCTCCCGTGGGTCGAGTGCCCGCTCCGCCGGCCCACCCAACCCGTCATGGTGTGGTCCGGACGTTGATGCGGTGGACGCCCATCCCGCCGGCCCGCCCAGGCCGTACTGGCGCGGTCCGGACGTGGACGACAGACTGCCTCCCTCGTCCTCCGATGAGTCCAGCTCGTCGTCGGAGGAGGACGAGGGAGACGTCGACGCCGAGCGCACGCCGGAACAGGCCATCGGCTCAGTGGACCCACCGCGTGGTGAGGACCAGCGCTCACTGACCGCCATGCTCACGAGGCTCGGCACCGCCCTCAACCTGAAGGTCGACCAACCGCCGTTGGAGGGTGAGGATCAGATGACCGCGAAGCTCGACAGGCGTGCTGTGCGGCCGGTCCACATAACCATGCTCCCCTCCATGATGACCACGGCGAGGGCGACGTGGAAGAAACCCTTGGCGGCGCACTCCGTCTCGTCCAGGCTCGATAGCATGTACCGGGTCCTGGACGAGAACGTCGAGTTTTTGCAGGCACATCCCCTGCCGAATTCCCTGGTGGTCAAGGCCTTCCAGCATAGGACGGCCACCAGCGGATTCCCGGTCCCGTCAACGCCGGAAGGAAAGAAACTGGACGCGGTGGGGCGCAAGTTTTATGCCACCGGCTCCCTATTCTTTCGGGCCGCCAACTATTCGGCCGCCATGGGCCTGTATCAATCTCACCTCTGGGAGCAGGTGAAGGTTGAGACGGCTAAACTGCCCGCCGATGCCCAGAAGAGGATTGACGCGCTGGCCACCGAGGGGGATTTCGTCGCCGAGCAACTGATGCGCACTGCCCGGCACATCAATGATTATGCGGCAAAAGATATGGCCTCCGCAATCTACCTCCGTCGCCATGCTTGGCTCAGGGACACCTCCCTCGATGACGCTATGAAAAAGCTCATCGAGGAGTTTCCCTTCGACGGTCAGGGCCTCTTCGGTCAGGACACAGATAAGGTCCTGAATGAGATGCGCCAGACCAGTTCCACGGCGAAGTTCCTGGGGCTCACCACGCCGGCTACCTCCACCAGGCCGAGGTTCCAGCCCTTCACACGCCGGTTCCAGGGCAACCCTCAGCAGCAGGGACCGACGGAGCAGCCTAGATCCAGCCCCTACAGACAGCGGCGACAACACAAACCCCGCTACCGGCCCTACGGACAGGACAAGCGCTCGACCGCGAGGGCCAAGCCCCGCGTTTGAAGCTGCGACGGCCGAGTCTCTCCCGCTCCACATCCCGTACCTCCCCCTCCGGAACTTCCTCCAGGCATGGTCGGGCATCACGGACGACCAGTGGGTCTTAAAGATCTTGTCCTCTGGCTACGCCATCGAGTTCGTGCGGGTGCCTCGAGTAGGAAAACATCGTCTCACCACCTCGTCCCCCCATTTGGAGGAAGAAATATCAACCCTTCTCTCCAAGGGAGCCATCGAGCGGGTAGCACCGTCCGACTGGGACAACGGCTTCTACTCGAGGTACTTCGTGGTCCAGAAGAAGGACGGAGGCCTTCGCCCTATCCTGGACCTACGCCGCCTGAACAAATGCATCCACACCAGGAAGTTCCGGATGGTGACCCTACAGACCGTCCTCCCCCTCATCAACAAAGGGGACTGGTTCACAATCATAGACCTCAAGGATGCCTACTTCCATGTCTCCATCCTCGAGGAACACAGGCGGTTTCTCCGCTTCCGCATCGACAATTCCGTGTACCAATACCGGTGCCTACCGTTCGGACTGGCCACGGCACCGCGGGTCTTCACCAAATGCATGGCTCCGGTGGCAGCGTTCCTCCGCCAACGGGGCATCAGGGTCTTCCCATACATCGACGATTGGTTGATCGTCTCCTCCACCAAACCGTCGTCCGTTCGGGACACACAATACACGGTTCACCTCATGGAGAGTCTCGGCCTCAGGATCAACTCCACCAAGTCGAAGTTGAATCCCTCCCAGCGCGTCGAGTACATTGGAGCGGTACTCGACTCGCTCACTACGAGAGCCTACGCCCCCCAGAAACGCTTACGGGACATTGCGCAGGGGGTGAACGAACTGCGCACGAGACCGTGCATCCGGGCGAAGAAGGCTCAGAGACTTCTAGGTCTGATGGCCTCAACGACGGCAGTGATCCCCCATGCCAAGTTGAAATTCAGGTCCCTTCAATCGTGGCTCCTTCACGAGTTCGACGCACTTCGGGAGAGCCAATCGAAACGGTTGACACCATCTCCGGAACTGAGGGACCAACTGCTGTGGTGGTCCACACCACTCAACGTGGCCACGGGGAAGAGCTTCTACCCCCCGCAACCCTCGTTGCAGATACTGACCGACGCGAGCAACCTCGGCTGGGGCGCTGCTTGCGGGACTCTCACGGTCAACGACACCTGGACACCGCACGAAACGGTGTACCACATAAATTACTTGGAACTGCTGGCCATTTGGAAGGCTCTACGTTCCTTCGAGACTCTGCTCACCGGCAAGGCGGTTCAGGTGGCCTCGGACAATACCACGGCGGTGGCGTACCTCAACAAGCAGGGAGGAACACGGTCCACCACCCTCCTGTACCTTGCAGTGCAGTTGTGGGAATGGTGTCTGGAGAGGCACATTTACCCAATTGGAGTGCACATTCAGGGCACACTGAATGTTTTGGCAGACCACCTGAGCCGCCTCACCTCCACGACCCACGAATGGGAACTGGACAACGGAGTGTTCCAGTCCCTGTGCGAGGTCTGGGGGACGCCGAGCATCGACCTCTTTGCATCGGAGTCCAACAGGAAACTCAACAGGTACTGCTCCAGAGCAGGCATCGGACTGGACTCCGAGGGAGATGCCTTCATGAAACGGTGGGATCAGGACTATCTCTATGCCTTTCCTCCGTTTCCTCTGGTCCAGAAGGTACTCACCAGGATGCACCAACACAGAGCCAATGCAATTCTGGTGGCACCGGCGTGGCCGCGCCAACCCTGGTTTCCGCTACTGTTGCGCATGTCGTCGCAGTATCGCACACTGCCGGAATCACCGACACTCCTCCAAATGGAGCAGGGCCAGCTGCACCATTCGGACCTGCCCAGCCTCCACCTCACCGCGTGGAGGATAACCCCAGACTGTCCAGGATTCTTGAACTAGCGCGGCGCCCTTCCACAAGGAAGTCCTACGCTTCCAAATACAGGCGCTTTTGTGCTTTCCTGGCCTCCCGGCAGACACTCCCCACGCAGGTGGGACTGCAGGACATTTTAACCTACCTCCTCCAGCTGGCGGAGGCTGGCCTCAGCATCACCTCCATTCGAGTGCATCTCGCAGCAGTGGTGGCGCACTCCCCTGCTGGTTCGCCCGCTTCTGGGGCTTTCCGTGACCAAACGGTGAAGCGTTTTCTCAAGGGACTACGGAACGCTTTCCCTCCGGTCAGGACTCCTACGGCTCAATGGTCACTGTCTACCGTGCTCAACGCGCTCACCAGGACCCCTTTCGAGCCCATGGCCACCAGCGATGTTCGCCTCCTCACATGGAAAACGGCATTTCTTGTGGCTATCACGTCTGCACGACGGGCAGGAGAACTGGTCGCCCTGAGAGCAGATGCACCATTTCTCCAATTCTTCAACGACCGCGTCGTCCTACAAGCGGACATCACCTTCCTGCCCAAGGTGGTCTCCCAGTTTCACATGGCACAGACTATCTCCTTGCCAGTTTTCTTCCAGAACCCCTCTAACGCCCAAGAAAGGACTTGGCACACGCTGGATGTGAAACGAGCTTTATTGTTTTACACCAGCAGGACAAGAGAGTTCAGGAAATCGCAACGCCTCTTTGTGGCTTATGGGGGAAAGTCCAAGGGTGAACCCATCTCTGCTCAAAGGTTCTCCAAATGGATCACCTCTACCATCTACCTGGCCTACGAGTCAGCCTCGCTGCCACCGCCACCGCATGTCAGGGCGCATTCCACCAGGGCGGTTGCCACATCCACTGCCTTTCTGGAGGGCACACCGCTTGAGGACATATGTAAGGCTGCCACCTGGTCCAGACCTTCCACATTTGTCCAGCATTACAGGGTGGACACCAGAGCCACTGCGGACGCCAGGCTTGGCCGTGTCGTCCTCACCAGAGGGCTCCGGACTCAACGCCCCTGACGGGTCCACCTAGGGGATCTTCAGCTCATCGTGGGATCATCTCATCCGACTGCCCACCGACCAAGTAAGTGTGAGCTTGCTAATCTCCCATGAGTGTGGATTCACAAACTATACGAAGGAGAAAGTTCGGTTTCACTTACCAGTGATAACTTTCGTTCTTCGAGTATATAGTTTGTGAATACACACTACCCACCCTGCCTCCCCTCTTGAGCTGCACGGATGAGATCAGTTGGTTTATCCTGTGCTTGGCTTAAGTATGGAACTGAGGTAAAATGGCGCGCGGGCGCCTCAGGGTGGGCGGTACGGTGGGCGGTCTTACCGCCAAAACTTTTGACCAATAGCTTTTCAAGCCTCCGATCGGCTGTTCTGCGCAGGCGCATAACCCATGAGTGTGTATTCACAAACTATATACTCGAAGAACGAAAGTTATCACTGGTAAGTGAAACCGAACTTTCACCAACACTGTCTGATACAACACAGCCTTAGACAATTTACGAAAAACCTGGAGGAGGAGAGCCTGGTAAATGAGAGATGCAAGGGCTTTCCAAAGGGACAGGGCTACCACCAACAAGGCCCAGTTCCAAGTTGAAACCTTCTGGGCCTCCTTTGGGATGGAGACCTGCTGCACCAAGCCTGGGAGGACCAAGCTGTCCAATCCAAATTCATCTGACAAAAACACTCCATCAGTGTGATTGCCAAGGTTCTAAGCTGATCAGAGCTTTATATGTTAATACCAGTACTTTAAATTGAGCACAAATGTTAAAGGAAACCAATGTAGGTAAGCCAAGGTTGGAGAAATATGATCAACTGTAACCCCAACACCAGCCATGCAGCTGCATTCTGCACCTGCTACAGCTTTCGTACCATCTTCAGAGGCAGCTCCACATAGAGTGTTTTATAGTAGTTGGTTTTCTAGACTACCAATGCATGATCCCGTATTGTAAGGGACCTGCTACCTGGGAAGCAAGCTAAACTCTGGACAGGAAGGACCAGAATCAGCCAGTTGCTGAATCCACAATTCCCAACCTTGTCAACTGTTCCTAGAGGATATTGTGGTCAACCATATCAAAAGCTGTTGAGAGATGTAACAGAGAGGCACTGCCCCAGTCAGTTTCCCTTAAGAGCCCATCTAGCAGGGTGACCAGGGCTACCTCACTGAACCTGTCTGAAATTGATCAAAATTATCAGTATCCTCCAAGAATGCCTGCCACTGATCTGCCACCACTCCCTCCACCAGATTGCTCATACAAGGGATACTGATGGCCAGCCTATAGTTCTTAAAATTTTCAGTCACCATATTAGATTTCTAAAGGCTTGGCTGCACTCCAGTCTCCTTCAAGCAGGACAACATGTGATAATAACACTGTACAATGATTCTGCTACTGGGAATGACACATGTGATTTACATGATATCGAGTGTGCTGATTCCAAATCTGGACTCAGAATTTGCCAATCACATACAGATTTTAAGTTATAGGCATGCTATAGCTGTTCAAATTGTATTGGGTAATCTATGTTTACATGGGAACATTATAACAGTTGCAGCCTGCACTATGCCTGCTGCCGCCTCAGCTGAATTACGTCCCCTGATGGCATGCACATTCCAGCAGTGGTCGGGCATGTCTGGGCAAGTCAGTGAGCTAACATCAGAAATAGGTATATAAGGCGAGATGGACCAAGGGCATGTCTCTAGTATGAAACCACTTTATTGGATAGTACAGCTAGGCCACAGTGCAGGGCTGCTCAAACTATGGCCCGGGGGCCTGACCCGGCCCCTGACACCAATTCATCCGGCCCATGAAGCCCTCGTCACTCCCGGAAGCAGAAATAAAATGTGCCCATACAGGCGGGCCGCAGTTATCAGCCCCCTGAACCACATGACCGGCCCAGTGCCCAAAAAGTTTGAGCACCCCTTCCATAGTGAGTCTGTTTTGAGCTAAAGATAAGTAGGCACAGCTGTGTTAATAAACCAGACAATTTTTGCTACATTTGTGGCAAATATACCCCACGTGATCAATGCAGGAACCTAACCAAGAGGGTGAGATTTGCTTACTTAAGATCCTGACGTCCTAGGCAGAATCAGACTTCCGATTTGAATTCAGTGCACTTAACTTGGTATAGGATACATGGATTATTATTATTATTATTGTGATGCAGTATAATCTGTCTGGCCCATCTCCTTGGCATCTTCCAATAGCCTTAGAAGGGCAAGGATCAAGCAGGGAGGCTGTAACCGTGCAGTGTGCACGCACCTCGTTCACATCATCAGGCGTTACAAAATGAAAATGGTCCAATACAATGGTGCATTGGATGTCTCCACTGTCCAAGGAAATAGAAATGAATATTGTGGGTCTAAGTGTCACAACTCCATATTGCTATTTCTACATCTACAGCTGATATCTCTACAACACTGATTTTCAAATTCAAAAATGCTTTACCATCTTTGCAGCATGATAGATACAATATTATTTCTATTTTACAAAATGTGACACGGTGACTTAGCGACAACAACTTAATCGGAATGAATAAACTCAAAGAAAGTGTGACAGCCCCCCACCCAGCATGTATAAATCCTAAAACACTATAGAAAGCATGTGAGAATATCATTTAAAACACATTGTATCTAGGTGTGCATGTTATGTGGCTAAAAATGACGGAAGACTTGACATATGCAAATATAAGCTTCACATTCATACTCACATGTAACTTGTTAAGCAATACAGCATCAGTTGTACTGTTGGCTCCTGGTTTAGCAGCTTTCCAGAACTGCTTCTGCGCAGAGTAGCGGTTCATTGGGCATAATTTAAATAGGCAATCTATAACAAGATATAAAAATGAAATCATTTTAGCCTTAATTATTTCTGCAAACATTAGAAAGAATTTTTAAAAAAGAATTGTGTACACAATACTAATATTTTAAACCACCAGTGAAATTTTGAATGAGACTAAAGAAAGGTTTTGCCCATTCAGTAACAATAGAAATAAGATATACATTTTCCTTTTATGACAATTGCACATCATTACTGTATTGTATTTGGTGTAAGATTTGATATTTGCAAGCTGCCTTTTGCATTTTTCTGACATGCTTGCAAATTACTAGTTAGACTAACTATCCAATGTGCTATAGCAGACAAAGTGGCAGACTAGGATTCAGGGGACTTGGACAAAACTCACTGGCAAATCTCTAAGTGTAACATAAAACCACTCCTTAAATATCTCACTCGCCTTTCAAAGCCCTCCTAAGTTTGCTCAAAGTTGCTTCTGGCTTGAGAAAACATACCATACATAGCAATTACACTAAAGATCACCAAGTGGTGGCATTTGACTGTAAAATTGCAAATCTCAGAAAGAATACTGATTCCTGTATAATTTCCAATTAAGTTCAATTATTTATTCCTCTTATACAAGGGTGCCCAAACTATGGCCAGTGAGCCAGATTGCTGCCATCGCTGGAAGTGCCCCACCACCACAGGACATGCCCCACTGCCACCAGAAGTGCCAAAATCTCTCAAAAATCACACCAAAATGCAGCAAAAATGCTGGGGAAATAATCAAAAATGTGCCACCCTCGGTCCCTCCTCCAAGGGAATCAGTGGAGGCAGAAAAAATGCAGTGGCTTAGTGGTTAGGATGCTGAACTTGACAACTGCAATGTCAACAGGTCAGTAGTTTGAGACCTGAGTGCTGCATGATAGAGTGAGCTCCCATCACTGTCTGAGCTCCTGCCAACCTAGCAGTTTGAAAGAAAGAAACTGCAAGTAGATAAATAGGTACCCCTTTGTCAGGAAAGGTGTTCCATGTGCTCGGGTATCTAGTCATGCCTGTTGCATGACCACGGAAATGTTTGAGATGCAAACAGCGCTGGTTCTTTGGCTGTAAATGGAGATGAACACTGTTCCCTAGAGTCAGATACTGTACAATTGACTTTCGAGCAATGGGGACCTTTTTACCCTTAACAAATGCAGAAATCACTTGGATGTGGCTTGGTAAAATATGTATTTGGGAAAAAATAATTTCTAGATTTTCTAAAAAAAACCTTCTTTTGTGTCCTTTAGTAGACAATTTACCCATGTTTTGAGACCTGGCAGCTGGCTCCAATGCCTTTTCCCTCAAAAGTAATTTTAAAAAATTATTGGCTGCAGAAGGCCGCAACGGATGTGTTTCAATTTTTTAAAGTTAAACCTATTGTGGCAATCTTACAATATTTTACTCTATATTAAATTATTTTTAAACAAAAGAGATATGCAAATTAATTTTCACCCACACTCATCCTTAGCCCATTCACCTGGGAGTGGAGACCTCCAACTGATGGGAAATCTGAAAGATGGTCCTGAATACCACTGATATAATCTATTTTTAATTTGAAGATTTAAATACAAAAACTCTTAATAATAATTTTCCAGTTTCGCACACTATCTCAGATATGTGTTTTGTACCATACGTTCTGCCTGTATTGGCTAGAGTTGGAATTCCACCCAAACCTAAAGCTAGCAAATTGCAACAGTCTGAAAGCATACAGACCCTGTCCTTTCAAACTGGCAGGGTGGCAACAATCTAGTAAGGAAGATTAACAAATCTATTCAAATTCATTCTAAGGAGCAATGTAACCATGTTTCATTGCCATTGAGCACCCCTTTAATCTTTGATGGAACACATCTAACATACACGTTAGCTAATGATGGTGAACTTGAAGGAAGCAGTCAAACATATCTGTTAGCCCTGGTGGCAGCCAGCTCATTGTCTGATCTCAAGAAAGTACAGTGATACCTCATACAACATCCAAACTTGGTTCCACAAGTTTGGACTTTATACGGATTTGGACTTTGTATGAGGCATGCAAAATCCTAGCCACGATGCCTCATACAACGTCCAAATCCTTGCGGCGATGCCTCACACAACGTCATTTCCATAGAGATACATTGTACTGTAACAGCGCAGACTTAAAGGCAAAGTCAAGGAAACAGACAGGAAACTGACAGAACTCTAAGAAATCATTGTCTAAAGGCTAAAAACATTACAAAAACATGTCAAACAACCCTGATTATCCAAGAACCTGAAGAATGCTGCAAAAATCCCAGGAATGCTTCTAAAAATTCTGACAAAAAAATTCAAAAAAATCCAAAATCGTGCTCAAAACTACTCCTAAACACTCTTCATCTCATGCAAAACCCACAAGAGCAATGCACGCATGTGTCCTGCCTTTTATACTGCCCAGGCATAATGCAACCTGGGAAAACCCCAATGCCTCATACAAAGTCACACGACTTTGTATGAGGCAACTTTTTTCAAGGAATTAGGCGATGTTGTAAGAATCCGATGTTATATGAAACGGACTTTGTATGAGGCATTACTGTACAGTATCACACAACATTAGGATTGGAAAATAAAACACCACAGCTTTATTGGTTACAAGAAGATGTGAAACAGGATCATTTATTTATTTATTTATTTATTTATTACATTTATATCCTGCTCATTTGGGATATACTCCCATTCTGGTGAATCTACACCTCTATGGATCTGACTGCCAAAGAATGAGCTACCAAGCTTGGTTCCACCACCAACAGCTACCAGTTACTAAGAAGAAGAAAAAGAAAAGGAGGAGGAGGAAAGAAAAAGGAAAGAAAGAAGGAAAGAAAACGAATTGATGATGATATCAAGTAAGCACAAGAAAGAATCAAATTCCCAACATCTGTGGAAACAGATAACTAAACCATTGAGCTATCCATTAGTTCTGTGACAAATTCAATGGTGGATTGCCCTGATCCAGACAGGTCCCCACCTGCTTCTACCTATAAATCCTTCACAGGGATCTCGAAAATAAAGATATGATCCTGTGAGACAACAGCTCTTCAAATTAGTCTTTCCTGAAGCCTTGATTGTTGGGACTGTGTTGGAGCTGTAGCTCAAGCAAGCACATGGATCTGAGCTCAGCTGACTCCTGCTGCTTCCAGATTCACACCTGCAAACTCTGCTTCTGGCCAGCCCCCCTCTTGGAACAGCTGATTAGAACGTTGCAACTATTGCCAATGTCTGTCTGCAACTGGGGAAGCATTCTTCTACACCATAAGGTTGCTACAATTCTCCTTTATGCCACTGCCTGGCTTCACTGCCATGCAGGTAAGTCCAAGGACTTGTTCTCCCCACTACATAGGAATGTCAGAAAGTGTATAATGAATCTATAATTGAAATCTGAAACAGGTTTTTACTTAAGCTACAAAAAAGCCAAGAAAACATCAGAATATCCTCTGTTAAAAATAAAACAATTGCATGGCTTATGGAAATTTTCATCTTGGTAACTATGAAACAACAGCACAATTCTTATGAATGAGGCGGAAACTTGTTAACAACAAAAGGAGCTCCCTCCCCCAACCCTTACAAGTGAACTGCTGTGTACATTTCAAAGTTGCTGTTTATGCTTCTTTTCCATGATCGCTTTGGATTTATTTATTGTTTTAAGTGGCTCATTTAGATCTGACATTTTCTTCTAACAGCTCATAGCTAGTACAAATAAAATCTGGTTAGGAGCATAATTTGCCTTCTTCAAGCACTGAAATCATAGTGCATATGCAATGTATTTAAAGCAGTGGTTCCCAACATGGGGTCCATGCCCCACAGGGGGGCTTGAATTCCCAGAAGCCTAAGTCAGGACATTGGATGATCGGTGCTTTGGGGAATTGACATAGGCTTCAGGGAATTGAAGTCCCAAAACGAAAGCTTGGGAAACACTGATTTAAAGACAAATTTGTGAGAAGGACAAGGTCAGGGATGCCACTACTGGTGTGCCATCACACTCCAATCAAGGACTCATGAACTCCACACACAAAATTATCCAGACAAGCTCACCCCCATCAGCAGTCACTGAGAGCTTGCAAGGTGCCCAGCCATGGCAGAAACTCAGAATGTAGCCACTGTGATCCTTTCAGTCTTAGAAGCAGAAGGAAAAGCTGCAAGGAACTGGGCAGGAACTGTCAATGTATGGTGTATGGGAGATATAAAAAGGGTGATGCTGCCAAAGGGGAAGGTAGCAGAAGGCGATACAGACAGAGTGAAAAAGGGATTGGTCTACTCTCCAAGGGGCCTAGAGAGAAGGGTAGGATCTCAGTTCAAGAAAATAGGAAAGGCCCTGATGTGGGCAGGGACAAAGAAAAACAGAAGGAAACACTGAACTCTATGAGGATAAGGAATGGGGAGACATAATAGGCAATCATCAGACTGAACAGTCCCAGTCAATGTACTGACATATATATATACAGTGGAATTCTGGATAACGACAGCACTGGATAAGGACAAATCCACATAATGACAAGTTCGTTATGCACCACATGATGCTCCGCATAATGACGAAAAATGCCAAAAAAACATCGTTATGTGGGGCATTTGGTATCGATGCTCCAGATAATGACTTTTTTTGGCTTTTTTGTCATTATGCGGAACATCTCCCCTAAGGACCGCATAGCATCAAAATCCGGATAACGACATGACTTGTGGAACCAAGTTTTGTCGTTATCCGGAGTTCCACTGTACAGTATAAGAAAAATCCATTGTCGGGTACCTGAATCTAGTTCAAGTACCCAAGGGGGAGGTTTCTGAATATAAGTCATGCCCCCCAACTTTCTTATTGAGGAGAAAGAGAGAAGAAGAGGAAGGGCCAGAAATGAGGCAACCATACCTCCAGACAGAGGAGGAAGGGATCTCATGAGAAGTAGGTTTGAGAGACTACAAAAGACAAGCCAGTGAAGGAAGAATCTTGAGGATGTATTTTTCCTTGTTTCGTCAGACAGCCTTGAGAAAGTGGAGTTCCAGTGGGCATGAGAGGACCATCATTCTACCTGGAGAGTCAGTTGACAAAACTGATAACCCCTTGGTTGGAACTGAGACCCTCCTGGTGAGGAACAGGGATGGGCAGCCCATAGAAAGAAAGGAGTTAGGTGTCGGGAACTGGAGTTGTTGATACTGCATATGAGGGTTCATTATTTTCCCCTCCCAAGTTTTAATAAATTTTGTTCCATTGATACTTCATCAGTATCATGTGAAGTTACAAATGGAAAATAGGAATATCACTGCAGAGGCTCATACACAGAGAAAAACCAACAACAGACCTGAGATATTTGGTTAAAAGAAAAACTTAAGACGATTGAAGTGTTTAGTTCAAGGAATTTTATTAAAGCTTTGCACAAGCTTTGCACTTTACATTTATTGTATCATATAAGTGGTTGAAGTCCTGTTGATTAGTATAGTAAGTTGCAGTTAGAGTAAACCCATTGAATCATTAGAGGCTGCAGTGGCTCAGTGGTTTAAAAAGCTCGCCTTGTTAGCCAGAAGGCTGGCAAGTCGGCAGTTCAAGACCTGGGTACTGCATGATGGAATGAGCACCCGTTTCTGGCCCAGCTCTTGGGGACATGAAAGTAGCCACATTTGGGCATCCCCTGAGTGGAGTTTCTCCAGCAAAAATCCTTTTAATCGAGAATAATTTCTGATACAAAATTATTATTATTGAATCATTGTCAGTGTGGTACTGTGGCTGGTTCTCACTGGTTCTAGCGAACCGGTAGTAGAAATTCCAGGCCACGCCCACCTCTAGGCCTCCCCCTCCCAGCACCACCGGAAACGCATCCCATTTGCCTCGCCCAGGGCTGAAGGCGCACTTTCATCTCCGCACTTCCCATGCACCTTTGGCCCTGGGCAAGGCAAGTGGGATGCATTTCCGGTGGTGCTGGGAGGGGGAGGCCAGCCAGTGCCAGCCCACCAACTCGCTCCACTCACTTCCCAGTAGCGTCGCTGCTCTGGGACTCCTCTTCGTCATCTCCGCGAAGCAAGAGAGCAAGGTAGGTTTCTTTTTTTTTGGGGGGGGGGAGTTGAGGCCATGCCCACAGATAACCACGCCTACAGATAGCCACACCCACCAAGTGGGTAGTAATTTTTTTTTACAGTGCATCACTGATCGTTGTCATTTAGTGTGCCATTTCCTTCTTAAATTTCACTAATTCAAATGGGTCTACTTCAGATACAAAATACTTTTACATAATCACAGCTAGACTAGGACCATTTAAACCAAAAGAAAATCCATGGTCGGGTGCCTGAATGAGCAAATGCCTAAATTTGTCCTTTTGTTTTGCTTTTGTTTTGCTTTTTGCTTCAGTTAGAAGTAGCCTAGCCCAAGATATTCCGTCATTATTCTGGCAAAAGAAAGAAGAGCACAGTTAAGTGGCAAAGCAGATGGTGGCCTTCTATGGGCTGCTTATGGACTGTAGGCAGCCAGTCACTGATCGTCACTTGACAATGTCATTGTGGAATGAACCAAAGATATTTATGTTTGGCAAGACTCAGCTGAGACAGTATTTAGTAAAATGCATTTCATTAAGTTCAAGATGCCATTTATACTAAAAACTTGGGAATCTACAATTTGGGTTGATGGGGTGGGGTGAAAAGAGAGTTTCCATTTCAGTGCAGCTAATCCCCCCCATCAGTTGCTAAGCAACTAATAATGCAAAAATTAAATCAAGCTCTTTCCAAACTGAATTTTCCAAGTACCCATTAGAACTTCTAGCTGCCAGAAATGTGAAAAATGGAACAGCTGTTTCTAGTGTCTATTTGCAATTATGCAGAAATAAAACTTCAACCTATTGTTGTGTAATAATGATAGACAATGCAGTGTTATATACAGCTGCTCAAGCTGTCACTTGAGTAGTGGCTCAGGTGGTTAAGATGCTGAGCTTGACAACTGGAAGGTTGGCAGGTCAGCAGTTCGAAACCTGACTGCTGCATGAAGGAATGAGCTTCCGTCTCTGTCCCAGCTCCTGCCAACCTAGCACTTTGAAAGCAAGAAATTGCAAGTAGATGAATAGGGACCACTTCAGTGGGAAGATAAACAGTGTTCTGTGCACTCCGGTGTCTAGTCATGCCTCCCATGTGTTCATGGAAATGTCTGCAGATTTGGGCATCAGTATAGTTTGACAAAACATGGCCTGAATAACAAATAGAAAGTTGTCACCAGAAATAATATACTTAGGACACTGGCTGGGTCAGATTGGTGTGTACACCAACAAACAATAAGAACAACAGCTCTGCCCTTGTGTTACTCCACAACAAAATATGGTAGCGCCATATGTTAAACAAGTAGATGGAACTCATAATGAATCATGCAGGATTATTATTGTCTGTCTGAAACATATCACCCACTGAAAAGATCTATTGCCTCTCCAGAAGTATGTCCTAATAAAGTTCGGTTTCACTTACCAGTGATAACTTTCGTTCTTCGAGTATATAGTTTGTGAATACACACTCATGGGTTATGCGCCTGCGCAGAACGGAGATCGGAGGCTTGAAAAGCTATTGGTCTAAAGTTTTGGCGGTAAGACCGCCCACCGTACCGCCCACCCTGAGGCGCCCGCGCGCCATTTTACCTCAGTTCCATACTTAAGCCAAGCACAGGATAAACCAATTGATCTCATCCGTGCAGCTCAAGAGGGGAGGCAGGGTGGGTAGTGTGTATTCACAAACTATATACTCGAAGAACGAAAGTTATCACTGGTAAGTGAAACCGAACTTTCTCCTTCGTATAGTTTGTGAATCCCCACTCATGGGAGATTAGCAAGCTCACACTCACCTGGTCGGTGGGCAGTCGGATGAGATGTTCCCACGATGAGATGAAGATGCCGTAGGTTGACCCGTCAGGGGCGATGAGTCCGGAGCCCTCTGGCGAGGACGACACGGCCAAGCCTGGCGTCCGCAGTGGCTCTGGTGTCCACCCTGTAGTGCTGGACAAATGTAGAAGGTCTGGACCATGTGGCAGCCTTACATATGTCCTCAAGCGGTGTGCCCTCCAGGAAAGCAGTGGATGTGGCAACCGCCCTGGTGGAATGCGCCCTGACATGAGGTGGAGGTGGCAGTGATGCTGACTCGTAGGCTAGGTAAATGGTAGAGGTGATCCATTTGGAGAACCTTTGAGCAGAAATGGGTTCACCCTTGGACTTTCCCCCATAAGCCACAAAGAGGCGTTGTGCCTTCCTGAACTCTCTTGTCCTGCTGGTGTAAAACAATAACGCTCGTTTCACATCCAGCGTGTGCCAAGTCCTTTCTTGGGCGTTAGAGGGGTTCTGGAAGAAAACTGGCAAGGAGATAGTCTGTGCCATGTGAAACTGGGAGACCACCTTGGGCAGGAAGGTGATGTCCGCTTGTAGGACGACGCGGTCGTTGAAGAATTGGAGAAATGGTGCATCTGCTCGCAGGGCGACCAGTTCTCCTGCTCGTCGTGCAGACGTGATAGCCACAAGAAATGCCGTTTTCCATGTGAGGAGGCGAACATCGCTGGTGGCCATGGGCTCGAAAGGGGTCCTGGTGAGCGCGTTGAGCACGGTAGACAGTGACCATTGAGCCGTAGGAGTCCTGACCGGAGGGAAAGCGTTCCGTAGTCCCTTGAGAAAACGCTTCACCGTTTGGTCACGGAAAGCCCCAGAAGCGGGCGAACCAGCAGGGGAGTGCGCCACCACTGCTGCGAGATGCACTCGAATGGAGGTGATGCTGAGGCCAGCCTCCGCCAGCTGGAGGAGGTAGGTTAAAATGTCCTGCAGTCCCACCTGCGTGGGGAGTGTCTGTCGGGAGGCCAGGAAAGCACAAAAGCGCCTGTATTTGGAAGCGTAGGACTTCCTTGTGGAAGGGCGCCGCGCTAGTTCAAGAATCCTGGACAGTCTGGGGTTATCCTCCACGCGGTGAGGTGGAGGCTGGGCAGGTCCGAATGGTGCAGCTGGCCCTGCTCCATTTGGAGGAGTGTCGGTGATTCCGGCAGTGTGCGATACTGCGACGACATGCGTAACAGTAGCGGAAACCAGGGTTGGCGCGGCCACGCCGGTGCCACCAGAATTGCATTGGCTCTGTGTTGGTGCATCCTGGTGAGTACCTTCTGGACCAGAGGAAACGGAGGAAAGGCATAGAGATAGTCCTGATCCCACCGTTTCATGAAGGCATCTCCCTCGGAGTCCAGTCCGATGCCTGCTCTGGAGCAGTACCTGTTGAGTTTCCTGTTGGACTCCGATGCAAAGAGGTCGATGCTCGGCGTCCCCCAGACCTCGCACAGGGACTGGAACACTCCGTTGTCCAGTTCCCATTCGTGGGTCGTGGAGGTGAGGCGGCTCAGGCGGTCTGCCAAAACATTCAGCGTGCCCTGAATGTGCACTCCAATTGGGTAAATGTGCCTCTCCAGACACCATTCCCACAACTGCACTGCAAGGTACAGGAGGGTGGTGGACCGTGTTCCTCCCTGCTTGTTGAGGTACGCCACCGCCGTGGTATTGTCCGAGGCCACCTGAACCGCCTTGCCGGTGAACAGAGTCTCGAAGGAGCGTAGAGCCTTCCAAATGGCCAGCAGTTCCAAGTAATTTATGTGGTACACCGTTTCGTGCGGTGTCCAGGTGTCGTTGACCGTGAGAGTCCCGCAAGCAGCGCCCCAGCCGAGGTTGCTCGCGTCGGTCAGTATCTGCAACGAGGGTTGCGGGGGGTAGAAACTCTTCCCCGTGGCCACGTTGAGTGGTGTGGACCACCACAGCAGTTGGTCCCTCAGTTCTGACGATGGTGTCAACCGTTTCGATTGGCTCTCCCGAAGTGCGTCGAACTCGTGGAGGAGCCACGATTGAAGGGACCTGAATTTCAACTTGGCATGGGGGATCACTGCCGTCGTTGAGGCCATCAGACCTAGCAGTCTCTGAGCCTTCTTCGCCCGGATGCACGGTCTCGTGCGCAGTTCGTTCACCCCCTGCGCAATGTCCCGTAAGCGTTTCTGGGGGGCGTAGGCTCTCGTAGTGAGCGAGTCGAGTACCGCTCCAATGTACTCGACGCGCTGGGAGGGAGTCAACTTCGACTTGGTGGAGTTGATCCTGAGGCCGAGACTCTCCATGAGGTGAACCGTGTATTGTGTGTCCCGAACGGACGACGGTTTGGTGGAGGAGACGATCAACCAATCGTCGATGTAAGGGAAGACCCTGATGCCCCGTTGGCGGAGGAACGCTGCCACCGGAGCCATGCATTTGGTGAAGACCCGCGGTGCCGTGGCCAGTCCGAACGGTAGGCACCGGTATTGGTACACGGAATTGTCGATGCGGAAGCGGAGAAACCGCCTGTGTTCCTCGAGGATGGAGACGTGGAAGTAGGCATCCTTGAGGTCTATGATTGTGAACCAGTCCCCCTTGTTGATGAGGGGGAGGACGGTTTGTAGGGTCACCATCCGGAACTTCCTGGTGTGGATGCACTTGTTCAGGCGGCGTAGGTCCAGGATAGGGCGAAGGCCTCCGTCCTTCTTCTGGACCACGAAGTACCTCGAGTAGAAGCCGTTGTCCCAGTCGGACGGTGCTACCCGCTCGATGGCTCCCTTGGAGAGAAGGGTTGATATTTCTTCCTCCAAATGGGGGGACGAGGTGGTGAGACGATGTTTTCCTACTCGAGGCACCCGCACGAACTCGATGGCGTAGCCAGAGGACAAGATCTTTAAGACCCACTGGTCGTCCGTGATGCCCGACCATGCCTGGAGGAAGTTCCGGAGGGGGAGGTACGGGATGTGGAGCGGGAGAGACTCGGCCGTCGCAGCTTCAAACGCGGGGCTTGGCCCTCGCGGTCGAGCGCTTGTCCTGTCCGTAGGGCCGGTAGCGGGGTTTGTGTTGTCGCCGCTGTCTGTAGGAGCTGGATCTAGGCTGCTCCGTCGGTCCCTGCTGCTGGGGGTTGCCCTGGAACCGGCGCGTGAAGGGCTGGAACCTCGGCCTGGTGGAGGTAGCCGGCGTGGTGAGCCCCAGGAACTTCGCCGTGGAACTGGTCTGGCGCATCTCATTCAGGACCTTATCTGTGTCCTGACCGAAGAGGCCCTGACCGTCGAAGGGAAACTCCTCGATGAGCTTTTTCATAGCGTCATCGAGGGAGGTGTCCCTGAGCCAAGCATGGCGACGGAGGTAGATTGCGGAGGCCATATCTTTTGCCGCATAATCATTGATGTGCCGGGCAGTGCGCATCAGTTGCTCGGCGACGAAATCCCCCTCGGTGGCCAGCGCGTCAATCCTCTTCTGGGCATCGGCGGGCAGTTTAGCCGTCTCAACCTTCACCTGCTCCCAGAGGTGAGATTGATACAGGCCCATGGCGGCCGAATAGTTGGCGGCCCGAAAGAATAGGGAGCCGGTGGCATAAAACTTGCGCCCCACCGCGTCCAGTTTCTTTCCTTCCGGCGTTGACGGGACCGGGAATCCGCTGGTGGCCGTCCTATGCTGGAAGGCCTTGACCACCAGGGAATTCGGCAGGGGATGTGCCTGCAAAAACTCGACGTTCTCGTCCAGGACCCGGTACATGCTGTCGAGCCTGGACGAGACGGAGTGCGCCGCCAAGGGCTTCTTCCACGTCGCCCTCGCCGTGGTCATCATGGAGGGGAGCATGGTTATGTGGACCGGCCGCACAGCACGCCTGTCGAGCTTCGCGGTCATCTGATCCTCACCCTCCAGCGGCGGTTGGTCGACCTTCAGGTTGAGGGCGGTGCCGAGCCTCGTGAGCATGGCGGTCAGTGAGCGCTGGTCCTCACCACGCGGTGGGTCCACTGAGCCGATGGCCTGTTCCGGCGTGCGCTCGGCGTCGACGTCTCCCTCGTCCTCCTCCGACGACGAGCTGGACTCATCGGAGGACGAGGGAAGCAGTCTGTCGTCCACGTCCGGACCGCGCCAGTACGGCCTGGGCGGGCCGGCGGGATGGGCGTCCACCGCATCAACGTCCGGACCACACCATGACGGGTTGGGTGGGCCGGCGGAGCGGGCACTCGACCCACGGGAGGTCGGTGGGGCCGCGGCAGAGCCGGGCTGCCCGGGGCTTGCGGTGGTCGGAACCGGAGCCGCAGAGGCCGCAGGCGTGGAAGTCTGGAGCCTGGTCGCGAACGACGCCATGACCTGAAACATCTCTCGGACGATGGCCATCTGGGACGCGTCCGAGTCCGCTGGTGGTGGAGCTCCGGTGGCCGGAGGGATGGTCCACGAAACGGTGGGAGCCGAAACGGTGGCCGGCGTCGGTGTCGGTGAAACGGTCGCCGGAACGGTGGAGACCGCGTCGTCCGTCGGCGTCCTGGGCCGTGGAGAGACGGAGGCCTGCCTCGGCGAGGGATTTCTGCCCCGAGGAGGAGAGGGGAGCACCTGAAGTGGGCGAGCTGGAGCCCCAGCCCTGCGTCCTTTCTCAGGTGACCCGGAAGACGACCGTCCTCCCCAGATGGAGGATCCCGGAGAAGGGCATCGGGCAGTCGAGAACGGTGGAGAAGGCCCGGGGGAGGCGGGTGTGCGTGGAGTGGGGGGGAGCGACCGTCTCTTCTCCGACCCACGCTTGCGCCTCTTCTCACCGTTCTTGTCCTTCTTCTTCTTCTTCCTCATCGGTGGCACGGAGGAAGAGGTCGACGGTGGTTGAGCGGCAGCGCCGGCCGTGGAGCCGGAAGCGGCGGGAGCCAGAGCGAGCTCCATCAGGTGAGCCTTGAGGCGATTGCTTCGGTTCTGCACCGCGAGGCGCGTGAACTTCTTGCAATGCGGGCAAGACTGGCTCTGATGCGACTCTCCCAAACAAAAAAGGCACAGGCTGTGTCCGTCGGAAGCCGGAAACTTCTTAAGGCAAGCCGTGCACTGTTTAAACGCTGCAGCCATCAACCGCGGAAAAATTCTTCCAGTGGAAGTTTCTGGAGACTAGTACCCCGAAGGGCCGACCAGCCGCCACCCCCTTGAGGGGGGAGACGGTGATCGATGCGAAAAAATTGGCTACTGAATCCACTCAAGAGCAGAGACAGAGCCGGGGTGGTGATCCTGCCCGGAGGACAAGATCACCGAGAAAAATTGCTAAAATTTGCCAAAAAGACTTTCCCTCAGAAGGGCGAAAAAATTGAGGAAGCTCTCAACGATCGTCCTGCTGCTACGGCGGAAAGAAGAGAACTGAGGTAAAATGGCGCGCGGGCGCCTCAGGGTGGGCGGTACGGTGGGCGGTCTTACCGCCAAAACTTTAGACCAATAGCTTTTCAAGCCTCCGATCTCCGTTCTGCGCAGGCGCATAACCCATGAGTGGGGATTCACAAACTATACGAAGGAGAACTAATGAAATAAGATGATGCAGCACCAAACCCATTTGCTCTATGGACATCAAACCCTTAGATCTTTGGTTCCTCAAACATGGCTCTATAAGTGCTCTTGGACTGCAATTACCAGAAGCCCAAGTCAACATGCTGCTGATCAGGGCTTCTGGGAAATGAAATCCAAGAACATCTGGAGAGCCAAGTTTGAGGAACCCTAGACATTGGCAAAGGAAACATTTTCTGCATGCCTCTCAAACTCTAGATGTTAAATCAGAAGAGGTTGGGCTAACTGACAGAAAGTAAAAACAACACACATTGTTGAATGGATGAATACTGATAAGTCAAGATTCCAGCTGAACCATCTGGAAGTCACTTGTTAGACCAGTGTTTCCCAACCTTTGGTTTTTGGACTTCAGTTCTCAGAAGGTCAATTTCCCCAAAGCACTGATCAGCCAATGCACTGGCTTAGGCTTCTGAGGATTGAGGTCCCCCTGTGGGGCCTGGGGCCCATGTTGGGGACAACTGTGTTAGATGCTGAAATGAAATTGAATGATCAAAGAATAATCAAGTAAAATGAAGCTACTTGGATACCAGACAAGTTTTCTGTGAATGTGAGAATGCGGGTCCTGCATCGGACCCTGCTACAGTAGCAGTAAGTCCTCCCGATGGTGAGAGGCCACTAAAGTCTCATGGAAGACGATGCTTTGATCCAACACATCAAACTAAACATGTGAATTACGGATCAACCAAGTAAGTGGAGAAATTCAATTAAGGCACCACTTACGTGTATCCAATTTATGCCCTACCACCATGTACAAAAGAAGATCCAGGAAATGTCAGAGATAACCTTACTGAAGTAGCCTGCTTCAGGTCAAAACTAACCTAATTATTTCAACATTTTAATTTGTTTTGAACTTTACCTATATTTCATTTACATCCACAATTTTAAATTGCGCAGTGCACTCTTATGAAAAAAGAAAGCATCATGTGATCTCTTTCCCGTTCAAAACTGTGCTCCTGACAGCTTTCCAAAGACCTACAGGGCTGTAACAAGGTTTAGGAGGAATCTGGGGGAGTGGGCAAAACAGTGGAAAATGATCTTCAACACTAGTAAGTGCAGAGTGATGCACGTTGGGGGAAAAAAAACCCAATTACATTTATAAACTGATGGGGTCTGAACTCTCTGCGACAAACCAGGAAAGGGACCTTGGTGTCCTGGTGGACAGCTCAATGAAGGTGTCAACACAGTGTGCCTCAGCAGTGAAAAAAGCAAACTCAATGCTAGGGATCATTAGGAAGGCTATAGAAAATAAGGCAGCAAGTGTCATTTTGCCTCTTTATAAATCTATGGTGAGGCCCCATCTGGAATACTGTGTACAGTTCTGGTCGCCATACTTCCAGAAGGATATTATGGAGTTGGAAAAAGTGCAGAGAAGGGCAACCAAAATGATTAGGGGACTGGAACACCTTCCTTACCATCTGAGGCTGCAACGGTTGGGCCTCTTCACTCTTGAACGACGGCGTCTAAGAGGTGACCTGATCGAAGTTTATAAAATCATGCACGGTGTGGACAAAGTAGATAAGGAAAAACTGTTTTCCCTATCGCACAACACTAGAACTAGGGGACACTCCATGAAACTTTTGGGTACTAGTTCTCAAACAAATAAGAAAAAGTACTTTTTCACCCAGAGGATTACTGGTCTATGGAACTCCCTGCCAGAAGAAGTGGTGTCAGATGTCAGTCTTGACAGCTTTAAGAAAGGATTAGACAAGTTCATGGAGGACAAGAGTATCAATGGCTATAATTATGGATACCTAAGGACAACCTCCAGGTTGGAGAGATAGGCAGGATATCTCTCAATGCTATTTCCAGGGAATCCTAAGCAGGTGAAGGCATCTCCTTGGGAATACCCTGAAGCAAATGGTGAGCTACTGTGTGAGACAGAATGCTGGACTGGATGGGATGTGGCCTGTTCCAGCAAGGCTGTTCTTATGTTCTAAAACATCTTGTTCAGGATGAATGGTTGGTAATTATGAAGGAAGGGAATAGTGTTCTTTGCTATCCCTTATTTTTTCTTTTCTTCTTTTTATTTTTAATGTTTTGTGGTGCTAGTTTTCTGCATTGCTTTGGAAAAGTAAAGGTCGCCCTTGCTCAAAAGCCAGTCATATCCAACTCTAAGGTGTGGTGATCATCTCCATTTACAGCCAAAGAGCCAGCGCTGTTTGCATCTGCAGATGTTTCTGTGGTCTTGTGGCAGGCATGACTAGATACCAGAGTGCATGGAATGTTGTTACATTTCCCACTGCAGCAGTACCTATTTATCTACTTTCAATTTCTTGCTTTTGAACTGCTAGGTTTGCAGAAGCTGGGACAGATACGGCAGCTCACTCTGTCGTGCAGCACTTGGGTCTCGAACTGCTGACCTTCCAGTCATCAAGTTCAGCATCTTAACCACTAAGCCACCGCAGTCCCATTGCTTTGGAAGGCAGCTTATAAATCATTCAAACAAATAAACCAAACATTAGAGAAATAAGATCCCATTTTCCCGAGCTTGGCCTAGGTTCCCTATTCTAGCCTTATAGGTTTACACTATATGTGAGCAATTGAATTTGGCCGCCAGTCTCAGAGCCAGCAACAACTTCGAAAGCAAAAAATTGCAAGTAGATAAACAGGAACCACTTCGGTGAGAAGGTGACAGCATTCCGTGCGCTCCGGTGTCTAGTCATGCCTGCCACATGACCACGGAAATGTCTGCAGAAGCAGACAGAACTGGTTCTTTGGCTTTGAAAAGATGAGCACCGAACCCTAGAGTCAGATACAACTGGCTTTCGAGCAAGGAAAACCTTTACCTTTACCTTTATATAATTAACTATTCTGCACATTGGGCCAGAATGCAGATAATTCATACTTGAGTTCTGGAAGTAATAGGACTCATTTCAAAATTGCTTGAAAAAGTAAAAATGACATACTGTACTAAAAAATAATCCTATTTGCTTTCTCCACAGGAACATTCCCTTCCAAATTTAGGAAAGAAGGGCCTTCCTCCCACAGGAAACACTGTTCAATGACAGTTTTGAAATCTCCAGGCAAGGAAAACCAATTAAAACATATGAGACTTTCAATCTAGTTTAATTGAATTGAATATATGGCTGCCCTGAGGACCTTTTCTGTAAAAAGATTATAGAGAGACCCATAGGCAGGTCCAGAAATATTGGAATAAAAATAAGTTCTGACTTGGCTCACATTTTGAGAGTTTCCTTTCATCTTCACTGTGGTGGGGTGTAGAGGCCACATGCCAAAAAAAGTTATCCTTGATCCAATATATTCTGGGCCTGACTGTAATACAACTATGATGAATCCAGCCCCTATTAACAGACATACTGACAGGGTGGCATCAACCCAATGTTTTTAAATCATGTCAGAAGCACATGAAGGTGCTTTCTGAGTTGAAAAGGATTTTTGCTGAAGGAACTCCGCTCAGAGGATGCCCGACTGAGGCTCCTTTCATGTCCCCGAGATCTTTTCCCACTGAAGTGGTCCCTATTTATCTCCTAACAATTTCTTGCTTTCGATCTGCTAGGTTGGCAGGAGCTGCAACAGAGATGGGCGCTTATTCCATCATGCAGTACTCAAGTCTTGAACTGCTGACTTGCCGACCTTCCAGCTAACAAGGCAAATTTCTTTACCACTGAGCCACCACAGTCACTCAGCAGTCCAATAAGGGCCATTTGTCTTGTTAAAGTCACCCTTGAGTCCTTTAAAGCAGGGGTGCCCAAACTATGGCCCAGGGGCTGGATCCGGCACCCAATGTGCATTCATTCAGCCCGTGAAGCCCTCGTCGCTCCCGGAAGTGGAAGTAAAATGCACCCATACGGCTTCATGGACCAGGTGAATTGGCATCGGGGGCCATATCCAGCCCCCTGGGCCATAGTGACCAGCCCCCTGAACCACATGACCGGCCTGCAGCCCAAAAAGTTTGGGCACCCCTGCTTTAAAGTAAAATGTTTTAAAATAAGGAAGGTTATATGTTTTTAATCTAAAGTAAAGGAAATAGTAGCAAATTATTCCTTGTTTCATTCAAATATGGCTTGCCATTTAAAAAAAAATAGTAATAGTTCATATAGTTCATTCATTTGACTAATGGTTCATATAAAGACTAATAGATGGTATTGTTGACGCAATGGGCACAGAGCTGAGTGGGTTGAGGAAGATGGTGGAGGATAAAAGTGCCTGGTGTGCGATGATCCATGGGGTTGCAAAGGGTTAGACTCGACTATGAGACTGAACAACAACAAAACATATAAAGACAGTGTACTTAATTTACTTGAAGGTGCAATATAAGCAGCCTCTTCCTAAGAACCAAAACAGAGGTGAAGATGGAGCAAGTCTATTTCAGATGCACCAGAATTTCTTTTGAAACGCCTCTGTTTCTGCTAGGGACACAACAGCCACAATCTAAGGAAGAGCTAAACATCATTTACTCCTATTAATCTAACTAGTTTTATGGAATATAGGTATTGAGTAATTGGTGGAAGCTGTTAAGTGTATCCAGTCAGATTGTCAAACTCAAGGATTCTAAACATTTTAAAAAGTCATTTAAAGAAAGGCCTTTGGAGCCAGAAGTCACCAACGAAAATCCCATTGTTGAACCTCTCACACATACAGTATACATGTCTTTTACAAGAGATATTTAAATATGCCAGTTACCTATTGGACAGTGACTACTAGAGTTGTGCAGTTGTGTTTCTGGACCACAAACACAAATCTGTATACCACTAATAAATATTTCAGCTGTTTTCTCATTCCATCACAGAATTAACCTGAATTGAGATAATTGCAAGCTACTAAATTAACAGGAAAGTCACAGGAAAGTCACTGCATTTAGGGTTTTTTTGTCCCACAATTTTACATGTCTTTGCTTTCCACAGTCACACATGTCGTGCGCAAGTTTGAAGCGTAGTCAGCCTAGTAATTATATCAATCTGGTTAGCTTCATATTCTTCATACAGACTAGGAATAGAGAGATAAAAGAAACTACAGTACAGGGCAGTCAAGAGCTTCCAGTTATAAAACGTATTGCTAACACATCACTTCTATAAATTCCATCTCAAGAATTCTTTAAAATTCTGTGGGAGTGGGTTGGTGAGAGAGGATGCTGCGCATGAAGACAGGTGTTGAAGAAAACATTGAAGTCTAGCAAAAAAATAATCATGCACGATTGTGACTTAATATTCTTTCCAATAAGATTTTCATTCACTGAATCCCTTTGGAGTCATTGCCACATTTCCACTTCAATCTATGCTCAGGCTAAGGCTTCAAATAAGTGAGCAGAAAAATTGGTTTAGAAATGTAAGTCTGAAGAAAGTAATTTTAAATCTGTGCATCCCTCCCAACATCTACATAAAGCAAGAGAAATGAGATAATCACCATATTTCCCCCTCAAACACTTTCAGCAATAATCTAACAGTTCCATTTTGATGTTTGTGTGAGCAGTCTAGTTAATAAGAACTGATTCTTCCAAGGTTTTTATGACTGATGGTGCAGCAGCGTAAAACTCCCCTCCGTGACTAGCATAAGATCTGTGCCAAAATCCTCCAATTTCAGCCTTCACGCAAAAGCCAAGAAATGTGGCATCACTTTTCAATCCTGTTGGATGCCATTTCCCCCCACTACCTAAGGTCAGAACAAATAAAACATTTTGGCCCCATAACCATTAAATGGATCCTAAAACTGATGGATCCGCAATATTAGCTGATAGGCTGCTAATCCCAAAGTTCTGGCAAAGATCTGGCAAAAAGCAAAAGTTGTGGCCTTACCTAAGCCAGGAAAAGAACCAAATGATCCTATGAACTTTCAACCTGTATCACTCCTTTGCCATCTTTTCAAAGCCCTGGGGAGTTTGCAATTATCAGAATTCAGGTTAATTCTGTGATGGAATGAGAAAACAGCTGAAATATTTATTAGTGGTATCCAGAATCCTGTCTCCTGCTTTTCTCCTTCTGGAGGGAAATGGAGGCGCCATGGACTGCATTGCTGTTCCGGGCTCTCTTTAGAACTTTCTTCCAAGGGATCCATGTGTGGGGTTTGAGGGTGTGTCTTCTTCAGTGGGGTGTGTGTGAAGGGGAGGGTGGGGTGACCTCAGGAAGGGTGGTTTCAAGAGTGGCCCAAGAAATTTTATTCAAAAAATAAAATAAAATAGAACCATCAAGAATAATCTTTTGCAAGAAGAATCACATGGCGAAAAAACCTCTTGACTAGTTTTATTTTAAAATGATGAAGGCTGTCCACCCCGGATGGGAATTCCACAGGGTCTTAGAGCCACGGTCTCCCAGACTGCCCCATCCGATGCATGTGCAGTTTGAAGAATGCAATGATGTCATGTGGTTTGACGGGAGAGAATTATGGCAACCCTACGCTGAACCACGTGACTGGCCTGCTGAACCATGTGACTGGCCCCCAGCCTGAAAAGTTTGGACACCGCTGTGCTATATCTGACTGGAACATGAGTGCTTGAATAAAATGATTAGAAGATATATGATAATGCCATCCAGTCTCTGGGGGGGGGGGAATCCCTCAAGCAGTCTTCACAGTTCTAGTAGTAAGAATCACAATTACCATTAATAAGAACATCAGCTAATTGATATAATGAACAATTTACTGCTCTTTCATGACACTTTCCACCTGCTGCCAGAAAAAAAGGAATGCCCACCACCAGGAACTTTCAACAGATTTTACACAGAAGGTGGCAGGATCATGACATGAGCAATTTTTAAACTACACTAGTACAAAAAACAACAAAGAAATTGCATTACCCTGGAAACAAAGAAGGGATTGCTAGATGAACAAAATTCCTGAATTTACTTCACAAAACACTATGTTCCAGGCAGCCATTAGACGGCATTCCTTCACACTATGTGTACACAGTAGTAATAAAAACAATAATAATTGTGCGCTGCCAGGTCAATTCTGACTTAAGGCTAATGACTTTCCAGGGATTTGTAGGTAGAGAATACATGGAAGTAGTTTGCCATTCCCTTCTTCCGGGGGTGCCCTAGGACTGTGCAGCTTGCCCAAGGCCTCACAACCTGGCTCTTCTCTTTGGAGGCACATTGGTGAACCAAACTCCTAACCTCTGGCTCCACACCAGATACCTAAGCAGGAAAAAAATCCCACCAAATTCAGTGAGACAGTGAATTACTACTTCCCTTGTGACTGCGGTGGTTCAAGTGGTTAAGTTGCTGACAGGTCAGTAGTTCAAGACCTGAGTACTACACGACGGAGTGAGCTTCCGTCTCTGTCCCAGCTCCTGCCAACCTAGCAATTTGAACACAAGAAATTGCAAGTAGATAAATAGGGACCACTTCGGTAAACAGCATTCCATGCGCTCTGGTGTCTAGGCATGCCTGCCATGTGTCCTTGGAAACGTCTGCATATGCAGACAGCGCTGGCTCTTTGGCTATAAACAGAGATGAGCACTGAACCCTAGAGTTGGGTATGGCTGGCTTTCGAGCAAGGGTGACCTTTAACATTACTGTGCATGGTATTACGAATGATTATACCCTTAAAAAATCAAATCATTCTTCCTCCCCATTGATATTCAAGGGTTAATGATTGGGGATTATGCTTTTATCATTTGCTTTGAAATTGGAAAGTAGGGAAATAAAGCCCTGGACATGAGAGACAAGGAAAGAACATACATTATTCTCTATTGCTCTTGGAGAAAATGCCCAGTATTTTGCAAATGAGAATAGCTTACAGAAGCAGACAAGGTCAACTTCATTTGCACAGACCTCGAAATACTTCTCACAATAGTCCCCTTCAGGCATTCTACAAGACATACCTAGAGAACAGCAGTTAATGTATGACTTTCTCTCTCCTTCATCACTTTCTCCATGGGGATGTGTCTGAAAAGGAGGAGAGATGAGCCGGAACCCTCAAAAATCTTTACCTATAAGGAAGAGATGTGGCCGTACGTGTGCGGAATGCGTACCTACACCCCTGGAGCCTATCCCGTAATGCTCCGCACACACCTATCTTTTGTCTCCGAGATCAGTGCCACAAGGGTCTGGGGGCTGAGAGTGGGGCCTAAGTCCCACAAAATGGGAACAAGAATGGGAACTACAAGTCCCATGGTGCCTTGGGAGAAAAATGGCAGTTTAACAGCCAGGCCTGGAAACAGAATGTTGGAGAGAGCTGATTTGCATGTTGGACTGTGATTGGTTGAGAGTGAATGACTGACGGAGAAAGGTCCTGCTGCGGATGGAACCAACCCACAAACCCATTCCATTTAAGCCTCTACAGCCCTGGAGCCAGACACTATCAATGTATGTCAATGCTGTGTGAGTGAGAGAGAGAGAGACAAGGAGTGTGTGTCTGTGTGTGTGTGCAAGACAATGCACAAGACAGTGGGTTCCAGATCAGTCACTTGTGTGTGTGTGTGTGTGTGTGTGTGTGTGTGTGTGAGTGTTGGGATGTATCAGGGTCCGAAAAACCTAAACATACAACAACAACAACCACCCCCGGCCAAGGCTGGGTAATTAGCTCTCATCCTTCCTTCCCTACCTCCGACCATTCTTCTCCCCTCCCTTCTTTCCTTCCCTCCCTCCCTCATTCTTACCCTCCCGTCTTCCTTTCCTCCTAAATTTCCCCCTCAATACCTACCATCCCTCCCTCATCATCACACCAGGGTGAGTCTGCCCAGGTTCCTTTACTGAGAGCCAGGGGGCATCACAAACGGTGTGGGGAGAGGCAAAAGGGAAAAAACCCTCCCCAAGCCCCCCCCCCCCCCACAGGTTGAGCCCCCCCCAAAAAAACCGTTATAAATGGGTACCTATGCTAGTCCCAGATAAGGATTGCATGGGAAACTTTTCCTGGTACCTACTCAATTTTTAATTTTCTTTTATTCTTTTGTCTGATCCTTACTTGCTGCAGAAGACCTCATCCAAAAGAATGGCAGATGAGGAAGCAGCACAAACTGAGGTTATCTTTTAATTCACCAAGTCACACGGCTCATGCCAAAAGCCCTCCGTGGGACCAGTAATGAGTAAAGGGAAAAAATAAAAATATAGTATTTGTTACAAAGTTTTTATAAAAAACCTACCTTCAAACTCTAATTCTGACCTATTTAAAGCTCAAAGCCGACTCAGCCTTCCATCCTTCTGAGGTTGGTAAAATTAGTACCCAGCATGTTGCAGGCAAAATGGTAATTACTTTGTGAACTGCCCAGAGAGTGCACTAAACACTATGGGGCAGTATACAAGTGTTATAGCTATTGAACCAAGGTAAACTAGAAGTGGTAAAAATGAGATGGAAAGAATAAGCATTGACATCTTGGGAATCAGTGAGCTAAAATGGACAGGGATGGGCGAATTCAGCTCTGGAAACCATCACATCTACTACTGTGGACAAGAAAACCTTAGAAGACATGGAGTAGCCATAATTGCCAATAAAAGAGTGAGAAGAGCAGTAATGGGATACAACCTCAAAAATGACAGAATGATGTCAGTAAGATTTCAGGGCAAACCCTTCAATGTTACTGTGATCCAAATATACGCACCAACCACGGGTGCAGATGAAGCCACAGTGGACCAGTTCTATGAGGACTTACAACACCTCATAGAACAAACACCAAGAAATTATGTCCAAATTATTTTAGGAGACTGGAATGCCAAAGTAGGCAATCAAAAAGTGGAGGGAATAACAGGCAAGTTCGGTCTTGGAACACAGAATGAAGCAGGGCAAAGATTGATAGAGTTCTGCCAAGAGAACGCACTGGTCATAGCAAACACCCTCTTCCAGCAACACAAGAGGCGACTTTACACATGGACATCACCAGATGGCCAACACCAAAACCAGATTGACTACATACTCTGCAGTCAAAGATGGAGAACCTCCATACAGTCAGCAAAAACAAGACCTGGAGCAGACTGTGGCTCAGATCACAACCTACTGATTGCAAAATTCAGGCTTAGACTAAAGAAAATAGGGAAAACAAAGAGACCAGACAGATATCACCTAGACAGCATCCCTAAAGAATACACGGTGGAGGTGATGAACAGATTCAATGGCTTAGACTCAATAGATAGAGTGCCAGAAGAATTATGGACAGAGATGAGGGACATCATGCAGGAAGCAGCAAAGAAAACCATACCAAAAGAAAAGAAGAGTAAGAAAGCAAAGTGGTTGTCTGATGAGGATCTTAAAATAGCAGAGGAAAGAAGGAACGCAAAAGTCAAAGGAGAAAGGAAAAATACAATCTTTTGAACACAGAATTTCAAAGAAAAGCAAGGAGAGATAAGGAAAACTACCTAAAAGAACAGTGCAAAGAAATGGAGGAAAACAACAAAAGAGGCAGAACCAGAGACCTTTTCAAAAAAAATCCAGGAAATCAAGGGAACATTTAAAGCAAAAATGAACAAGATAAGGGACAAAGACGGAAAGGAGCTAGCTGATGCAGAAGAAATTAAGAAAAGATGGAAAGAGTACACAGAGGAACTCTACAAAAAGGAACTCAACACTCCTGATAGTCACAATGATGAAGAATTTGAACCTGAGCCAGACATCCTGGAGAGCGAAGTCAGAAAGGCCCTAAAGAGCACTGCAAACAACAAAGCTAGTGGAGATGATGGTATCCCAGTTGAATTTTTCAAAGCTCTAAAAGATGATGGCATCAAATTACTGCATTCAATATGCCAGCAGATTTGGAAAACAAAACAGTGGCCACAGGACTGGAAAAGATCAGTATATGTTCCAATCCCAAAAAAGGGCAATGCCAAAGAATGCTCAAATTATCGAACAATTGCGCTCATCCCACACGCCAGCAAGGTGATGCTCAAGATAATACAGGATAGACTTCAGCAGCATGTGGAAAGAGAATTACCAGAGGTGCAGGCTGGTTTCAGAAGAGGCAGGGGGACTAGAGACCACATTGCCAACATAAGTTGGATCATGGAGAAAACAAAGGAATACCAGAAACAAGTTTACTTTTGCTTTATTGACTACACTAAGGCATTTGATTGTGTGGATCACAACAAGATGTGGCAAGTGATTAAAGAGATGGGAATACCAGAGCATCTCATATGCCTCCTGAGAAATCTGTACATGAACCAAGAAGCAACAGTTAGGACAGAACACGGATGACAGAGTGGTTTGGAATAGGAAAAGGAGTAAGACAAGGCTGCATTTTGTCACCCTGCTTATTCAACTTATACACAGAGCACATAATGCGCAATGCAGGGATGGAGGAATCACAATATGGGATCAAAATTGCTGGGAGAAACATCAACAATCTGAGATATGCAGACGACACCACCTTAATGGCAGAAAGTGAGGAAGACCTAAAGAATCTCTTGATCGGTTTGAAGGAAGAGAGTGCAAAAGCTGGCTTGAGACTCAATATCAAGAAAACCAAGATAATGGCAACAGGCCCGATCAGTTCCTGGAAAATAGATGGGGAAGAAGTAGAAGCAGTGACAGATTTTACATTCTTAGGATCTAAGATCACTGCAGATGGGGATTGCAGCCATGAAATAAAAAGGCGACTGATTCTTGGGAGACAAGCCATGAGAAACCTGGGGTACATAGTGAAAAGCAGAGACATCACCTTGAAAACAAAAATTAGAATAGTCAAAGCAATGGTATTCCCAGTGGTAATGTACGGATGTGAGAGCTGGACAATTAGGAAAGCTGAACGCAGAAGAATAGATGCCTTTGAAATGTGGTGTTGGAGGAGAGTTTTGAGTGTACCCTGGACAGCGAGGAGAACAAATAGGTCAATCTTAGAAGAAATCAACACTGACTGCTCATCTCTGCGACAAACCAGGAAAGGGACCTTGGTGTCCTGGTGGACAGCTCAATGAAGGTGGGTAGTGTGCCTCAGCAGTGAAAAAAGCAAACTCAATGCTAGGGATCATTAGGAAGGGTATAGAAAATAAGTCAGCAAGTGTCATTTTGCCTCTTTATAAATCTATGGTGAGGCCCCATCTGGAATACTGTGTACAGTTCTGGTCACCATACCTCCAGAAGGATATTATGGAGTTGAAAAAAGTGCAGAGGAGGGCAACCAGAATGATTAGGGGACTGGAACACCTTCCTTACCATCTGAGGCTGCAACGGTTGGGCTTTTTCACTCTTGAACGATGGCGTCTAAGAGGTGACCTGATTGAAGTTTATAAAATCATGCACGGTGTGGACAAAGTAGATAAGGAAAAACTGTTTTCCCTATCGCATAACACTAGAACTAGGGGACACTCGATGAAACTTTTGGGTACTAGTTCTCAAACAAATAAGAGAAAGTACTTTTTCACCCAGAGGATTACTGGTCTATGGAACTCCCTGCCAGAAGAAGTGGTGACAGCTGTCAGTCTTGACAGCTTTAAGAAAGGATTAGACAAGTTCATGGAGGACAAGAGTATCAATGGCTATAATTATGGATACTTAAGGACAACCTGCGGGTTGGAGAGATAGGCAGGATATCTCTCAATATCATTTCCAGGGAATCCTAAGCAGGTGAAGGCATCTGCTTGGGAATACCCTGAAGGAAATGGTGAGCCACTGTGTGAGACAGAATGCTGGACTGGATGGGCTGTGGCCTGTTCCAGCAAGGCTGTTCTTATGTTCATTGGAAGGTCAAATAGTAAAGATGAGGCTAAAGTACTTTGGGCATCAAATGAGAAGGGAGGATTCACTTGAGAAGGCCGTGATGTTGGGAAAGGTGGAGGGCAAAAGAAGAAGGGGGAGGCCAAGGATGAGATGGATGGATGGTATTGTAGACACAATGGGCACAGAGCTGGGAGGACTGAGGGGGATGGTGGAGGACAGAGGCGCCTGGAGAACGATGGTCCATAGGGTCGCAAAGGGTCGGAATCGACTGTGCGACTGAACAACAACAACAAAGCTATTGTTTCTTTTCTCATTCTTATTGCATCTTACTGTATATATTTTATGTTGTACACCACCCTTTAATCCATAAAGAATGAAGAGGAGTATATAAAATTATTAAACAAAGGATGGTTCCTGAATATTTGGGGAAATGTATGCAAATAAAATCATCCCAATTATTCTGACTGGGAATGTTCATCTGTTCAATTTTTGACCAGATTGTTTCTTTCCACTGCTAGACAAATGCATCAGAAAGACCTTTCACTCTTTTTGCAAGAATATATATGCTATATTCTGCAACACTCTAGAAAGGGAATGTGCATATCCACTACGCAAATTACACTCTCACTTTCTTTCTCAGATGTAAGCTATAGAGCATGGCTTCTCAACCTACGACCCATGGGCCGGAACAGGCCCGAGTACCATTTCATGTGGCCTGCCACCCTCGCTCCCGCCACTACTAGAAGTGGCAGAAACAGCCGTGTCTGCATTTACAGCTGTCGTAAACAGCCACGGGCGCATCTACAAACGTCGTAAACGTTTTTATGACAGCCGTAAATGCACCCATAGCTGTCATAAATGCATTTACGACAACTGTAAATGCTCCCACAGCTATCCATATTTATGACAGCTGTGGACATGTTCTACAGCAACATTTATGGTGGTGGAACCACCAGTCCAGACCCCTCAGCTGTCTGAAGGAATGTGACCTAGCCCACGGCTTGAAAAGGTTGAGAACCCCTGCTATAGAGCAAGCTGCACAAATTACTCTTCCTAAACCTCACCATGATTTTGAATACAACCTCAAGGATCTAATGAAGATTTAAAATAATCTTATTTGTC
This sequence comes from Bradypodion ventrale, assembly GCA_035047345.1. Lineage (NCBI taxonomy): Eukaryota > Metazoa > Chordata > Lepidosauria > Squamata > Chamaeleonidae > Bradypodion > Bradypodion ventrale. Next base: position 309,939,560 of record JAWDJE010000002.1, read on the forward strand.
CCCACCTCACCTACCCTACCTATATAAATATGTTTATATTTATTTAATGTTTATTTGGTCAGCAGGTCACACTTCGAGCTTCACAATTTTAATTCCAACTCAGTGTCTACTTGAGAGTTTTGAAAGGTCCTCAGGCAAAGCAGTGGAAAAGATAATTATGCTAAGAAAAACAGAAGGCATCAGGAAAAGAAGACCAAATAAGTCATTGACTGACTCAATAAAAGTAGACAGGGCCTTGCCATAAGTCATATGCACTTAACAACAATTATTAAAGTGGCCCAAACTCTGAGGGGAAGGTAAGTGGGCGCAGAAGTTGCTTTGCCTTGCCCTCATCACTACCTGCATGACTGAAGAGTGCAGGAAGAGTGAGTAGGAAAGCGGGGGACTTGTTGGAATAATCAGTGAGTACTGAAGAGAAAGATCAGAAACTCCAGGGAGCAGCAGGCTACAACCAAAAGTTTCTCATATCAATTCATTTTCTAAAATTACGCAAACAATATAAACACAACAATTCAATTGCTTTTAAAATTTTACAACATCAAAAATTCAGTATTTGAAGAGCTGCAGACTGGCCATTTGGGATGTACCAGACCAGCTGAGCTTTTATCTCCAGAAACTCAAGATTCAGTGGCACAATCGTATACTAAAGGCCTTTCTGTGAAGCTATGTTGAATTTACTATACTGTACTGTACTCTTAACTTGACTGTTGCAGAATATTTCCCTTCGACTGAAAATAATCTCTTTAACTTTGGCAGAAGAGAAACAAAAGTGGACAAATAGTCCCTAAACTAGCAGAAAGAGCTCCTTCCAGGAACAGCAAAGAGCAGAGCTTTACCAAATAAGGCAAGTTAAAAGTAAATGCCAGAAAGAAGCAGGCCTCGTTGTGGTTATGTGTGTGAGAGAGAACAAAAGATCAGACAGCTGGATAACAGAGAGTGTGAGTATACCAGTATTATTAGAGTGGTTTTCAAATAGGAAGAACAAATGTTCAAATGCAGTACCATGAACAGAAGTCAGATCTGCCACACAGGAATTTAACCCAAGCTTCAGAAAATTGCAACATATTTTTAGACACAGAAGAAACATTAAACAATCAGTCTGTATTTTTCAGCAGCATAATGAAACTTTAGTATCTTCTTGGGGCAGTTGCCATGTGATCAATAGCTAGAAGCTTAAAATGCAGAACACACCCTAAAATGATAAACAGCACATTAGGCATTTGTTGGTTATTCAACACCTCTCTCCTGAAGGGCTGTCATTTCCCTGTAACAGATAGATAGATAAATCTTTATTGTCATTGTCCTGCACAGATTTTTTTTTTTTTGGGGGGGGGGCACTTATCAACCCAACAAAACCTAAACAAAATACAACTATACAAAAATTATCAACATACTCCCACCCCACATATACACATTTAACCATTAAAAGCTCTAAAACTCTTAAAACTCTAAAAACTCTAAAAACTATATACAGAAGCTCCCTCATAGACTGCATTGCACTGCATTCAAAGCCAGAACCGCTTTTGGGTAGAAACTATTTCTCAAGCGTCTGGTCCTGGTCTTTATGATCCTATACCTTCTTCTAGAAGGCAGAAGCTGGAAGAGATCATTTCCAGTTAAATAGGTATGAAACCTCCAGACATAATTGTAGTTTCCCCTTCTATTTAAATGGTGAGGGCCGCTTTCCAAGGAGAGCTCACTGCTCTCCGAAATTAAGGAGCATATAGAACATTTGGAAAACTGAGGGTCCATCCAGTTTGCTTGCTAAATGAGCACCTCAGGATGAGTAGGCAGAATGGAACACTTGGCGAACTAAGTGGACTGTCAGTGTCAAGGATTTGAACAGCCACTCACTTTCTGCATATACACTTCTTACTGCTAAACTGCATCCACGCTGCACACATCAGCTTTGGTTCTGAACCATGTATGCTGCTCAAGTAAGGAACACTTCCACAAACACAAAACAAATTGACATCTCTGTCAATGAAGCCACACGTACAGTGACAGGATGACTCAAGCCTATGCTAGTTGAGAAAATATACCTTCTTGTTGGTATCGCTCCACCTAAGATCTGGAGAGAAGTAGCAGAGGATGGTGAGAGAACTAAGCAAGAGAACAACCCTCGACACCCTCTGAATGGATATGAGCCTCAAATCTGCCGGCTCAGATTCAGTAGGAGCTTTACGGCAAGAACAAACATTCTTGAGGGTACGCAAGAGCAAAACCAAATTAGAAGATGGAGGCAGGAGCTCACTGGACAAGGAACATTAAAGGTAGATTTAACTGAGGAACTCAACCTCCCCTACATTACTCATAGGATTCTGAATAGGCTGAGGGTTGGAGTCCATAAATGCAAGACCAACATGCTCAAATGGGGGCTGCTAGCAGACAATAACAAGCAGTGTAAATGGGGAGAGATACGGAATCCAGCTCATTTACTGGTCCGCCGACTACTGCCAGAAACATGCACTGATGGGGACTTAGGTTTGGGCAACCACAAAGCAAAGAAAGTGGCTTCATTTTTGCAGCCCAGGGTTTGATTGGGACTCAAAGGGGGAGTGTTAAACTTTGGTTCATCCTAAACAATTTTTCTAAACCTTAGCTCTTTAAAACAAATCACTATTACCACCACATTTAAAATGTGAATGGGAACAACAAGGTCAATACAGGTGATTGTGAAGCGGCGGTAGAAATGTGAGTAAAATAAATAAATAAATCATTCTAGCAAGCTCGTTTACCTTTAAATTGATTCTACCCTTTTAGCTGAGATCATGTTGAGTGCAACACTCTGCCAACATAATAATACAGCATTTCCTGCTTGAATACCTAAGGCAAGAAGCAATCCCAGAACATGAATCCAGTTTGTACCTGTGCATACATAAAATCCCAGCCATTGTTCATCAGAAAGCTAAGTTTACATCTAAAGCTAAGACATTAGTTCTACTACATTACTTTATGAAAAGAATTGTTATCTGTTCTCTATCACTGAAGGATGCTGTAGTCCTGAACAGCAAAGGCTTTGAAATCTAGTTAGTCAATTACTTTCAAAGCAGTCACATCCAAATGAATAAAGCTAGCATTAAAATTCAGAATATCACAAGTATCTAGTTCTAAAGAAGTTACTATATGCTGACCATACTGCATTTAATTTTTTACAAAATAACTTCTACATAATCAAACTGGTTTCAAAATACAGTTACATCTTAGTATATATAGAGGGATCAATTTTTAAAAGTAATGCAACAGAAAGAGAGCAGCTACACCAGGGATTCTCAACCTTTTTAATCCATGACCTGGACCATGCCCCCTCAGACAGCTGTGTGGGCCAGACTGCTTGTCTCTCCACCCCACCCCACCCCCCACCCCTCCGCCCACAGTTGTAAATGATGCCAAAAAATGCATCCATGGCTGGTAAACACATTTATGACAGCCATGGGCGCATTTACAACTGTCATAAACACGGCCGCTTCCACTTCCGGTGGCGGCGGTGGTGTGGGCCACATGAAATGGTGCTGCAGGCCAGGGCCGGCCTGCGGGCCATGGGTTGAGAACCCCTGAGCTACACTAAAGCGTGACATCATAAATTATTAACATTAGATGCCACATCAAATTGTTCTTATAGTCATTTGATTGATTGCTATGTAGAGCTACTTTTGATATCTAGCAAGTGGAAGAAAAATAAAGGAATGTCAAATAATCTTGCACTTCCTGTTTAACAGCCAAAGGTTGGGGTATAGGTTTTTCTTCCCGCATCTACTTGCGACAATGCCTGATGGCCCATGAAAAAAATAACACTGATTTGCAGACTCTCCACAACTTGGAAGGCTTACAGCATCTGTCATACAGGAGAAATGAAAAGTTTTATGGCTGTTTTTAAACACATGGGTAAGCAGTGCTGAATGCATTGAATTACTGTAGTCAGAAAAGTATCCTCACAAACACCCAACATATGTTATTGATCATTAGATTTTGTACTCTCAAACACAGATTCCTCATTTAGAATTACAGTACAGTATTCAGTTGATAGGAATGACATGAAAGCTTATATAAAAGAAAAACCTATGTCTCAGGAAACTGGTTGATCTTTAAGGTACCACAAGACTATTTGGATTAAATCTGACTTTTTGTCCTAACTAGAGTATATCTGATAAATCAAGTCCCAATTATTCAATAGCCCTTTCCAACTAGGACTAACAACAAGATTTAACTTTTTTTAGTGTTCTCTCAGAAAATTCAATTTGGAACAGCGAATTAAAAATAGCCATGCAGCGTGTAAAGAATTACATATTCTGATATAATGACAGATCTCAGCAGAGCAAGAACAGTTTGAACAACCTCTTTATTCACTCAAGCTGTTAAGCAAGTCAGTCAGTAAGATGAACATACCTGTTGATCTGTGCTAGAAAAGAAAGCAGTATAATCATAGTGAATAGGAGAGATGCACACAAATCTGTTCTAGCCACCTTTCATAAGAATCAATTTCAATTTATGTTTCAATTGTTGACTTCCTTGGACGTAGGCAAAATCAGGTCAGGCTACAAACTGTCCTTCATGGATGCTTCCAGCTTGTCCCAAGTAATGCTTTATTAGAGGAAGACACTGTATCATCTAGAATAGGGGTGCTCAAACTACAGCCCACGGGCCGGATCTGACCTGCGGCACCAAATCATCCACCCTGCGCATATCACGCCACCCCCAGAAATGGAAGTAAAATATGCCTGCACATGCGCAAAATGTTCTCATAAATGCGTTTGTGGCAGTGTTTTGCACATGTGGGGGCATATTTTATTTCTGCTTCTGGTGGGAGGAACCATGTAACCGACCTGCTGAACCACGTGACAGGCCCATGGCCTGAAAAGTTTAGGCACCCCTAATCTAGACCGAAGGAGGCTGCAATGGTGTGAAATCCCTTGTTGTTGTTCAGTCGCACAGTCGACTCCGACCCTTTGCGACCCCATGGACCATCTTCCTCCAGGCGCCTCTGTCCTCTACCATCCCCCTCAGCCCTCCCAGCTCTGTGCCCATTGTGTCTATAATACCATCTAGCCATCTCATCCTTGGCCTCCCCCTTCTTCTTTTGCCCTCCACCTTTCCCAACATCAATGCCTTCTCAAGTGAATCCTCCCTTCTCATTTGATGTCCAAAGTATTTTAGCTTCATCTTTACTATTTGACCTTCCAATGAGCAGTCAGTGTTGATTTCTTCTAAGATTGACCTATTTGTTCTCCTCGCTGTAGCTGTCCAGGGGACTCTCAAAACCCTCCTCCAACACCACATTTCAAAGGCATCTATTCTTCTGCGTTCAGCCTTCCTAATTGTCCAGCTCTCACATCCATACATTACTACTGGGAAAACCATTGCTTTTACTATTTTAATTTTTGTTTGCAATGTGATGTCTCTGCTTTTCACTATGTTCCCCAGGTTTCTCATCGCTTGTCTCCCAAGAATCAGTCGCCTTTTTATTTCATGGCTGCAATCCCCATCTGCAGTGATCTTTGATCCTAAGAAAGTAAAATCTGTCACTGCTTCTACCTCTTCCCCGTCTATTTTCCAGGAACTGATTGGGCCTGTTGCCATTATCTTGGTTTTCTTGATATTGAGTCTCAAGCCACCTTTTGCACTCTCCTCCTTCAGCCCAATCAAGAGATTCTTTAGGTCTTCCTCACTTTCTGCCATTAGGGTGGTATCGTCTGCATATCTCAGATTATTGATGTTTCTCCCAGCGATTTTAATCCCATATTGTGATTCCTCCATCCCTGCACTGTGCATTATGTGCTCTGTGTATAGGTTGAATAAGCATGGTGACAAAATGCAGCCTTGTCTTACTCCTTTTCCTATTCCAAACCACTCTGTTATTCCATGTTCTGTCCTAACTGTTGCTTCTTGGTTTATGTACAGATTTCTCAGGAGGCATATGAGGTGCTCTGGTATTCCCATCTCTTTAATTACTTGCCACATCTTGTTGTGGTCCACACAGTCAAATGCCTTAGTGTAGTCAATAAAACAAAAGTAAACTTGTTTCTGGTATTCCTTTGTTTTCTCCATGATCCAGCGTATGTTAGCGATGTGGTCTCTAGTCCCCCTGCCTCTTCTGAAACCAGCCTGCACCTCTGGTAATTCTCTCTCCACATGCTGCTGAAGTCTGTCCTGTATTATATTGAGCATCACCTTGCTGGCATGTGGGATGAGCGCGATTGTTCGATAATTTGAACATTCTTTGGCATTGCCCTTTTTTGGGATTGGGACGTATACTGATCTTTTCCAATCCTGTGGCCACTGTTTTGTTTTCCAAATCTGCTGGCATATTGAATGCAGTAATTTGACGCCATCATCTTTTAGCGCTTTGAAAAATTCAACTGGGATACCATCATCTCCACTAGCTTTGTTGTTTGCAGTGCTCTTTAGGGCCTTTATGACTTCGCTCTCCAGGATGTCTGGCTCAAGTTCAATTTCTTCATCATTGTGATTATCAGGAGTGTTGAGGTCCTTTTTGTAAAGTTCCTCTGTGTACTCTTTCCATCTTTTCTTAATTTCTTCTGCATCAGCTAGCTCCTTTCCATCTTTGTCCCTTATCATGGTCATTTTTGCTTTAAATGTTCCCTTGATTTCCCCAATTTTTTTGAAAAGATCTCTGGTTCTGCCTCTTTTGTTGTTTTCCTCCATTTCTTTGCACTGTTCTTTTAGGTAGTTTTCCTTATCTCTCCTTGCTTTTCTTTGAAATTCTGTGTTCAAATGGTTGTAGTTTTTCCTTTCTCCTTTGACTTTTGCGTTCCTTCTTTCCTCTGCTATTTTATTATATTTTATTATAATAAATCCCTTATTTGGGGGGAAATTAGAGGCAATTATCTACACCAGGAGTTTTCAACCTTTTTAAGCCGGGGGCCAGGTCACACTCCCTCAGACAGCTTCAGGGGCTGGATGGCCATTTTGCCCTTCCTCCACCACATGGCACTTCCTGGTGTGGTGGAGGCAGTGGACGGCCACATGAAATGGTGCCATGGGCCACATCCGGCCTGTGGGCCGCAGGTTGAAAATCCCTGATCTAGACTTTGTTTTAGCAAAAATAGGTTGGTGATGGCAAGCTATTTTCCACAGTAGCTCCTAACCTCTGCAAACCACTACCAGCAGAAATTGCCAGAATCAAGTGCTAGCTCCTTTTAGACACGTTGAAAATACTTTTTGCTAGGTTTTCTACATCCACTACTGGGTTTCACTCATGGCAGAATAGTGTCAAAGGAAGACAACAATTCAGAATCTTACAATGTATTGTATAAATCATTTGTTACTCAACTAAAATGACTGTTCAAATGAAAATAACTACAGTAAAACTCCTACTTACGTAAAAGTCTGTCCTGTAGGCTTTTATATAAATCGTTTTTTTACTTAACTCGAAGCAAACCCATAAGAAAAATGTATTTTTACATAACTTGAAGCAAACCCATAGGAAAATTATTTTTATGTAAATCGAAGGAAACCCATAGGAAAAATGAATTTTTATGTAACTTGGAACAAACCCATAGGAAATTGTGTTACGTAAATCAGGACGTTTACGTAAATTGGGACATGGTTTTAGTATAAAAATCATTACGTAAGTCAAATTTTATGTAACTCAAGGCATACGTAAGTCAGGGTTTTACTGTACAGTATTCAGAACAATATTTTTCCAAAAGAGAACCACATGCAACTGCAACTCTGAATTGGGCGTCTTCTCATAGGTTTACATGCCCCTGAATACTAAAGACCTTCTGTACCATATCACTTGCTCAGGAATAAACCCCATGGGCCTCAGACAAATGGTTTCAGGAAACATGGATGGGGGAGGGGGGGAAGAGAAAGAAAACAGGAAATACAAATGTTTGCTCTGTATGGTCCACCACCTGTGTTCTAGCTATTAAGCATTCTAGAAAATTACTGAGGTTCTCCAAGTGCACAAGCAGTCAACCGGGACTGTATCAATATTGACCTTTGATATATTGCACATGCTACCTTGCTAATCTCTGTTCTCTATCATAGAAGAAAACTGGCTCCCAGCCCTGACAGGACATTGAAATGCCATCATCTGATATTAGGACACCACAGAGGAGTTTTAAAACAATGTCTTTTGAGTTCCTATGTATAGGAAAATCTAACAAACTAGAGTCAGAATTTGACTTCTTATTACACTAATTTGCAAAAACCAATTCATCCTTTAGTTTCAGCATAGATGATGTCAAGAGTCCTTGCTACTCAGAAAGTGCTGGCACTTCTACCCTATGAGCCGTGTTCCCACTTCACTAGAGTTGCCATAATTCTCTCCCACAAAACCAGGACAGATGTATACTTGACAAAAAAGGGTGAGTTATCTACAAAATAGCCTTTTTAAAAACAAACGTAATAAAATGACACTTTCACATTAAATATATCAAAGCATAAATGAATTTGTTTACAACAGTTAATTCTTACTGTAGGATGACCTGTTGTACTTCTGATAAGTTGTGTCGTGGTAAACTCTTAATGTCCTCAGTTCCAGGAGACACACTGGTCACACTTATCGGGGGGTGGGGTGAGGCGAGGACGTTAAGATTTGTCTCCAGGTATACTCCAACTCCAATATGGCAGGAAATTGCTCTTTTGATGGCGAGAGTTCGAATTTATTTTAATGGTGTGTTATAATACACAATCAGTAAGTTTTTAAAATCCAGGACTTTAACATGATTTTTATTAAACTGGCCGGGACAATTTTTCTGACCTTGAATCCGGGACAATCCCGGTTTTCCGGGACGTATGGCAACCCTACACTTCACTGCTGTGGAATTTTGATTACAGACTGATGGGTGACCTTTCTTTTTCCAAAGAATGTCATTTGTTAACAATTCAGAATAGTTGGTTAGTAATAGGAACTGCTTCTTAACAGACAGTCTCTTCATACTCAAAGATGGGTATCTTGTAAGAACTTGGAACAGATGTTTCTTTCTCTCCCTCTTGCCTTTTCTCATGACAGAAAGAACAAAAGCGGGACACAGACAACAGTACTGTGTTGATCTACCCAAACCATGCGTTGAACACAAAAATAAAGGTAGGTGAATGAAAAAATAAATACTGAAAGCGCACACAAACCTGGAATAAATTCAACAGATGTAATGTTTCCATTTCCACCCCTTTCATGGAAATGTAAACAGAAGACACAGCACATTAACCAGCTTACAACAACAAAACAGAATTTGTCATTACATCTAAATACACCTATGTTTTCAATACCTTCACTCTGCATAAGTCAGCATTTTGTTTGGTTTCAGTGTGCAGTCTAAATCTTATCAAACTGCTACCTTTTTAAAATTCAGACAGGATTCTTGTCTTAAATTTGTTTAGCTTATAAAAGAATGTAAGCTTTGTATGGATTCAAAAGTTAGCCACAGACAAGCATACTTATATATGGTGCATTACTACATACAGTAAGGCATGAGAGCTGAAATTTTAGCAGGTTCACAAATTAATTCAAATCATTGTTTAAAAGTTCGCTTTAATTGAACCCTGGTGTATTCATTGGTAGTCTCAAGCATTGACTACTGTAATGCTCTCTATATGGGGCTGTCCTTGTACCTGATACATACAGAAACTTCAGCAGGTCCAGAACGCAGAGGCCAGGCTGGTGACAGGAATGAAGAAATTTGAACATGTTTCTCCAGCTCTGGCAAACCTGCCCTGGTTGCCTATCCCTTTCCATATCAGACACAAGGTGATCTCTTTAATATGCAAAACCCTTCATGGTTTGGGCCTTCCTATCCATCAGAGCATTTCTCCTATAGAACATCAACCCACACCACCCATTCATACCAATCGCCATTGCTCCAGGTACTGACACCGAGGATGGCAAGGAAGGTGGTGACGAGGAATAGAGCCTTCTTGGCAGCACTCCCGCACTATTGAATGCTCTACCCATGGAGTTACACCAGGTCCAATTGTTGGAAGTTTTTAAGAAACATCTGAAAACTGTACTCTTTAAAGAGGCTTTTAAGAACATTCCTCCTATAGCCAATGAATAAGTGTACAGTAGAACTCCGTATAACGAATGCCTCTTACAGCGAAAACATCATATAACTAAGAGGTTTTTTGGGGGAAACCATTATGCCTCTTATAACGGAGTTTTTTGTTATACAATGTAATGCATCTCTATGGGAAAAATCGTACAACGAAAATCTCTATGGGAAAAATCATACAATGAAAAAAAAATGTTGTACGATTTCCCCATAGAGATTTTCATTGTACGATGTATCCCATAGGGATTTTCATTATATAAAGCATACATCGTATAACGAAAAAATTGTATAACAAAAAATCGTATAATGAAAGGCCATGCTGAACAAATTATTTTCGTTATACGGAATTTACTGTACATTTAGACTATGCCACTCTTGAATACCATCAATTGTTATTGTGTTTCTATTTCTGGTTTTAACTATTGTACACTATCCAGAGTGGGAATATATCCCAGATGGGTGGTATAAAAATTAATAAAATTAATTTATTAATTTTAAAAATCAATCAATCAATTAGTAATTTAGAAATGTAATATGTTTTCACCATAGCTTTGTCTTAAATTTTCTTTGCATGCAAAGTATACAGGATTCCCTTCCATTCAATTTTTAGGTTAGAAAACTGCAGGTTTTTCCTCTCCATTATGATGTTGTGATCCTGGAAAGAGCAATACCTTCAGAACCTCTCCTTTATAACAAATTTCTAAGGCACACATTTCCCATCACACATACTATGCAACATTGAAGAAAGCAAATGGTTGGATTATTCAACCAAACTATTGATGAATTTCAAACAACTATCAGAATCATGCAGCTTTGTCCGTAGCGATGACATATATAATAGCTTAATACACTCCTCTCTATTTTCATTATTTCTTCAGTACAATAAGACATGCCAGAAATGGGAAACTTGTAGACTTCCAAATATTTTTGAACTCCATCAGCCCCACCAGGATAACAAGATTGGAGTAGCAAGAACTATGGTGCAGCAACATTTCTGTTCTCAATAAAATATCAGCTTCAGACATACTACACAGGGATTAACATGTTTAAATGCTGTGTGTGTGTGATTTTCCTTTCTATTAAGTTTATAGTAGTCCATTCTCAAATCCCTCTTCAGTCTGACACTAAAAGCAGGATTTTTCCACAATTTACTGAACTGGCACACATCACTCTCTTTATTCTTTTTCAATCTATAGTTGCATACATAAGCCTCACATTCGCCAACTTTATGGCAAGAACAAACACTCTTGAGAGTACAAAAGGCCAAAACCAAATTAAAAGATGAAGGAAGGAGCTCACTGGAGGAGGATATGGCTGAGGAACTCAATCTCCCCTATGTCGCTTGGAGGACCCTGAATAGGCTGAGGGTTGGAGTGTCTAAATGCAAAACCAACATGCTCAAGTGAGGGCTGCTAGCAGACAACAACACGCTGTGTGAATGTGGAGAGATACAGAATCTGGCTCATTTACTGATTTGCCGATTACTGCCAGAGGTATACACCAATGAAAACTTAAGTTTGGCCAACGACAAAGCCAAAGCCTGGTTGTCCAGGGTTTGATTGGGACACACAATGAGGGAAGAAAGACCTTCTCAGGCAGCATAACTACAAATTTAGAGCTGTTACAAGGAAACTCAACTCTTCTGCTGTAAGAATACAGAAGCCCACCTTCCACACACCAAAACACATACCTTCACTGTAGTAGTGACAGATGCTTTGCTACTTCATATAATACCAGGACACACACCAGTGGGCCAACATTAAAGTTGAATTGACTGAACTACACTCTGCTATAAATTGCGAGGGAGGAGAGTGAACTTGCAATTGTAGAGGAAGTCAATTTAAAGATGGCCCATTCAGATTTCTTCTTCTGTGTCTAGGCCAGACGTGAAAATGCCAAAATGAAGCCACCTTTTGGTGAGATCATTCTGCAGTTCTTTTCACATGTCCTAGTGTGAGAAAGATTAGCCAACAACACAAGGTTGCCATTACCAGAGTACGCTCGATTGTGGTTTTAAAATACCACAATATTTGAGGAGGCTCTTTCTGTGTACCTTGTCCATTCAGATTATGAACTAGGATGTGGTTTATTTACATCAGTTTAAAATGTTATGGTTTATGAAAAATAACTTTGATCAATATGGTCTGTTTTATACACATACCTCATAGTATTTGAGAAACGGTCAGCACTGGGGGAGGAAGGGCAAAGTTGCTGTATGAGATGTCTGTAATTCCTACTAAAATTCAATCTGAACACTTCAGACCTTACAATCCTATGGGAGTCTATAAGGTATCCTCTTATGCTCAAAAGGAACTTATGTAGTTTATGTGGGAGTAGCCAGATTGGAAGGGATGAGTGGGAGTGAGTATAGCTGGTTACTATGGAGACCACAGAGAATAGAAGGAAGGTATCTATTCTACCTAAGAGACATATGTATATCACCATTCTTCACCAATCTGGCACACTCCAGATGTTTTATATTTCAGCTCTCAGCAGCCATAATCAAATCATAGCCTGTGGCTATCTGGCCTGTACTCAATAGGGTTATACATCTCCTGTAAAGCCAGGTTTGTAATTGAGTGTGCTTCTGGATTCAACATTGAGTTTGAATGCACAAGTCTCAGCAGTGGCCAAGAATACCTTTACACAATTAGAGCTCATGCTGATCTGGCCACAGAAATACTTGCCTTAGTTACTTTCCATCTGGATTACTACAGCATACTCTATATGCGGGGTGTGGGGTGTGTATGCATGCATACATTCATATGGAGTTGTACTTCAAAATATCTGGAAGGCACCAGGTTAGGGAAGACTGGATTTCTCAAGTATATTTTTCTTTTATTTTTCCTTCCTTGCAGGAGATTTCAGATTTCTCCATGTTTGTCCATAGGCCAACAAACTGAATGGTGTGTCATCATTTTCCTACAAAATCTTTGTTATGTAAACAATAGTTACATTTAGAATGTACCAGTACTAAAGATGTTCCAGATATTATATTTTAAGGAGAAATTCTAAAGTTAATTTAACATCTAATTAGCCTTGTCAACTAAAGTTTCAGTGATGAAATGACAGAAACATTGCATAAATTCATAAAAGGATCTTGGTAGAGCAGGCTTCCTCAACCTTGGCCCTCCAGCTGTTCTTAAAATTCAATTCCTAGAAGCCCTGATCAGCAGAAGTGCTAACTTGGGCCTATAGGAATTGGAGTCTAAGAACAGCTGGAGGACCAAGGTTGAGGAAGCCTGTGGTAGATCCAATCTCACAATACTACAAATTAATTTTAGCCTCTTCCCCTTTAAAATATAGTTTAAAAAAAAGATTACCCCCTCTCCAACTTAGTAACTCTGATTTTTAATTTCAATTAGTTGTTCTTTATTGCTTACTCCCTGTTGACTCTCACTTGTTTAGTAACTGACTCTTCCTTGCCTTCTTATAGCACAGAGTTACATCATTCCTACTTTGCCTGTGCAAGGTTGTCCATAGCCAACAAACTATGTGTCCTATTTCTTAGTTAATGTAATAAAGATATCCAAATATGGAAGTTTGGATATCCTGTCACCTTGATATATTGACACATATATCAGCTGACAGGGTGAAAGGCAAATCCCTTCTGTAGTAAACATAATGCTAAAGTTGGTCTGGCTTGGTTATCAACGAAAAACTGCCAAGGAAGTAATGTCTTTTATGGTCAACACTTAGATAGGGGTAGTAAGTAAAGTGCTGGAGTAAGGAGAAGACCAGGTTCACATCTCTGCAGCACCTCTGTACCCATTCAATCACTTCTGATTTAATCCTGTCCTGTCTATAATACAAGGGGCAAAAATCTATGCGTATAATACAAAGGGAAAAAATTAGTCTTACTAAACCGGTCTTGTCTATAACACAAGGACCAAAAATCTAAGCATCTTACAAGAACAGAAACATGCTAGTGAGATATATATTCATTTATTTCAAGCCCCAAAATGTTAAAATACAAGACATAGAAGACTGAATTTCCTCATATAAGAACTTTGTCTTCTGTAGTAGGGCAGTGGGTTATTTTCCCTTATGCTTAAGATGCTTGTGACACATCCATTGCCTGCTGGATAAAATTGTATTTATACTGTCATGTATTGGCAAATACATTTTTCCTTGCAGTTTATACTGACAGACATGTGACAGAAAGAGATGCTGCCAAACCTTAAAGTGAAAAAGGACGAGGATTCAAACACCCAAAGAGTTTGGGTTGTTTTAAAACTCAAGGTAATATGTACAAAATCTGAGGCAAAAATCTGCTTTAATTATACAAACAATGAATCTTCAGAACACCTTAAGTCAGGAGTTCTCAACTTTTTTTAAGCCGGGGGCCAGGTCACACTCCCTCAGACGGTTTCAGGGGTCAGACGGCCATTTTGCCCTTTCTCCACCACATGGCACTTCCTGGTGTGGTGGAGGCGGTGGGGAGCCACATGAAATGGTGCCATAGGTTGAGAATCCCTGCCTTAAATGGTGAGAAATAAGTGCAGTGCACTGAATACAATGATGGTCTTGGACTCTGGAGACCAGGGTTCAAATCTCCACCTGGTCGTGGAAACCTGCTCTTGGAGTGGAACTGACAAAAACACTCTTCAAATATCTCACCTTGACAGCCTTATTATGGTCACTAGAAGTTGGTTGTGACTTGATGGCACATTACAAATCTAAGTGATACATTTAGGTCTTCCATTAAGTAACCAGAAGCCAAAGTAAGGATATGTTATCATTCTGAACCTTTCCAGCCTGTATGAATTGCTGTATTAGTCTTGCCAAACCTGTAGCAGGAAGTCTTCTGCTCACGTTATAGCAGTAGCAATGACACTTATATACTGCCCCATAGCACTTAGTGCACTCTCTGGGCGGTTTACAAGTTAATTAGCATTTTGTCCCCAACATGCTGGGTACTCATTTTATTGACCTTGGAAGCATGGAAGGCTGAGTCAGCCTTGATCCCCATCAAGATTGAACTAACAATGCTTTTGGCCAAAAGAAACTGCCCTCCACAGATGGCCGCAGCAAGTGCCTCATCTGTCTCGGAGAGAACCACCAGACTCAAACTTGCACTCACTGCAAGAAATTCACTCATATGGCGATAAAGAATAGACAAAATTGTCTCAAGTTCCACCTCATGTCTTCAGGGCTCGCCTGGTCTTAAGAACATAAGAACAGCCTTGCTGGAACAGGCCACAGCCCATCCAGTCCAGCATTCTGTCTCACACAGTGGCTCACCATTTCCTTCAGGGTATTCCCAAGTAGATGCCTTCACCTGCTTAGGATTCCCTGGAAATGATATTGAGAGATATCCTGCCTATCTCTCCAACCCGGAGGTTGTCCTTAAGTATCCATAATTATAGCCATTGATACTCTTGTCCTCCATGAACTTGTCTAAACCTTTCTTGAAGCTGTCAAGACTGACAGCTGTCACCACTTCTTCTGGCAGGGAGTTCCATAGACCAGTAATCCTCTGGGTGAAAAAGTACTTTCTCTTATTTGTTTGAGAACTAGTACCCAAAAGTTTCATGGAGTGTCCCCTAGTTCTAGTGTTATGCGATAGGGAAAACAGTTTTTCCTTATCTACTTTGTCCACACCGTGCATGATTTTATAAACTTCAACTAGCATAGTTTGCCCGGCGTTGCCGGGCTTTTTCCCCCCTGTGCTTTATATAAAACAATGAATTCTTTGTTGTTTTTTGTAAATGTTTTATTTTTTTAACTTTGTAAAGTTTTATAGGTTGGTTTTATAGGTTAAGATCAGCATTTTTTGCCCTGCCGGGCAGGTATAACATGTGTGCTTGTGGTTGGGGTGGTTTTGAGGGGTAGACATACACACAATATAAGCATACATGCAACACAACCACACACGCGCACACAATACACACACACACAACACATACACATACACACACAAAATACACACACAGCACACACAACACAACCACAATCATTCAATACACACATAAAGCACACACAATATCACCACACACTCATTCAATACACAAATACAAAACAATCACACACACACACAACACACACACACACAACACACACACAACACACACAACACAACCACACACTCACTCAATACACACACAACAACACACACAATACACACAGCACACACAACATAACCACACACACACACTCAATACACACACACAACACAACCACACAAACAACACAACTACACACAACACATCCACACAAACAACACAACCACCCACACAACACACCCACACACCCAACACAAACACACCCACACACAATACACACACACATGCCATAGCTCCATGGGGAGAGGACGGGCTCTTCCTCCCCCCCCGAAGCCTTGGTGAGCACACACACACACACACACACACACACACACACACACACACACACACACACACACACACACACACACACACACGCCGAAGCCTTGCAGGGGGAGGAGGGACTCTTCCTCCTCCCCCCCTGACGCCTCAGTGAGGACACACACACACATGCCAAAGCTTTGCAGGAAGAGGAAGGGCTCTTCCTCCTCCCCCCTGAAGCCTCGGTGAGGACACACACACACACACACACACACACACATGCTGAAGCTTTGCAGGGGGAGGAGGAGCTCTTCCTCCTCCCCCCAAGCCTTGGTGAGGACACCCAGGAGGCCTTTGCTGGGCGGGCGGGAGCATCGTTTGCCGGCTGGGCTGCTTGATTTTGGTGGCCCACACCCCACCAATGAAGGCCTTGGCGCCGGCATTGAGGGAGGAAAGGCCACACCATGGAGGCATGGAAGGTGAGTGGTCCAGCACAGAAGGCCGCTCTGGGGAGGCGCAGAGTACGAATTGCCCAGCTGCCAACAGGTAAGTGGGGCAGGGGACTGAGACTGGGGGGAAGGAGGTGGGTTCGTTCTCCCCCTTTCTTCTCTATGACCTGTGTGGGTGGCGTGCTCCCCAGGCCCGTTCCCCTCCTCAATTCCTCTCCCCCGCCCCACTTACCCGTTGCCAGTTGGGCCTTTCGTACTCTACGTCTCCCCAGTGCAGCCTTCTGTGCCGGGCCTCACCTTCCATGCCTCTGTGGCGCAGCCTTTTCTCCCTCTCCGCTGGTGCCGAGGTCTTCGCCGGTTGGGTGGGGGCCGCCAAAAGCAGGCAGTCCAGGATCCGACATGGCCAGCCGCCCACCGTGATGAGCTGGGGATGGCTTCCCTCCGGGAGACGAAGTGCCTCCTGGAGGGAAGTTGTTGGCGCATTGGCTTTCCCAGCCTCCTCCATGCTCATGTCCCTTAGCCTGATTGGCTGAGGGGTCACAGCACGGAGGACGCTGGGACTTGTAGTTTCTGACGTCCGCCGCTCGGCAAGGTTTTGAAACGCTACTTTTGATTGGTTGCGGCTCGTAAAACAAAGACTGAGTCCGTTGTTTTTATCATCTTGATTGGCTGACACTGGGAGAAACACGGCGAAACGCAATGCTTTTTGGGAAATGAAGTTGTTTCCCTTTCTTGCCAATGGTGGGGCTGATGCCCCAATCGCGATTTTTTAAACCATTCGTTGACCTGCGTAGCCACTTCGCCCGTGCTCTCGAAGGGAGGGAACGGATAAGTAGGGCGACGCACAGCAGCCCATAGCCAATTCCAACAGTGAACACTTGGTTTTATAGGTTAAGATCAGGTCACCTCTTAGACATCGTCGTTCAAGAGTGAAGAGGCCCAACCGTTGCAGCCTCAGATGGTAAGGAAGGTGTTCCAGTCCCCTAATCATTCTGGTTGCCCTCCTCTGCACTTTTTCCAGCTCCATAATATCCTTCTGGAGGTATGGCGACCAGAACTGTACACAGTATTCCAGATGGGGCCTCACCATAGATTTATAAAGAGGCAAAATGACACTTGCTGACTTATTTTCTATACCCTTCCTAATGATCCCTAACATTGAGTTTGCTTTTTTCACTGCTGAGGCACACTGGGTCTTCTACCACCAAACCGTGTGGTTGACCGTGTGCCGCCCCCATCACAGGCTTCTTCGACTGGCAGATCCATTGGTCAGCCCAGACTTTGCTGGCACAATTCCGATGTCGATTGCCATATACCGCCTCCATTGACGGATGATTTGGACTCTTCCTCTGAATCGGCACTGGAGGCGGCAACAGAGAATATGATGAACATCCCTGAGAAGACTTATATGGGGAACCTGTAGTTGACAAGGGACCCTCAAAAATGTATGACCTAGAGTCCTAATCCAGAAAATGGCGACAAAGGACAATGGCAAAAGACGGAGAGGAGGCAGAAGGACGAGGAGAGCAGTTTGGCCCCGGTGTAGGAGAAGGGAATGGTGGTCCCTTCCATGTTCCTTTGTCTTTTTCTTGTTGTTGTCTCCCATCTTGTCCTTCTTCTTCTAGGTCATCTCCTCTGTTCTTTGTCATTTCCCCGTTCTTTGTCGCCATGTTGACTTGAGGAATTTGAGCGGGAACTTGTTGGCTCATCGACGGTGGAGACAAGGCCTGAGACAAGAGATGGACCTTCAGATGATTTTGTCTATTCTTTATCACCAGACGGGTTTATTTCTTGCAGTGAGTGCAAGTTTGAGTCTGATGGTTTTCTCCGAGACAGATGCACTCGCTGTGGCCGTCTGTGGAGGGCAGTTTCTTTCGGCAGCCAGTACAGTACTTAAAGGCTGTTGTAGAGGCCATCAACAAAAATGGAACAACATATGAAGAACCTGGCCATATGCTGCAAAGAAGACGGTTAGGAGTTTGCCAGTCCTTTCCTAGGAAAGACTGGCAATAAAAAATTGAGTAGTATGCTGCTCGCCCCGCAAGGGGCGAGCGACAAAAAAAATTTGAGAATGGGTACCACTTCTCCCCGGAGGGGAAAAAACGGTGGAAAACACTTTCAAACTGGGTCTGCCCCTCCATGAGGAGGAACAGACCAGGAGTGGGCAATCCTGCCCGAGAGACAAGATCAACTGAAAAAATTAAATCAACCGCTTTTTGGTAAAGCACCAGAAAAATTGAGAGAGCTCTCTAACAGACTCCTGCTACTGCAGCGGAAAGAAGAGAACTGAGGAAAGCGTGCGAAATGGCACCTAAGGGTGGGTGATACGGCGGGCAGGCCTAATATGAAATCTTTAATCCAATTAGCTTTGAAGCTCCGTTAACGGCTTCGCGCAGGTGCAGATCCCAAAAGTGCGGATTCACAAACTACACGAAGGAGAACTACAAGTTGCCATTGGCATCTTGAAGTTACTTTCTGGATCAAAACTATCTGGTCACACTTGCCACATGGGTTACTGTGACAGATGCAGCTCTTTTACCTGCTTCTGTTTACCCCTGGATTAAAGTGGCAGGTTTGATGATAAAGGGCTTTTTATCAGGTGTTTTGGAGCTGCTGACCACTCTTTGTCTAACAAAACTGGGAGAGACATCGGAATCTCTATTGCCAGGATAGAATCTGACCTCGAGTCTGCAGCCCCATTTTAAAACTTTGAACAGAGGAACCTTGCACAGTATTTGACCATGATTTCTGGGACTTCTATGGGTTTTTTCACAATCCACAGCTCTGAGGTGTCCAGCTGAATGAAGATGTGTTTGGGTTCAAAAGCTAGCTAATCTTTGTGATTTTTCTGGTGGTCTAATAAAGATATTATTCTCTCTTACCTTTATACTATGACAGTGGTGAGCCTGTGGCACGCGTGCCAAAGGTGGCACTCAAAGCCATTTCTGTGAGCACCCGTGCATTCATCCCAGCACAGATTTTGCCTCACCCCTCTGCCCAGCAGCCCAAAGGGAGCGTTTCCTTCCTCCCCTGTTGCTGTGTTGGCACGTTGCGATAAATAAGTGGGTTTGGGGTTGCAGTTTGGGCACTCGGTCTCTAAAAGGTTCACCATCACTGTACTATGACATGTCTTTTACTAACCTATTGTCAGTTACTGAAATGTTCATCATGTAGGAACACACTGGTGTAGGCCTGATCCAAAATAATGTTGGCAGAATGGAAATTTCCAACAGCTATGACAACTGCTTGCACAATAACTTTGTACTAATTCTAATAATATGCAACAGATCTTGCACTAGTACAGTGATACAATTGGATACAACTCTTGATATTTATGAATTCTGCAAAATATTCATTAATTGAAGTATTATTTCCACTTCCCCTTAGATGCTGAAAATTCAGTACTAAGCTTTTTGCAGCATTATTGTTAGATAATTTTTCATAGTGATCAGTGTTATTATTTTTACACTAGTGTATATGTTTTGGCATGTTATTTTTATCAATTTTCTTTTCTGACAAAAAAGTAAGATGCAAATATTGAATCAAAACTGTGAAAACTCCAGGATTACTCTGAATGCATAATTCATATTATTCAAGGTAAGAGAAAAGCAATCTTAGATTTGTTTATTGTATCTTGCTCACAGGATTTAATCTCTCAGGGTAGACAGTGACATCATCTAAATATTGTTTATGGTACTTCAGTAAAGTTCTATTTTACTGTTCTCCATCATATATATGATGTCACCAAAATCTATCAGTGAGGCTAAGCAGCCTTGATCTGAACTCCTCCTAGACTCATCAAGGCATTTCAGCCCCATTGCGTCTTAAGTATAATATTTCATTAAATATCATGCTCACAGTGGCTTATTATGTAGGGAACACACTAATTTTAGAAAACTGATTATCTAGTTCTTTATTACACAGAGTTATTGCCACTAAGGTCAGGTTTTACACAGGAACTATGGCAACAAAAACTCAATATGCTTTGGTTGGCAATGATGGAGCTAGATTTATTAGCAACAGTGTTCCACTTAATAGCTAACTCAACCTTTTTGGCATTCTTGCCCTCGGCTCTGTCCCAAAAGTTAAATGTTTTGCATGAGGGAAAGAAAGGAGGTAAATGTAAACTCGGTGCTTTCTGGGTTGAAAGGATTTTTGCTGGAATTATTCCTCTCAGGGGACGCCCAAATGAGGCACCTTTCATGTCCCCAAGATCATTTCCCACCCAAGTGATCCCTATTTATGTACTTGCAATTTCTTGTTTTCGAACTGCTAAGTTGGCAGGAGCTGGGACAGAGACGGGCACTCATTCCATCATGCAGTACTTGGTTCTTGAACTGCTGACTTGCTGACCTTCCAGCTTACAAAGCGAGCTTCTTAACCACTGAGCCACTGCAGTCCCTGTTTGGGTTTAAATTCTGCACATATCCACAAAGCTAATTTCCATAAACAACTATTACTTAAGAAAACCAAGAGTTTTAGTATTTGGATGCCACAGAAATATGTGAACAACATCAACAACAGTAATTTAAGCAGCAAAAACTGCCAGGGACACAGTATAGAAAACTCAGCCTAGCACTCTGTTCTTGAACTTCAATTCCCAGAAGCCCTGATCAGCAGGAGTTATGACTTCAGCTTCTGGGAATTGAAGTCCCAAGAGCACCTGGAGTGCCAAGGTTTGTCATCAAGGACCTAGGACAACTTCCTTGTGTAGTCAAGCCCTTATTTAGTACTCCTAATTTGGACAGGAAAGCAAAGCAAGACTTTGAGGAGCGTATAGCTAAAAATACTCAGAGAAATAACAAAGACTTCTTTAAGTACGTTAGAAGTAAGAACCCAACTAGGAAGGCCATTGGACCATTAGATGACAATGGAAGGCAAGGGGTTATTAAAGAGGAAACAGAGATTGCAGAGAGACTCAATGAATTCTTTGCTTCAGTATTCACTGAAGAAGACAGAGACCACATGCCCAAAACAGAGCCTATCTTCGTAGGGAGGGAAACCAAAGAATTAAGCCAGATAGAAATAACCAGGGAGGAGGTCCTTGAATGTCTTGTTAAACTAAACACTAACAAATCACCAGAACCAGATGGCATCCATCCACGAATTCTCAGGGAACTTAAAGATAAAATTGCTGATCTCCTAGCCAAAATATATAATCTTTCCCTCAAATCAGGCTTTGTGCCTGATGACTGGAAGGTAGCGAATGTAACACCAATTTTCAAAAAAGGATCCAGGGGTGATCCAGGAAATTACCGACCTGTCAGTTTCACATGTGTCCCAGGTAAAGTGATGGAAACCATCCTAAAAGATAGAATTAATAGGCACATAGAAGAGAAGGCGCTGCTAAAGGAGAGCCAACATGGCTTTTGCAAGGGCAAATCATGCCTCACTAATCTGTTGGAATTTTTTGAGAGTGTCAACAAGCATGTGGATAAGGGGGATCCAGTTGACATTGTTTATCTGGACTTTCAGAAGGCTTTTGACAAGGTCCCACACCAAAGGCTCTTGAATAAACATGCCAGTCATGGAATAAAGGGACAGGTCTTATCCTGGATCAGCAACTGGCTAAGGGACAGGAAACAGAGGGTAGCACTAAATGGACACTTCTCCAAGTGGTGGGAAGTAAAGAGTGGGGTCCCCCAAGGTTCAGTACTGGGACCCCTGCTTTTCAACCTCTTCATAAATGATCTAGAAGTAGGAGTAAAAAGCAAGGTAGCCAAATTTGCTGATGACACTAAATTATACAGGGTAGTGAAAACTGTGAGAGATTGTGAGGAGCTCCAGAGGGATCTCTTGACACTGGGGGAGTGGGCAAAGTAGTGGCAAATGAGCTTCAACATTAGTAAGTGCAGAGTGATGCATGTTGGGGCAAAGAACCCCAATTACATTTATAAACTGATGGGTTCAGAACTCTCTGCAACAAACCAGGACAGCTCAATGAAGGTGTCAACCCAGTGTGCCTCAGCAGTGAAAAAAGCAAACTCAATGTTAGGGATCATTAGGAAGGGTATAGAAAATAAGTCAGCAAGTGTCATTTTGCCTCTTTACAAATCTATGGTGAGGCCCCATCTGGAATACTGTGTACAGTTCTGGTCGCCATACTTCCAGAAGGATATTATGGAGTTGGAAAAAGTGCAGAGGAGGGCAACCAAAATGATTAGGGGACTGGAACACCTTCCCTACCATCTGAGGCTGCAACGGTTGGGCCTTTTCACTCTTGAACGACGGCGTCTAAGAGGTGACCTGATTGAAGTTTATAAAATCATGCACGGTGTGGACAAAGTAGATAAGGAAAAACTGTTTTCCCTATTGCATAACACTAGAACTAGGGGACACTCCATGAAACTTTTGGGTACTAGTTCTCAAACAAATAAGAGAAAGTACTTTTTCACCCAGAGGATTACTGGTCTATGGAACTCCCTGCCAGAAGAAGTGGTGACAGCTGTCAGTCTTGACAGCTTTAAGAAAGGATTAGACAAGTTCATGGAGGACAAAGGTATCAATGGCTATAATTATGGATACTTAAGGACAACCTCCGGGTTGGAGAGATAGGCAGGATATCTCTCAATGCCATTTCCAGGGAATCCTAAGCAGGTGAAGGCATCTCCTTGGGAATACCTTGAAGGAAATGGTGAGCCACTGTGTGAGACAGAATGGTGGACTGGATGGGCTGTAGCCTATTCCAGCAAGGCTGTTCTTATGAGATTACTTCTGTCCAAATTGTTGCACATCAATTTAAATCTGTTGAAAGGACCTGTAAACTATCAAGACCACTTGAGCTTTCGGTGACAGTGATAATCTAACAGCAATATCAAATGGCAAAACTGTTTCAGGAGTTCAACGCTTTTCAGAATACAGTACTAATTCACCAGATAATTTGCAACTTTCACAACCTCACACCTCAAAGTAAAATTCTGTTGGAATTAAGTCACAACCCCCACAAGGGCAAAAGAAGATGGCAGCAGAAAATGAGATGGGTAGACCGTATTGTTGATGCAATGGACACAGAGCTGAGCGGGTTGAGGAGGAGGACAGAGGTGCCTGGCAGGCAATGGTCCATGGGGTCTCATAGGGTCGGAATTGACTGTGGGGCTAAACAACACAAATCCAAGCAAAGCAGTGCAGCTAAAGAAGGGAGCAGCATTCACCAGGCTTTTGTTTACCGGTAGTTGGAAACTGGGATACCAACTGCCTTTGCTATTCAAACTGAGCATTAAATGACCATTGCTGTGATACAAACAGCTGGCGTCAGGGATGGTGGTGATTAAGCGACATTTTCTTCATTCCAGAAAATTTACAGGGAATGTGTGAATTGTTAAAGAAGAACTGTTTGGTAGTAACCATAGCCTTGGGTGGAGAGAATGCGGAACACAACAGTTGCTCCAATGCACGCCCAATAATGGCTCCCTACTGGCAACCAGCTTCCTGGCTTGACACCCATTCAGGGGCTTCAAACATTACATACACAGATTTAACATTTCTTAAATAACAGCTCCACAAAGATAATATAGTAGACCCTCACATAACGACGTTACTTGGTTCCCCAAGTAGCGTTGCTATGCGATTTTTGTTGTTATGCGGGTTTCTATGGAGTTTCCCGCATAATGGCATTTTTAGCGTCGTTGTCGGATAATGACGGTTATTTTAGCATCGTTATCCAGACAATGACACTAAAAACGTTGTTATACATGGTGCATAACGACGCACTGTTAAGCGAAAATGATGCTATCCGAACGCGTTGTTATGTGAGGGTTGACTGTAATGGGATTTGTTGATGCAGTCAAACTGAAAGCTCATTAAAAAAAAACAGTGGGATGAAATGTCAAGTCAATCAGACCCATGTGAAAGATATATCTTATGTATTGCATAGCTCAGTGTTTCCCAATCTTAGGTTTTTTGGACTTCAATTCCCAGAAGCCTAAGTCAATTCCTCAAAGCAATGATCAGCCAATGGACTGACTTAGGCTTCTGGGAATTGAAGTCCACCAGTGTTCCGCAGAACATAGTTTGGGAAACACTGATAGCTCATAGTATACAAAGACTCTTCTCTCCACCTCTTTTTTCTTTCATATTAACTTTTGATTACAAAAAATAGGTCTTAATGTTGGACCAACAAGGAGAAGAACTGCCACGGACAAATCGCTATGGACAGAAGTTGCGCGGAATGTCATTGTGGATACATCTACTCATACAAGAACTCCTCACTGAATAATGACTCCAAGGTATAAATCTCTTTCATTTCAAAAACTACCATCTCTCTATGCATGGTGTGGAAAGCCAAGTACAAATTTTCCATGTGCTGCATTACATCGTCTCTCCTAAATATGCACCTTTCATTCAAAGCATCAGGTACTCTGTACTTGAGATGTGCTACCATGTTGGCATAATACAAATTCTGTGTGATGTCAGAACCTGGAAACCTCAGCAACAATACCAAATGGCTTAGGATACAAAGACCAAACAGAATTTAAAACTACTTACCTTCAGGCTGTACTCCAAAGTTATTTTTTGACTAAATGTACGTTGCCTGAGCTCTGCTCTTCCAGCAATATGCCAAAAAACTGTTGCTTAGCAACAGAAGTAGTAAAGCACACTAAATTAACCCTGCGAAGCACATTTGCAGAGGGCATCTCAGTGTGGGCACATGAGACAGTCAAATCAAAATTTCTATCAGAAGAGATAGTTAAGGATGAGATACTAAACTCTCATCTATCCAATACAGAGAGATAAATGCTGTATTTTTAATGCTAAGCAAACTCTGCAAGTCTTGAATACTTTCCCCTCTAATAGTAAAGGTTGCCCTTGCTCGAAAGCCAGTCATATCTGACTCTAGGGTTCAGTGCTCATCTCTGTTTCAAAGCTGAAGAGCCAGCGCTGTCTGCTTCTGCAAACGTTTCCGTGGTCACATGGCAGGCATGACTAAATACCGGAGTGCACAGAATGCTGTTTACCTTCCCACAAAAGTGGTCCCTATTTATCTACTTGCAATGTCTTGCTTTCGAACTACTATGTTGGCAGGAGCTGGGACAGAAACGGGAGCTCACTCCGTCATGCAGCACTCAGGTATCGAGCTCCAACCTTCCAGTCTTCAAGCGCTGAACTTAGTCTTAACCACTAAGCCACTGCAGTCCCCTCTAGTTGTATATTATTAACTCTACCCAATTAAAAGATACTTAAGAGCCGGACAATACAAAACAAAGACATTATTCCTGGCTATCTGACACAACAATAGTTTCCATACTTTGATAATAACTTCCAAAAGAAATAGCAGTCTTCCACATAGCTAGACAGGGTATAAACAGGGTCCTATGGTCTTTAAATCATTCCTGTAAGACACTTTTCTTGCTTGAGGGAAGATGAAGAATTTTTGGCTCCCTGGACAGGCAAAATTTCAGAATCATCCAGAAAATGGAAATTAAGAAGGCTAAGGAGCTCACAAGAAACTAGACCAAACAAAACACTCTATGATATAGCAGCCAAGATATTGTATTTGTACTGACCCAAATGTTACCAGCAGTAGTGATATGCCAGATAGAAGGATGCAATTTTATCTTCTTTTTTTGCATATTTTTTTTAAAAATACATTTTTATATTTTATATTTTTAAGAGTATGTTTTTTAAGAATGTAGAGCTCTTACATAATGAAATTACAAAGTCACCATGCCTTAAGAATTACTAACCATAAGGAGGTTGCACAGAGGCAAATATCCAAGAAGTGAGGCACGGGTTTTTCAAGCATTCTGGAAGCTATGTTTTCTATCTGCTCCAGCCTTATCTTGTGTCCCATCTTGACTCCTTCTGTGTCTCATTGATGAGATGTGTACATTGGTCTTAGTCCATGAGCAGAAATATTTGGAAAGAACATCTATCTGTTTTACAGTAATAAATGTGTGTTTGCGATGCAGAGCATTTGCTCTGCTTTGGAAAGAAAGAAGCTTCCGTGTGGATTTGACAGACATTTCCAGGAGTTTGTGATGGGGATACGATCCACAAAGGAATACTAGAAGTCCAAATGCTTCTGGCTAGATCAGGGGTCAGAAAATTTGGCTCTCCAGGGGTTCCTGGCCTTAAATTACCAGAAGCCCAAGTCAGTAAACCTGCTGATCAGGGATTTTGGGAATTGGAAATTGAAGTCAAAAAAACATCTGGAGAGCCAGATGTTGTAAATGAAATACAAACATGTCTTTTCAACCATACATGCTCAATCTTTAACAGCAGTATAAGGAGAGCTCCATTTAGGCTTAAGGATCTAGGCTGGAGCAAAACTCCTACACCTAGCCTATTTTGTGCAGGAAGAAATGGAAGTACAGTATCTCAAACCAAGATACACCCACTCACCCATTTCTCCCTTAAAATATTATTTTTCTTTTAGGGGAGAAATTGTGTTTGGATACATTATCCCACCTCTTCGGAGTAACCAACACATTACACAAATTCATATTTTGTATGATTACCGGTATGTTTGATAAGGAAAGGAAAGGGGAGGCTATTAAACAACAACTGTTAAAACAAATCATGTCGTATTTTCTTGTATTTACAGTGGCCGTCTTTTCTCTGTGCAGCTGTTCAGATTTTCTCAAAATGTGTCTCACACACTAAAGGCATAGTTACACAAGGCTGAGGTTATTCTATGACAGTGATGGCGAACCTTTTAGAGACTGAGTGCCTGAGGAGAAGGCACATGGGCAGGCACCATGAGTGCCCACACAACCATGTGATGTCGCCAGCACACTTTCAGCAAAGTCACGTGGGTGCATGTGCGTGAATGCTGCTCGAGGTGTGCCAGTGACACCATATGTGCGCCTTCCCCCCTGTGGGTGCTCCCCACCCCCATACATGCTCCCCACCTTACCTCACCCAGGTGCAGCCTCCCAGCTACACCCCCCCCCCAGCCAGGATTTCAGCCTCCCCTCTAGCCTCCCCTTTGGCAGAGGGAGAGGGGTAGTGGGGAAGCGGCGCTGGTTGGGCTGGGTGGGGCTTCCCCTTGATGGTGCACATGTCAAAAGGAAGGCCTCTGCATGCCACTTCTGGCACACGTGCCATAGGTTCACCACTAGGGTTCTATGAGTTGCTCTCAGCTAAAGTCTATAATACAAGACCACTTCTAGTGGATCACACTAATATGTCCATGTATTCTGTCTTTTTGTTTTAACAGTGACCATGCAGTATTCATCCGATAGGATGAACAAATGGGAAAGTTGCAGCTATTCCAAAATTCCTAGAACTGCAACCTTGATCATTAGCTGAGGCAGATAAATATCTAAAAGAAAGCAGACTTACTGATGCCTTTTGGGTCAGGACATAACAAGTGTTGCTTCTCACCCTAATCAGAATGCTTTTTAGCTGAACCAAAAGAAATGGTAATGTGACACTTAAACTCAAGATGTGCAAAAATATTCATATTTTCAGCTTCCTATCTAATTCAATTAACATCCCTTGAATGCACTGTGAAATTCAGCCACTAAAAACTGCAAGGGGGAGGAAACGTAATGTTTTTATTATTATTTCAAAATTTGAAATATACAGATACAAGATACAACATGAAAGATTATTATTTTTCTTTCTATTTTATTATTTTGTTTCTATTTTATTATTTTTGTTTCTATTTTATTATTTTGTTTCTATTTTAGTATATTCTATTTTTGACTTGTTGGTTTCTTTTTAAAAAAACAACAACAGTGTAACTCCTTCATCAAACCTGCTATTTGCAAATAGCATTTCATGAAGTTTGTTCATTTTAACTTGCAAAACTACTGCTAGGCTCAGATCAATGTCTGCCCACCATTATTCTGCTCATGTTTATCCAACACTAGAAGCTATTTTAAACACTAAATAAACACACCTGGAGAAAAGAAATGAAACTACACAGGCACCATACACATAATTCTCAGCACTGTCTCAGATTCACATTGGCTGTTTGCACAGGTAAAGCGAAAATGGAAACAAAAGTCCAGTGCTTACTAGGACTAGCTTCTCCAAAAGATATGACAATATTTTTCATCCCAAACCAAATTGGTGACGTGCCATCACTTTTTTAAACATGAAAGAACTCAACAAAAAATTCCATTTTTATATATACCACAGATTGCTTCAAAGAAGCCTGACTCACACACAAAGGAGCATCCATTTGAGTGATTAAGGAAGGAAGTAACAGAATGTCTTACCTCTGAATTTTTTAGGAGGGTTGTTAAGATCACCTGCTTCTGGCTGTACAACACACCGGTCATCTACAAGCCTGAAGTAGAAAGCAAGGAAAATTTTTGATTATTAAAAATGAAGGTAGTTAATTGGCAATAGCACCACTGATTCTTGACTCCCAGCAGCATGTAAAGTAAAAGCTGATAATATTTTATGCATTTAAAGAAATATTTAAATAAAAACACGTTTAACACTAGTTTTAAAGATTAAAGGCCTTTCAAAATAACACAGTTTGGGAATGCAACTGGGACAGAGCTGGTTCAACTCTTTTTGGGGGTAAGATCTACAATCATTAAACTACTGCAAATGAAATCTTTTAGCCCCCTTCTAACTTAAGAATAGATAAACAAATTGTATACATGTATGATAGATATTCCAGCATCAGAAGGACAGCACTGACACCAAACGATATCTATATATAATTCAAATTTTAATCACTTGTCTTACAGCAGGGGTGGCCAACCTTGGTGATCTGGGTGTTCTTGGACTTCAATTACTAGAAGCCCAAGTCAGCATGCCACCGGATGTATTTACAATGACCCATGGCATTTAAAAAGAAACTGTAGTTGCGTCCTGCATCTTGTCTCCAATGTCTACTCTAAACCTATGAGTCAAATACACTAAAATCCCTAATTTATAATACAGCCATTCTTAATCATCTCATCAGATTCTGTTCGTGTTGCTGTAGCAAAGTATGTTGGGTTCTAAATGAGGAAAATACTGCAACTGGATTCTGGAGGTCAATGTTGAAAGACTATAGACACTTACATAGAGATAACTCTAAAATTCTTAGAGGTTGAAGTCTAGCTGTATACTTTATGTGCATAAGACAATTGTTGTATTTTTCAGATGTTGAAAAAATTCTGACCCCCATCCCATTTGTCCTGTCTTGGAATCCTATTTGTCCTGGGGAAACCATTAGGAATTGCAGGACAAGAAGAATTCTTTAATTTCAAAAAACCATCATTGCTGGGATTTATTAGCTGCAGACATTTTCAGAAATTATTCATTCAATTGATTTATATATCGGATCGTTAGTGCAAGCACTACAGTGGGTGGTTTACACAAGTTTAAAACATACAGCCCTGAATATCTCATGAGAACAAGGAATACATTTTTAAAAAACAGTATGTCAGTACAATAGAAAATTATTATAACCATAGATATGAATAATCTTATAAAAAACCAGAATTAGGAAAAAATAGTTAGTAACAGCATCCCAAAGATTCAATGATTAAATAAACCTTTAAATAATTCTGTCTTTACCATCTTTTTAAACACAAGGAGGGAAGGAGCCTGGTGTATCTCTGTTGGCATTTTATTCTAGTAATTAGAGGTAAATCAAAAAAAAAGACACAATTCCTTGTACAGTAAAACACCTACTTACGTAAAAAGTCTGTTCTGTAGGCTTGTATGCAAATTGGTTTTTTACTTAACTCGAGGCAAACCCATAGGAAAAATGAATTTTTACATAACTCAAAGCAAACCCATAGGAAAAATGAATTTGTACATAACTCGAAGCAAACCCATAGGAGAAATGAATCTTTTTACGTAACTCGAAGCTAACCCATAGGAAATTGTGATATGTAAATCGGAACATTTATGTAAATCGGGACATGGTTTTAGTGCAAAAATCATTATGTAACTCGAAGCATATATAAGTCGAGGTTTTACTGTATTCACCTTTTTTAGTGTGTAACAATGTTTATGAACATGAACTAAGAGGAGTGAGTGAGACAGATAGCTGATTTCTGGGAGACACGTTCTAGCAATATCAAGGTCCTAAACTATTATGGACTTTAAAGGTCATCACCAACACCTTGAATTGAAAATGTAAACTAATAGGGAGTCAATGAAGATGTGCACTGATCCCAAAAGTTGGACATGAGTGGCTTTCGAGCAAGGGAGACTTTTACCTTTAATGTTGTGTACATAGGGTCACCCTTGAAGTCACTATGGAAACTTCAGAAGGTACAAAATGCAGTGGCCAGACTGATCATTGGTGTCAGAAGATATGAATGCATATCTCCAGTCTTGGTGAGATGAGTATCGAAGTCGTTCTTGGGCCGGCGCACACCTGTTTCAGAGGCCCACAAGTGCTGCACAGTTAAGAGACCATGGTGATTTGGCTAACGAGGCCAGGAAGGATGTGCTTTCTCAAAGTTGGCCCAAGAAAGCCAGGTCTAGCATAGCTGGGCAAGAGGTTCGCAGGGAAATGGCGATCTGTGACTGATGTCGCAGTTAAAATTAAAGTAGCAAAGCCCTTGTCACGAGACTTCGAATTTATTTTTTATTTATTTATTTTATTTATTTATTGTTCGATTTATACCCCGCCCTACTCGACCAGGGCCAACTCAGGGCGGCTTACAACAGATAAATCAAATACAGTATAACAAATGGAATACAATATAACAATATAAACAATCACGCAAAATACAATAGCATACAATTGCAAATTACAAAATTACAAATCAGTACAAAATAAATATACCATAGAATCACGACGTAACAAAGCAAAACTTAATGTACTTAACAATGTACAATATACCAACCCCCCACCCCCACCCCACCCCAACAACATCTCAGACAGTGACCAGAGACACCAAAGAAACAAGCCTTGCCTGCTTTCAAAACCCAGCAGGACGACAAAGTTGTAGACCCGCATAGTCCCGTCGCCCTCCGTCCCAACGTAGCTGGCTCCAAGCAGTGGCCATGGCATCAGCTGGAACTATGTTAACGATGGCTCCTGTCATCCTATCTGCAGGGACGACCACTATCTGTAACTCCCAGCGACGACCAGACCAGAGAGAAAACCAAGCAGGTGGCGACTCATGCGGCCGGGCCAGGAGAGGAGCGTTGCGCCTTTGCTGCGGAGATGGTGGTGGCGTTTTTGTAGCCCCAGAGCTACAAGGCCAGCTGCTACCACTCTCGCTGACCGGCCGGGCCAGGAGAGGAACGCGGCGCCTTCGTGGTGGAGATGGTGGTGGCGTTTTTGTAGCCCCAGAGCTACAAGGCCAGCTGCTACCACTCTCACTGACCGGCCGGGCCAGGAGAGGAGCGCGGCGCCTTCGTGGTGGAGATGGTGGCGGCGTCTTTGTAGCCCCAGAGCTACGAGGCCAGCTGTTACCACTCTCACTCTCACTCTCCCATGCGAAAACACCCTTATCTAGTTTTGGGGAACAGTACAACCTTGAAGCTGGGCAAGGTGTGTGGGAGTAGAGTTCACTCTTCTGTAGCTGAATTCCAAGCCTCGAATCAAAATTTCTCCTCTGACAACGCTCCCACAAAGTAATCCAAAAGCTGTAATCCTTCTCTTAGGAAAAAGGCTGTATTGTTAAATATTCCCATTCAACTGCTCCACTTTGGGAGGAGCAGAAAGAGCGCTCTTGACAATCAATGTCCTTTTATGATTTATTGAAGAAAATAACAGAGTCCAATAAATGCAAAGTAATAGAAAAATTGCATAGTCTCAGAAGAAATTCTAAGTGTCGATGTCTCTGCAAAACCTAAGGCCCATCACCTCTGGATTTTAGGCTAAGTGCGGCGGTGTCCCGCCACCCCATATGAGACGGTTTGATGGGGGAGGAGTCTAGCTCAGATGTGAAGAGAGATAGAGCCTCCGGCTGAAATCCAAATTTGACTTTCAAACAGAGCAAAAGCCCTGGTTTTTATATCATTTTTCCTGGGAAAGTGACCTTGAGAAGTGCTAATTAACTTCTCAGTGACAGGTTTTGTGCATAGATCAAAGGATACCAGGTGGCTATCTTATCTATGTTCCATCTTAGCCCGTGAGATAGAACATCTTCCCAGACAGAGACCTTGGGAAGGTCTCTGTCAGGGAAATATGTCTTTGGCTTTAGGAAGCAACCTATGTTGATAGTCCTAATGTTTATGTTACAAGATCACAATGTATTTAGCTGGAAAAGGTTAACAACTGCAAAAGAAAATATTATGATAGCAGTGGTGATGCCTCTCATAACTCACAGGTATCAGACAATGAGGGATTTTGAAATTACCAGCAAGATCTTCCTTTCTCTCTCTTATCTGCTTTCTTCAGCAGACCATGCAGAAGGCTGATTCCCAAAACAATGGTGAAACATCTAGATACTATAAATAGAATCAGGACTGTAACGAGCTAGCTATACCTGCAATTATTTGGGAAGGGGGGTGTTTGGTAGTTCTGATTATCCAAGTGCCTGTGTGTTTCCATGTTTTTCATTTTTGTATTTTCTAAATTTATGCCCAAAGACTTGTCTCCGTGATTTTTCTACTACCCTGCAGTGTCTTCTGTTCTAAACGTATTATAACTCTTTCCCTCTTCTAAGATGTACTAAAACATCTGAACCACTCCCTAATGGCTTCCCCTTTGTCTTTGTAAAATAGTCTCAAAGCTTACTCCAACATAACCTTGTGCATGACAGAATCTCTCCAGTCTCAATTTTTAAAAATAGTTTATTTAAACTTAACATTTAAAACACAAAAACATCATTATCACATACATCAATAGATCATACAATTTTACATCAACAAAACAATTCACTCCATGCTCCCCACCCCATGGGACTTGTGCTTCCAATTTGTATCCAATCCAATCAAACTTTATTGCGATCGATGACCAGTGCAGTAAAAAGGGTTTGTGCATGAAATACTGTTAAAATGCACCCCCACAAACACAGTCATTTGAAATAAAATAGAATAGAATAAAATCAGTTTTTAAATTTATGCTACATTTGGGAAAGGTATCTAGTTTAAAAAGAATAAAACAGCACATAAAACAGTTTAAAAGTTATAGTTACAGTTATAAAATAAGGAAAAAAATGTCTATATATAAGTGCACATAGTGGATATAATTACATGAGTAGGATATAAAACAGAATTACTAGTGCAAAATAAAAATAATTACAAATTGGCTCCAATTTGTAATTATTTCACTTCTATCAACAATGTTCTATATGTTCGTGCCTGTTTCCCAGAAAATTGTACACTCTTGTCTTGGTTTTGTTCCTTTTGCTTTGATTAGTACATATTCTATAAATTCCCCCCAAATCTCTTTAAAGTCATTTTTCTTTGTTAGTCCTTTCTTAAACTTTAATTCAGAAATTAATCTATCATTCATTGCAATATTCCGAAATTCCCCATACTAATCATCCAGGTCTGTTTCACAATGTATTTTCCATTTTTTCACAATAAGTAACCTTGTAGCTGTCATCATTATGAACATTTCCCTCTTTTTTTTGTATATTAATGCTTCCTAAATCCATTAGTAGTGCGATTCTGGGACATAATACTAATTTTTTAGATAATATTTGATTAATTTCATTAAAAACTTCCCCCCATGTTTTCTTAACAGGTTCACATTCAATTTCTTTGTGATCTCTGTGAATAAGATTTATCCAACCTCAGAAAATTCTAGAGCTTTAGCCTGGAAAAATCCCTCATCCTCAGCTACTGTGCACGCTGTACCACTCCCTAATGGCTTCCCCTTTGTCCTCATAAAATAGTCTCAAAGCTTACTCCAACATAACCTTGTGCATGACAGAATCTTTCCAGTCTCAAATTTAATAATCTTCCCAACCAGAGAGTCCTGTGTTGCCAACATTGACTGAGTTAATTAAACAGTCCAGCAGAAGCCTTCCTCCATTTCACATATCTCAAAAATGGTAGAGAATTTGTACAGAGTGGAGGAAGGAGGAGCAAACTCCATCTTTAAATATTCAGTGCCTAACTCAGTAACTGTATAGATGACACGCTCTAAGGGGAAATATCCCAGTGGTTTAGGTATCTGGCTGCAGAGACAAAGGTTGAGAGTTTTGAGTTTTCTCTGTAACTCCCAGGAGAAGAGCGAGGCTATATAGCCTTGGGCAGGCTGCATAATTCTAGAAAGCTCCCAGAAAAAAGGAACTGAGAAAACTTTATGGAGAGCCTGGGGTAATTTTGAGAGGATAAACTGTGCATGCTGAAATGACCCAGACTTGCAAAAGAAATGTATGAAATAAAGGAATCCAATATATCCTAGGAAACTCCATTGGACATTAGTCAAAGCTTTCTTGATCAGCATTGTTGTTTGCATGAGTTGTGTCAATGCTGTGGGCACATTCTGTTGGTCTAAGGGCCAGCCTGCACTCTGTGACTCCACCCTGCATGTCTCCCCCTTCCCCCAGGCAATTACAGTGTCAAACTTTGGCAGCAAATCACACTGTTGAATTGTAGAAATTAATTAAATCCATTTAAAACAAACACTTTGCCAGCAGCAAATTACTACTGAAATTTGGTGATGAACCATTGTTGTTATCTGTCATAGCTGCTTCCAACTTATGGCAACTGCCTCAACTGATGGCCTTCCAAATATCTTATAATTAACAGTGTTGCTCATGTCTTAAAAACCAAAGGCCATGGCTTTCTTTGAGTCAATCCATCTTGGGTTTTTTTTCCCTTTCGACTTTTCCTGGCATTATTTTCTTTTTCTCTGAACCCTGTCTGTTTATACATCCAAAGTATGAAAGTCTCTGGGTAAAATAGGAAGAGTTTAGGCTTGCTTTGTTTAAGAACCCACTTACTTGTTTCTCTGGTAATCTGAGGTAGCTGTAAAATTCCACCATATTTCAAATGAATTGATTTTTCCCCTTTTGCCCTTCTTGAAAGACCATCTTTCACATCCACATATAGCAGGAGTTTCTCAACCTTTTCAAGCCATGGCCCGGCCCATGCCCCCTCAGACAGCTGAGCAGGCCAGACTGGTGGTTCCCCCCATCATAAATGCTGCCATAGAATGCATCTGCGGCTGTAGTAAATGCGTCCACTTTCACTTCCAGTGGTGGCGGCGGCAGCATGGGCCACATGAAATGGTGCTGCGGGCCAGACCTGTAGGTTGAGAACCCCTGACATATAGTAGCAGAAATGCCACTGTAAATCATGACCTTTGTTTCTAGTGATGATTTGTGGATTTTTTCTAGTTCTTCCTTAGTAACATTATTATATAATTCTTCTGTAATGTTCAACTGAAAAAAATATCTGCACATCTCTCTTTAGCCATCAACAGTAATTTCAAGTCATTACTATTTTCTAACTGCAATATGATGTCATCCAAATATCTTAATTTACTGATATTTCCTCCACTCATTTTCATTCCTACTTCACCTGAACCCAAGTATAGTCTTCCTGTGTGTAAAGTAAATGTAGAGGCTACATACGGTATATTATTTACCATGCATTTATCTATTCCAAATTGAGCTTGAAAATTTCTAGGTCTACAAACAGTAAAAGCCTCTACAGTATCATTTCTTTGACATTTCTGATTCCACAAACAGTAAAAAAAATCTTGAGCATCAGTCTGTTTGCAACAGAAAATTAATGTTATTGCAATCTTTGAAGTTTGATTTGATATTAAAACATACACTGAACGTCTTCAGTCTTTGTTTTCCACAAAGGAAACCATTATTTTGTTTTCCATATTTACTGGCATCCTCTTGTTAGAATTTTGTTCAGTTCAGTTTCTATCACTTGAAACAGTTACACTGATACTCCAACTATTAGAACTGTTTGATTTCTTCCAATTGCATTGAGAACAGTTCTCACATAACTTTATACTACTGCTTTCTAAAATGTTTCTTTAGTGGGAGTCTTGTATTACCAAATTGTATTGGTACAGATTGGGGGACACTTTTAGGGTCTCAAATTGTTGGGGTGATAGCATGCATCCATCCATGCTGTTACCCAACCCTCCTACATAGTGCATTAGCTGAAAGAGAGAACATAAATTTAAGAAAACTAAAATCATGTCATGCAAAATCACTGTTATTATTTTTTCAACTTACATGAAATTAAACTTTTATTATGATTGGAGACATTGGGTTCTGTCACATGAACTTCACTGCTTTGGTCACCTCTATTTTCTACCTGTTTTCAGGGGAAGTCCTGCCATGTTCCTTAGAAAACATTTAATATTTTATATTGGAGTGTGTGGCCTACTTTAAATATATGGAGAATGAACAGCATTTCTAAAATAAAGATCATGTATAAACTGTACATACAGTATATACGTAGATCATTTCTCAAAAGTGCTTCTTTCCTGATATGGCAATGCTGATTCCATGCAACTGTAAACTCGAGATTAGACTAGTGCAGTAATGGTGAACCGATGGCATGCGTGCCAGAGGTGGCACTATCTGTGGGCACCCATACAGTCACCCCAGGACAGTTTGCTCTGCCCCTCTGCCCAGCAGCCCAATGAGAGCACTTCCTCCTTCCCCCAGCACAGAGTTCGCTCTGCCCAGCAGCCCAATGGGAGCACTTCCTCCCTCACCCAGCACAGAGTTTGTCCCGCCCCTCTGCCCAGCAGCCCAATGGGAACATTTGCCGGTACTTCCACTGTTGCTGTGTTGGCACTTTGGGGTCGGAGGGGTGAAAAGGACGCCGCCACCGCCGGTGCCAGGAGGGATTCCCGCCCGCCCCGGAGCTCCAACATCGCTCCCGGGGATTGGGGTCACCTGCGCTCGCCGCCCCCTCCGGGCCACGCCGGGTCGGAGGGGTGAAAAGGACGCCGCCACCGCCGGTGCAAGGAGGGATTCCCGCCCGCCCCGGAGCTCCAACACCGCTCCGGGGGATTGGAGTCACCTGCGCCCGTCGCCCCCTCCGGACCACGCCGGGTCGGAGGGGTGAAAAGGACGCCGCCACCGCCGGTGCAAGGAGGGATTCCCGCCCGCCCCGGAGCTCCAACACCGCTCCGGGGGATTGGAGTCACCTGCGCCCGTCGCCCCCTCCGGACCACGCCGGGTCGGAGGGGTGAAAAGGACGCCGCCACCGCCAGTGCCAGGAGGGATTCCCGCCCGCCCCGGAGCTCCAACACCGCTCTGGGGGATTGGGGTCACCTGCGCCCGCCGCCCCCTCCGGACCATGCCGGGTCGGAGGGGTGAAAAGGACGCCGCCACCGCTGGTGCGAGGAGGGATTCCAGCCCGCCCCGGAGCTCCAACACCGCTCCGGGGGACTGGAGTTATCTGCGCCCGCCGCCCCCTCCGGACCACGCCGGGTCGGAGGGGTGAAAAGGACGACGGCGACGCTGGTGCCAGGAGGGATTCCCGCCTACCCTGGAACTCTTACACTGTTCTGGGGTTCTTGGGCTACTTGCAACTGCTGTGCAGTTGGAATTGAGGACTTTCCTTTTGTGCCCTCTGGCCTATGTATGTATTTTGTATTGATCGTTTTAACTGTATTTTTTTGATTAATTATTGTATTACTATTGCTGCTTATGTCTTTATTACATTTCTGTATTATTATTATTATTATTATTATTATTATTATTATTATTATTATTATTATTATTATTATTATTATTATTATTATTATTATTTTGGTACTTTTGAATTTATATCCTTTGATTATATTGATCACATTGTTGCTATTGTTGTTATACTGTGTTTTATTTCTAATATTTATTGTTTAATTTGCTGTATTGTAACACTGTACCATTTGTAATTTTTGTATACTGTATTTGATTTACTTGTTGTAAGCCGCCCTGAGTCGGCCCTGGTCGAGTAGGGTGGGGTATAAATCGAATAAATGAATGAATGAATGAATGAAATGTGTTTTTTGGGTTGCAGTTTGGGCATTCGGTCTCTAAAATGTTCACCATCACTGGACTAGTGTAACTCACTCTATCCTTGAGGATAATTTAGAAGCTACAAATAGTACAACATGTAGCAGCTAAGGCATAATTGTATAACTCCTATTTTGTACCAGGTGTATTGGTTGCCAGGGGTCTTCTAAGTTTGACTCAAAATGCTGGTTATTACCTTTAAAGTCCTACTCTTGGGAACCACATACCTACTGGACCACCGCTACCCATATAAGTTCTCATGCTAATTGAGGTCAGCCGGAAATGCTCTTATAAATTTGCAAACTATCAAAATCATCTGGCTTGTACAAAAAAAAAAAAACAACACCTCTGTGCTACTGCTTCCATGCAGCAGGGATTCAGGAGGGGATGAAAGGCAGAATTGTTTCAGTGTGCCTTGGATGTTAGGAACTGCTATTCTACCAATCATGAGAGAAGCATTTTCATACAGTTATATATATATATATAAAACTCGGGACCAACCCGAGTCCCCACTACTCCCTCCACAATGCTTCCCAGCCTGGAGGAGCTGCATGGCCTGGGTGAATGAGGGGTCCAGGCTGTCCTTCTCGCCTGCACTTGGCACTTGGCCAGAGCAGCCCCAGGGAAAGAAGTGGGCAGCCATGTGCATCTACCACTCCCGCTTCCACAGCCTCAATCCTTGTCCCCTCCACTTGGCTTAGTGTGTCCCTAACGGCACTCCATAGCAGGGTGGATATTGTAAGGCTTACAACATCCACCCTGCTAATGAGTGTCGTTAGGGACATGCCAAGACAAGGGGAGGGGGCAAGAATTGAGGTGGTAGTTGTAGAAGTGGCAACTGGAGTGAGGGCACGGGTCGGATGACATGGTACCATGAGCTGGATCCGGCCCATGGGCCATAAGTTGAGAACCCCTGCTCTAGGTTTACGATACAGAATCGAATCACAAGGGCCCTCCTGTTGTTTAATACATAAGTAGCTCTAATATGCCCTAGTGACCTCCCATCCCCAATCTTAGCCGCTCTTCAATTTTCTCAGTGACAAGCAATAAAAGACACCAACGTATTCCCATTTCTTCTTTGCCCTTCAGTGCACATTCTTCATCAAGACCAGAAATGACCTGGCTCTATCTTCCAATGGCCC
This sequence comes from Bradypodion ventrale, assembly GCA_035047345.1. Lineage (NCBI taxonomy): Eukaryota > Metazoa > Chordata > Lepidosauria > Squamata > Chamaeleonidae > Bradypodion > Bradypodion ventrale. The sequence continues at coordinate 309,979,266 of JAWDJE010000002.1, forward strand.
TCAAGGCTGCCTTCATCAGCAGAAACACAAAGGTGAAAATTATCAGAGTAAGGTGGGATTACGTGAAATACTTAGATTTTGCTGAAACAAAGTCACTCACCTGGGAAACTTTGTAACCCAGGTTTTACGGCTGTAGGAAAGAAAAGAGACACCCAGTACCGTTAAACACAGATGACTAGTCCTACTTTACTCCAATGATAGCTCGTTAAACCAACTTCACAGTGTACAAAAATAGGTGCCCTTACCCCAAAGTGCTGATAAATCCATTCGTTGAACCCTCGGCGTACAAAGAACAAATGTCCCCAATATGCAAGAAGCTTGACATCTTGTTGGACATCTCTGGCTTGGTGGTTCTAAAGGAAGGAAAATAAACCCATCAGCATTTATTAGAAAGGAAATTCCTCATTTTTACCTTTTCTAAAAACAACTAATTAAAGTCAATGAAAGTTTTGCTAGAAATTTATTTTTACTATTGCTATGTACACACATTTTCATGAGAAAATATAATGTGAAATTGGGGGGGGGGGGATCACAAATTAATTTACCATATGGTAATGTTCACTGGAGCCTGGCATGCAGTGGTCCATGGGATCGCAATGGGTCAGACTCAGTGATGCACTGCAGCAGGTTCTGTCAGGTTCTAGAGAACCGGTAGGGGAAATTCCCCTGGCCACGCCCACTTGGTTGGCCACACCCACCTCCATAGCCCATAATGCAGGGAGTTTGGCCCTGCCCACAGATTTGGCCAGCCCACAGAGTAAGTAGTAAAATTTTATGCAGTGCATCACTGGTCAGACTCAACTGTGCAATTGAACAACAACAATGTTCACTTTAAGGGACTGTGGTGGCTCAGTGGTTAAGAGGCTGAACAAGATCACTGGAAGGTCATTAGGTCAGCAGTTCAAGACCCAAGTGTTGCATGACAGAGTGAGCTCCCGTCTCTGCCCCAGCTCCTGCCAACCTAGCAGTTTGAAAGCAAGAAACTGCAAGTAGATAAATAGGTACCAATTTGGCCGGAAAGGTAACAGTGTTTGTTGGCTCTGATGTCTAGTCGTGCTTGCCACATGACCATGGAAACGTCTGCAGATACAGATGTTGGCTGTAAACAGAGATGAGCACCCTAGATTTGGATACAACTGACGTTCGAGTCATGGCAAACTTTACCTTTACCTATGTTCACTTTAAACAAGTAATGATCAACACCAGACATTAGAAGCTTGTTCACAATGAGCTAGATTTAAACTGACTTGGTTACATTCCATTATGTTTCACACATTGTACAAGGGTAAAAGCATCAGTAGTTGGTGCCCAGTGGAGTGCACAGAGAAGGGTCAGATGACAGGCAAGGCTAAGGATTCATAATAGTAGCCAGATCACACCAGAACCTTTTCTGTAAGCATTGCAGGGGCCAGAGAGGTACCTCTGAGAGGTTCACAAGAAGCAAAAGAACAACATTCTTGTAGTCTTCCTCTGTATTTTATTTATTTATTTATGCTAATTCTATACCGCCTTTCTCGCATTAAAAAAGCGACCCAAGGTGGTTTACTAAGATAATAAAACATTGCATTAAAACAATTACATAAAAACATCAAAAAATCTGTATATCTAAAACTACCACATTAAAAGCACATAAAATTATCTGATTAAAACTATCCTTACCCTCCCTGCACCTACGTTAAAGAGCTGACATGGCCCGAACCTCTCTACATGGGCTAGACAAGCCAGCGGGAGCGGGAGATCGTACCATTCATGCCCCACACCCGCTGACATAGTCATGTCTTTAGTGCTCTTCTAAAGAGGAGCAGCTCCGTCTGGAGGCGTAACTCCAATGGAAGGAGGTTCCAAAGGGCCGGAGCAGACACCGAGAAGGCTCTCCTCCTGGTCCCAGATAGATGTACTTCTTTTACTGGTGGGACCACCATGGAGCCTCTCTAGTCTCCCCTCGTAGGATGGGCTGAAAACCTTGGGGTGACCCGGTCTCTTGAATATCCTAGTCCACTTCCATGTAGGGATTTAAAGATCAAAACCAGCACCTTGAATTGCACGCGGAGGCACACTGGTAACCAGTGCAGCTCCTGGAGCAGCGGCAAGGCATGGGCATAGCACCCGCACCCCATCATCACCCGGGCAGCCACATTCTGGACCAGCTGCAACCTCCGAATGATCGTCAAGGGCAGCCCCATGTAGAGCGTGTTAAAGTAATCCAATCTGGAGGTGACCAGAGCATGACTCAAAGAAAGACACTACCTCTGATCGTTAGCAAAAACATGTGACCATTATGATAGGTAAACACTAGTACAGTACAAGAGTTTTGCCTCTTTTGGCTCAAACATATTTGTTCAGAGTTCAGAAATCAATGTGATCCTTCTTCCTAATGCAAGCAGAGTGGGACTTTATCCCCTGGACAACTACCTATCCTCCCAGCAGCCTTCAGCTCTTTGGGAAGTAAATCTTGCTGCACACGCTGAGTTTTGGACACTCAGTGAAACTCTGAGTTGTGCACCTCATCCTACACCACACTTCTGACTTGAAAAGCTAGATCAGGGGTGCCCAAACTTTTTGGGCCGTGGGCCGGTCACGTGGTTCAGCCAGCCGGTCACATAGTTCCTCCCACTGGAAGTGGAAGTAAAATGTGCCTGCGCATGTGCAAAACACTGCCATAAAACACGTTTACGACAGCCACAGGTGCATTTATGGTAGTGTTTTGCGCATGTGCGTGTATGTTTTACTTTCGCTTCCAGGAGTGGCAATTTTGATACAGGCTGGATGATTTGGTGCAGTGGGCCAAATCCGGCCCACATGTCATAGTTTGGGCACCCCTGAGCTGGACATTACCAATCACAATTATTCTGATCTAACTTTCTTGCTTTTCTTTTTTTTATACAAAAGAATTCAGGGGTGGTGGAGGGGGGGAATCTATCAGAGAGAGAAATGTTATGTCAGAATACAGGAGATCAGCAGGGAATTTCCAAGAAATTGTGTGAGCAAGAAACTAGCCTTTTATTAATGGATTTTGCTTGCCAATTCCATCCAAATTTAGAAATCAAAGTTAAAAGTCTTTGTGCTCCTGCTGACTCCTCTTCATGTTTCTTTCCTGCCACATGCTATGTTTTTTCTTTTTGATTTAACATCTTCTCATGTCTCTAGCTGTAACTTTTTTAAAAAAATTAAAGTCATAGAATAAGCATGAATCAGGACCTGCACACCAAACAGGAGTTTAACCTTTGCTTTCATCTTTCTTACTAAATTAACAAAAATGAGAAATCTTTGGTAGTGCCAATGGGTTATTTTTATTCTTAAAAATTTGCAGAAGGGGTGAATTTCAGATAATAAGCAGCTAAGGTTAGTGGTACCTTGCTTAAAGAGCATAATGCATTCCATGGGATTGCTCTTTAAGCGAAACACCATTGTAAGTGATCAATTGTGACTTGGGGGGATTGCAAACCCCAATTTAGTTGTTAAATGAGTTTTTGGTTGGTTTTAGTTGTTAAGTGAGGCGACCATTCAGAGAAAATACTGCTCTTTAAGCGAGTTAGTCTCTAAGCAAGGTGCTCTTTATGCGAGGTTTTACTGTAATTTAAACTTCTTCCTGGCCTGGCTTAGCTTGCAGAGAAAAAACACTCAGTTTTTGTCATTCCACTTTTAAAAAAAAATAAGAACTTGAGTTTCAATATTCACAGTATTGTCAAGCTGATCAGCTCCATGCCTGACATTTCCATCACCAAAATAACGAACTCTCCATACAATCACAGAAAGAAGGCAGGGACAAAATTAAAACCATAACAAATAGCAAATGGCTGTCACAAAATATATTGGCTTGCTACTGGCAGGTTTAAAAATAGCAATTATACTTATCTACCACCCCATAGCACTTAGTGAACTCTCTGGGTGATTTACAGGTAATTAGCATTTTGCCCCCAACATACTGGGTACTCATTTCACCAAACTGGGAAGGATGGAAGGTTGAGTCAACCTTGAACCCTGTCATGATTGAACTCACAAAGTTTTGGCTGCAGTACAGTAGTTTAACCACTGCAACACCAGGGCACAATCCATTGAGTGTAATGGGTTGTCCATTTATTTATTTTTATTTATTTATATTCATATTTATATAGCTGCCCAACTCACAAAGACTCTGGGCGGCATACAATCTTAAAACCCTTAAAACAAGAACAACCCCATTAAAACAAATTACCCCGCTAAAACCCCCACACGTTAAAAAGTGGAAGATTACTTTGATATTAAACCAACCAGCAGGTGGGGGTCACGACATCTTCAGGACCCCACACCTGCCCCACCAGCCATGTTTTCAGATCTTTCCTGAAGGGTTTCCCCAAGTGGGCAGCATAGAATCTAAGAATAAATAAAAAATAAATAAAATTCCGTCTGCAGCCTTAGTTCCACTGGCAGGAGGTTCCATAGGGCTGGAGCGGACACAGAGAAGGCCCTCCTTCTTGTGCTAGAGAGACGGGCCCCTCTAGCAGATGGTACAAGCAGAGAGCCCCTCTGGTCCGCTCTGGTTGGATGGACAGACATTCTTGGGGTGATGCAGTCTCTTAGGTATCCTGGCCCACTACCATATAGGGCTTTAAAGGTAATGACCAGCACCTTGAATTGCACCCGGAGGCAAATTGGAAGCCAGTGCAGCTCCCGAAGCAGTGGTGAGGCGTGAGCATAACGCCCACACCCCATCACCACCCAAGCAGCCGCATTCTGAACCAACTGCAGCCTCCGGATGGTTGTCAAGGGCAGCCGCATGTAGAGCGCATTGCAATAATCTAGTCTAGAGGTGACCAGAGCATGAGTGACCATGAGTAAGGAGTCCCGGTCTAGGAGCGGGTGCAACTGGCGAATCACCCGAAGTTCGGCAAAAGCCCTCCTGGCCACGGCTGCTACCTGATCTTCAAGCAGCAGTCGTGAGTCCAGGAGGACCCCCAAGTTGCGCACCGGATCTGTCTGGGGCAGACTAGCCCCATCAAAACCAACGATGGTAGCTCCCGAGATAACACCAGGCCCCTAATCCATAGCCACTCAGTCTTGCCAGGGTTCAGTTGTAATCCCTTGTCCCCCATCCAGACCCCAACAGCCACCTGACACTCAGACAGGACTTTGACAGCATCACTGGGATCACCACGAGACGAGATGTACACTTGGGTGTCATCCACGTACTGATGGTTACGTGCCCCGTGGCAACAGATGATCTCACCCAGCGGTTTCATGTAGATATTAAATAGGAGAGGAGACAGTACCGAGCCCTGAGGCACCCCATATTGGAGTGGCCTAGGGCTGGATGTCTACCTCTCCAACCACACCGACTAGGTATGGCCCTTCAGGAATGAGGAAAACCAGGACAACACAGTGCCCTGGATCCCCAATCCTCGGAGCCATTCCAGAAAGATACCATGGTTGATGGTATCAAAAGCCGCTGAGAGGTCAAGGAGAGCAAGGATGGTCAGATGGCCTCCATCCCTTTCTCGCCAGAGAATTAACTAAAGTGGTACTTGTGATTCTTTCTCCCTGTAATGCAAGGCAGAACAAAAGGTTATAGATAATAATATATGTTGCATACAGAAATGCTAGGTCCTATTCCTGGCATCTTCAGTTTAAAAATGATAAAGTAGCAAGTGATACAGAGGAAAAAATCCCAAGACTCAGAACAGCTCTGTCAGTCACTGGTCTAAAAGCAGGAGTGGGAAGCATGTCCCCCTGCTCATTTTTATGGACACTGATGTTCTTCTTCTTCCATGTCTAGGCCAGACATAAAACTGCCAAAATGAAGCCACCTTTGGTGAATTCATTCTGTAGTTCTTTTCGACTGACCTAGTGTGAGAATGATTAGCCGGCAGAAGGTGGCTGTTGCCCAGGGTATGCCCGATTGTGTTTCAAAAATACCACATTCTTCGAGGAGGCTCTTTTTGTGTATCCCGACACTAACCTAAACTGACCGCAGTATAACAGGGAGAAGACAAGGCCTGGCAGCAATTTCACATCACTTGTGAGCTTGTCAAAAAAGTTGACACTAAGTAAAAATATCAACATAGGGCCACGCAGGGCCAGGGACACAGTTTTGGTTACTCTGAGGAATTATTTTATACACACTCCCCAGTCCCACTACAGAGTGGTAGCAATTAACATTCCCCACATTTCTAGGTTAAAACAACAAATATAAGGAGTGCATAATTTATGTTAAACAAGCACTGGTCTCCTAAAAGCCTCCTGGAATTCTGCTTCTAGGGAGTAGAATGGCTCAAGTGGTTAAGATGCTCAACTTGATGACTGGAAGGTCAGCACGTCAGCAGTTCGAGACCCTAGTACTGCATGACAGAATGAGCTCCCATCTCTGTTCCAGTTCCTGCTGACCTAGCAGTTCAAAAGCAAGAAATTATGAGTAGATAAATAGGGACCACTTCGGTGGGAAGGTAAACAGCATTCCGTATGCCTCAATGTGGAAGCATGGCTGCCACGTGTCTATGGAAACGTCTGCAGACGCAGACAGCACTGACTTTTTGGCTGTAAACAGAAATGAGCACTGAACCCTAAAGTTGGATTACGACTGGCTTTCGAGCAAGGGCAAACTATGTTACCTTTACTAATTTTGATTCTCCTTTAAAAGAAGTCTCCTGCTATCCACAAGCCGAGTTTTAACCATGACACATATTTCTTTGCTACTAAACCTTGGTGGTGCAAAGAATTGGCTGGTGATTCCAGAGCAGGTTCAGGGATTTGGAATTAGTCCCAGAACCTTGCAAAGGTGTCAACTGTGGTTTAGATGGACAGCTCAATATAATAATTAGCCCATATGGCAGTTGTCCAATATGACTCAGTATTATAATCAATACAATTATAATATAACATAATGTATAGTATCAGATACAGTGATACAGAATTCATGTTGGGCATCAATGGAATTCCTAAGGATGCAGAAATCATATCAAATAAACACAAATGCAGATGTGAGGGCAATCTGGCTGAGGCATCTGTCACCCCATTGATTGCCGGGGTTGATTGCTGGGGTTGATTCAGCTGATCTCGCTGGCTAGGCGGGTGTCCCCTCCCTCACAATTCCAGTGCGTCCCTCCCAAAACTACACACTCGGTAGAAGAGGAGACCGTCCCAGATAGAAGGAGTGTGCCATTCTTCGGTTAAGGGTATACAATAGCTACGCTCCCCTGCTAAATCCTCCAAACACAAATCCTAAAAACATCACAACAAAATTTGATCAGAACTCAGAGCTGATTGTACAGCAGTTTTGACAGGGTATGTCAGAGACTTATTATTGTCTAGCTGAAGTCTGTTTTTTGTTTCTGAAAAAGTCTTCAACACCTCTTTAACTTTTCTCAAAGGTGTCATTAAGCTTTCCCAAGAGTCGACAGAATCAGCTTGTCATCAATAGCTGTTAAAATTCAATGTCTTCAGTGAAGACTTCAAGAAAGAAAGAAAAAAGTCATACTTTACAACTGAATCTATGAGAGTTAAATCCAAAATCTTACTGGAAAACCTGCACACAGCTCACTGTGCAGTGTGCACCTAACTTAACATCTAAGATGCAACCAAGTCTAAAAAATATTTTGCTGGGGGGGGGGGACACGACCAGTCATGGTCCTCCATTCTGTATGGGGCACCAGCAATGTGGTGACCCCTGACTGCTGGCTGGTTTAGTAAGAACACTCCCTCCCTATTTTAATCTCTTTTAATCTGTAGGGGTTGGAGTGATTTTTGGTAGCAGTTTTAATGGATTTTTAATTGGTTTTAAAATGTGATATTGGTTTTATTTTCTGTGAGCTGCCCAGTCTTCGGAGTTGGGTGGCAATATAAATCAGAAAAATAAATAAATATTTCCTCAATAGGATTCTGGCCAAAGGATATTATATAAAATGGGCAGATTTGTGCTCGCTGCTGCATGGGACTGATTGCACAACAAGCAATCTTCACAGAGTACAGCAAAAACCCTATTTACGGGGGGGAAGTCCATTCCGTAGGCTTTTGCTGAAATCGGTTTTTTATGTAACCCGAAGCAAACCCATAGGAAAAATTAATTTTTACGTAACTCGAGGCAAACCCATAGGAAAAATGAAATTTTTTATGTAAAGCAAAGCAAACCCATACCATAGGGAAATGAATTTTTACATAACTCAAAGCAAACCCATAGGAAAAAGAATCTTTATGTAACTTGAAGCAAATCCATAGGAAATCATGTAATTCGGGACATGGTTTTAGCACAAAATCATTATGTAAGTTGAATTTTATGTAACTCAAGGCATATGAAAGTCGGGGTTTTACTGTATCTGTGAAGGTTTAATCTGGTTTCTCTCTTAGCAAGAGATGCACACTAGAGCAAAGGAAATGAAACAACTGAGATAAATTACCACGTGTTGTTAATGTAGCATTAATGCAAGTTATCTGGAAGTTAATTGTAGCAACAAAATCCAATACATTTAGGTAAAGGTAAAGGTCACCCTTGCTTGAAAGCCAGTCGTATCCAACTCTAGGATTCAGTGCTCATCTCTGTTTATAACCAAAGAGCCAGTACTGTTTGCATTTGTAGGCATTTCCATGGACACGTAGGAAGCATGACTAGACACCGTAGTGCATGGAATGCTGTTTACCTTCCCACTAAAGTGGTACCTATTTATCTACTTGCAATTTCTTGCTTTCAAACTGTTAGGTTGGCAGGAGCTGGGACAAAGACAGGAGCTCACTCCGTCATGCAGGACTCGGATCTTGAACTGCTGACCTGCTGACCTTCCAGTCATCAAATTCAACTTCTTAACCACTAAGCAACCACAGTCCTTTTACCCAGACTTTAAATCTGTTCAACTTTGCAAGAAAAAAGGCCAGGCCTATTTAGGAAGACATTTAGCAAGTTATTACAGCACTAAGAAAATGCTGCAAGACAATGAGCAATTGCAATGGACAATGCAATTTTTCAAAAGTGTGGCCCAGGCTTCCTCCATCATCCCGATTACCTTCCCCCAGAGATGAAACAGACTTGCAAGTATTATTAGACAATTTCTCTCCTGATGAAGAAACAGTTTCAATAGCAGGAAGTTCTGTACTTATTGCTAAATAAAGCCCTCCCTCACACGGTAAAGAGTACAAATTAAATAAAATGCATTGTTAAGAGTACTCTTTACTGAAAACCCGTCTACAACATATACCAGAGTTTTATAAAGTTTCCACATGCAGAACCTAAAAGCCTAATTCCAGCAGCTCAAGCACATCCGATTTCAGTATTTTGTTAAAGCGCTTTGCCAAATCTACATACAAAGCATAGCTGGTGAAATACATTTTCTGCACGAGTACACTAGCTGTTATCCACAATGTAGATGGAGCCATCAGTGAAGTTTTACCTTTGGGAATAAATCTCCCTTCCTCCCTTCTGAACTTTAGAAAATGCCGGCCACTATTACTCACTTCCGTTAAAGGCAAGAAGAATATTTTCTTGGCATGCTATCAGGATGGGTGGATGTGCTGGGAGAAATAAACATTGTCTAGAGATCTGTTTAAGAATTACTAATATAAACCTGCAACTTGATCTGCTGTTTTAAAGTTAACTGTTGTAATTCTCTCTCTCTCTCCTCCCATGAACAAGTACAATGAATCCTCTACACATAGATTGTTCCATGGAAACCAGAAATTATTTTATTCCAGTAGCCTTGACCTGCTCCAGATCACAAGTGCTTCTGTCCAGTGATGCACTGGAAAAAAAATTTGCTAACTACTCTGTGAGCTGGCCAAATCTGTGGGCATGGCCAAACATCCTGCATTATGGGCTATGGAGGTGGGTGTGACCAACCAAGTGGGAATGGCCTGGGGCAATTTCTGCTACCGGTTCTGCAGAACCTGACAGAACCTGCTGCAGTGCATCACTATTTCTGTCATTGGGTAGGGTAGACAGCAGTGATATCTATCTGCCTTGTGGTGTCCTTCATTATATCTGCCAAGCCTAACATCGTCAGAATAACTTTCAAAGTGAATCTTCACAAGTAAAGAAGTGGGGTACACAGAAAGAGCCTCCTCAAAAATTGTGGTATTTTTGAACCACAATTGGGCGTGCCCTCATAACGGTAACCTTGTGTTTCCAGCTAATCTTTCTCACACTAGGTCATGCGAAAGGAACTGTAGAATGAACTCACCAAGAGGTGGCTTCATTTTGGCAGTTTCACATCTGGCCTAGACACAGAAGAAGAAGAAAAAGTAAAGAAGATAGCATAGGCATTTCCATTGTGTGTGACAGCAAACTCCTAGGTTGACTTCTCAACTTTACTTTACTTTTGCATTTATATACCGCTTTCCTTATCATACGATAACTCAACTTGTCACTATTTCCCTCTGAAAGTAATGTAAATGCTGTTATGCTGGCGGACATAACAAGAGCATTTTAGCCACTGCTGCATTTTTATTGTAAGGAACCAGAAAATCTATTTCTGGCAACTTCTACCTGAGATATTAAGATAACTGGTCAACATCTACAATTGTGTGGGGGATGAACAAGGAGTGGTCAGGAAAATGTATCTGACGGATTGTGCGATAAACACCATAATCAAATCAAATAGCTACATAGATGATGTAGTAGAATATTTTATTCCATTTAGGATTAAAGTATTAATTTATACATTTCTTCCAGTGTTGGATACAAATACAAACAGGTATAATTGAAGGGAATGTTTGGATACAATGATTTAGTTCTAGGAAACATCTCCCCTGCTTTAAACAGAATAGATCTTATCAATATTATTAATATCTAACCATACAAAGTTATATATATTGACATCAACTATTTTATCAGATTGACCAAAAATAAGGGACAACGGAAGGCAGATGACCCTTTTGCAGTGCTCAAAACTTCAATTCCTTCTTTGGAAGTTTTTGCCATTCCTAAGATTCAAGCAAGATGGATATCTGCCTCTTCTGCAGCATGTAAAGAAACTGCAGAAGCCAGATTTTCACAACAAAAAGTTTAGGTTTTTTTTAAAGGTATAGTCACATCATGTAACAATACTGGCATTGATGGGGGAAACCTCAAATATGGAACAATAAAGATATTCAACAGAATTTGTGAACAACAGATGTATATAGCCAGCTCACTCTCTGCACCTGACGGATTTTAGGCAACCCCACCCCACAACAGACAGTTATTTATTTATTTCTTAATTTTTTTCATTTGGATTCTTTTCCATGAAAGTTGTCTGAATTATGTAGCTACCTAGGAGAAGCCAATACATTTCTTAGCATCACTTATGTTCTGTCATGAGTAAGATGTAGCTTCCAAATACCTAGAAGCATTCTACGGCACACTTCCCATATAGCTATGTGAACATCATATAGACTTGTGATTTAAAACAACAACCACAAAATTACTGCTTTATTTACCAGAATTTCAGATTTAAACAATGTATCCCTCAGAATGAAGAATGCTATTCCTCCATTTACATCCGTAGCAATCTCAATATTTAAAGTGTCAATAATGATATATCTGAAATGACACCACTATTATGGAATCCAGGGGTCTTCAACCTATGGCCCGGGGGCCCCGAGTGTGGCCCACGACACCATTTCATGTGCCCCCCCTCTCCACCACACTCGGAAGTGCCATGTGTGGCAGGCAGGGCAAAATCGTTATCCGGCCCCCGTAGCTGTCTGAGGGAGCGTGACCAGGCCCTCGGCTTGAAAAGGTTGAGAACCCCTGATGTAAACAGATAATATTAGCAGGCTTGAGGAAAAGAAAGGTACAAAAGAATGGGAGGGTTGGGGGACTCTCTTTAAAAAAAAAGACCAATAAGGACAGAGTATGCCCAGTGGTTAAAAAATACAGCTGATTTCTAGCAGGAGGGGGGGAATGATGGAAGGGGAAACAGAATGTTAGAAGAATCGGCTTTTTCTTTCAATCACTTAAATTGGGGTGTGCAGGTGATTGGCCCTCAGCACCTAGCACCGTGAAGGGGCTGCCTTCTTAGCGCCTCCATGCAGGCTGTTAGGGTCATACCACCCATGCTCAGTCCCCAGCAGAACTTAGCCATAATTTCACTCCTGAAATCTCTTCTTGCTCATATCTTTTATCACCAATAACTTTTTTTCGAACGATTACACTAACATTCCAGCGCCAGCCCCCAAAAACAAACTGAAAGAAACAAACTAGAAACACTGAGAGCAGTGCTCAATTCTAAATATCTCACCAACCCTTTTGTCTTGATCCAAAAAAAGCTAGTTTTCTCTCGATCAAAAAAAGCACTCATCTTGCCCCTTGTATGAATCCAGATCAGATAGCCAGATGCCTTCCAGAGATGGCAAGCAAAGAAAGAATGCAATAATTTTTACTGTATGACACCACCACGTATTCAGAGAAATTGTGGGCCTTTCTTTAACTACAACTGTTTAGAACGTAAGCTTGAAGATATTACTTATTTGGATTGCCACTCCTAGAATGCCACACCAGCATGGTCTTGGTTGGAATATTTTTGAACTTCAAGTCATTAACATTTCCAAGTTCTGGTTTACACTCACTAGTGACAGACCTATTTTTCATAAGCATGCCTAACTTTTTTAAACAAGTTGTCCAAGTTATTAAGGAGGAGATGCTCAACAAAATAAACTTTTGAAATCTTCCTACAGGGAAATATCTTTCATATTCCATGGACCAACAAAATAAAAAATAAGAGGTATTTCATTGGATTGGAAGAGAAAAATAACGAGATGCTGTTTATTAAGAAACGCAGGTTCTCCTATCTTGAACAAGTAATTCTTCCTGATACTGCAATAACTCATTGAAGGGAAGATCAAGAATAAATGTTGCAGTGGTAGAAGGTGGCATTGTTAGATAAGCAATATCTTGAGACTAGCTGGGCTTTCATAAGAGAACAACCAATCCCACATAGCGAGAGATGGATGGAGATAAGGCATGATATGATATTTCAGCAACTAAAATAGCACTCAGAATGACGGAGATACTAGCCAGATCCATCTTCCCATCACACTGTTGATGAACTTCTTCTTCAATGTCTGTCGTGATTCCATGACAAGATGACATTTTTATGTTATTAATCATAGTTTCATGTATGTTATCATGTCAAGATGCTATATAATTAATTTTGTTTAATTCTGATCAAGTACACTTAGCCTACGTGCACCCATTTTGTGAACATCTTTTCTTGTGCCAGCTAATCTTTCTCACACTAGGTCAGGCAAAAGGAACTACAGGTGACTTCATTTTGGCAGTTTCACGTCTGGCCTAGATACGGAAGAAGAAGAATAGACATCAGAAGGAGGCAGAAGAAAAACAATAACAGGAAAGGATAATGAAGGTTTTTCTACTGAAATACAGAGAAGTGGGCACCTATCTGCACAATCTTGTATTAGGGGAGAATCATTCAAAAATTGAAAGACACAGATTGCAATACTCACTCAGGAAAACTAAATCTGCTTTTTGGAACAGCAATAGCCATGCTGTCAAAGTCAGGGACACCTAAAACTTTTGCTCCATAGCTGTCCAAAGTCTATCATTTATTAAAACACTGGACTATATAGACTGATGACCAATGCCAATAGCATGACTGAACTGTTTTGTGATCATGCTCCATGCATCAAAATGCATCACAAAAAGAGCTGCTTTATACCGTTAATGTCAATGTCAACTCAGACTGCAATTACCAGTTACTCTGGCAGATTTTCTGCCAAACTCTGCTACCAAATATTCTCTAATTAAAAGATGAAATGCAATATTCATACAAATGAAGAAGCTACAGTGACTTGATAAAAACAGAGGCAAAAGGTAAAAGTAAAGGTCACCCTTGCTCGAAAGCCAGTCGTATCCGACTCTAGGGTTCAGTGCTCATCTCTGTTTCATAGCCGAAGAGCCAAAACATATTTACTATTATAGGAAGAACGGAAAACAACTTCATATAGTAAATCTTAATAAGTATGGTGGTGCGACGGTGGTGGAAAACACAGACTACCGAAGGCAAGGTGGAAACTAATTAAGTAATTCTTCCTGACAGGGTCTTTCTGATGTGCAAAGTCAGGAAAAGCAGTATTATGCTTCCAATTGCTTCTAAGACTATAAAGATATGTAGCTTATTTATAAGGAAAATTATAAGCAAATTTTGGCAAGTATTATCTGAATTCAGCAGTTTTAAATAAATGACTATGCCCCAAAATACTTATCAACTTTGTACCAATCGGAATTTTAATGAGGCCTGAATTATGCAACCTTACGTATATTCTTCTGAGCACAAGGAAAGGTTAAGGAACTATAAAGATCAGTGATGCTGTACCATAGGAACCAGTCAAAGTGCACTTCACCTTCTTTTTCTAGCTAGAAACTGGGTGCTAAAAAAGAAAGGCAAGCTTGTGACAGAAGAAGCATCAGCTTAAATAATAATCTTGAAAGTACCACAAGACTTTGTTATTCCAACATAAGATCCTATAGACCTCTAGTCCAACTGTACAGCTGATTTACATACCAGTGCCAAATCTATTTAGCAAGTTTCACCTGCTCCAGAGCAAACAATAAAAATTACAATTACACAAGGTCCTTTTATAAACATCACTACCTCCTTACTGAACATTACTTTTTTTTTACTCCAAAGCAAGTCCCATTACATTTCAGTAGAGTTCTTTCGTAGAATAACTATGTACAGGACTGAAGCCAGACACCACTAGACTAATTCCTTTGGTACGATGCAACCTTAGATTCCATCAGTGTCCTTCCTTTTTAACAATACATGGCTTTCAAGCAAAAGTAAGTAATCATCAATTACTTGCACAACATGTTCCATCTAAGCTTCTAAATCCTCATATAGTCCACAATGATCTATGTATAAATCCCACTTTGATGGGTTCAAACTAAGACACAGACTCTGACAATTAAAACCGATTTCCCTGCCAAAGAGATATCCCTGTTGTTTAAACTGTGTCACTTCACTCCACTAAGTAAACTAAATTTCAGAGAGAAAGAACCTAGCTTAGATTTCCTCCCCTGTTTCTCCCTGATGTCAATTTTCTATTCATGGTGTGGGTTATTTTTTCTTTGTATAAGTGGTCCCACCTGTATCTCAAAGTGATACGACACAACATCACTACCTCAATGAGACAAGCAATAGATTTGACGAACAGGGGCATTCATCTCCAGAAAGGAGATACACAAGAAAGAGCCACCTCAAATATGGTGGTATTTTTGAGCCACACTCGGACATACCCCGGGCAAAGGCAACCTTGTCATGACGGCTAATCTTTCTCACACTAAGTCAGGCGAAAGGAACTACGGAATGAATTCACCAAAAGGTGGCTTGGGTTTGGCAGCTTAAAGTCTGACCTAGACACAAAAGAAGAATCTCCAGAAAAAAGGCCCAATAGGTACACACTGATTTGTCATCCGTTAGAAGTCAAAGGTCACTTTTTACTGGACTTGCTTTTTCAAAGCAATTCAGATCTGATCCCACTACATTATTACCCAGTTCTTCCAAGTGCCCTGCTAAAATTAATATTCGATTAAGTCAGCTTACTTTGCACCAAAAACAATTATTCCATGTTATCTTAATTTTATCTATTTCTCTTCCCAATTTAATTTATCCCATTCCATTATGCCCAGAAACACCCAATTCCGTCTATCTTTCCCCAAAGCACCTCATTTTGATGGAGAGGAGATCTTTCTCCATTTTCAGAATCCCAGGAATAAAGCTGGGACCAGTTCCTTGCATTTCCAAATCCTTGCAGATCGTATGAAGTTCTTCCCTGCAGATGTTGTCTTCTTTTGGTAGAGGCTGAAGATGCCCTTTTGTGCGAACAGAACTAGCTTTTCTCCCCTTTTCAGCTGCTAGAACAAACATCCGAGCTCCACAATAAAAGTATCACAATGGCTGAATGAAACAGAAGATCAGCATCGCCATCAGAACAGCGCATGCTTTATGAAGCGGGCCATGGGTGGTCAGGAGACCTAGTTTCAAAAAAGGGAAAGAAGAATCCCCACTAGGATTAAAATAATTAAAATGTTCTAGTTTCTCATTTTGGCCCACATAATGCTCACTTTCCAATTTGCCCTAAGAGTGTTCAACAGGTGTCACAAAACTCCAGTTAAGCAGAGGTTCTGAACCATTTCGTCAACTTGCACTTGACTCTGAATACATTTAACTATCCATTAAATCCTAAAATATTATTGTTAATATTAATCAGCTCGTAAAATATCTTAGCAATAGAGTCCATTTAACCATTTCTGTGTTAAAAATACCCAAGAAGTGAGGGCCTGAAGACAATTTTGACCAGATCCAAGCAAAAATACCCCAAAGAGTAGTGCCTGTCCAACCTAGGACTCGAGTGATCAAATCCTTTACTAAATTCCATGAGTGCATGGTGATCAGTCCGCAACAGTCTATGCCAGTGGTAGCAAACCTATGGCATGTGTACCAGAGGGGGCACTAAGAGCCATCTCTGCGGGCATGTGTACCATTGCCCCAGCAAAGAGTTCACTCCGCCCCTTTGCCGAGCAGCCCAATGGGAGTGCTTCCTCCCTCCCCCCCAGCACAGAGTTTGCCCCACCCCTCTGTGGCATGGACAGCAGCCTGTTGAGTTTGGGCACTCAGTCTCTAAAAGGTTCGCCATCACTGGTAACTGTGCCCAAACATGTGCACAGCCATAAAACACATCCCATATACAAGACGACCCAATGAGAAAGTTCCTATTTGAAAGAGGCCCTTTCCCCACTTCTGACACCAAACATCTTCCAAGCCACTAAATGGAAAAGGCAATGTTCTTCACATCACTCTGATGACTATCCCGAATGGCACACCCACAAAATTTGCTCCCAAAGATCTTACTTATATTTAAAATACCAATTCAATAAGTAGTATCTTCAAAGGGAAACATATTTCATCCTGGTTCATTAGGGCCATAGCATGTTACATTAGGAATTCATGCAGTTCCATACATTAATAC
Source organism: Bradypodion ventrale (assembly GCA_035047345.1). NCBI lineage: Eukaryota > Metazoa > Chordata > Lepidosauria > Squamata > Chamaeleonidae > Bradypodion > Bradypodion ventrale. The sequence goes on from JAWDJE010000002.1 coordinate 309,996,192, forward strand.
ATACTGCAAGAGCTGCATGTTGTTGCAAATACTATTATGTACACATATTGTTACTTGTGTTTGAAACACACATCTTGGAAGACACTGACTGAAATCTTGTTGCTTCAAAAAAAATATCCCCTTTTCACCAATTCAGGGGGCTGTGGTGGCTCAGTGGTTAAGAAGCCCACCTTGATAGCTGGAAGGCCGGCAAGTTGGCAGTTCGAGACCCAGGTACTGCATGACGGTTTGAGTGCCCGCCTCTATCCCTGTTCCTGCCAACCTAGCAGTTCAAAAGCAAAAAAATTGCAAGTAGATAAATAGGGACCACTTTGGTGTGAAAAGATCTTGGGGATATGAAAGAAGCCTAATTCAGGCATCCCCTGAGTAGAGTTTCTTGAGCAAAAAATCCTTTCAACTCGGAATAATTTCTGACACAAAATTATTATTAGTGGGCCAATCTAGTACCACTCACTATTCTAAGCAACAGGATTTCAATGGCATGCACAATGCCTGCATCCAGGAAAACAGTAGTATTTATTGATCCAAACAGCTTCTTTGATGCACTATAAACAACACAAGATTATGTCTACAACTTGGTTCCTAAAGAGTGGCTGTCAAATGTGTCATTTATATATTCCCAAATATGTACAAATATAAGACACATCTGCAAGAGATAGGATCTTCCCTCAAACCATCACAAATTATGCTTCATAGGTTTCTGCAATTGCTCTCTTTACACTTGAAAACACAAGCTAATGTTAGCTGGCTTTTTAATTAAGTTGCTGTGTTCTCTTTTCAGTTCTTCACTAATAATCATCCAGTAGTCCAGAAGTGTTATGCACGCAAACACTCATTGCCTACTTTAATCTCTTGTTTCAAACTGAAATCTGTTCTAACAAAAGAAAGATCTGACAGATTACTGCAATGGAGAGGCGGGATAAGAGGCCTATTGTACACATAGGAAGTTCTCTAGCAGTTAAATGGGTAGGTATCCATTGAGATACCCAATGTGGATGAATGGATAGTGACAGATTAGGACTCAGGAGGGCTGGATTCAAATCCCTGCTCTGCCAGGGAAACACTGGGGTGTGTGGAACTGGCAAAATTGCACCTTAAATATCTCCCTTATTTTGAAAGCCATATTATGATTGTTATAAATCATTTCCAACTCAACAACATGTGACAAAGGTCCATGAAGGTACAGTATTTAATTTCATTTCTGGGAGATCACTCAGTCCCATACGTTCCAAGCTAGGAATGGGGACACGTGGCCTTCCTGATTGTTAGACTCCAATTTTCATCTTCCCTCATCATTGGTAATGCTGACTGGGGGTTATAGAAACTACAGTGACCAGAAGGGCTTTCGCCCAGCTTCGGGTGATTCGCCAGTTGCGCCCGCTCCTGGACTGGGACTCCTTGCTCATAGTCACTCACGCTCTGGTCACCTCCAGACTAGATTATTGCAATGCGCTCTACATGGGGCTGCCCTTGACGACCATTCGGAGGCTACAGCTGGTCCAGAATGTGGCAGCCCAGATGGTGATGGGGTGTGGGCGTTATGCCCGTGCTTCGCCACTGCTCCGGGAGCTGCACTGATTGCCAGTTTTTCTCCGGGTGCAATTCAAGGTGCTGGTTTTGGCCTTTAAAGCCCTATATGGTAGTGGGCCAGGTTACCTAAGAGACCGCATTGCCCTGAGGATGTCTGTCCGTCCAACCAGAGTGGACCGGATGGGCTCTCTAATCGTTCCATCAGCCAGAGGGGCTCGCCTCTCTGGCACAAGGAGGAGAGCTTTCTCCGTGTCTGCGCCAGCCCTCTGGAACCTCCTGCCAACAGAGCTACGTCTCCGGATGGAATTGCTGCCTTTCAGAACACCTGGCTGGCAGTCAAGTGTGGGATGCAGGTGGAAGGGTGACCTCCATTGGGTGGCTGGTGTAGAAGAACTCCTCCCCATGGTGCCTTTGGATCCTGCACCCCTTGTTTTAGGGGGTGGGTAGTTTTAACTGTTTTTAACATGTTTTTAAATTGTGATTGTGAACCGCCCTGAGTCAGCTTTGGCCGAGTGGGCAGTATATAAATTTGACAATTAAATTAAATTAAATTAAATTTTAGTTAAAACAGTCCAACAATATCTGGAGGTCCATACAGCCCCCATCTCTGCTGGAAACTGACCAACGGTAAGTATCAATGTTCACTTCAGCTCTGCTAATTAAGTCACTGACAGGATGGCACTGCAGATATAACCAGGAATCTTCTTTATGAATTGAACACCTCCTGCAAATGCCTTTCCATGCATTTCAGACTGTTTGAATGGGTGGAATGATCAACAGATGTCCTCAGTTGATTTTGAGGATCAAGACCAGGGGTTCCCAACCGTTTCAAGCCGAGAGCCAGGTTACGCTCTCTCAGTTAGCTTCCAGGGCCTGACCGCCATTTTGCCCTGCCTGCACAATGGGGGTGGCCATTTAGTCCCAACAACTTCAAAGAGGTGGCCATTTTGTTTCTCAAGTGCCCTTAGAGGGGTGGGGAGCCCACATGAAATGGTGTCGCAGGCCGTATCTGGCCCACGGGCCTTAGGTTGGGAATCCCTGATCAAGACAAATGACAGTAAAAAGTATGGTGAGTTCTCCAGTGCACTGTGGTGTGTTCTTTTCTGACACTTATTTAACAATGCCGCGAGTGTAGCTGCTTGGGGAATAGACCTTCCTCTTTATGGAAGCTGGTTTTAAAAAAAATACTGAAATGCTGAAAGATCTGTTTCTGAGAGGCACTCCGAAGAGAGTCACAGTCTTGAGTCTTACACAGCTCCCGCCAAGATCAAGTCTGAGTAAATCCATAGAACTTACACAAAGCAAAATATAAACAATTTTGTTTTCTCTGATAAATTATAGAAATCACTTGACTTTAGTTCTGAGTGATTCCAACGCATTAAATAAAACTATTTAAATATCAGTTTTATAACAGTCAGCCTACACTGATACATTAGTAATTTCATTTCTTCAGAGTCATCTATTGACCAACATTTAAGCATCTCTAACTTTCATCAGCTACTTCAGGGGGGAAAAGCTGAGAACAAGCTACATCAATTTACACCAGGAGTTCTCAACCTTTTTAAGCTAGGGGCCAGATCATGCTCCCTCAGACAGCTTCGGGGGCCGGGTGGTCATTTTGTCCTTCCTCCACCACAAAGCACTTCCTGGTATGGTGGAGGCAGTGGGGACCACATGGAATGGTGCTGTGGGCTGCATTTGGCCCATGGGCCGCAGGTTGAGAATTCCTGATTTATACCTTCTACAAAACAGTTTACAGGCCTTGCTGAGCTCGTACATGTAATTGCTCAGACATGTAACATGTTGTTCAGGACTCTGTGGGGATGAGCTGGTTTGCCTCTTCTGCCCACAACCACACACTGCAATTGCTAGAGCAAACCAGTGCACTCCCAGAGTGTTTCAACTTGTACATTTCTGGATCCCTGCTTTGTAGATAAATGTTGAATGGCTCCATTTCAGTTCATTTCCAGCAGCTGTGATCACCGGGTTCAAATCAAAGTGGAGCTTCCTGCTTTTAATTTCCCAGCTGGCTTCAATTTCCCAATATCAGACAGTTTAACTACTTAATATTATCAGGAAATTGGGAAATTAAAAACTTCATTCCTCTTCTCTTTTATGAAGGAGAGGAAAGAAGCAAAGTTTTTTTTAAAAAAAAGCTGATTAGTAAAGTAAAGGTAACCCTTGCTCGAAAGCCAGTCGTATCCAACTCTAAATTTCAGTGCTCATCTCCATTTCGTAGCCGAAGAGCCAGCACTGTCTGCTTCTGCAGACATTTCTGTAGACATGTGGCAGGCATGACTAGAGACTGGAGCGCACAGAACACTGTTTATCTTCCCACCGAAGTGGTCCCTATTTATCTACTTGCAATTTCTTGCTTTCAAACTGCTAGGTTGGCAGGAACTGGGACAGACAGGAGCTCATTCCGTCCTGCAGTATTCGGGAATCGAACTGCTGACCTCCCGCCTTCCAGTCAGCATCTTAGCCACTTGAGCTACTGCAGTTCCTAGGACAGCACTAAACAGCATTCTGTGCACTCTGATGTCTAGTCATGCCTGCCACATGTCCACAGAAACATCTGCAGATGCAGACAGCACTGACTTTTTGGCTATAAACAGAGATGAGCACTGAAACCTTGAGTCAGATACAACTAGCTTTTGTGCAAGGGCAACGTTTACCTTTAATGTGTTGTACTTTTTAAAGCAGGTGTCCAAACTATGGCCCGTGGGCCAGATCTGGCCCCAACACCAATTCATCTGGCCCACAAAGCCCTCGTTGCTCCTGGAAGTGGAAGTACAGTATGGGCACGTTTTACTTCTGCTTCCAGGAGCAACAAGGGCTTCGTGGGCCAGATAAATTGGCATCGGGGAAGATCCAGCCCACAGGCCATAGTGACCTACCACGTGATCGGCCCATAGCCCAAAAAGCATGGGCACCCCTGCTTTAGAGAATTGTTTTAATGAACGCTTCCTCCCCTAAGAGGGAAGAGGTGGGGAATCCCCCCCCCCCCCGCCTTGTTTTGCTTTACTAAAAGGAGACATACCTAATAGGGTTGCCTGAAGTGCATTTGCGCTGCAAAGATCAAACCACATGGCATACCCAATCTTGAGCAACAATATTTAGGCCACACCAGCCTGCTCCAAATGTTCAGTGATCCCAAGCCACATGTTTAAATAGAATTACAAGGAAAAACAGCTATAGACATACCTGTCTGTCCTTTGTGAAAATAGACTATACCAAGGACTTGTGTACTATGTAACTGTTGTGTCCTGAGCCTAAAAATTCTAGAAACATAAATTTCCTTTATCATCAAATGATGATTTTTCCAGTATCAATTTAGTAGCAAATATACATGTTGACTGGAGCAAGCAGGGTAGCAAGCACCTAAGCACTCCTGGTCTTCAAAACAACATCAGTTTTCTAAGAAGCAAATAGTACAATCTCTTGCAACCCTCTATACAGTTTCTATCAGATGACTAAAAACTCTTATGTTCTTTGTTTTTCCCTTTCACTTCTCCTTTTCTTCTGAGTAGCACCCAGCTCAAGTTACAGAAGCCTGTCAAAAATAGAGCAGAGTTTGCATTTTGCTAGAAACCTGGTGAAGATATATACAATTACTATATCAGGTCTGTTGTAGCAAAACCAGCACTGTTAAGAGTGCATGTTAAGCTGATGTCCTGCAACCAAAAGGTTGTGAGTTCGATCCTGACTAGGACACAAGGTTGACTCAGCCTTCCATTCTTCCAAGGTCGGTAAAATGAGTACCCAGTATGCTATGGGGTGGTATATAAGTGGGATTGCTTTGCATTTTGAATAGTAGAACCATTTTATTACAGCACACTATTATCTGCTTTTACTGTGCTTTACTTCACTTGGTTATACACAGTGTTCATTGTGGGCAAGTTCTCAAACTGATCTTTATTGGGGGGGATTAAATTCCAATACTTGATGGTAGATTTGGCTGCAGGAAAACTTTTGAAAAAATATCTCCTTGTCCCCTTATCTGCTCTGAAGATTCTTTGTCAAAAACTTGTGTGTGTGTGTGTGTTAAACAAACATAATATAATTACAGATATAAAACACTTTCACATTAATTATATCAATGCATAAAATGATCTGTTGTACTTCTGATGTCACCTCACGGTCAACTCTTAATGTCCTCAGTTCGAGGAAACACACTGGTTGCACTTATTGAGGAGTGGTGTGAGGCGAGGATGTTAAGATTTGTCTCCAGGTATACTGCAACTCCAATGTGGCGGGAAATCGCTTGTTTGATGGCAAGAGTTTGAATTTATTTTAATGGTGTGTTATAATACACAATCAGTAAGTTTTAAAAATCCGGGACTTTAACATGATTTTTATTGAACTGGCTGGGAGAATTTTTCCAACCTTGAATCCAGGATAATTCCGGTTTTCTGGGACGTATGGTAACCCTATATATGATACAGAATGCACCCCGGAAATGATCTCTTTCAGCTTCTGCCTTCTAGAAGAAGGTATAGGGTCATAAAGACCAGGACCAGCCGCTTGAGAAATAGTTTCTACCCAAAAGCGGTTCTGGCTTTGAATGCAGTGCAATGCAGTCTATGAGGGAGATTCTGTATATAGTTTTTAGAGTTTTAGAGCTTTTTAGGGGTTAAATGTGTATATGTGGGGTGGGAGTATGTTGATAATTTTGTATAGTTTTATTTTGTTTAGGTTTTGTTGGGTTGATAAGTGTTTTTTCCCCCAATCTCGTTGTTCTGTGCAGGACAATGACAATAAAGATTTATCTATCTATCTATCTATCTAACACTGCCCAAATACAGTGTTTAAAAACCCTTTCACTTCCTCTGTCCTTCAATGTAGTAGAGGAAGTGTTTAATTTCTAAAATGCATAAAGTCTCCTTAAGCCACTTCATGATATGGGAAACTGACAGAGGAAGGAGATATGAAAATATTCTGATACTCATCTGAATTACTAAAATGTCAGCGCTACAGCAGCCCTTCACAATATGTATCGCCTCATACTGGATATTAGCCTGGCTATGTAGGGTGGTTTAATGGTGGTGGTTCAGAAGCTGCTCTGCCATTAAACAGAGACAGCTGCCTCAGGTGGCTAATGCTGAAGGAAGCAGTGGTAATCACTCCAGCCATCCTCCCCTGGAATCCCATGTTGTTCTCTGTGTAGGAAGACAACACTATATACGTCACAGTTTGTCCTTCTCCTCTAGACTGAGGCTCATAGACATGGGCTCATTTGAAGCAGGTTGTTGCAGGCTAAATCGAGTAGCTTAAGGTCAGGTATGTTCAGTATCCCATTTGGTTTGTATCCAAGTGGCATACAAACCAAGGCCTTTTTGTCCTGGTTGCGCCCAACCCAGCTTGTTCAAAGCTACGACAAGTACAGCATACAAATCACATTGGTGTACCACTTATTTTCAATGCATGCACCAACACTAACTGTCAGTACCTGTGAGTCTCCGATTTAGCAGAAATAAGAAGGAAAGGATAAGGAACATTTTGTAGTCACAGAGACAGCTCCATTTTTAGACTTGCAGATTTGTCAATACTCGAAGATTAATCTTTAGAAGAGAGAAGTCATTCCTGCAATAATAACAGATCTTTCAACAGATCGTGTGAGAACTGTCTGCGGTTCCATGGGAAAGAAATGGTACTTTACACATGTAAAAATGGGGAAAAGATGACAAATAATGGCAAGTTCCAAAGCTAAGATCTGGATCAAAATGTATGCCCTTACAGAAAGGGTGCACTATTATAGCAAAGTCTTAATGGCGATTGCAGAATTAAAGCAATAAAGCATTTGGACACAACATTCCTCCCCCCCCTCCCCCAGTGGGGAATCCACTCTCCAAACCTTTGTGGTGGACCACAGGTCCGTTTAGGGCACCCAACAATCATGGGACTTAGGGCAATGGGTATGGGAGGACCAGGGTCTATAGAAATGCCGGTGGCCTCACTAGTCGACCTAAGCAAGCTAGGTTTTTCAGGAGACTTACGTGAAACGGTGTGCGGAGGGCTTACTGGAAGAAGGGATTGTAAATGATAGCCATGGTGCGCACCCTGGACTTGAATCAGCTGTAGACTCCGGGGGAGTTCTCGGTGATGGGGGCAGCATGGTGGATGACAAGTCAGTTGAGGGCTGAACTGTAGCTCGCAACGGCGCTGAAACTGTACCCATAGAGTGAGGGACATTTTCTACCACAGAGTCGGCAGTGGCACCTTCTTCTGGGCTTCCTGGAGTGGAATGAATACTAGTGAATGGCTCAGAGATATGAGGAGGGCGCTGGCTGAATAGATCCGGATCAGGATTGAAATCGGGGAGGTCTGACTCCCCCAGGGAAGGATCGCCTTGATGCAACCCCATTTCAGCTAAATCTGAAAGAACGTTTTGCCCCGTCACACGGGAACACATTTGACCCACATGTCTCCTCCCATTGTGTGGCAGCCCCCCCCCCCCAGTCCTGGGGACGAATCTGTACTTTCCCCCTTCCCTCCAGGGAACCAGCCACATACGGGCGACCTATCCTATTTTTGGGCAACCAAAAATGTCTCCTGGCAACCGCCTGTGGAAGGACAACGCCAGTGTACCCAGACAACAGTGTCTGCAGAACCTTAGCCCGCAGTGTAGATGGAATTTCCAGTTTGTTTTCCCAGAACACGCATCCCCCCCAACACTGAAATTTTATTATGTTCTCTGTAATACTCCCTGAGTTCTTTTGAAACCAGCGGCGGTGGCCACCCAACCTGTACCCAATACACAACTCTTGACACCAGGGAATCTTCACATGTAGCCTTTTCAATGTCCAATTTAGATTTCAGAGTCACAATGATGAGGGACTCCCATAGTCCCAAGATATCTGGCTCCACGCTGGCCAGTGGACAGAGTTTATCAAGTTCAGTCTTAGCACAATCTCTACGTGCAACATGCACTCAGCGGTTCTTCTGTTTAGCGGCTTTGATTGTAGGACCCGATCCAACAAGAAACCCCCCCAAAAAACAACAACAACAACCCAACCTGCCAGGGGGCAGCCTGAACCATATTGATGCCTGAAAAGGCGATACCTAGGGGCCCAAACCACTGAGTAGCCAGAAGGTTGTTCTTACCCGCCTTGACCACAACAAGCGGGAGCTTTGCGGCGATGCCTTTGAACTGCACATCAAAATTTCCAACGCCTAGCACAGGGATGTGGTGCCCCTTCACATCTTGTGTGGAGACATCTTCTCCCTCAGCCTTGCCATGACACTAAGGTGCCCCGGTACATTGCTAACATCGACCCCTTCCGTGGTGCTGCCTGAAGACACAGACACACTGAACGGACCTTGGCGATAGCATGTCGATCCCCCTGGACCAGCACAGCCGTTCACGCCTGAAGCTGCTCTCCTCCAACCTGGCCCGGTGTCCGTTTAGACACGTCGAACCCCACCAAACGGCGTTGCGGCAACAACAGATCCCATCCTCGCCGCCAATGTTAAGTCCGAGAGTAATTAGCAAAGCGACAGCAAGTTTGGGGTTAACATTAGTGATTTATTATCAACTCATGTAGGACTATTCGGACTGGGGAATAAAGGGACGAGGTAGCAACTAATATACAGACAGAATAGCAGTTACAGTGATACATTTGCCCGGGCTTTTGCTAAGGCGGGAAACCTGTGTTAGAACCAATCAGAGTACATTAACAACATATGAATGTGGCACCTTACAGAAAGGGTGCGCTATTACAGCAAAGACTTAATGGTGATTGCAGAATTAAAGCAATAAAGCATTTGGACACAACAGGAGCTGAGATCAATTTATTTCTCTTCCATCATCTCCACATAAGTGATCTAAACAAAACAAAACCTGGTCTGGCTTTCCAGTGTCCAGAATATGAAAACTCAGATCTGCCTCCAGTACCTGCCCTCAAAACTCATAGTCTCTGGTTGACAGAGTACCTCTTCAGCCAATGTCTTAAGACGTCAATTTGCTTGAGACTGCCTGCTTTTCTCTTGCTTGTTTTGCTTGCTTTCAACTAAAATTCCACCCCAAGATTAAGCCAAACTCACAAGGCAGAAGTAAGATAAAGAACACTATCTTCCACAAAGCTTGTCTTGCCTCTGAGGGCAAATAACAAAAGGCCTCAGTGAACCCATTTTTTTACTTCACCATTGAGATTTCAGCTGCCATGAAACATCTAATGTTCTTGCTGCTCCATTAATTCTTCTATATCACACATTTTTGAGGTTTCCACCTTATGAATGTTCAGATGTGGCTTTCCATGATAGCAACCACTCAGCTATCTTGAACCTGCCACAACTCCAGGGATTACCACCTAACTGCATTAGGACTAACAAAACAATTAAGAAAGACAATATCAGCCCACCTGGAATCAGATCCTCAAAAGAAAACCCATTACATCAGGAGTTCTTAACCTTTTAAAGCCGCGGGCCGGGTCACGCTCCCTCAGACAGCTTCAGGGGCTGGACGGCCATTTTGCCCTTCCTCCGCCATATGGCACTTCCCAGTATGGTGGAAGCGGTGGGGGGCCACATGAAATGGTGCCATGGACCACAGGTTGAAAATACCTGCGCTACATCTTCCATCACCAGAAAAGCCTAGTACTGTGATGGTGAACCTTGGCACTTTAGCTGTTCTTGGACTTCAATTCCCAGAAGCCCAAGTCCCTGTGAATCCATACAGAATTCAGCAAAACTATTAGCGGTAAACCTATTTGTGTGGAATAACAGGGACTTGGGCTTCTGGGAATTGAAGTCCGAGAACAGATGAAGTGCCAAGGTTTGCCATTACTGCCCTAGACTGTTCATCCCACCTTCAGATGAAGATGTGGTTTGCTGAATGAGTGATGACTTGGGCTTCTGGGAATTGAAGTCCAAGAACACCTGGAGAGCCAAAGTTCACCATCACTGGCCGAGTACATCTCTGTTAAACTTCTAAGCCTTTGGTCTTGAAAACTGGTTTTAAAATTAACACAGGAAAGTCTATTCTTACTGTTTCCTTTCAAATTCTTAATTTCGAAACTTGTTATTAATTGGTTATTTTAAAATACTTTTAATTTACAGTATTGCAGGTTCCTTTAGGAGCCCTGGAGAACAGAAAAACAATAGATAAAACATTTGGCTATATAGACAGTAAGTAAAGAGATTTAGAGGCATTTGCTTCAACCCAAGAATTACTGCAAAGACAGCATCTCAGGCTTGCTCACTCTTTATTCATATTGACTTTGAGAAAGTAATTGGAAGTTTAAGTAACAACTTAATGTTACATCAAAACTCCAAGGTTTGGTTTCTCTTAACAATGGTTAGTTGAAAAAAGTCAACTGCAGACAACTCTCAGTAATCTAAAACTCTTCCTCACTCCAACTTACTCCTCAAAGCTATACTGGAATGCGTGTGGAGGGAAGTATATGAGTCCTCTTATTCACTTGTGTTAACTTTTATAAAACTAAATTAGACCTAAGAATTAAGCCTGAAACAGCTCATTGTTCCATCTAGCCCCATTGTGAACAAATATTTCTGCACGCATCCAGTTCAGTTCCCAGCATTTCCTTAAATGAGCTGGTAGGTATTTATTTCTGAACACTGGACAGAGTTGCTTTCAATCAGCATGTACTGAAACAATTGGATCAGTGATTTGAATGTGAGGCAATGCAAAATACCTTCCCACATTGCTACGTCTCAGTTTAAGCCATGAGCAATACTCAGAAGTAGACAAGTCAGGGTGCAAATATTGAGATGGCTTAGTGGTTAGGATGCTGAACCTGATGACTGGAAGGTTGGCAGGTCAGCAGTTCAAGCCCTGAGTGCTGCACAATCAAGTGAGCACCCATCTCTGTCCCCGGTCCTGCCAACCTAGCAGTTTGAAAGCAAGAAATTGCAAGTAAATAAATAGGTACCACTTCAGTGGGAAGGTAAACAGCATTCCGTGCACTCTGGTGTTGACGCATGCCTGCCACATGTCCATGGCTATAAACAAAGATGAGCACCAAACCCTAGAGTTGGATATGACTGGCTTTCAAGCAAGGGTAACCTTTACCTACTAAAGAATAGCCTATGGTAAATTATTTCACTTACTATTACAACTCTTTAAAATATTTTGTTGGTGATAGTATTTGGATTTTCTGGCCCAACACAAATAATTATGAGTGCTTTCAAATTATTAGTCTTTAAAAAGAAGTCAACAGGAAGCTAAATAAGATAAATTGAGAAATACGTGGCTTTTTAAAAGCAGCCGAGTTATTGCAGCCAGGAAACAACTAAATATTTAGATTGTTAGACTAGTTACCAAGACCCTCAGAACTAGCCAGCCACAGCTGCCCATCTTTTGACCATTTAAGACCATCCACAGCCAAATCTGAAATGACATTCATGTGTGTTTACATAATACCTCCTTTAACTTATGTATAAAGTATTTTAAAAGCTTCAGAGTGAGGCCCGAAATATCACTGAAGAGGCCCATTTGAACGAGACCGTATTTCTTCTTAAAAGACACTTATACACAACCAGTATTTTTTTCTGAGTGTGGCAGCCGGAGGAAACAGTTTTCAGATAAGGGGGGGGGGGGAAGCTATTTATCTCCTTTAAAGTTATTTCGCAAATTTAGGAGCGTACTTATAAAATGAAGGTTTTTTTCACTGGCTGAGGCCAGTACTTAATACTTTTTTTTATCCCTGCTGACATCAGGGTACCTTAGAAACAAAATGTGAAAGAAGGCCCTGTGCAATTGTGCAGCCTAAGGCTGAGAGAATTCACTGCAAAGTTTGTGACTCAGATCCCATTTTAATAGTCAATTCATTTGCTGACTTTAGAAAAATAATCAATATTTTACCTTCAATCCATCACAGAAGATTAAAAAACTCAGCCATCTTACAATGAAACAAGATCTACCTTGCGGGGCTGTCATTGTCGTCGGTTGCAACTCGTATCCGAGAATGCATTTTTCCTGAAGCAGGAAAAATGCCATTGGCGTGAATTTGTGTAAAGTGGATCCCAACTTGCCATGAAGTGACCCACATACTATGATCACAGAGCCATCTCCTGTAGCACATATGAAATGAGACATGCAGGATTTAACACCAGGACTGCAATGGACTGCCGCAGGCTTGAGGATATTATCAAGGTGCGGCTTCACAGCCAGTCCATCTGGCATGGCCTCTTCCGCCTCCATAACCGCTGGGAAGTAGAGTTCCTCCTCCGCTCATTTTGCCGTTGGGCCCATTATAATGGTTTCCAGTGGCATTTCCTCCACTAAGGGGTCCATCACCCTACTTAAAGGTGCTCATCCGCCCATAGCCGTTGGCCCCTTTAGGGAGTCAGGTTATTTACTGCCGCCCAACACTTGACGTTGAGTCATTGGCTGTACAGTCTACTCCATTACCGTAGCAAGATGTCCGGCCCAACTATAGGGGCTGTTGTAAGGATTATTGATTCAATAAACACTGATTCAATTTGAGGACAACAAAAGACATCTTTACCAGTACTGTATTACTCTTCACCATAATTCTCTTACTAAAGGCAAGTTTTAGATGTGTGGGGGGGGAGGGGGTATCCACTCATATAAATACTATTTTCAACTCAAGCATTATCCCCAGGTCAGAGTCCAAGCCATTACTTTCTTTATATTTGAAAGAGAATGAGTAACAGAAACAAACAACACATTCAATCCATCTTACACACATCGCCTAATTCAACTAAGTGGGGAATCTGTGGCCCTCCAGATGCTATCACACCACAGATCTCATAAGTTTGAACCAGCAAGGCTAATGATCAAGAACAATGGGATGAAGATTTTGAAAAATTCTGAAGAATTTAGGTTTTGAGAAGGATGCAGCTACATTAGCGCCCAAGAGCAATGTAGCCTGGATCACTGTGGATCATTAGAATGATCTAATCAGGCCCCACTGCTCCACAGGTAATATAGTTAAGTAGCATAATAAATGAGCCACAAATGAATATTCGTAAATTAATCACTTTTCCTGAGTGGCAGAGGGCAGGGAAAATGATTATTTTTTTCATTTAAAACTATTGCTATTCACTCATTTACAATTGAATCCATGACAATGAACTTGGCTGCAGGCAGTTTCTTGACCAGTAAGGCAAATAATTTTTTTTAAAATAATTTACCATTTATATCAGCAATAGTCTTAAACAGGAAAAAAATCCCACTTACTAGCAGGAAGTGGCTCTCTTGTTAAGCCAATTTCGGATACAGTACTGGCAAACTGACATGTTAACTAGGGGACTGCACATCAGGAAAATGTGTTAAATGGAATGATCCTTAACTATCCCATGTAAACAGTAGCCCCCTACCCTATGCCTGGCAAAACTAAAACAAAAAGTGGGCTAAAGCGGGGGCTGGCTTTTTAGTTCCCACCCCACTCATCTGAAGGCCAAGCCTGGCAAATTCATCTGAGAGACAGCTCCAGTCTTGGCATGAAAACCAATTCATCCTCTCACAGATAGCTAAAGACCCTCTGTAAATTAGCTAATGTAAAAAGTAAAGTTAGGAAGTGACACAGCAAGCTTTATTTATAAACATTAAGGGAAAATACTGGTTGGCCTAAAATCCCTTCATTACATTCTAGCTCCGTGGTTCCCAACCTGGGGCACATGCCCCACAGGGGGCAATTCAGGAATGAGTTATTAACAGTGAATGGCTTTTTAGGCTTCCTCCGTGTGAATAGTTTACCTTTTGAATAATAAGAATTATATGTCGTGGGGGGGGGGTCAGGATTTTAGAGATGCTTAGGTAGGTTATGACCAAAAAAAAAAAAGATTGGGAACCACTGCTCTAGTTTTTCTTTGCCCTTCATGTCATCCAAGCAATTTTAAGGATACTTTACAGAGAGGAAGCCATGGGCAAGGTAAGCTTATAAATGTGTAGCTGGGGAGAAAGGATCCTAGCTAGTCTTTTCACCTCAGTATACTCATCTGTAACATGGGAATAAGAATACAATCACTCATGGAGTTGCTGGAGTGAATTAAAGCAACCTCGTTCCTGCTATAAAGTACCACAAAAGTATATTAGAGTTGTTCACGGGACTTAAGGTGACCAGGACCACTGGCCTTACATCTGTCCTGGAATAACAGAAACCATTATTAAAGGTAGAACTCTTAAGCATTGGAAGAAGGTTACTGTAAAAAAATAATTAGCTTAGGTTCTGCATATAAAAGACTTGGCTTGCCAGAAGTTTAAATATGTAGAACTGATGGTGTCAGAAGTACTGACAAAGTCTAGGACTAATGGCTCAGGAGCAGCCTCATAATAATGGGATAAAAGGAGGAGAAATTTTTAAATACAAGTAACAAGTGGCAGGGGGAGGAGTATACTGAGAGGAAGCCCATGCAAATATCTCTCTTTAATTTGTCCATAGGTGATTCAGGATGAACAGTTAAAAGCAAGCTTCTGGGTAACACTGACCCAACAGGGCCATACTTCACAACAAATTTGAATACCAATGAGGAATCTTTTGTTATTACCAGTTGCAAAAAGCCACACTAATTTGTAAATTTATCTGTTATGCTAGCCCACCCTTGTCTGCCTCTGTACCTGATGTGTATAAATTTGATGCCATGAAGTCTAACTCTTATGTCTGACAAAGTGGACTTGATCCACAAAAGCTAGCATTAAAACACATAGTCTTTAAGGCAGCACACTGTTTTTGTCTTTTTGTTTTGTTTACTCTCTGGCTAACACTAAGTAACTGTTAGAATCCCAAGCAATCCAGAAAGTCAACTACAAGCCAGGCAGTAATAAAACAGGACTTTGCCTGCGGCTGGGGTGGATAGGCCGCTGCAGCAACGGGCGCCAGGACCCCTCCATCGCTGTTGCCCCTGGGCCCCGCCCTTGGCGGGGGCTTGAAAAGGCCGCTATGGCAGCAGGTGGCAGGACTTCGTCACCGCCACCCTCGGACTTTGCCTGTGGCCGGGGCAGAGAGGCCGCTGAAGTATTGTATTGTTGTATAT
Source organism: Bradypodion ventrale (assembly GCA_035047345.1). Classification (NCBI taxonomy): domain Eukaryota; kingdom Metazoa; phylum Chordata; class Lepidosauria; order Squamata; family Chamaeleonidae; genus Bradypodion; species Bradypodion ventrale. The sequence goes on from JAWDJE010000002.1 coordinate 310,011,681, forward strand.
TATTGTATGTTGTTGTAGGTTGTATCTTGTATAATTACTGTGTATATTGTATTATTGTGTATATTGTACAATTATTGTGTGAGCCGCCTTGAGTCGGGTTTCCTGATTGAGCGGCATACAAATGGGAAATTAAATTAAATTAAAATGTATGAACAGCTATAACACATTGGGGATTCTGAAACCCAATTTCTTATATGCACATTAATGGGATTTCAATGGGATGTGACCTCAAAGAAAAAATGGAACTAGAATCATGGTGGAAAGCTTTTAAAAAGCCAGTCTTTATGACTGTATGCGCTCTATGTCAGCAGCAATGCAACATAGCGAATTCTACACTATGGATTGTTAGGCTAAAGAATGGAAACAAAACAGTGTTATAGGCTCTTCACATAAAGAAACATATTTGTACAGCTGTATTTGGAATGCAATGTACAGTTCAGGTCACTCCATTTGAGAAAAGAAGGGGAGGGGCAGCAAGCACCTCATAGACATTACATAATAAATCTTCATATATACCCCATCCATCTTGGAGGGGAGTTTGTGGCTATTATGTACACAGATAGTTGCTTGGCCACATGACAACCATTTCTTACTGTGTTTGCTTCCATGGCCACCAGCCATAAGAGGGAAACGAAAACCTTGGGACTTCTCCTTTTGACATATCCTGTTTCCTATACCTGCAACCAGGAATCGCTCTTAAAACCCCACAGGAGAATATTGATGCAGGGTTTGCTAGTCTTTGTGGGAGAGCATCATGGGTGTGGATGTTCCTATTGTTCCCAAGGGTCACTAGCCAAGCAGGCAGGCAAAACATGGGTAGTTCCACCACCATCGGGGTTAACCAGGAAGGGCTTTTACAAAACATTTCCCAAAGAATTGTGTTAGCGCTAAAGGCAACTTTCCACACTAACTGGAGCCAGCTTTGTGTCAGCTTTCTTCCCCTCTGTTGGAAACCAAAGCAATCAAGTTAATAACTTGGGCACTTATTTCTCCCTCTCCCTCCAGATGTCAACAAAAGTTTGCTGCCAAAGAACAGTCTGGTTAGAGCAGGTTTTGGTGCTAAGCTTAAGAAGGACAACAGGGAGCAGAGAGGAGGGCCATCGTTCAGTATTTGGGGAATATGAGAGCACTGTAAAAGGAGGTTTGGAGAGCGGTTCTCAAGAGAGAGGTCTCTTGTCCCAGATGTGGAGAAATCATCTGGGGCAAAATCAATCTCTCCCCAACCCAATACCAAGGCATACACCTATTAATCCTCCTCCACCATCTGATCCCTTGTCAGTTTGCTTATCAGAGAGTAAACAAAAAGACAAAAAAAAACACACGTTGTGGCACCTTAAAGACTCACTGCTGTATTTTAATGCGAGCTTTCGTGGAGCAAGTCCACCTCCTCAGACATAAGAGTGGGACTTCGTGTCATCCATTTAAACACATCAGGTGGAGACACAGAGGCACCCAAGGGTTGGTTAGCAAAACAGTTAAGTTTGCACATCAGTGTGTGGCTTTTGACACACACACAAAAGACACACGTGTCAGTTTGCTGCATCAGAGACCACGAAAGTTGTGTGTGTGTGTGTGTGGGTAGGAAACTTTCCTTTTTTCCCCCTCCCTCCGTCCCCTTTCCCTTCACGCCTTGTAAGCGAGTGAGATCGAAGTCTTTTCGGAGTAAATGTGTCTTGCTACCAACTTGGGCTGCGATGGGAAGAGAGGGAGGAGAGGAAGAAGGAGCTGCGATGTGTTCGGTTGCTTCTTTTCTCTCTCCCTCCCTCCCCACTCCTCCAAACAACACTCTCTGCTGTACAAACCAAAGCAGGAGGATCATCCGATCAGAAAACAAGGGGGGGGGGGGGGCAGACCAGTGTAAAAGGATCGGTGTGTGTGTGTGTGTGTGTGTGTGTGTGTGTGTGTGTGTGTGTGTGTGTGTGTGTGTGTGTGTGTGTGTGTGTGTGTGTGTGTGTGTGTGTGTGTGTGTGTGTGTGTGTTCCGGGAAGCCTGCAAAATGAAGCCCCTCCAAGCCGAGCCGGAGCCTTTCCTCTCTCTAGGGGAAAATAATAAATAAATAATCCACAGAGGGAAGTCCCCCTCTGCTTCTGCTCTCGGGCATTCCCCCCCCCCCCTCCTGCCGCCCCCCGCTCGCTTTGCCTTTACCTGGCTGCATAAGGGGCTCGGGCTCGCTCGTCCCTCGGGGAGGCTGGCGCGAGGAGAGCAAGCAACTAGCCGCTTTCTAATCCCATGATCCCGAAAAGTAAGTCCGGGGACTCCCGCCGAGGTCCGCTAAGGGATGGAGCCTCCGTGGTTTAGGGCTCCCGCCGCTCACTCTGCCGCCGGCACATCCACATGGTTACTATACTACGGCACTTGAGCCGCTGCCGCACCGAGCCGAGGATTATATACTCCCCACCGGCTCCATGGGCAATGTAGTCTCCGGAGGCGCCCTCACGCCGCCCGCTGATAGCGAAGGGAGCGGAGCCCGCGGACTACGTCTCCCAGCATGCAGCGCGCGGCAAACGGTACGGGAGTGAGGGGGGCTGCTCCAGAGGCTCTCAGCGACACTGGGCAATAACGCTGCTCTCTTCTCTCCTCCGGAGTGTCAGAGGGAAAGGAATGTGGTCGTCGTCGTGTAAACGGCCCGGTGGAAAGGCGAAGTGGTTTTTTCAGCTGACATGGGCTGGGAGCCTTGTTTCCTTCCTCTCGCTTCCCCCTCCCTCCCTCCCTCTCTCTCTCTCTCTCTCTCACACACACACACACACACACACACACACACACACACAAAAGCCTTGTTACATTTCTGACTCTACACACACATACACAGCCTTGTTACATTTCTACACACACATACATACACACACAAAAGCCTTGTTACATTTCTGACTCTACACACACACACACACACTCACACACACACACTCACACACACACACACACACACACACACACACACACAAAGCCTTGTTACATTTCTGACTCTACACACACACACACACAAAGCCTTGTTACATTTCTGACTCTACACACACATACACAGCCTTGTTACATTTCTACACACACATACATACACACACAAAAGCCTTGTTACATTTCTGACTCTACACACACACACACACACACACAAAGCCTTGTTACATTTCTGACTCTACACACACACACACACACACACACACACAAAGCCTTGTTACATTTCTGACTCTACACACACATACACAGCCTTGTTACATTTCTACACACACACACACACACATACATACACACACAGAGCCTTGTCACATTTCTCTACACACACACACACACTTGCCAACAAGATCCTCTCCCCTCCAGATATACTTTTATTCATGTTCTTTGAAATGCTTCTGGAAGTGAGTTGTTTGAAGCCTACGCCCCCCCCCCACACACACACACACACACCAAAGTTTACAGGAGAAAAAAGGCTCCCCCCAAATTTATTTGATTAGCCAAATAAGGGGTTCTCAACCTTTTTAAGCCTTGGGCCAGACCACGCCCCCTCAGACAGCTGAGTGGGCTGGGCTAGCGGTTCCGCCATAAACACTGCCGTAAAACACATCTGTGGCTGTTGTAAATGTATCCTCTTCTGCTTCCAGTGGCAGTGGTGGCGCAGGCCACATGAAATGGTACCGCAGGCCAGGTCCAGCCTGTGGGCCGTAGATTGAGAACCCCTGACTTAGTGGTTAAGACGCTGAGCTTGTCAACTGGAAGGTGAGCAGATCAGCAGTTCACGACCCAAGTGCTGTGTAGAGCCGGACCATGCCCCCTCACACTGTTGGCAGGCTGAACTGGTGTGTCCTCCCCTGCCGCCGCTGCTGCCGGGACCAACCCAAGCCCCCACCATTCCCCCATGCCCCCGCTGCCACTGCCAACACCCCCACATGCCACCATTCCAGCTCACCAACATTTCATCCCACGTCGACATCTCCGTCAACACTCCCCCCATGCCACCAGTCCGGCCCACAAACACTCCCCCCACACACCGCCACCAACACACACATGCCTCCGCCGCCACAAACATTCCCCCCACGCCACAAGTCCAGCCTGCAAACTCTTCCCCCATGCCAATGCCAACGCCGACACTGCTTCCCTGCTTACTGGCCTGCCGTGGGTAAAAGAGGAGTCCAGCCTGTCCTTGCCTGTGCTCAGCCAGAGGGGCACCCAGGAAGGGCATGTGCATCTTCCGCTTCTACTGCCATTGCCACTGTCCTTTTCCCCTCCGCCTGGCTTGGAATGTCCCTGTTATGTATTGAATGAATACTGCAAGTCCCCTTTAACAGAATGTATCTGGTCAATGTAGCCATTTGTATCTAATCAGAGACACATTGTAGCAAGCTGTAAAGGATGCGAGCTAAGTGGCCACAGGTGGCAGTAGCGAGCATCCGGCTGACATGGCACAGATTCCCGGAATACCTGAAGGGCGGAAGACCTTCCCGCCATACCTCACCTGGAGAAGATGGGCGTGACGATCCATGACGTCACGCGGACAGTAGCCAATGAGCTACCGCCTGGGTTATTCAAATGTACAGTGTACTATAAATAGAGCTGTTTTGTCCGCCATTACCTCATGTTCACCCTGACCATCATGCAATAAAGTTGTGTTTTTAGCCCTTACTGCGGCTCCTTCTTTGTCCTCCGTGCAAGACACCAAAGTCCCTAATGCTGATCTGTAGCAGGGTGGATGCTGTAAGCCTTCTAACAACATCTGCCCTGCTATGGAGTGGTGTTAGGGACATGGCAAGCTAAGCAGAGGGGGGAAGGATGGCGGCAGTGGTGGCGGCGGCGGCAGTGGTGGCTGGATCGAGGGCGTGAGCTGGATGGAATGGTGCCACAGGCTGAGAACCCCTGCAGTAAACAGACAAAGAATGGGTGAAAGAATAAATGTACTAATAATAGTGGATGACTTTATACAGTACTCAAAAAGGTGTTATTATCATCATCATCATCATGTTTAATTTGTATGCCACCCATAGGTTTTCTAAGAAGAAAAGTTCTTATTATATCATATCTAATTTCTTCAGTCCTAGAAGCTTTTTCTGGTTAACAATTCAAAGTTATGTCTCAGCTTTTAAAATGTCAGTTTGTAACAATTATATTCCCAGATCATTCTGACCCAACATAGCTGGGAAAATGGGGGTTGTAATAGACAAGGTTACATAACAATCAACTAGCCGGGCAATGGAACTCACTGTTGTTTAAAAGTGTATTTTACCACAAATCCTGCTAATAGGATTAGTCAGTTAAGTTAGAAATTGGTTCACAACACTCTGGCTCTCAGCTGGGTTTCCCACAGCCAAAGAAAAAAGAAACATGCTTCTTACTAAAAAAAAAATACATTTCTTTGAAAGATGCTCTCATATACATTATAACTCACCCAAAGCCTAATACATTTTAATAAGTGTTTTCAAAATTGATACATTAAAGAATTTATGCCAGGGATTCTCAACCTGCTGCCCGTGGCACCATTTCATGTGGCCCCACACTGTCACCACCACACCAGGAAATGCTATGTGGTGAAAGAAGGGCAAAATGACTATCCAGCCCCCGAAACTGTCTGAGGGAGTGTGACCCGGCCCCCAGCTTTAAAAGGTTGAGAACTCCTGATTTATGCTCTGGAAACATACTGTTTGTGGTGTGTGTGTGTGTGTGTGTGTGTGTGTGTGTGTGTGTGTGTGTGTGTGTGTGTGAGAGAGAGAGAGAGAGAGAGACTTCTAAGTGCTGAAATGAAGCCAGAAAGATACATAGCCATTCTATACATTCCAGCACACGAGTTGTGTTTCCCGTCTATGTCAGAGTTTGGTAAAGTTATTTCCTTAGAGTACAACTCCCAGAATCTTGTCATGGCAGTTGAGGTAATCTGAGGAAAAGCTGAAGTTTCCAAGCTCTGGAGTGTACATATGGAGCGGAATGGGAGGATTCAGTCCCTTTGCCATGAGAACATGAGGACTACAGTCATGTTATGGCAATGAGAACTAGCATGATGTAGTTGTTTGGAACTGAGCGACCCATGTTCTAGTCTCCAAACAGGCAAGAAGCTCAAAGAGTGACCTTGGACCAGTCATTCTGCTTATTAACCTAGAAGGCTTCACAGGATCACATTGTGAGGATCAAGTTAAGAAGAAGAGGAGAATTACATATGGCATCTCCAGCTTACTAGCTGAATTAATTTTAAATTATTTTCCTTGCACTGGATTCAGTGAAGGAAAATCCCTTGCAGTAACTCAGAGCTCAGCATAAAGTTGTGCCATCAACAGGACCATGCTTGTTGTCTGTATGGGTGTAGCAAAGGTAAAGGTCACCCTTGCTCAAAAGCCACTCGTAGCCGAATCTAGGGTTCAGTGCTCATCTCTGTTTATAGCCAAGTAGCCAGCTCTGTCTGCATCTTCAGATGTTTCCGTGGACATGTGGCAGGCAAGCACGACTAGACACTGGAGTGCACGGAATGTTGTTACCTTTTCCACTAAAGTAGTACCTTTTTACACACTTGCAGTTTCTTGCTTTTGAACTGCTAGGTTAGCAGAAGCTGGGACAGACACAGGAGCTCACTCCATCATGCAGCACTCATGTCTTGAACTGCTGAACTGCTCACCTTCTAGTCATCAAGTTCAGCGTCTTAACCATTAAGACACCGCAGTCCCCTGTATGGCTATAGGACATGGTGTACGTACCTGTTTTTTCCCCTTCATTCCTTCTCATTCTGCATATAACTTATTAACTGCAATAGAACCCCGTATAGCGATTGCCCCATACAGCGATGAAATCGCATAGCGATGAGAGGCTTGGAGGGGGAAAAGCCATTCCACATAGCAATCATTCCTATGGGAAAATCCGTACAACGATTTTCTAATGGGAAAAACTGTTTAGCGCCAAACATTGTTGTACGGTTTTTTCCACAGGGAAGATCGTACAACGACGAAAACCACAAAGCAATCAGCTCTGTGGAACGGATTAAAATTGCTATACGGGGTTCTGCTGTATTTTGTCATTCAGTCTGTACTGGGGATATAAAGTCATTGTTTCACTCTACAGTACTAGCCAACTATCAGCCTGCATCCAACCTGCCCTTCCTAGGGAAGGTTTTGGAGAAGGCTGTCGTGCGGCAGTTACAGGAGGCCCTGGATTAAGCGGATTATCTGGACCCTTTCAATCAGGATTCAGGCCCAGATATGGTACTGAGGCTGCATTGGTCGTGCTGCTGGATGATCTCTAACGAGAGCGGGATGGAGGTCATCTGTCTGTCCTTGCTCTTCTTGACCTCTCAGCTGCCTTCGATACCGTCAACCATGGTATCCTTCTGGAACAGCTCCGAGGATTGGGGATTCAGGGCACAGTGTGGTCCTGGTTTTCCTCATTTCTGAAGGGTCGGACCCAGTTGGTGTGCCTGGAGAGTGAGAGGTCCAGCCCTAGGCCCCTCCAATATGGGGTGCCTTAGGGCTCGGTGCTCTCACCTCTCCTATTTAATATCTACATGAAGCCTCTGGGAGAGATCATCCGTTCCCAAGGGGTGAGATCATCAATATGCAGATGATACTCAGCTATACATCTCGGCCCATGGTGATCCAAGCAATGCAGCTGAAGTCCTATCCAGGTGTCTGGAGGCTATAAGGTTCTGGATGGGGGACAACGGGCTACAACTGAATCCTGGCAAGACTGAATGGCTGTGGGTCAGGGCCCCTGTGTTATCCCGGGACCTACCATCTTTGGAGCTGGGTGGGGCTTTTTTGCCGCAGACAGACCCGGTACATAACTTGGGGGTCCTCCTGGACTCACAATTCCTATGCTGTTATTTTTATTTATTTATTTTTTCTGATTTATATTGCTGCCCAACTCCGAAGATTCTGGGCGGCTCACAGAAAATAAAACCAATTTTACGTTTTAAAACCAATAAAAACACCATTAAAACTGCTACCAAAAATTACCCCAACCCCTACAGATTAAAAGAGGGAGTTTAGTGTATGAGAACCAAGACAAAGGAACAGCCGAAGGATTGGCTTAACACATCTTTATTGCATGGTGGTCAGGGGGAACATGTGGTAATGGTGGACGAACAGCTCAATATATACAGTGGCTATACATTTGAATGTGGCTCCACGATAGCCCATTGGCTATCGCCCGCGTGATGTCATCCCTGGTCACGCCCTTCTTGTCCAGGTGAGGTAGTGGCGGGAATCTTCCCGCGCTGGAGTTATTGCGTAATTGGGACCATATGAGCTGGACGCTCGCTATTGCCACCTAGCGGTTGCTAGCTCGCGTCCTATTACAGAAAGGTTACAGTGTTACAGTTGATAGGTATTACATTGTTGCAAAGGCATAGTATTAAGAACACAACATCCCTCCCCCCTAGGATGAGACGAAGTCTCTCATCCAATATGGCTTATTGCAAACGCGTTTCGGGCGTTCTGCTGGCTGACTTGTCCCGGGGGTGCTACTGCTTCTCTGTCCCCTGGCCTCTTGTCCTGCAACGGGAGAGGGAGACTCGTTAGTGACTTGCCGCGGCTCTGCGGCTTTTGGGGAAGGGACAAACTCCATTGTGGAAAAACCGGGGGCACTTGGGGCTAACGAAAAACCCCGCTTCTCTCTTGGATGGGTGGGGGACCACTCCGAAACCCCCCCCCCCCGGTTTTGTAACTGAAGCTCAAAATCATCTCCTGGGTCATTGGGGGCATCCCACAGGCTATCTATGAGGACAGACTCCTTCTCCTTCCCCTCCCCCCTTGAGGGACCACTGGCCCCCTCCCCCTCCCCCTTGGGCTGAACGGGTGGGGGAGAACCCTAACGTTGAATCCTTCTGTGTATCGTCCGCATTTTGGCCGCCCGGAACCCGGCGCCAGAGTTGATCTGCGTGCCGCCTCCAGAGTAGACCCGCACTGGTCTCGACACAATATGACACGGGACCCGTCCGGCCAACGATGACGCCCGGGACCCATGCTGGCCCTGCGCTAGCGTAGTTCCTGCAATGCACTGGGGCACCCACTTCGAAACTCTTGGTGTCTGCTAACCCTATGTTCCTCCCTGTGTCCTCCACCCTCGTTGGGTCCAGTCTGGTCAGGATCGTGGTCAGCTTCCTATGCATTAAGAGCTCTGCGGGCGAGTATCCTGAAGCTAGGGGGGTCACCCTGTATCCTAGCAGGAACTGACACACTTGTAGGTTGAGATCCACGGGACCCATGCGCCTCAGCGCGTCCTTGGTGGTGCGCACGAGGCGCTCAACCTGGCCGTTCGTTGCCGGGTGGAAAGGGGCGGAGGTGATGTGCCGAATGGCGTTGATCTCTGTGAATGCCCTGAACTCAGCGGACGTGAAACAACTAGCGTTATCGGTAATTAGGGTGTAGGGTATACCGAACGTGCTAAATACCCTCCGCAAATGCTTCACCGTCGTTGCTGAAGAGGTGCTCGTAACTGGGATTACCTCCAACCACTTGGAATAAGCATCCACCACGAGGAGAAAAAGTGTCCCTCTAAACGGCCCCGCAAAGTCGATGTGCACCCGCGACCATGGCCCCTTTGCCGCGTCCCATTCCCTGTGCGGCAGACGTGCCTCTTCGGGTCGGGAGCATTGGCATCTCTCGCAAACGCCCACCATGTGCTCGATGTCGGCATCTAACTGGGGCCACCAGAAATAGCTCCTGGCCAGAGCCTTGGAGCGCACAATCCCGGGGTGGCTGACGTGCAGCAGTTGGAGCACCCTAGGCCTCAGGGATTCGGGGACTACCACCCGCTGGCCCCACAGAAGGCACCCCCTCTCTATGGACAACTCTAGCCTCTTCCTGAAAAAAGGGGCGAACTCTGCCACCGGGGGGGACGCCGGCCACCCTTTCTGCACCCAGGAGCTGACTAGAGCAAGCGTTTTGTCCTTGCCGGTCGCCTTGGCGATGTCTGTGGGGACAATGGGGGGCGAATCTAAGACCTCTATCAGGAGCACCGGGCGGTCTCGTTCTTCCTCGCCCACGATGCTGCTAGCATTGGGGAGGGGAGACCTCGACAGGGCGTCCGCGTGGCTTATCTCTTTTCCCGGTCGGTACACTAACGCGTGCTGATACGCGTTCAAGAAGATGGCCCACCGTAACATCCGAGGGGACAGGATTTGAGGGGTGGGTTTGTCTGCAGTGAAAATGCCTAGCAGGGGCTTGTGGTCGGTCACTATGGTGAAAGGGCGGCCATAGAGGAAATCATGGAACTTTTTGGTCCCCGCGATGATTGCTAGCGCTTCCCTGTCTGTTTGAGCGTAGTTTCGTTCCGCTTGGGACAGGGATCTGGAGTTGAATGCTACCGGGGCCTCTCTCCCGTTCTCCAACACGTGGCACAGCACCACCTGTAGGAATGCATCTGGATTCTGTCAGGCTGTCTCTGACACATTTTGTATACAAAAGCCTCTTTGCTCACTGAGAGACAGCGCTCCTTATCTCTCTTTCTTTGGGTTCTGACATTCTGATTGATTATGTAGGCTAAGTTTCGTTTCTGCTATACAATGATTGCTAGTTTCGTTTCTCTCTCTCACTGCCTAAATAAAGAAAAAGGCTTCAGTAGCATTTGACCAGCCAAGGACTGCAGAGTGCTTTCTCTCTGTCTCTCTGTTCCTCCCTACAAAAAGCCTAAGGAAGCAGGACTTCTTGGGACTGATTGTTATCTTAAAGATCTGAGGATATAACTGCTGCTAATGAGGCTGACTGAATAAAGAAGATATCTTTACATGAAGCAGAATCCCAACAAGTGGCGCCCCGTCGTGAGGCCAATTGAATGAAATTCAAAGGAATGCTTTGAAAGCTGCTTCAATAATTAACACCTCATCGACCGGGAAGGTCTCATTCACCTACGACCAGGAAAGGTCTAATCGAGCGCTCGAGAATTACAACTAGGTGAGTGAAAATGGGGTGTGTTTTTTCTTCGCAAATGTATGAACTTTGTAAAGATATCTCAGATCTTTTGCATGACAATGGGCGAAAAGTTGATGAGCAGGAGATACGGAAGCTAGCTAAAGCGATAGCACAAAACTGTCCTTGGTTTAAATATGAAGGTCTGGACTTAAAACAGTGGAAACAGATTGGGAGAGAAATGCAGAAGCATAATGGAATTTCTGTGTCAATATTATTTACTTGGGAGGAAGTGAGAGGCTGCCTTCAAAGACTTACTCCAAAAAATATTTTATTGTCTCAAAGACTTGATGGCCATCCCCTCCCACAGCTTTTGCCTTCAGAGAAAGGGGGGGCCATGGCAACCATGGCAGCCATGGCAACTGCTCCTCCATCATATGAGAAACCGCCTCCTGATGGAGGTGGAGGTAGAAAAGAAGATGGGCAATTATATCCTGACTTGCAAAAATCAGGCACTTTTAGCCCTACCAAGACACAATTCTCTGCTGCGTTAACGGCAGCTGTGCTGGACCTGCAATCTCCTGAAATATACCCAGTGATAAGGGGGGCTCCGGCTGTGGGCAACGCACTGGCTGTCCCAGATAGGTATGAAACCCTCCATTACAAATATCTGAAGGAACTAAGAGTCAGCATACGTGACTATGGATTTAATGCACCTTTTACTAAAGCTTTGTTGGAAGCCATTGCATCTCAAAAATTGCTACCAGTGGATTGGAAACAGATGATTAAAGCGCTTTTGCCCCCAGCAGAAGCCATGCTCTGCTTGCAAGAGTGGAGGGATGTGGCTTGGGAGGTTCATCATACACGCCCTGCACTCACAATGGATATGTTATGTGGGGAGGGAAATTTTGCCAACCCCACACAGCAATTGGCCCTCAATGATGCCCAGCTGGGAGAGATTGCTCAGATAGTCATGCGGGCCTGGAGTAAGATCCCTTCCAAAGGAGACAGCTCCGTTGCTGGATTTGCAGCAATTAGGCAGGGCCCTAAAGAGAATTACACTGAGTTCATTAACAGACTCATGACTGCTCTCAGCCGCCAGGTGGAAAATGTGCCGGCACGGGAAATGCTCATGAAACAACTGGCTTTTGAAAATGCCAATGAGGATTGTAAGGGTGCTCTGACAGCTGTTTATGCTAGGCCAGGAACATCTATAGCAGACATGATGAAAGTTTGTCAAAATGTGGGGACTCACAGTTACAAGGCTCAACTTCTGGCAGCTGCAGTTCAATTGCCCACAACTCAGGCTCAAAACAAACGTTGTTTTGGCTGTGGGAAGGAAGGGCATTTTAAAGCACAATGTCGCTCCTCTCAAAAGCAGGCAGCACGCCCTTCAAGGAAGTGTCCCATTTGCCAGAAAGGGTACCATTGGGCCAATCAGTGCCGCTCAAATCCTAATGCCAACTCCTCAGCTGCTCAGCACAAAGACTCTGACTTTTCTCCACAGCAGCAGGGAAATGGGAGTGCGGGCCAGGCTCGGGCCCAGGCAAAATAATAGGGCTACCAGAGGTCAGTGAAGAGGCAATAGAGGAGGTTTTGCAAGAGATGGCAGAAGATATGGAACTTGCCCAAGACATGATTTCACAATATAGAAAAAACCATCCTCTAAAAGAAGGACTTTTATTGAGGTTATCTAAGGACTGTACTTTTACTATGCCAGGGTGTGTGGAGGCTCTTCCCACACTGGTTGATGATGTTAATTTCCAGGGCATGATGGGCATCGTTCTTCCTTGTCCAGACGCCTTACCCGCTTCTGTACACATTGCAGCAGGGTCAGTTACATTGGGTCACCAAGAAATTGTCATCCCTGCTTCAGCCACGCAACATATCACCCTGCCTAAGGGACAACCTGTAGGACGCCTTCATCTGCTCCCACTAGGGACCACTGCAACTCCATCCCAGGAGGGGACTGCAACAGCGGCTATGGCGGTGATACAAATCACCGAGGATAGACCGACCCGTTCGCTGCTTATGGGTGGACGTTCAGTGTCTGGATTGGTCGATACAGGAGCCGATATTTCAGTGGTGGCAAAAAAAGATTGGCCAACTGGATGGGCCGTCCGCCCCTGTAGGGAAGTTTATGGGGTGGGCGGGTACGAGCCAGCACAGCAAAGTGTTCATCCAATCATCTTTGAGACCTCAGGGGGAACAAAAGTTTCTCTTCACCCCCTGATTATGGATATTCCTATTACTCTGTGGGGCCGGGATCTCCTGGCTAAAACAGGGTGTACCTTGCAGACAAATTTTTGATACGGGCCTCCCCTGCAGCGCCGTTGCATGCACTTCCACTACAATGGAAAAACACCCCACCAGTGTGGACGGATCAATGGCCGCTCTCAAAAGAAAAGCTCCAAGCGGCGGAGGCCCTTGTACAGGAGCAATTAAATCTGGGACATATTCAAACAACCACTAGTCCTTGGAACTCTCCGATTTTTGTGGTGAAAAAGAAGTCTGGAAAATGGCGATTGTTACATGATTTGAGGAAAGTTAATGAGCACATCTTGCCAATGGGACCTCTACAATCTGGACTTCCTAATCCGAACATGATTCCGGAAGATCATCAACTCATGGTTATAGATTTGAAGGACTGTTTTTATACAATCTTGCTAGCGCCACAAGACAGAGAAAAATTTGCATTTACATTGCCAGTATACAATAATGAACATCCTACTCAACGATTTGAATGGTGTGTCTTGCCCATGGGTATGGCCAACTCGCCGACTCTATGCCAACATTTTGTGAACAAGGCTTTGGAACCTTTCAGGCAACGCCATCCAGAGGTTAAAGTCTATCATTACACAGATGACATTTTATTGCATGGTCCACAAGTCACGGAGAAACACCTGCAGGACCTAGCAGACATTTTGCAACAAGCAGGCTTGATCATAGCTCCTGAAAAAGTGCAGCGGATGTATCCATTCCAATATCTGGGACATAGGCTCTCAGCTACAGCTTCAACTCCGCTATTGCCAACAATAGCTATTCCGGAGCAGTTCACTCTTGTCCAATTGCAACAATTGCTAGGGAACATAAATTGGGCTCGTCCTTTCTTGGCCCTGAGCACGGAGGAACTATCACCACTCTTTGCTGCTCTTTCTGGACACACTTCTCCAGCGGACATCATTCCCTGCACAACGGAGATGCGTACAGCTCTTCAACGCCTCAACGAAAAGCTGCATACCATCGCTGTGGATCGGGTGCCCTCAGGCACCATTGCGCTGGCATGCGCTCTTCTTCCTACACCGAGGCTGCCCACTGCGGTTTTGTTCGCGCCTGTCAACGCTCAGAAGGTGGCCATCGTGGAATGGCTACACTTGGCGCACACTCCCTCGAAAAACTGTTATCGCCTGCCTGATGCGATTGCTGATCTTTTCCTCAAATGCCGTACTAGGGCAAAGCATTTGACTGGCTATGATGTTGACTTTGTTTGTTTTCCTTTTTCACAGGATCAGCTAACCGCCTTGCTACAGCATTCTGAGGCATTTCAGGTGGCCATGGCGGACTTTGTGGGACAAGTTAAATTTAACCCCCCCAAGGATAAGCGGTTTACCTTGCTGAATCTCACTTCTTACTCCCTGTCATCCCCACTTTGCATGCAACCTATCTTGCATGCCATTACTCTTTTCTCGGATGGCTCCCCCTCCCGTGGAGTCCTTACATGGCAGGGTCCTACTGGGGAATGGGAGGTTGTTTTTACAGGACCTCAAGCATCGGCCCAGCGGTCGGAACTGGCAGCGGTCATACTTGCTTTCTCTACGTTTTCTGATGTGCCTTTTAACCTGATTGTGGATACGCAATATGTTTACCGCCTTGTCTTTACTTTAGCTCAAGCTTATTTGTCTCCATCGATGGATAGGGATCTTTTTGCTTTATTCCAACAGCTTCAAGGTTTTCTTACTAACCGTACGGTCCCTTTCTTCATTGCCCACATACGCTCTCACACAAAGATTCCAGGTTATTTGACGGAGGGCAATGCACGAGCAGATTCTGCTCTCCGAGACTCTGCTGAGGTTTTTTCTCTCTTTGACAACCCCATTGACAGTCATGCAATGTTTCATCAATCTGCTAAGGTTTTGCATAAACGGTTTTCCATTCCTATGTCACAGGCTAGAGACATTGTGTCGTCCTGTGCTTCCTGTACGAAGTCTCCTATATTCCTGCCATTTGATGCTGTTAATCCTCGAGGAACAGAAGCTAATCAGCTATGGCAGATGGATGTCACGCAAGTACCTGCTTTGGCTCCGCTTTCTAAGTTACATGTGACTGTTGATACCTTCTCTGGATTTATATGGGCTACACCCTTACGGGGTGAAACATCCAGACATGTTATACAACATTGCATTCGTTCGTTTGCGGCAATGGGTAAACCTAAAAGCCTTAAGACAGACAATGGGCCATCATATGTTTCTTCTGCCTTTCAGGACTTTTGCCGTCAGTGGGACATTAAGCTAACCCATGGAATACCCTATAACTCGACTGGACAGGCGATTGTTGAAAGAGCCCACCTGACATTCAAAAATTTGTTACACAAGCAAGTGGGAGATAGAGGGGTTCCTGTGGCGGAAATACCTACAGCTGTTGCTAAAGTACTGTATACTCTTAATTTTCTTCTTGCTCCCCATAACAGGTCACACTCTCCAGTCGAATTGCATTTCAGGACTGAGGAGTGTCTTCCTAAGCCATTGGTCGTTTATCGGCAGCAACCCGATCCTGAGTGGAAGGGTCCTGTACCTCTAATCACCTGGGGACGAGGATACGCAGCGGTTTCTACAACCTCAGGACCTGTGTGGATTCCTGTTCGAGCGATCCGCCCATGGAGAGAGAAGAAGGTTACTCAGCTCCAGGATGGTGGTTCACCAGTAAACTAACTTTGCTGACATTTGTTGTTTTCTTTCTTACTGTGCTTCCAGCTGTAAGAACAATGCCTCATGGGGGCAACCCCAACTTTTGGATTCGTCATGCTAACTATATGTTTGAAGTTCATGGTAAGAATGCAACGTTATACTATGAGCATCCACTGGCAGTGTCTCAAATGGCTTTTCTTCCGGCATTGTTCAACACACCTGAGCTTGTTATTGGACATTTGCAACATCTTGATAGGTCTACACTCTTCTCTAATCCTCCAGAACAATTTAACAACACCCGTTGGCGAAGCATGACATTCAAGAAATACACTAAAGGACTTTGTTTCTGCTGTCATAGTTCTGGAGTCTGGAATAGTAAATGGAAGAACTGGACTCAAGCAAAAAGGGTTTTGCAGAATGTAGGCAATTATACGGGTTGTGACGATTATTTTTGGTTATGGGGTAGTTATAACAGTTCTTATAAGCTTAATTATACCTTGTTTAACACTACTATTGAAGATATATATGATGTTTTTCCTATGTTTACTCCTGATTATTCTGCTATAGATAGTGGTTCAATTTGCAATGGATGGCAAATCAAGGATCCGAACATGTGGTTCTTTTTTAATGGAGTTGCCACGAATTTCCATCCAGGACAATATCAATGTGCAGCATTGGGTTATTTTACCTTACCCGTACAAGTGCAAATGCCGCCTCAGGCACATGCACGGCGCCGGAGAGCTGCTGCCGGCCCGATGGGTTCTGGTTGCAATGATGAAGTGATAATCGATGTTCAGCTTTCTGATGGTAGCTCCTGGGGGAGAGCTATAGGGAGTGCTATCACTGGAGCACTCACCTTGGGATCATACCCAAGTGTCATTTCCCAGGAGAATAGAAGGTCCATTTTGGGACTCACCTGTAGGCTGGAGAAATCAATCAATGCCACAGGGAGGGTCATACGGGATCTTCAAATGGAAATCACTGAGCTTCATCAAGACCAAATGCAGGACAGACTGGCCATAGATTACCTGTTAGCAAAATCCGGAGGATTTTGTAAACTGGTCGGGAACCAGGGATGTGGGGTAAAATTCCAGGATCTGAATAATACTATTGAGAAAGAACTTCAGAATTTACAGGAGAGCATTATTAACAATGTACGCACTGATGTTAATCTCTTTGATTGGGTGACTTCTTGGTTGCCTGATTTATCTGTCCTTAGACAAGTTTTCTTTTATGGGTTTATTATTATTATCTGCTTTTTACTTTTGTGTTTTTGCATTACTTGTATTCCTAATCTTATTTCTATGTGTAACACATGTCCATTGCGTAGAAGGGAGACATCGAGTTTTGCACGACGGCAATTGTACTCAATGAGGTATCACCCTCCGGAACAAAGTACCAGGAGTCAGGAGGGGTACGATGTCCAGGAGGACAGTGATGATGTATATGGAGGAGTAGTTATGGAGTATGATGACATGCAGGGGTATGATTAGCCGTCCCTCTCTCAAATTTAAATGAAAAAGGAGGACATGTAGGAATGCATCTGGATTCTGTCAGGCTGTCTCTGACACATTTTGTATACAAAAGCCTCTTTGCTCACTGAGAGACAGCGCTCCTTATCTCTCTTTCTTTGGGTTCTGACATTCTGATTGATTATGTAGGCTAAGTTTCGTTTCTGCTATACAATGATTGCTAGTTTCGTTTCTCTCTCTCACTGCCTAAATAAAGAAAAAGGCTTCAGTAGCATTTGACCAGCCAAGGACTGCAGAGTGCTTTCTCTCTGTCTCTCTGTTCCTCCCTACAAAAAGCCTAAGGAAGCAGGACTTCTTGGGACTGATTGTTATCTTAAAGATCTGAGGATATAACTGCTGCTAATGAGGCTGACTGAATAAAGAAGATATCTTTACATGAAGCAGAATCCCAACAACCACCCCCACCCCCACTGGGGATGCATCACATATCAGAACCACTGGTCTCTTGGGGTCAAAATGAGTGAGAATGGCGTCAGACGCTAGGAGTTGTTTCAGGTCACTGAATGCCTTCTCCTGGCTCTCGCCCCACTTCCACGCTTCGTCCTTCTTAAGTAGCTTGTGAAGTGGCTCTGCTACCGATGCCTTCCGCGGCAGGAAGGAATGGTAAAAGTTTAAGAGCCCTAGGAACGACTGCAATTCGGGCTTGGAGGTGGGGCGAGGGGCATTTCGAATGGCGGCTACCTTTGATTTGGAGGGTTTGATTCCCTCGGGGGTCACCCGGAAACCTAAGAACTCAACCTCTTTGGCGAAGAAAATGCATTTGTCTCTCCGCAACCTCAACCCCGCCTTTTCGAACACCGCCAGCACTTTGTCCAGCCTTTCAGCCAACTCCTCCTCGCTCCCCCCTGTTATCAACACGTCATCAAAGTATGGCAAGACCCCCTCCAGTCCCTTTAAGAGGCGTTCCACGAGCGACTGGAAAATACCCGGCACCGAGTTCACGCCGAACTGTAGGCGCGTCACCTGGAACGCCCCCTTATGAGTGACTATCGTTTGCGCAGCAGCTGCAGCTGGGGTTACTGAGAGTTGCTGATAGGCTTGCGCTAGGTCAAGTTTGGCGAAACACTTTCCCCCATGTAACCTGGCCAACAGGTGGCTGACTACCGGCACCGGATACGCATTTGGGCGGATCGCCTTATTGATGGTGCACTTATAATCAGCGCAAATGCGAACCTCCCCATTGGCCTTTAGCGCAGTTACAATCGGAGTTTCCCACTCCGCGGAATCAACAGGAACAAGAATCCCCTGGCCCACCAATTTGTCCAGTTCCGCCTCTATCTTGTCCTTTAGTGCGAAAGGCACTCTGCGCGGCTTGAGTCTGATAGGGCAGACCAGGTCGAACGCTACTGGGGGTCCCTTGAATTTTCCGAGTCCTTTCTTGAAAACTTCGGGGTGCGCGTCACACACCTCCTGTATTGGGTCAGTCCCGACGGCATGCACCCCCCCAAACCCAGGGGCTTAAACCATTGAGTCCCGAGGAGGCTGCAACTTCCCCCCTTTAGAACAACCAGGGGCAGTTCCGCGGCGTGTTGCTTGTATTGGACCTTGAATTTTCCAACCCCCAACACTGGAATGCTCTTTCCCTGCACGTCCCGCAGCGTGGACCTCAACGCTTTGAGCTTAGGGCGCACGTGGGGGGAAATTCCCAAGAACTCCCGCTGGGACATAATTGAGTAGGAAGAACCCGAGTCTATCTCCATCCTAACAGGGGCCCCTTGCACCAGTACCTCGACAAAATAACGTGGGTGTCCCAAGGACACGCTGTACATGGGGGCCTTGTCGCTGCTGTCGTCGGAGATGCGGCCTATGCCGTCCTGCTTCCTCGCGGGCCGGGCGCCCTCCTTGGTCTTCGGCGGCCGGTCTGACGGGTCTTTCTGGTCTCTGCGCCGCCATCTGCAGACCTTGGCGATGTGCCCCCAGCGTCCGCAGTTGTGGCACTCGGCCTTCCGGAACGGGCACTTGATGCGGTCATGGGCTGCTCCACAGCCGTCACAGCGTCGGCCGTCCTTCCGCACCTTCCGGACGTCCTCATCGTCGCTACTCTCCGTGGACGATTTTGGCGTGCGCCTGGCCGCCTGCACCGAGCCCGCTGCCTTGTCGGGCTGTGGGGGCCTTTCTCTGAACCCCTTGACTCCGGCCCTGGTGGCCTCCGCGGCCTGGGCCGCCTTCACGACCTCGCGTAGCGTCGGGGGCGGCTCCTGGTTCATCAGTTTCCGCTGAACCTCTTCACAGCAAGCGGTCCCTGAGGGTGATTTCCAGATTTTCCAACTTGCATGGGCCGGCGGCCAACCGCAGGGCCGCTGCAAAAGCGGCGATGGACTCACCAGGCGCTTGAACTCTCTTCCAGAACGCGTCTCGAGCCAAAAACATCGAGACTGTGGGCTGGAAATGGTCGCGCATCACCTTCAGAAGTTGTTTGGCCGTTAGCTCGCTCACTTTCTTCGGTGCTACTAGGTCCACCAATACTCGTTTGGCGGCATTTCCCAGCATCCGAGTGAGGATGGCCCTCTTCTTTCCCTCGTCCGTAATGTCGGACACCACCAGCATATCTTGGAAGTCCATTTCGAAGAGCTCCCAGTCTTCCGGCTTGTTGATGTCGAAACCGGCATGTGTCTTGGTCTCGTGGGAAGCCATATCCCACCTTCGTCGCCAATTTAGTGTATGAGAACCAAGACAAAGGAACAGCCGAAGGATTGGCTTAACACATCTTTATTGCATGGTGGTCAGGGGGAACATGTGGTAATGGTGGACGAACAGCTCAATATATACAGTGGCTATACATTTGAATGTGGCTCCACGATAGCCCATTGGCTATCGCCCGCGTGACGTCATCCCTGGTCACGCCCTTCTTGTCCAGGTGAGGTAGTGGCGGGAATCTTCCCGCGCTGGAGTTATTGCGTAATTGGGACCATATGAGCTGGACGCTCGCTATTGCCACCTAGCGGTTGCTAGCTCGCGTCCTATTACAGAAAGGTTACAGTGTTACAGTTAATAGGTATTACATTGTTGCAAAGGCATAGTATTAAGAACACAACAGGGAGAGAGTGTTCTTACTAAATCAGCCAGCAGGCTGGGGTCACCCCATTGCTGGTACCCCACACCTGCTTTGCCAGCAAGGTTTTTAGCCCTTTCCTGCAGGGCAGCCACTCTGACTGGAGATGCAGCTCAATTGGCAGGAGGTTCTAGGGCAGGGATTCTCAATGTGTGGTCCATGGGCCAAATGTGTTCCACAGTACCATTCCATGTGACCCACCACATGTGGCCCACCACCACCTCTGCCACACCAGAAAGTGCCATGTGGTGAAGGAAGGACAAAATGGCCGTCCAGCCCCTGAAGCTGTCTGAGGGAGCGTGACCCGGCCCTGCCTTAAAAAGATTGAGAACTCCTGTTCTAGGGCCTATACCACGTCATGTGCAGATGAAGGAGAAAGAGAGAGCTGTGTGTCATCCATATACTGTATGGAGGACAATGAACTCCAGATGACTCTATGGCTTCTATAAAATGCTTCATAAAGATGTTAAAAAGCATTAGGAAAACTGCTGTTCCCTGATAAGTCCCATGCATGGACGTTACTTCCTCAAGCAAGCTGCACTCATCTGAGAACGGCACTCAAGGAAAGACTGGAACTGCCAAGGGACAGTGCTCCCAAGTCCTAAACTAGAAAGCCATCTCAGAAAGAAACAGGGTTACCTAAGTACCGAGGAAAGAAAGAATAATGTTATGCAATGTTGTGTTATAACAACAATGTATCCATCCCATTATGCTTTAGTTATTGCAATAAATCAGGGGTGCCATGGGCCAGTCATGTGGTTCAGGAGGCTGGTCACTATGGCCCGGGGCCTGGATGCAGCCCCCAATGCCAATTCATCCAGCCCACAAAGCCCTCGTCACTCCTCGTCACTTCTGGGAGTGACGAGGGCTTCGCAGGCCGGATGAATTGGTGTCAGGGGCCACACCCGGGCCCCGGGTCATAGTTTGGGCACCTCTGCAATAAATGATGAATTACAAATACTGTAAGTTGTTATTTATAAATATCAAGCTCTTAAAGAGCTATCAGTTTCAAATTTGATTTAAATTAGGGTTTCTTCTTGGTGCTTTAAATCCCTATTGAAAGCAGAAGTGGGGAGTTTCCAGCAATCTGAGGGCTGCAGACACCTATCACAGGGCCTTCAATGGCTGAGCTGGGTTCTTGTCCAATCTGCAATACATTTCCTTTTGAAAAACTATTTTTAAACAGAAAAAAAGGCTTTTTAAAGTGTCCAATTTAAGAATATATAGAATTGGGGAAACGGGGGAATGCAAAAATGTGGCAAAAGTCACTCCTGCTCCCCACCCCCAGTGGGCACAAGAGAACGTCTAAACAAGATAATTAAATATATATATAAAGAAAAATGAAGATGAGGGGAGACTCCAGGTATGCTGGATGGACAGTCAGACTCCTGAGCTACACGTGGACAGCTATGCTACATTAGTTCATCCTTGAGTTAATCCAATTATACAAACAGCCTTAATTTAAAACAACTCATGCTGGTTCTGTTGAATATTTGGAAGGAGATTTTGCCTTACTCGGCTATAATTTCCAGGATGCCTCAACCAGCTTGGTTTTGTTTTGAGGCCCGCTTGCCTCCCTCTGTGAGAAACAGCATGCTGGACCAAAAGAGGCCTTTGGTCTAATCCAGTGGAATTTTCCCTGGTGGAAAAGGTTAACTGATTGCTCTTTTTTTTCTGCATTCCACACTGAGCCAGATTTACAGTCCAACCTTTCTTACAAAATAAATGGATCTTTCTGACCCAAAGCACAGCATAAAGGGGTTTGCCTTCCTAAATTAAATTTCAGCTGATTTGCTATTGCTTTACCCACTTGCTTTGCCAAGAACATCACATAGCCAGAGGGACTCAAGATAGATAAATGGAAACAGTGCTTATGAAAATGTTCGGTGCTGTATTTTTAACTCCTTTGAAAGGCCCAGGGTGGGGGAGAAGGTTTTTTTTTGTTTTTGTTTTGTCAATGCATTCCTATCCAATTTCTACAGGCTACAAAGCATTCTGATGTCTTCCTTTTAAAAATGCTGTTTATTTTTGTTTTGTTGGACAAGATAAATATTCTGTTCAAATTAAGAATGTGTTCAATATTCCAAACCATCTGAACAATTTCCTTCTCCTTTTAGAGCTTGTCTTACTTTCCTAGTATCTGACTGGCTGGATGTCAGTTGATTCCACAGCAGCTCTCACCATTATCTGTACCCCATGTAACTTTCTATCCTTTCTGATATTAAAAACTGTGTTCACTAATAAGGTGCACTAAAATAGATGGGAGGGTTTTTACATAAGTTGGTTAGGATGAGTACTCGCATTTCCCAGTCATTATGATCAGCTTGAGGCTGGAACGTGTTAAACCAAGAAGATTGGTTAACAAATACAGTATGTTGCACCCACAGTCTTCTCATCTTTTTCTTTTTTCTTTTTTAAATAATTTTTTATTAATTATAAAAACAATACAAAACAAAATACATTTCATTTTGACAGTACAAAAATCTAAAATACAAATAAAATACCTAACATTAACAAATTACATTTACTTTCAATTAAAGAAGAAAGAAAAAACCTCTATTTAAATGTATAGCCGTTACTCAATTATTAATATCGACACATGTTCCCTACTCTCACTTTAACCTTCTTCTTCTCATCTTTTTCAGTGACTGATACATGAACACTCTCCAACAAGAGTTGCCTCAAAAACAGCGTTAGGGAAGAATCCAGTGCCTGTCAAACCAAAAACTGATTTCTGTTGCCTTCGGTCTGAGAGAAATGAGCACCAATGCATATAGCAAATTATCTGAAGAGAGGAGAGGGAAAAGCAGATAGTGCAGAGATGTTTTCCTTTATTATCTTTCCTAAATCAGTTTAGATTGCTACTCTTTGGCTGATTTACCCCTCTAGTTTTCTCTGAAGTCAGTATTGGTTTTCCTTTTTAGAGAAAAGAGCATTCACGTGGCTTTTCCATTTAACAGCAATGAGCTCAGCAGCAGGTGGCTGCATTTTACTGGCAAAATTCTTAATATAGCATTGTCTATCCAATTCTACTTCTGAGGGGAACAGTCAAATTCAATAAATTGGGGAAGAGCAGATTTCAGGTTGTTGGAAATCTTGATTATTTTTCCCCTACAAGAACTTTAAAGACAGAATCAAGTGCAAAAATTCTTAGAATTATGATGGTCTTCATGTTTCTTTCATTCCTGGTTATACTTTTACTGGTTGATAATATTGGTAAGAATAATGGAGGAAGAACTGTAAGGCAGTAGGGAAAGAAGAAAAACAAACATAAGATGGGTTGACCCAGTAAAGGAAGCTTCAGCCTCTAATTGATAAGTTACCATAAATGTATGTTGGACATGGTTATTCTTCCTTTACAAAAAAATGTGCAGGTTGGGTTTCCATCCTGTATTCATCTCTGAGCCTAGATGCTCAGGTTTTAGCAGTGACCCAGAATGCATTTGCACAATTAAGACTGGTGTACCAGATGCACCCATATTTTTCTTCCTAATAATTCTGTAATGTTCTCCTGCATGACTAGGAGAAATCTAAAGTGGCATCTTCTTTGGACCCTGCAGATTTGTCAGGGTATGGCCCATCTGTTGAATTTATGGCTGTTACACTGGCTGTTACACTGGCACTCAGTGGTTTAGGTATTTGGTTGTGGAGCCAGAGACTGGAAATCCTATTCCCCACTGTGCCTCCTAGAAGAAGAACCAGCCTGTGTCGACTTGTGCAAGCTGCACAGTTCTAGGGCATCACCAGAAGAACACTTCTGTGGATTCTCTATCAAGAAAACCCTGGAAAGTATAACCATGTTTCATTGCCATTGAGTGCCCCCTTTAATTTTTGATGGAACACAGAAAACATTGATGGTGAACTTGTGAGAAGCCATCAAACATATCTGTTAGCTCTATGTTATTATATTATATTATATTATATTATATTATATTATATTATATTATATTATATTATATTATATTATATTATATTATATTATATTATATTATGGTGGTGCGTCTGACACGAATAAAAAAAGCCCCAGTGGCAGCCAGCTCATTGTCTGATCTCAAGAAAGTACAACATCACACATTAGGATTGGAAAACACCGCACATTTATTGGTTTCAAAAAATAATAATAATGAAACAGTATCATTTATTTATTTATTACATTTATATCTTGCCTGTCTGGGATATTCTCCCACTCTGGTGGATCTACACCTGCGTGAATCTGACTGCCAATGAACTTGGTTCCACCAACTATGAAGAAAAGGAAAAGGAAAAAGGAAAAGGAAAGAAGAAAATATTACATGAAGATCATGAGAGTAGCAAGAAAAAGGATGGTTTAGAAATACTGGGATCCATCTGCTGAAGATGCTGAATATCCATAAAATGTTATTGACTGATAGATTAGGTTTGACCAAGCATGATCAGGCAGACAGATCCACAGAGGTGTAGATTCACCAGAGGCAAAACTGATTTGATGACAACAATGATGAAATCTTGTGCCTCATCAATGCCTAACGGAAAGCCTATCTATCCCTTCTTCAAGATCCATGCTCCAACATAAAGAAAGCTCATTTCCAAGAACTAAAGCAAAATGCCAGGTAGAAATAAGAGAAATTAAGAACAACTCAGGAACTCCAAAGGTTGTCTGATGCTTGTATGGATTGTTCCAGGTTTCTTAGCTCCGGTACAAGAGCTTGTGGAGCTCCTTTGAAGCATTATAAGGACCAGCTGAAACAAACCATGAAGGTATCAGGTATAAACCCACAAACCTGGGAGACAATGACCAAAGATTGCCCACTTTGGCACCAAACCATCTCTGCTGCTATTGATCATTTTGAGGGAGAATGCCACAGACATGAAGAGGCTAAGCGACTTTAGTGTATGGAAACCAAAACACAGGACACAGCCTCGGGCTGGGTTAACTCAGGTTTATTGCATGGTGGTCAGAGGGAACATGAGGTAATGGCGGATCAAAAGCTCTTTATATACAGTCGTAACACATTTGAACGTGGTTCCATGATAGCCCATTGGCTACTGTCTGCGTGACGTCATTGCTGGTCACGCCCTTCTTGTCCAGGTGTAGGTGGTGGCGGGAAAACTTCCCGCGCTGTTGCCTTTGATGAGTTTGGACCAAGAGAGCTTGGACGCTCGCTGCTGCCCGCTGGTGGTCATTAGCTCGCGTCCTATTACAGGGTTTATGTGATACAGCTGAAGGTTACATTGTTACCCATAGGCAAGGTTACATTGGTTCCGATACATTGTTATCCATGTGGAGGATTAAACCATTAGGACACAACACCCCTCCCCCCTAGGATGAGACGAAGTCTCGAAACCACACTCCCCCCCCCTAGGATGAGACGAAGTCTCTCAGCCAAGATGGCTTATTTCGAACACGCTGGGGTCTCGGTGCGGGCTGCCTTCCCCCGGGTTTGCTACCTTCTCTTTGTCCCCTGGTTTCCTGTCCTGTAATTGGAGAGGGAGACTCGTTAGTGACTTGCCGCGGCTCCGCGGCGTTGTTGGGAGGTGTGTGCTTTAATGGGGGAGAACCGGGGGCACTGGGGGCTAACGAAAAACCCCTCTTCTCGCTTGGACGGGTGGGGGAACACTCCCGAGAACCCCCCCGGCTCGCAAAATCAAATTCAGAATTAAATTCGGGGGCAGCGGTCGCGAACTCCTCTCCCCCTTCCCCAGCCCCTGATAGAGCTGGCGTATCAAAAGGGTATGACTCGGGGCCGCTGCTTTCCCCCCATGCTTGGGACCGTTGTCCATTGCTGTCTCCCCCTTGGGCTAAACGGGTGGGGGAGAACCCTAACGCTGAACCCTGTTGCTGAGCTCCACAGACCGGCCCCCCACTCACTCGGTGCCTAAGTTGGTCCGCGTGCCTCCTCCAGAGGAGACCCGTGCTAGTCTCGACCCGGTACGACACTGGCCCCGTCCGTTCCACAACCGTCCCTGGTACCCAGGCTGGACCTGCGCTGGCGTAGTTCCTGCAGTGAACAAGATCGCCGGCGGCGAAACCCTTCGAGACTGCCAACCCTACGTTTTTGCCTTTGTCCTCGACTCTCGTCGGGTCTAACCTGGACAGGATCGTGGTCAGTTTTCGCCGCATCAACAGCTCTGCCGGCGAGTAACCTGACGCTAAGGGGGTCACCCTATACGCTAGCAAAAACTGACATACTTGGTGATTTAGGTCTCCCGGGCCCATGCGCCGCAGCGCATCCTTTGTTGTACGCACCAGCCGTTCCACTTGGCCATTCGTGGCCAGGTGAAACGGCGCGGATGTGACATGCCGAATGGCGTTTGCCTCCATGAATGCCCTGAATTCAGCGGAGGTGAAACAACTAGCGTTATCGCTGACTAAAGTGTCGGGTAAACCGAACGTGGAAAAGACTCTCCTTAGCTGGCCAATTGTAGTGGCGGAAGACGTACTCTTTACTGGGATAACCTCCAACCACTTGGAGAACGCATCCACCACCAGGAGGAAAATGGTTCCTCGGAATGGGCCAGCGAAGTCTACGTGCACCCTGGACCATGGCCCCCTTGCTGTGTCCCATTCCCTATGCGGAAGACGGGCCGCCTCTGGTCGGGAGCCCTGGCATGCCTCACAAGTGCCGACCATGTGCTCAATGTCCGCGTCCAGCTGTGGCCACCAGAAGTAACTCCGGGCCAGCGCCTTGGACCGGACGATGCCCGGGTGGCTGACGTGCAGCAGTTCGAGTACCCTCGGTCGCAGGGACGTAGGAACCACCACCCGTTGGCCCCACAAGAGGCAGCCCCTCTCTAGGGACAACTCTATTTTTTTCCGAAAAAATGGGTCGAATTCCGTACCTGGGGATGACGCCGGCCACCCCTTCTGTACCCATGAGCTAACTTTTTCTAGCGTTCTGTCCTTGCCGGTGGCCCTGGCAATGTCGACTGGTACTATTGGGGGTGAGTCTAAAACCTCTATTAACAAAACCTGGTGATCTCTCTCTACCCTCCCCTTTTGGGCGCTCGACAAGGGCAAAGGAGACCTCGAGAGTGCGTCGGCATGGCTTATCTCCTTCCCGGGCCGGTATTCCAACTCATGCTGGTATGCGTTGAGAAAAATAGCCCACCGCAGCATTCTTGGGGACAGGATCTGTGGCGTGGGCTTACTTGCAGTGAAAATTCCTAATAGGGGCTTGTGATCAGTCACGATTTTGAACGGCCGACCGTACAAAAAATCGTGAAATTTTTTGGTTCCCGCTACTATCGCTAATGCCTCCCTGTCGGTCTGTGCGTAATTACGCTCTGCTTGGGACAGGGACCTTGAATAGAACGCTATCGGGGCTTCCCTTCCGCCGTCCAACACGTGGCAAAGCACCGCCCCCACCCCCACCGGGGATGCGTCACAGACTAGGACCACTGGCCGTTTGGGGTCGAAGTGCGTCAGGATTGCCTCAGATGTTAGGAGTTGCTTCAACTCTTTAAACGCCCTCTCTTGTTCGTCGCCCCACATCCATGTTTCCTCCTTTTTTAGCAACCGATGAAGTGGCTCGGCCACGGACGCCTTCCGTGGAAGGAAGGTATGGTAAAAATTGAGGAGCCCCAGAAATGACTGTAGCTCGGTTTTGGACGTGGGGCGAGGGGCATTCTTGATGGCGGCTACTTTGGATTTGGACGGCTTAATACCCTCTGGTGTGACCCGAAACCCTAGAAACTCAACCTCAGTTTCGAAAAAGACACATTTGTCTTTTCTCAGTCGTAGCCCCGCTTTCTCGAAGACAGTCAGAACTTTGTCCAATCTCTTTGCCAGTTCGGCCTCACTCCCCCCTGTTATCAACACGTCATCAAAATAAGGCAACACCCCCTCCAGCCCCTTCAGGAGGCGTTCCACAAGCGACTGAAAAAGGCCGGGTGCCGAGTTCACGCCGAACTGTAAACGCGACACCTGGAACGCCCCTTTATGTGTGACTATCGTTTGTGCCGCGGCCGTGGCGGGAGTCACAGGGAGTTGCTGATAAGCTTGAGCCAAATCGAGTTTAGCGAAACACTTTCCCCCATTCAGCCTGGCCAGAAGGTGGCTGACCACCGGCACCGGGTATGCATTAGGGCGGATCGCCTTGTTAATTGTACACTTGTAATCAGCGCAAATGCGCACCTCCCCGTTAGCCTTCAGCGCTGTTACAATTGGAGTTTCCCACTCCGCGGAATCAACAGGAATAAGAATCCCCTGACCCACCAGCTTGTCCAGTTCCGCCTCTATTTTGTCCTTTAGTGCGAACGGCACCCTGCGCGGTTTGAGTCTTATCGGGCGGACCTCCGGGTCTAGGTCGAAGGCTACAGGGGGTCCTTTGAACTTTCCAAGTCCTTTTTTAAAAACGGCGGGATGCGCGTCGCACACCGCTTGTATTGGATCCACCCCCACGGCATGCACTCCCCCTATGAACAAACCTAAGGGCTGAAACCACTGCGTCCCTAGGAGGCTACAACTTCCCCCCTTAAGGACAACTAGGGGCAGTTCCGCAGAATGTCTCTTAAAACTGACCCGAAATTTCCCGACCCCCAACACTGGAATGCTGTTCCCCTGTACATCTCGTAGCGTGGACCTCAACGTTTTAAGTTTGGGTCGCACGTGGGGGTCGATTTTCAAGAACTCTTTCTGGGGAATTATAGAATAGGAGGACCCCGAGTCAATTTCCATCCTGATAGGGGCCCCTTGTACTAGTACCTCAACGAAGTAATGGGACTGTCCCGCGGACACGCTGAACACTGGAGCGTCGTCCTCGCTGTCGTCCGAGATGCGGCCCACGCCGTCCTGCTTCCTCGTGGTCTGGGCGCCATCTTTGGACCTTGCTGGACGGTCCGGTCTGGTCGAACGGTCTTTCGACTGCCTCCGGCCCTCCTTCCGTTTTCTGCACGCCTTGGCGATGTGCCCCCGACGGCCGCAGGAGTAACACTCGGCTTTTCTGAATGGGCACCTCGCGCGCTCATGGGCCGCTCCGCACCCATCGCAGCGGCGCCCTCCTCTTCGGACCTTCTGGACCTCCTCGCCGTCGCTGCCTTCCGTAGACGACTTTGAGGCCCGTCGGGTTGCGTGCACCGACTGTCCGGACTTTCCGTGCACCGAATTTTCCGCTTTGCCGGCTCTAGGACGCTACTCACGCCACTGGTGCATTTCGTCCACTCCAGCGTTCGTGGACTCCGCGGCTTCCGCGGCCTCTACAACCTCTGCCAGCGTGGGTGGTGGCTCCTTGTTCATCAAGCTGCGCTGCACCTCCTTGTCCTTCAGGCCACACAGAACTCCGTCCCTGAGGGCCATCTCTAGGTTGTCCCATCTGCAGGGGGCGGCGGCTATTCTCATGGCTGTTACGAATGCCTCAACCGACTCGTCCGGCGCTTGGACTCGCCTCCAAAACGCGCTCCGAGCGGGAAACATTGCCCTCGAGGGTCGGAAACGCTCACGCAGCAGTTTCATGATGTCATCTGCTTTGAATTCGCTCATCTTCTTCGGTGCAATGATGCCCACCAGCGTTCGCTTGGTTTCTATCCCAAGCATTCTGGTGAGGATGGCCCTCTTCCTCTCCTCATCGTCTTCTTTGACTTTGAGTTCCACCAGTGCCGCCTGGAAGTCCATCTCAAGAAGCTCCCAGTCTTGCGGTCTGGTGATGTTGAACCCGCTCTGCGCCCCGGCTGCTCCTTGGGGATCCATATCCCACCTTCATCGCCAATTTAGTGTATGGAAACCAAAACACAGGACACAGCCTCGGGCTGGGTTAACTCAGGTTTATTGCATGGTGGTCAGAGGGAACATGAGGTAATGGCGGATCAAAAGCTCTTTATATACAGTCGTAACACATTTGAACGTGGTTCCATGATAGCCCATTGGCTACTGTCTGCGTGACGTCATTGCTGGTCACACCCTTCTTGTCCAGGTGTAGGTGGTGGCGGGAAAACTTCCCGCGCTGTTGCCTTTGATGAGTTTGGACCAAGAGAGCTTGGACGCTCGCTGCTGCCCGCTGGTGGTCATTAGCTCGCGTCCTATTACAGGGTTTATGTGATACAGCTGAAGGTTACATTGTTACCCACAGGCAAGGTTACATTGGTTCCGATACATTGTTATCCATGTGGAGGATTAAACCATTAGGACACAACAGCGACACGCATGGAAGCTTCATCAAATTCAACTACGCCCTCCATTATCTATTCAATGTAATGTATGTGGTTGCCAGTTTCGTGACAGGATTGGCTTAGTGAGTTACCAGAGACAATTCCATCAACAAAGAAAATGACTTCCAGGGAAAATGTATGCTCGGATATGAGTAGACAACTATATATACTGTATTTTCCAGAGTATAAGACACATCAGAGTATAAGATGCACCCCATTATTACCAAATAGCCCACTATATACATTACAAGATTAACTCCATTTTTCTCATGTATGTTAAGGGGGAAATACATATCAAGTTGTGTATAACTTTTCTTCAGCTAAAAGCAAATCATCTAACTAAAAAACAACTCTTAATGTATGATGGGTCCATTTGCTCTTTATGACATGTTATATAACCACAAATGTGAGCAATCATTTAAGATAGGAGACATGTTATTCCGATTTTTCAGCTAGTGACTCATCTCAATACAGCAAGAGAAATCTGATCATGGTTAACAGGCTTCTGCATTTGCCTCTCATTTTGATGCCCATCTGTGCATGTTTGCCTCTCTGTATGGTGAATATTATTCAAGTACCAATATCAATGTATCCAAATAGAAATGACACTGATGGAAAGCTACATCCTCTCAGAACAAACAGAAGCACAGGATTTTAGCTACAGTATGTAGTTAAAAAAAACACCACCATTATCTGCAAATGTGGGACTGCAGTGGCTCACGTAGCTAAGATGCTGACTGGGAGGCAGAAGGTCAGCAGTTCGATTCCCGAGTACTGCAGGGCAGAATGAGCTCCCGTCTTTGTCCCAGCTCTTGCCAACCTAGCAGTTTGAAAGCAAAAAACTGCAAGTAGATAAATAGGGACCACTTCGGTGGTAAGGTAAACAGCGTTCCGTGTTCTCCGGTGTCTAGTCATGCCAGCCACATGACCACAGAAACATCTGCAGAAGCAGACAGTGCTGGTTCTTCAGCTTTGAAACAGAGATGAGCACTGCACCTTAGAGTTGGATATGACTGGCTTTCGAGCAAGGGAAACCTTTACTTTTACCTATCTGCAAATGTAAATTATAATCCAGGCACAAAACTGGGCTCTCCAAAAGGCTACCTTTTTTAGTTAATGCTTTACCTTTTGTGCTGATGGATCCATGATTCCTGCGGTATAGTCTTCTATGGCCATAATGAGACCTATGATTTGACAATGATGTGGGGTGGGGGGAGGATTTCAAATAAAAATCATGTGTCTCTATGTACCTCAGATCTATGTTTTTGTGCCACTGCAAAGCCAGAGATCAAAGACCTGTCATGATCTATGGACACAGGTGTGACTTATGACTGGACAGCGGTTTGTACATTCCCTCACAATGTTCCTATTTAAAAATAACGTAGGTCCATGAGGTTGTGTATCTTGGACACATGTTTTTGGACCATTGCAAAGATAGGAGCCATGATTTCTCTGGGGGAATCTGTATATAGTTGCTGCCTGGTATGCTACATAGCATGAGAGGGTCTACTAGGTCTAAGTATTGTAAGTCTGTGGACACAGATGTGAGTTGTGATCTAATGTTGAGTTAGGAAAGATTCCATCTAAAAATCATGAAATCATGATGATCTGTGCCTTGGATCCATATTTTTGCACCACTGCATAGCCGTGTGAGGAGGAATCTCTGGATTCTATATTACAGTTGGTGACCCTAGACAGGCTCTATGATTCAAAGGTGGTTTGGTGAAGATCCCATGTCTAAGTCATATGAAATAATCACGAGAAACCATTTTTAATTCCATGGATTCACCTTTTACTTTTGTCTTGCCTTGTCATTTTGCTTGATTGCTCTTTGCTTTGTTGCTTGGTAGCCCACTTCCCTTGTAACATCTTGACCTCTGCATCTGATGTATATAACCAGTGTTTCCCAACCTTTGGTTTTTGGACTTCAATTCCCAGAAGCCTAAGGCAGTTTCCCAAAGCACTGATCAGCCAATGTATTGACTGAGGCTTCTGGGAATTGAAGTCCAAGAACCAAAGGTTGAGAATCACTGATATAAACTATGCCTGAAATTTTACTCCTTGTCTGAAGAAGTGGACTTGACCCACGAAAGCTCCCAGTAAAAATATAGTTGTTGTTCAGTCGCACAGTCGACTCCGACCCTTTGCGACCCCATAGACCATTTTCCTCCAGGCACCTCTATCCTCCACCATTCTCCTCAGCCCACCAAGTTCTGTGCCCATTGTGTCCACAATACCATCTATCCATCTCATCTTTGGACGCCCCCTTCTTCTCTTGCCCTCCACCTTTCCCAGCATCAAGGCCTTCTCAAGTGAGTCCTCCCTTCTCATTTGATGTCCAAAGTACTTTAGCTTCATCTTCACTATTTGTCCCTCCAATGAACAGTCAGGATTGATTTCTTCCAGTATTGACCTATTTGTTCTCTTTGCTGTCCAAGGGACTCTCAGGACTCTCCTCCAACACCACATCTCAAAGGCATCTATTCTTCTGCGCTCAGCCTTCCTAATGGTCCAGCTCTCACAGGCATACATTGCCACTGGGAAAACCATTGATTTGACTATGCGAATTTTTGTTTTCAAGGTGATGTCTCTGCTTGTCACTATATTCTCCAGGTTTCTCATCGCTTGTCTCCCCATAATCAGTCGTCTTATTATTTCATGGCTACAGTCGCCATCTGCAGTGATCTTAGATCCCAGGAAAGTTAAATCTGTCACTGCTTCTACTTCTTCCCCATCTATTTTCCAGGGACTGATCGGACCTGTTGCCATTATCTTGGTTTTCTTGATATTGAGTCTCAAGCCAGCTTTTGCACTCTCCTCCTTCAATCCAATCAAGAGGTTCTTTAGGTCTTCCTCACTTTCTGCCATTAGGGTGCTATCGTCTGCATATCTCAAATTGTTGATGTTTCTCCCAGCAATTTTGATCCCATATTGTGATTCCTCCATCCCTGCATTGCGCATTATGTGCTCTGTGTATAGATTGAATAAACAGGGTGATAAAATGCAGCCTTGTCTTACTCCTTTTCCTATTACAAACCACTCTGTCATTCCGTGATCTGTCCTAACTGTTGCTTCTTGGTTCGTGTACAGATTTCTCAGGAGGCATATGAGGTGTTTTGGTATTCCCATCTCTTTAATTACTTGCCACATTTTGTTGTGGTCCACAAAGTCAAATGCCTTGGTGTAGTCAATAAAACAAAAGTAAACTTGTTTCTGGTATTCCCTTGTTTTCTCCATGATCCAACGTGTGTTGGCAATGTGGTCTCTAGTCCCCCTGCCTCTTCTGATTTTATTAAGGCACAAGGGAAACGAGGATCCTGAGCCCACGGTCTGTGAGTTGACAGCTTGAGAAAGAACAGGATTCCAGCGACAGCGAGGAGATGTCAGGAGATCAGCTGACTGTGTCCTCCCCCCTCCAATCACGTGATTTCCCTGTAAAGATGGCTGCGCCCAGGCAGGGTGTGCTTGGGGTGGCTTTCGCTTGCTGGGTCGTGGGGTTTGCCGGGTGCTCGGAGGGCAGCGATGGGGATGGGAAACACAGCGGCGGAGGAGCCACTCCAGGGACTTGCGGTTGCGCGACCAACCGACTCAGCGGCGGGGAAGCAGCTGCGCACAAATACTCCCGGGAGGCGAATGGTTTCCGGCAGTCCGAGAAGGGACCGAGGAGTGTGAGGTCGAAGGAAGAAGGCAAGCAGGTAGGTAGCTCAGTAAGCTGGTGGCCTTAAAAAACGAAGAACAAAACCAAAAATATTGTGGCACGTTAAAAAGCTGATTTATATTTCATTGCGAACTCTTGCGGATACATTAGGTAAAGGTTTCCCTTGCTTGAAAGCCAGTCGCATCCGACTAGGGTTCAGTGCTCATCTCTGTTTCAAAGCAGATGTTTCCGTGGTCATGTGGCAGGCATGACTAGACACCGGAGCACACGGAGCGCTGTTACCTTCCTACCAAAGTGGTCCCTATTTACCTACTTGCAATTTCTTGCTTTTGAACTGCCAGGTTGGCAGGAGCTGGGACAAAGACGGGAGCTCATTCCGTCCTGCAGTACTCGGGAATCGAACTGCTGACCTTCCGCCTCCCAGTCAGTGTCTTAGCCACTTGAGCCACTGCAGTCTCTTGTGGATACATTAACTTCTTCCCTTTTCTTGTTTTGTTTCCTGTTATTTTCATCTGGCTACTTTTGCAGTGGCTCAAGTGGCTAAGATGCTGACTGGGAGGCAGCAGGTCAGCAGATTGATATCTGAATTCAGCAGGGTAGAATGAGCATCCGTCTTTGTCTCAGCTCCTGCCAACCTAGCAGTTCGAAAGCAAGAAATTGCAAGTAGATAAATAGGGACCACTTTGGTGGGAAGGTAAACAGTGTTCTGTGTGCTTCGGTGTCTAGTCATGCCTGCCACATGACCACGGAAACATCTGCAGAGGCAGACAGCGCTGGCTCTTTGGTTTTGAAACAGAGATGAGCACTGTACCCTAGAGTCGGATACGATTGGCTTTTGAGCAAGGGCTACCTTTACCCATGTTTGCACAGAATATTAGGGTTCCTTCTTTGATGAGAAAAATGGTGTAATAATGGGTGGGATAGTACAGACAGAAAGCAAACAAGGAACCTGCACAGGGATGGAAGGAAGAACGTGGCTTCCATCAATATTATTCTAGAAATCGCTCAGCTTCTAATGGCAAGGATTTCTTGCGACTGCCTGAGAATATTGTGGATCTGCCTTTTCTCTGAGAGAAAGAGAGGCCTTTTTTGCAGAAGAGAAAGCTGGTCCTACCATCATACCTCTGTTGGTGGTCTGACAGCAGAAGGTTGTGGAGAAGGGGCAAAATGGGAATGGATCAAGGGAAACTTTGAATTCTCACCCCGAAGAGATAAATGCGATATCCTTCCTTGATTTGTTGTAGTTCATTTTGTGTCCTATTTTTAAAACATTAAATTTTCAAGAGAAGGAAAATGTGTGTGTCCCAATTCAAGCAATTGCTAGCCAGGAGAGGACAGAGAGTGGCTGCTTAGAGCGATCCCTGCTCACTCGTATGTTTGGACTTTCTCTCTGAGTGATTAGATCTCGTCTGGAATCTAGATTCTCTGAGGTGGGTTGTTTAACCAATCTTTGATTGGCAAGTGTGTGTGTGTGTGTGTGAGAGAGAGAGAGACAGACAGAGACTGCTGAAACACATGTTATCTATTTATGATGAGCTGCAGCTTCCTAGTGTCTTTGGGTAGGTAACTTTCCCAACACTTTTAATTCCAGTTCAACCAATATGTAAGTGGGGAAGGGAGAGTGGGTCCATCATACAGTGATATAACTGAAGTGTGAAAAAGACTTGGATATGCTGAAATATAAAATTATAACAAGGAAGGCAGTGTGGGCTACTGTAGTATTCCAGATATTCTAGAACTATAACTTGCATAATTGTTTACCTTTAGCCATGCTGCCTGGAATTGATGGAAGTTATAGACAAATCTGAATGACAGATTTTATCTAAGAAACTTTCTTTATTAGGATTAGAGCATTGCTCAGTTTAAAATTATGGACATGTGTGAAATATAGTTAAAATTCAAACAAATTAAAATGTTTGAATGATTAGACTATTTTTGATCAGAAGCAGTCCACTTCAACAGTGTTATATCGGCCATTTACTGGATCTTTTGTACACATGGTAGAGTATATATTCCATGTTCATATATGTTGCATCAATTATATTATATTTCACCATGTTCACAGAAAATTTTCCTTTATCCAAGTAGCCCCATTTTATTTTATTATTCTTTTATCTTCTTATTCCACTTCTAAATCTATTAAGTGATTTGCAGATGGTTTAACCAGATTGAATCTTGTCCGGGTAGGAGACAGTCTTTAGCATTCATCTATTCAGAAAGGTTTGTTGTTTTTGCTTAGATTTAGCTTAGTATCTTTTGGTTTAATATTTAAAGCTTGAGAGTTGCGCAGAAGAATTATTCTATTTTATAGACTAACATTTTCTATTTTAGTCATAGAGGGCAGTGGTTCCCAACCTTTTTTTCGCCATGCCCCACCTACCGGTAAGCCAAATAATAGACTTTTCAGGGGGGCAGAGGTTTCAGGCAGCCATTCATAATTCTGTACGATTCATTAAGAGCTGCAGCTATTTGTTTGACAATGCAAAAGTGCTATTTTTGTAAAACTAAGTACAGTATACAGTAGTAATCTTCTCAATGGTCTATACTGAAGAGGACAACCTAGATATCTTGATGGCCAAATTAGTTTAGTCAGTGTACAGTAACATCAGTTTATAAACCGCCTAATATACAATTCTGCTTTAAGAAGATGAAAAGCTTGCTGTTCAATCTTTGCTCTGCTGCTAAAGGTGTCGTCTGTTCTGGCCTGTCTATGATCCATAAGGGGTGCTTGTCTCATCTATATTTACCAAAGTCATTTCTGCTGAAGTGGAGTTGGATCTACATTGCGACTGGTGGATTGCTCTCTATTGTTGGAGTTATTAGAATGTCCAAAAGGAGAATGAATGTTATTTGTGGGTAATATATTTGTTGCTTTGTTTGGCTCCACCTGTATAGAAAGTACAGTACTTTATAAAGTTGTCCTCTGCATGCAATTTTCTCTTTGCTGAAGGCTTCTGGCTACATATTTGATTTTATTTCACAGGGCATTTTAAGAAATGCTTCCCATAACTGCTCACCATATCCCAGACAAAGCATAAATGTATTAGTTTTCAGCTGGCCCATACTTGGAGTTATAGCCTGCAGTGTTTGTTTTATCTCTCATTGTCAATGCTTGCTTGGCTGCTTCCAGAGCAAGAGTAATGGTAGGGAGTCTCTCTCTGTCCTCTGAAGTATGAGGACCCAAGAGACCTGGATACAAATCCTCACTCAGCTACGGACACTCACTGGAAGGAGTCCCTGTTAAAATCTTTCCTTAAATAGCTCAGCATACTTTGAAAACTATTGAGGTCGCTTATAACTCTGATGTGTGTTGATGGCACATCACACACATGCGCGCACACGCACGCACACACACACGGTGAGGAATGATAAATAGAGATAACGAGAGGAGGATAACTGATAACCGTTTTTAGTGGGAACTGATGGATATTGGAGGCAAAAATGTCTGGCAGGTCAGAAGGCCCCCATTCCTGGCTTTGCTCAAAAGTCAGTTGTGTCTGACCCTAGGGTTGTTGTGAACCAGCCCTCGTCAGACTCTGAAGACTGCCTGGATCAGGAGGCAATTCCTATACCCAGCCCAGTTCTGCCTCCCCAGCCTGCAGCTGAACCTGAGGATGTCTTGAACCAGGAACCTCAGCCTGCTTCTGGCCCAACTCTGACACCTCAGGCAAATGACCTGTCAGATCAGAGATCTGACTCCGACAGCAATCAGCCCTCAGCCAAGGAACAGTGCCAAAAAGATCTGCAGCTGAGATGTAAAAAAACCCAAACCCCATAGAGCTTGTTATCAGAAGAGGCTCCCACCTGATACCAATTAGCTGGGAAACTTCTGAAGCAAGCTTGTCTCACCAGACAGGGGTTGGTACAATTTTCCTCTGTGCAAAGACCGACACCCTGCTTGACTTTGGATACCTCTTGTGATCGCCAACCCTGACGATGCCCCCAGACATCCTTTGGACTAGACGCTAACTTTAACTACTGGTAACCAGAGCTTGGCTTGTTCTTTGGCCTTTGCTATTTGGATTCTCCTTGAATAGACTGCTGTAAGGACTTTCTGTGTAGCGCCGCTGTGTGGCAACCCTGCCCACTGGGGTAGGTCAGCGCAAGGGTTCAGTGCTCATCTCTGTTTATAGCCAAAGAGCCAGCGCTGTCTGCCTCTGCAGATGTTTCCATGGACACGTGGCAGGCATGCCTAGACACAAGAGTGCATGGAATGCTGTTTACTTTCCCACTGAAGTGGTACCTATTTATCTACTTGCAATTTCTTGCTTTTGAACTGCTAAGTTGGTAGGAGCTGGGACAGAGACAGACGCTCACTCCATCATGCAGCACTCGGGGTCTCAAACTGTTGACCTGCCGACCTTCCAGTCATCAAGTTCAGCATCTTAACCACTAAGTCACCACAGTCCCAAGATTGAGTAAGGCAATAGGAAGTGTTTAATTTTATTTCTGAATAAAATAGGCAAATTAACTTCCAAACTATGCTCTTGTGCAGCACAGTATTAGATTTTTTAAAAAGCCTTTTATGTCACGATCATTTAGTGGCTAGAGGGCCGTATTTTACTTTGATATTCCATTTTCTTTTGTATTTATTTTTATTTATTATTATATGTATCCTTTATGTACTTATTTATAGTTTGATTTTAAAAAAATATACAGCATTATCTCAAATGAACTAAAGGCAGAAAACATAGTTCTTCTATTCCTTCCCACTTTGTCATAATAGCAACCCTGTGAAGGTAGGTCAAGCTCAGATAGAATGGCTTGACCAAAGTTCTTCCCTTCAATCCTGTGTGGATTCTTGCAAGAAGATTGATTAGGTAGACAATTAAATTGAGAGAAAAATTGTACTATAGCCTTTATAGCCCGGATGGATTGGGACAATCCAGTCCTTGATGGACCCTCTAAAATTTCTACTAGAGGTCTACATTCAATTTTTTTCTTAACACTTGCTTTTATGATTGCAATGTGTTCTTAGACAAGATACAGCCTCTTCAGTGAAACTTTAATTATCTGTGTTTTTTTTAACTTCATCTTCAAGAATGGTTGACCATTGGATTTTCTTGTGGGGCTTCTGGGAGGTGTAGAACAGCTGAAGTACCAAAGGTAGAGAACCATTGTTTAGATCGAGGTTGCTTGATACATTGGAGAGAATGTGGATGGCAAAGCAATTGGCACAGAAAAGGAATAGGTCATGATGACAGAATTTCAACAACAATATAAATGCTAGAAATTATTTCAAGGGCAAAGCATTCATATTGTGTTTCAGCTACAACTACTTGCCTTACCAACTCTGTTAATGTGCCTTATGACTTTAGAATAGCTTTGGCTCCAGCAAAGAAGTTTCCCATTTACAAAGAGCTTTGTAACTGCAGTACATTCTGGTGTTTTGCCATGAAGATATTAATTAGTTGGCTATCTCAACTTCTTCCTCTCATTTTGATCAGAAAACATAGAATTTGTAAACGTCATTCCTTGTCCACATTAGTAATTTATTTATACAGTAGATGAAAATATAAGGGGTGAGCCATGCATTGAGTTAACGTATTGCAACAGCTGTTGTCATTTGATGGCAAAAATGAAAATGAAAAATATAAGCTTAAGAGTGGTTCTAAAATGGTTTTTGTTTTCAAAATGAATTTTTACTCATTCCACTTAGTTGAGATGCTGAAAGAATGCTTTTAAAAGCCAAGGTCAACCTGAGAGGCAAACCTTTCGCAATTAAGTATTTTAAGGTTCAACATTTTTTCTGTGGAGTCTTGACATATCAAATGGCGTGCTCACATGTGTTCTTGTGCTGATAACATTTCTGATTCATTATCTGGTGTTTTGGAATTCTCTTGTTACATTTTGAACAAGGACTGTGTGTAATTACTCCTTGCAGAACAGTCTGCCTCTCAACTGTGTCAGGAACAGACGCAGATAGGTCCCTTTTGCGTTGTCATCAAAACTGTGTGCAGCTGCAGTGCTTGAGTCCCCCACTAGCAATAGTAGATTTATTGAAGAAATGGGAAGGCTCAGCAATAGCCGGACTAGGGAGTATATGATCCAAACTTTAGGGTAAAAAGTGGGGCATCAAGATGAGATGGAGGGACTGAATCTCCATAGCCACTGCCCAACCAAGGCTAGTGGGAATGGGCCAACCCGTGATGCTGGGGCATGGTCACACCTCATTATGTCCTTGGCTTTCTAGTCATAGTGCTCAGTAGAGATTTTCTATGTCATGCGCTAACAGCAGCCCTGGGAACCCTTTCTTGTGTGTTGATGGAAGTGAGGAAGGACAACACTCTGTAGCCCATTGAGAGGCTGCTGAAAGTTCTGGGTGCGAGTAGGAAAGGAAGCCTCCAGTATCTCCAACTTGTGATTGAAGATAGAGGGACTCCTGATCTAGGCTGAAGGGCTCCAAACTTTGAGGGGGAGTAGAAGGTTCTTCTCCACCTCCTTGAGGGATCTTGCCTTAGAGGCAGATCACACCGTTGATTTGTTTCCCCCCACTAGTTTCCTCAGATATCACCCGATGGCCAACTGGCATGCTAGAAAAAGCATTACTTCAGGCTTCCGGTGGACATGTTTTCTGTCTTTCGGAATTATGTGCAAAGTGATGGACAATGAAATGTGCAGTAGCCGAGCTCCAGCATTTTGAAGGGGTTGGGTCCAGAGAAGCAAGAGTCTCTCTCTAATCTTCCCAATGGGAAACGTCTTGCAGGAAGTGTTGAAAGTATCTGCTGATAAGTCTGAGGGAGGATATCATGAGAACTGGGGGAAGGAGAATCAGTCATGGAAGCCAGCAGTTCCTCAGCTGAAGAACATTGAATTCGGTAGGAGACTTGTAAAATAACAACACAAACTGGAACACCTGCTTCGTGAACTCTGTTTCATTTACAGTTGTTGCTGAAAATAACCTACGGAGGCACATAACTGCAGGTGCTCTAGAATACTGTTTCAAGGACAATATAAATGGCTCAAGAGACCATCTTTTCCTGTCTGTTGATAGGCAAGCATCTGCATGCATACGTCACTATGGGAATGATTGAGTCACTATGGTGTCATTGTGTGTGTAAAAGAAAAGAAATGCCGGGGTTTCTATTGTTCTGTTTTAACATTTTGAAGTGTTTTTATTGCTGTGTGTTTTTCTGAGATAACTGCATGGCGAGCTATCAGTTTGCAATGGCTGAGCTCATTTGGGATGGCGATTTTGGCTGTAGTGAATCTGCAACAAAATGGAGAGATAAGCAATCTTAACATTCATGCGTGTCCTATCTGTGTGTTTTATTTAGTTCAAAAGGATGCTAGTATCGAGAAGGATTTAATTTTTCCCAAGAGAATGGGTTCAGATTTGAAAACAGAACAAATAACATATGAAATCAGACAAAAATAAAGTATACAACCCTGCAGGTACCCCATCTAATTAATCTAATTAGTGACAGTATAACAAATTAATAGACAGATAAACAAATAACACAAATTATGGGTGAAGTCATGCAATATGGGATGCAATATGGGCCATCTCTGATGCTGTTTAACATCTATGTTAAGGCTGTTTGGGGAAGTCATCAGGAGATTTGGAGTTACTTTCATCAATATGTAATGATACATGGCTCTATCTTTCCCTTTTCACTTTAGTACATAATCTTCCTTCCTACCCCTGCACAGAGTCTATTTAAAGCTTTCCACACAGGCTATGGTTGTTCTTGGCCAGGTGTTAGAGAGTCATGTGGTTCTGCCTAGTTATCTGGTAGCTCCTTGTTTGCCTTCCATAGTTTTAAGGCAGTTTGTCGGGGCTGGTTGTTCCTAGGAAGATCAAGTTGTTTGGTAGGAAGATTAAGGGCTAATCTGAGAAAGTGGGGTTTCCCTGTAGATGTCAGCCTATGTGAATGCAGAGAAGTACAAACTATCTCCCATATGATACAATGCACACAATGTCCCTCAACATGCACTGAGGCAAGAGGAAATGCTGTTTATGTGGCTTGATATTGGACAGATGTCATCAAGCCCTTTTAAATTCTATTTTGTTTTTAGATGTGTTAATTTTAGCTTTGTATGTTATTATATGCTGGTGGCGCATCTGATACAAATAAATAAAGTCGATAATTCTTTCCATACCTTGGAGGGTTGCCTGGAGTTTGTTATGGAATAGGCAGAGGAAAGCAGGCTGAAACTGAATCTGAAGAAGATGGAGGTCATACTGGTGGGGAACAATCAGTCTCAGCACTTAAAGGAAACGAAGACTAGCATATTGTTGTGGGTGTAGTGCAAACTGGCTTTGACCATTACCCATATATATTCTTAATGGTTTCCTTGATTATAATTGGCCATTGCTGCAGCACAGTCATTCTTTCAAGCGCTGCAAAAACCTAACCACAACAAGACAAGTACAGTAAAACCTCGCATAAAGAGCGCCTTGTTTAGAGACTAACTCATTTAAAGAGCAGAATTTTCTCTGAATGGTCGCCTCTCTTAACAACTAAAACCAACCCAAAACTCGCTTAACCACTACATTGGGGTTTGCACCCCCCCCCCCGCCAGAAGTCACAATTGGTCACTTACAATTGTTATGGAATTCTGAACTAGACAAAATCGCATTCCACATTCTAAGACAGATTTAGGAGTTTTATTAATATTAATATTTGTTAATATTTGGCCAAACAGATTCAGGAAAGCTTTACCAAGCTAATATTCCCTGAATGAATATACATTTTCAGAGCCATCCTTTTATAGCATACAATTTGGAAATTTCTACACATTACATCACTATGGGTAAAGCCAAAATTATTAATTAATCTTCTGACATTTCATTAAGTTCAGGTTAGATCATTCCGTAACTGTTATTTAGATCATGTCATATAAGGAACATGTCTCATGTCACATCATGTCATGTCACACAAATATTATTTACGGTTCCCTGTCAGCTGTACAAACTGTGCTGAGCTTGTGGACACAAAAGGCTTCTATTTACTTATCCTCGTCATCAGTTCTGTATGATAGGTCAATCTGATCTGATTAACTTTACAGAGTACTGAGAAAATAATTTTTACTTTTAAAACAGAATTAATATTATCTTAATTCTTTCACCCCTATTTCACAATGGTATTTTGCTTAAAGAGCAAACTCGCTTAAAGAGCAATCCCGTGGAATGCATTATGCTCTTTAAGTGAGGTACCAATGTACATCACCACATAAGGGAAACCAGTCCTCCTCACAACTCAGCAGAGGCTATAACTCAGTTGAATACTATTTTTTTGTAAGAGTCTCCAATAAAATTCTTCAAAAAAAGCTCTGGTTTATTAATGTGGGATATTGTGCTTCCATATCCACTATTTAAAATGTTAGGAAATAACCTGATATTCCTGTGGAATATTGTGCCTCTATTGCTAGGAGGAAAGTGTGTGCCAAACTTTGCATAGAAAAACATTGAACATCATTGACTACCATCCATAAAGAGACAAGCAGGAGGAAATCTCAAATTCTGATTCTTCCCCCTCCCCCATCAGTTAACCTCTTCTCATCCAAGCATAGAGTAATTGTCAGGGTTCTTAGAACAGAATATATAATAATTTCATGTCAGAAATTTCTCTGGTTTGAAAGGATTTTTTGCTGGGGAAACGCCACTCAGGGAACCCTGAATGAGGCTCCTTTCATGTCCCCAAGTGCAGCCCTCGGGTATCGAAACCCTTCCAGTCTCCAAACTCAGTGTCTTAACCACTAAGCCACTGGGGGAACAGAATATGAAAAAACAGTGGTTTCCCACTGTCTAACAAGAGTGTAATTTATCTCCCTATCTGTTCAATCTCTATTCAGAACATATCACACAAAAGCATTGATTAGATTCAGGTGAAGGAGGAGTGAACATAGGTGATAGAAAGTAATAATGATTTGAAATGGCTCCTGGTGAGAGTGAAAGAAGAAAGTGTAAAAGCAGGACTAAAGTTGAATATCGGGAAGGCAAAAATAGTTACTGCAGAACTACATTATACAGAACTTTACTGCTGAGATTGAATTTGTTATATCATAGTTTAATCATCAGTCCAAATAAAAACTGCAGCCAAGAAATCAGAACAAGACTTGTTGGGAAAGTCAGTAATGCAAGGAAAAGGTGAAGGTAGCAAGAAAAATGGGAGATCAAATATGAGATGAAATGAAATAAAATAAAGGAAGCCACAACCTTGAATGTATAAGAGCTGAGCAAGGTTGTTTATGATTGAACATTTTGGAGGTGACTCATTCACAGTTGTGTCGGAAGTGACTTTGATGATACATGACAACAACAAAGGCTTGGACCACTGAGCAGGCATAAAACCCAAGCTGGGAGCAAGGTTTCAATGTTTTCTGCATAGGTTCTTCTTAATAATCGCTCAAATCAAATCATTTTTTTAAAAAATAAAACATTTATCTGTTCATTTCAGCAAATTCAAAGTTGTAATACATAATCTGGATCAGCCTTAGCTATTTCTTAAAGGAAAGATAGAGTTGTGTGTCATCAGCATATTGTTGTTAAGGCTAATGTG
Source organism: Bradypodion ventrale (assembly GCA_035047345.1). Taxonomy (NCBI): domain Eukaryota; kingdom Metazoa; phylum Chordata; class Lepidosauria; order Squamata; family Chamaeleonidae; genus Bradypodion; species Bradypodion ventrale. The sequence continues at coordinate 310,056,262 of JAWDJE010000002.1, forward strand.
AATGTGTCACCAAGTTGCCTGCATCAATGGCAACCATATGAGTCAATGACCTCTAAAATGCCCTTTTGTTAACAACTCAGCTCAGCTGTTGCAAACTCAAGGCTGTGGTTGCATTCAAATTTTGCTAGAGTTGTCTCAACATTGAAAATGAGACTTGTTCAGATGAAATCCTTACAGTATAATGTTGTTGATGATATTTTGGTCTTGAAACCAGTTGCAATTACAAGTGGTATTCACTATGAGAATACAACACCTGAACTATCTGATAGACATGCCTCAATGGCTGTCCTTCGATTTGCAGATGGCCTCCATTCCTGGTGGAGTATTTGCAATGGGAACAGATGAGCCAGCTATACGACAAGATGGAGAATCGCCTGCCCGGAGAGTCCATATCAACCCATTCTTCATGGATCGCTATGAAGTTAGCAATGTAGAATTTGAGAAGTTTGTGAATGCTACTGGCTATCTCACTGAGGTAAGCGACTGGAATGATTTTTGTCTGCAAAGCAACCTTGTATGCATTGTAGCAGACCTTGAAATATATACAGTAAAACCCCTACTTACAAAAACAGTCCGTTCCGTAGGCTTTTGCTTAAATCAAATTTTTTTGTAACTCGAAACAAACCCATAAGAAAAAAATATTTTTTAATAACTCAAAACCCATAGGAAAAATTAATTTTTATGTAAATCGAAGCAAACCCATAGGAAAAAGAATCTTTATGTAACTCAAAGCAAACCCATAGGAAAATGTGTAAATCAGGACATGGTTTTAGCATAAAACCATTATGTAAGTTGCATTTTATGTAACTCGAGGCATTTGTAAGTCGGGTTTTTACTGTATTTCATGTTTCAATTCTATAGCCAACTTTACTAGACTGTGGACAGAGTTATATGTGGCCCTTTGAATGTAGTTAGGATTGTAAATCCAATGATCCCATAACCACTAACTATGTTGAGCACGGGCAAATGGAAGTTCCAGTCCAATGATACCAGGAAGGCCAAATAGTTTCCACACTTATTCAACTTGGGAAGAGACCTGAAAAGTTCAAAACTGACATTAATATGCCACATGCCTTGGGAATGTTAACAATGTCTGCCATTCTGGTACTATGCCAGCAAGAAGCCAGATTATGCTGACAGTAAGCTTTTACCTAGACATGGAGTTAGATGACAGGGACAATATGAGCCTTCTTGATTCTTGGGATCTCTCATCTCTTCCGGTAGGTTTTTTATATTATAATTGAATTATAATTATAATTATAGCAGAGTTGCTGGATGCTGGTTTTTAGCTAAGCTATTGTCTGCTTTTAAAGCTTTAAATGTTTTTAATACTTTAATCCTATTTTTAATCGTTTAAATATATTTTAATTGTTATTCTACTTTAATTGTTTTTTAACCATGGAACTTATTGTGTTTTAATTTAATCTTCAAAATAATGTGAGTGGCCTTGGGTCCATCATTGGGAGAAAGGTGGCCTATAAATAAAGCAAACAAAATAAATATTACTAGGACAGGCATATTCCACTGTCATATCACAAAAGGCTCCACCACTGTCAGTACCCAGCCATTCCTCCAGGTGGGCATTCTGGCACCATAGTGTTGTTCATGAGCACCATTTTGAAGCCCATCACACCCAAATAAGAAAGGTACAAAACAGAGTCTCTGTAGTATAGGGAAAAGGGTTCAATGCCTGTCTTTAAGGAAAAGAGTTTTGCTAAAGAGCCAAGGGAAAAGGGCAACAGCAGCATCTTCAGGTGTACCTCACTACATTGTGAAGCAGGAAATTCACATTTGAGGTTCACTAGAGGGGAGTAACTCTTCTAATCGTGATTCCTATGACTGTAAGGTACTAAAGAGAACGCAAGAGACTTCCTGGGACCTGAACTGACACAGCATGCTGCACTGAAGAGCTTAGCTCCCTAAAGCCACAGTCCCAATTTCACAGAATAATCAACCAGAGAGGAATTGGTCTTTTCATCTCACCTTGAACAACTTTCTCCTAACACACTCCCCTCCCCCCAACAAGAACACAGTAGTAGTGGGAGGAAACGAGCCTCCTCCTCCTGAAACCTCATTAGGTTTCACTTGAAGGGCATCCTAGACTCAAACTGGGTACAAACCTGCATAAAAATGATCATGAGGAGATCTCACAAATGTATTCTTCATGCTTTTAGGAAGATTGCCATTTTTGGCCTATCCCTCCCTCTAGGAACCCATATGGTGAATCTATTCTCCCTTTTCCACTATGTTATCTGGTAAGACAACTTTGTGAGTGGTAGCCTCTCTGTCTTTGCTTTCTTATCTCTTCTATGTTTTCAACGAAAGAATGACATCAACTGAATGTTCTCAGAGCTTGAAAGAGTACTCTTTGGCATGCTCTCCAGAATCTTCTGTGTTGTTCAAGGAATTCTGGAAGTTGTAGTTCAGAAAAGTAAATTTGTCCACTCAGTATCCCCTGACATTTCTGCTCTGGTCATGGGATATTGTATATTCTTAGCAGCAGGCTTTCCACTGTATCTTACAGCATCTCAGTCAGCCTACCATGAGTGGAGAATTCTATCTTATTTGTCAAAGTTAATTAACACAACATTCTACAATATTGACAATGGCCAAATGAATACTGTAACTTTCCTGTCTTAAGTGACCCGAAAAGGTAAATAAATGATTTCTAAGTAAGCTTTTAAAAACAAAAATCCAAGGGTCAGGGTCTAGATCAGTGGTTTCCCACGTGGGCCCCATGCTCCACAGAGTGACTTCAATTCTCAGAAGCCTAAGGCTGATCAGTGCTTTGGGGAATTGACTTAGGCTTCTGGGAATTGAAGCCCAAAAACCAAAGGTTGGGAAACACTGGTCTAGAAGGTCTTAAGTTAAATCCAGATTCTACACAAAGAAAAATTAGGGCTGTAGTTGAAACAGATTTATGTAAACATGGCATAGCATTCTGTTTCTGCTGGCTCTTGTAGGAGGGCTGCAGAGAATTACTGGTCTGGTCTGTCTTTAATGATTTTTTAAAAATTAGACTCAGCTCACACATTTTCATCAGTGATGAGGAAGTGAGGAGGAAGCGAGAATTCTTAGGGTCTTGAGTTTTGCAGTAGATCCTCTATCCTGTGTGACTGCTCTTCTCCAACTTGGCACCTCTAGGAGTGCTAAACTTTGACATACACTCACCCTTGGGTATCCTGGCTGTGGATAATGTAATCCAACATATCTGGAGAATGTTATGACATGCCAATGCATGAAATTCTATGACACTATCTTTAAGAAAAGCCCAATCTTGCTAGTATTTAATGTTAATGTTCCTGTTAATAGCCACTTTGGACCCTATTTTGTACTGAAAAGATGAGGAGTATGTTTTCTTCAGCTAATCAGTTTTGAAAGAGTTGGCCTGAGAAGCAGAAATGTGAGAACAGCAAGTCAAAGCTAGTACCATAGATGTAGAAGATCAAAGAGGAATAGTGCTCTGTTGAAGAAAAAAAGAGTGTGCTAAGTAAATTTCTTAGCCAAATCCAGTGTGTCTGAAGGATGGCTTTAATGCAGTTAAAGTAACTTAAGACTAAATAAACTAATTTAAGGTTGTAGTTCTATGAATTGAACTCTGTGAGGTTTACTTCTGACCAAACATGTCCAGCATTATTTACAGTAATGCTGTGTGAGTTACAGTGCTGACAAGAGAATTCCAAATTCCCTGGCTTTTATCCCTCTGACGTAAACCACATTATTGCAGTGCAGTGGAGCTAAACGTTTTGATAGTGTTATAACTAAAAAAAACCTCCCGGATTCAAGTTTCCTTGAAGTGAGAACTGCACACACTTTTTAAAAAGAAACATTTTGATAGGCTTGTTGGGATGGGGGTGGGAGGAAGGGAAGGATTAGAAAACAGACAGCATCAAAGAGCTGGAAGAACTGCAGATCTTTTGAAAGGCAGCTGTTTCCTAGCAGTCATGAGAGATATGATTTCTTGCTTATCCTCTTTCTCATCCCTAGACCTTCCAGTGTCACAGCATGTATACAAATACAGCCTTAAGAGTTAACTTCTAAATCTCAGCCAGTCTGTTTCCTATTATTTGGGGCGGGGGGGGGGGGGGGGTTACTCTTGGAGTACATGCCATTCTTGATAGCTCAGAACATACATGGCAGCGTGCCTGACCAGCTTTTATTCTAGTACTGTATGTTGATGTATCTTCAACGTGGGGGGAAGAAACGAAGTGTTCTGACTTTCTGTCTACCACCCAGACTCCAGATTCACAGTAGCTCTGGGGCTTGTTGTGTCTTAGTCAAAAGCCAAAGAGAAAGATCATGTGGGTCAGGGAGAGGGTTAACCATGGGATCTCGGGTCTCAGTTGCTGCTGCCAAAGAAAGCTTCTCTGTCATTGCTGTTCTTCTCCCCCCCTTCCTTCAGTTGAAACATGTTGGCTTAAGGGAAATAATATGAAGCAAAGATGCCTTGGGCTGTCTTTGTAGCATAGGAGGTGTCCATTGCCTGGAAAGTTCACCCTGCCCAATTTATTGAAGAAACCTGGTTCTTGTATGATTAATGCTAATGAATCATTTTACTTTGCTTCCTCAATCAGAGAGTAAAAATATCCCAATCCACTATGCAAATTGCTTGCAACAGTTAGATGAGCTGAACATGTTTGGGAGTAAAGAAGCTTTTACTCTGCATTGTGCTATCCTGAAGTTCTAGAATGAGCAACTAGTGACCTCCTAAATGTTGCTGGACTCCATACCATGTTATCTATAGCTAGCAGAGCCAGTGGGCAAGAATGATGAAATTTGTAGCCTAGTGATATCTGAGGATTCTTTGTTCCTTGTGCTCCGCTTTAAGCTGCTGGAGATCCAGTCTGTAATTTCAGGTGTATCGGATAAGGTATCCTATACTGTTAGTCTCTCTAGTGTTGTACAGTCTATTAGGCAGCAGACTTCCAAATTGTAGAGCAGATGCCTTTCCCAGTCTTACAACCTGTTCTTCCGTGTCTAGGCCAGATGTGAAACTGCCAAAATGAAGCCACCTTTTGGTGAGTTTATTCTGCAGTTCCTTTCACCTGTCCTAGTGTGAGAAAGATTAGCCGGCAACGCAAGGTTGCTGTTACCAGGGTACACCCGATTGTGTTTCAAAAATGACACAATCTTCAAGGAGGCTCTTTCTGTGAACCCCTTATAACCGTGATGGTGAACCTTAGCACTCCAGATGTTCTTGGACTTCAATTCCCAGAAGCCCAAGCCCCCATGAATCCGCACAAATGGGTTTACTGCGATTCATCTGGCCCGTGCCGCCCTTGTCGCTCCTGGGCCCATTTTACTTCCACTTCCAGCCTTATAATCTGTGATCCTTTGCAAATGGCAGAACCCAAGACTTTCAATGTGCAGGCACAGCATTCTCACTTATCTCTGTCCCTGCTTTCCAGAGAGATAAATGACTAAAAAGATGCAATTATTTCTGACTTGGTGAGGTATTTGCTAGTGAGAATTAAAATAAAAGTGTTTTACTCCAAGACCTTTTAAGGTTTTGAATCAAAGTAAAGTTTGCTCAATGGTTGTGTTTCTGCTGCAATGTTTAGGCCTCACACATTTCAATTTTAAGGTGAAATGACTATATAAAAATGTCTTCTGACATGAACAAGATTGCAGTGATTGGGGATCTTGTACTGGAATGCTTTCCAATAGCATTTTTCTTATCTCATTTTCTTGAATTCGGGTCATTTAAAAGGATATTTCCAGTCAGAACAAGTAGACTTATGGATGGAAGTTATTCTAATTGTAGTCTGCTTATAGTTTCTATTCATGATCTCAGGAATGATTATCTCCTCAAATTGTCTCTTCCTTTTCATCTCCTGCTATGTCTGTTATGTAGCATTTTGATTTTTTTTTAAACAAGTAATTCTGAATTGTTGCTAGGAAGGATTTAATAAAGCCCACTTTGCTCTTAATTGCCAACAATGATGCTTTTTCTTCTTCTTCCAGGATTTGAGGAATAAGACACTTACTTGTTGATAAACTTGCTAATCAGATTAATTTGGAATTGACCCCACCACTGTCATCCCTTCTTTTCCTCTCTCAGGCGGAAAGATTTGGAGATTCCTTTGTATTCGAAGGCATGTTGAGTGAACAAGTGAAGACTGGAATTCATCAGGCTGTGAGTCATTTTTGTTTTTCTATTAGTGTGCTTTGCTCTAATATTTCAAGGCCATAAATACTTTATCATAGCGATAATAGTACTGTTTGTTTTAATACCATAATCAAAGTAGTTGATTACTTACAAAGATGTGTTAGATTTCAGTAGGGGAAACGTTATAATTAATTCTAAGAACAGCTTTAGTGCAGTGAAATAATACATTGTATGTACTTCTTCTTGAGCTATTCAGAAGCAGATAAGGTACAACTAGAAGAAATAAATGTGTTAGAGATAAAGGAGGAAAGTTGCTTTTGGTTTTCCTGCCCTTTTAAGGCAACATGTGATGCAAATCATGATAGAAACAGAGCTCTACATTTTCTTATAAACGCAAAATGTGACCACTTTTTTTCCTGGGCTTTGCAGGCTCTAAACTGCTCAGTTTGTTGAGACCTACTAGGAATACTTAGAGTGGATAGAGTGATAGACTAGGACCCAGGAGATCTGTGTTTAAATCTTCACTCAGCCATAGAAACTTGACTTATATCTATCACTTATCTTAAAAGCCCTAAAATGTTTGATTTGTCAGTGATCTAATGAAGTTATCACCTTGCTCATTTGTACTGTATAAGGATCACATGGCTCTTTTTGTTCTTAAAAGCCCTATTCTGTAAGTCAGTTCTAGCTTGATGGTACATAACAAAACAAACAAGGTAATGGATATGTAACCATGAATGCTCTAATGCAGTGTTTCCCAACCTTTGGTTTTTTGGACTTCAATTCCCAGAAGCCTAAGTCAATTCCACAAAGCACTTATCAGTCAATGGACTGACTTAGGCTTCTGGGAATTGAAGTCCCCCTGTGGAACCACTGCTCTAATGTCAATCTGATGCTTTGATGTAAAAAAAATAAATCAGTTATGCATCCATAAATCACCAATAGGATTTTAGCCAGTGTTGCAGTGAGGGGGCTGCAGCCCAAAATATCTAAAAAGAGATGGTACAAGAACAGTCTAGCTATTTTAGTAGGCTTCCAAGACTACTAAAGGAACTTGCAGATGTAGTTACAGAGCTTCTGTCTGTGATCCTTGAGAATTCTTGGGGAACAGCTGGCATCCTTGAAGAGCGAAGGTGGGCAAATGCTGACCCCACCTGAAAAAAAGAAGTAGTAGTGAGTGAGAAGATTCAGATAGCTTGGCAGTGATACCAAGAAAGGTTCTGGGATAGGTACTTAAATAATCAGTCTGTGATGGCTTAGAGAAGAATTGGGGGGAGGGGTGATTACTAAGACTTAGCAAAGATTTCTTTAAAAAAATCATACCAACTTAATCTTATTTCTTCCCCCCCCCCTTTTTTTTTTTACCAAGTTGCAAGCCTGGTAGATAAAGAAAATGGTTTGAAGTTAGAACATTCTAATTTCAATAAGCCTTTCAGCCAAATACTCCATAATATTGTAATCCCTGAACTGGTAAAATATGGGTTAGATAAGTGTTTCCCAACTTTCGGTTTTTGGACCTTAATTCCCAAAAGCCTTAAGTCAATTCCCCAAAGCACTGATCAGCCAATGCACTGACTGAGGCTTCTGGGAATTGAAGCCTCCCTGTCCCTCACCCCCACAAACATTGGGAACCACTGGGCTAGATAGTACTACTATTAGATAGATTTGAAACCTGTTGATAGAACAATTATCTGAAGCAGAGCATTTTGGGGGTGGAGGTGGGGGAGACTCTTCATAGACTTTTATTTATTATTTATTTATTTGAAATATTTCTTTACCACTTCCCTCACTCAGAAGTGACCTGAAGTGGTCGCCCTTGGTGAACATCTGGGCGAGGGAGATGCCGAAGAGGAGGCGGTGGTGGCAACAGTGGTCTTTAAGCCGCCTGAGCCGCCCAAACATGGAATTCAGAAACAAGCCTTGATATTGAAAATCAGAATTAAGCCTTCATAGATGGTGACTGTTAAACTTGTATAACAAAAATGGGAGTTGTAGGAAGAAGGGGAAAAATCTCCCAATTATGTAGGTTTTAAGGAGTCAGGAGCATGGGGTTTTGAAGTGCTGAATCAATTCTTTCTTTAAAACTATTTTTCATTTGAGAAATAAAGTGGGTTGAGAAGGGCAGCAACACATTAATTTTTATTTAAGCACCTGCAGGGGAGCCATAGTTGAACCAGTTGCATTTTGGCAGACATCTGCAAGACGGCACCAGGTGACTTAGAATTTTTATAACTTATCAGATTCAATGTGACAAAAATGATTCATCTTACCCAGTTCCCACTGAGCTCCCAGAGGAAAATGTTTATGAACTGTAGCAATAATGGCACACACTAGAGCACTCTCTGTGTGCTGAGTAGCTACGTGGCAATTAGACCTGGCAGGATCTATTTTTCTGGAAGAAGAGGGTGGATGTTTAGTTTTAAAAGGCGGGGAGAAAGGGAGCTGAATGAATATGTTAAGCCACAATTTAGACACAGATGGGGTGTTTGAATTGAATGTGATATGTGTGGCAAAACAAAACTCTTTTCCCATCCCATTTTTCTGTGGAATTGGAAACAAATGAGAAAATATGCATAGTTTATATTTATACTCTTATATAGTAGCGTTTTTAAAAAGGACCGTGGTGGCTTAGTGGTTAAGACACTGAATGTGATGGTCTGCAGGTCAGCAGTTTGAGACTTGAGTGCTCACGACTAAGTGAGTGCCCATCGTCTGTCCTAGCTCCTGCCAACCAAACAATTCGAAAGCAAGAAATTGCAAATAGATAAGTAAGTACTGCTTTGGCAGGGAAGGTAACAGCGTTCCATGTACTCATGTCTGCCACGTGACCATGGAAAGGTCTGCAGATGCAGACCATGGTGGCTCTTTGTCTGTAAATGGAGATGAGCACCACACCCTAGAGTCAGACACTACTGGCTTTTGAGCAAGGGAGACCTTTATCTTCATAGCACAATTCATGGCACAGGCAGAAAGTGAGTTCATATGATGTCCTGGAATAGAAATGGCTGATTTGTTGGCTCTTCCCATCCACCCATCTTTTGAGGGTGGTGGAATGACCCTCAGGTGCTGCTCATTCCCCTCCAGCCAGCTGCCGGTTGAACCGCCGAGGGTGTGGGCTCCGGGGTGAGTAGGGAATGCTGGAGGGCATCGGCAGAGGCTCCTTTTCTGCCCTCCGGGCGGGCTGAGCCCAAAGGGCGGGAGCAGCGGTGGCAGCTCCCAGCTGCTCCCAATCCCAGGAGCCGATGGTGTGGGCTCTAGGCCAAGCAGGGCGTGCTGGAGAGTGGCGGTGACGCCTCCTTTTCTGCCCTCCAGGCGGGCTGAGCCCAAAGGGCGGGAGCAGCGGTGGCAGCTCCCAGCTGCTCCCAATCCCAGGAGCCGATGGTGTGGGCTCTAGGCCAAGCAGGGCGTGCTGGAGAGTGGCGGTGACGCCTCCTTTTCTGCCCTCCAGGCGGGCTGAGCCCAAAGGGCGGGAGCAGAGGTGGCGGCTCCCACCTGCTCCCAATCCCAGGAACCAATGGTGTGGGCTCCAGGCCAAGCAGGGAGCGCTGGAGAGCGGCGACGGCGGCTCCTTTTCTGTATTCTGTTTGAATACTCATGTCACCATGAAAAACTCATCCAGGCAGTTAATCTGGTAAAACCACTTCTTAAATACCTTTAAAGCCCTGTTTCTGTAGCAATAGATTGTCGATTTGCTGGGCTTGTTGCAACTTCACCAGAGCCCCTTGGGCAGATTATTTCAGGGTAACCTAGGATGGCCTTCATGGCTCCCGCAGTGGTCCTGTGACACAAGGCCATGCCATACTTTGCCCAATCCTAACAAAAGAGGAGAAGGACAAATAGCATGAGGTAGACCCAGAGGAAGGTGGAAAGATAGCATCAAAGAAAGATTACTGTACAAGAACACCAAATAACACCAATGTTATAAGTACCAGAGCAAGAGCCTTGTATCTCCCTTGACAGGAGGAGAAGAAAGCCCTATTATGATCACAATAAGTCAGTTCTGACTGGATGGCACATGGTTTTATTTAGCCTATGGCACTTGTACACATTGAGTCAACATATAACAAGAAAACTATATAAAACTAAGCATTAATTTATAAACAAACATTGAAACATTTTACATATTCAATTGCACCAGGAGTCGCCCTTAAGAAATCTTCTCTATTGCCCACATATGCTCCAAGGCTACATTGTTGTATAATATGTTGCACAGTCTGTTGCGATGCTCCACACTCACATGCTGGTGATGGTAATTTCCCCCATTTATGCAAAAAGTCTACACCTAATAAGGCTAGTCCATATCTTGCAAGGTTGATCAAAACCAGGTGGTGTTTCAGTTACACATTGAAAATTCTGGTACTGGTGTGGCGCTTTCCCCAACCATTCTCTTCTCCATGCTTCCTTAAGAGACCTGCTAGGGAGGCTCATCTGCTAGGGAGGCTCACCTCTCTAGCACCAGAAGAAGGACCTTCTCAGTGTCTGCTCCGGCCCTATTGAACCTCCTGCCAGTTGAGCTGTGTCTCCAGAGTCCAGACAGCGTTGCTGTCCTTCAGGATAGGGCTAAAAACCTGGCTGGCAAAGCAGGTGTGGGGCACCAGCGATGTGGTGACCCTTGCCTGCTGGCTGATATAGTAAGAACACTCTCTCCCTCTTTTAATCTCTTTTAATCTGTAGGGGTCGGAGTAATTTTTGGTGGCAGTTTTAATGGGTTTTTTATTGGTTTTTAAAATGTGATTGGTTTTATATCCTGTGAGCCGCTCAAGAGTCTTCGGAGTTGGGCGGCAATATAAATCAGAAAAATAAATAAATAAACCCTGCAGGTTGAACTTTTCACTGCCTCCAATAGTGGCACTGGATAAAGGTGGATGACTTGAGCAGAATCTGCTGGTATCCAGGTCTAATATGTCAGAATTTACTGGTAGTTCTGGCTTCTGAACTATTTTGCGGTACTCTCCTAAAAGAGCATTTTTCCTGTAAAGCTCTGGTGGAGGAATACTACTTAATGCTGGAAGCCAGTAAGTAGGTGTGGACCTAATAAGTGACGGACTTTATGTGTAGCAGTATATATGTTCAGCAGAATATTGGTTTTGGTATAATTGATTTCAGGTGCCTCTTGAGTCGCTGAGGTGCAGTTGGTAAGCTCCAATGTTAAGAAGCCTAGAAAACTGCCATATGTTTCTTTCTAACTGAGATTCTGCAGCAGAGGCCCAGATTGGCCAGCAGTGCCACAAAGAGGCCAAGAAGTCTAAAAGAAAGCGTGAGCGTGAATTACAAGACAGCAAAGCTTAGAGTTTATATAGGGAATAATGAATCTAGTGTTTAAAGAATAGGGGTATGAACATCTCCTGACAATTCAGCGTGGTTTGATGGTGAATAATGACCTGATTTAGGGAACTGAAAACAGAAGAGGTCTGTTTCTTTTAACCGAAACATCCTGACTGAACTGGCTGGTGATAAGTCCAGTGTTGAGGAGTGCCATCTTGTTGCTTCCTGCCTATTTCAGGCATCTTAGAATATATGGCTTTAAAAAGCCTGAAAATCAACAACATGCAAGACTGACCCTCTCCTGAAAGAAAAATGGAAGATGATTCACCTGGAAATGTATAATTTTGTGCTCTATAAACAGAAGTAGAATTGACAGAAATTGTTATTGTAATGTCTCATCTTCCCTGCAAGGTGTTGGGTAACACACACCCACACCCCGCTTTCAAGAGAAGAGAAATATGTGTAGACTATGAACATGTTTTTAATGTATTTACATTGGGCAAGCATATATTCTTTCAGGAACTGATGACACATAAAATATGCATAAAAAGTTTATCTTGCATTGCTTTGCGCTACAAGGAATTGTGATGCTTGGCATGGAAATAAAAATACTCAACCATGAGCTTTATTTACATGCCTGAAAACATCAACACATGTGAATTTCCAGCATAAAACCTCATAGTGAGCATGCAGGAGATTTTGAACATGCAGCTGCCCCAGAGGGTGAGCCCAACAGCAAACGCGTGTTTTTATAATCCACTTCACTGACTGCATCTGCCTGGTGGCTGCTTCTTCTGTCTGTGCTAGGATGCCATGGTTGCCACTGCTTTTTTCTTTAGAGAAGTTGGCACTGGACTGCAATCCAAAATGTTCAACTCTGGTCCTGTCTTTCAGATATTCCCCCTATCTGGTTTGAGTCACTTTGAGAGGACTATCCTTTGTCTTGTTTTTCCAGTATATATTATTAGGACATCCTGGTATGCATGGATGGGTAGGCATGGAAAATGATATTATTCTGATTACTTTGGATGGCAGCCTGGAGATGCAGGGACATGCTTTTCTGGTGGTTTGGCATTCTTCATATTCACTTGTTATTTAATAGTACAGCCAAAAGTTTACGCCACTTCAGTTATGAATGCTGTATTGGAGAATGCAAAAGTAACATCTGGAGAAACAATATTTCCTGCGTTTTTGTTTTTTAATCTCCTTACATTTAAAGCATTAAATCCAGTACATTTGTATTTATGGTTTTCTAAACTAGAAGCATCCAGCTGTACATATCCTGAGATTACCCCTGCCCGCCCACCGGTGTGCAAAAGCTGGAAGTAGCTGGAAAAGCCAGAGCTGATGAATTCTTAGGATTGATGTTATCTGGGATCAGTTTGATCTGGTTGGCCCTGATGAAGTGGATCAGCTCCTTGGGGCTGTGCGTGATACGACTTGCTTATTAGATCACTGCCCTGCTTGGCTGGTTAAAGCTGCCAAGGCAACAACAGGCAGTTGGGTCAGTACGATGGTGAATGCTTCCTTACGGGAGGGGGTGTTCCCAGCGGCTTTTAAACATGCGCTGGTGCGCCCCCTTCTAAAAAAGCCATCGCTCGACCCCACAGCAGTAACAAACTTTAGACCAGTTTCCAACCTCCCCTTTCTGGGGAAGGTGTTGGAAAAAGCAGTGGCACGGCAGCTCCAGGGGGTTTTGGATGATAAGGATTATCTGGACCCGTTTCAGTCAGGATTCAGGCCCGGTTATGGTACCGAGATTGCATTGGTCACACTCATGGATGATCTCTGGCGGGAGCGAGACAGAGGAAATCCTTTTGTTTTCATTCTTCTTGACCTCTCAGTGGCTTTTGATACCATCAACCATGGTATTCTTCTTGGTCGGCTCTGAGGATTGGGGGCCCAGGACACTGTGTGGTCCTGGTTTTCCTCATTTCTAAGGGGTCGTACCCAGTCGGTATCTTTAGAGAGCGAGCTGTCCAGCCCTAGGCCTCTCCATTATGGAGTGCCATAGGGCTCGGTACTCTCGCCTCTTCTATTTAACATCTACATGAAACCGCTGGGTGAAATCATACATTCCCACAGGGTGAGGTATCACCAGTATGCTGATGATGATACCCAACTGTACATCTCATCCTGTGGGGACCTGAGTGATGCAGTCGAAGTCCTAACCAGGTGCCTGGAGGCTGTTAGGGTCTGAATGGGAGACATCAGGCTTCAGCTGAACCCTGTCAAGATTGCGTGGCTGTGGGTTTGGGACCCCGTGTTATCCCGGGAGCTACCATCTTTGGTTCTGGATGGGGCATCGCTGCCCCAGACAGACCTGGTGCATAACTTGGGGGTCCTCCTGGACTCACGACTAATGCTCGAAGAGCAGGTGGCAGTCGTGGCCAGGAGGGCCTTCGCACAACTTCGTGTCATCTACCAATTACGCACGCTCTTGGACCGGGACTCCCTGCTCACAGTCACTCACACTCTGGTTACCTCCAGATTGAATGACTGTAACACGTTCTACATGGGGCTGCACTTGACGACCATTTGGAGGCTGCAGCTGGTCCAGAATGTGGCTGCCTGGGTGGTGATGGGGCATGGACGTTATGCCCGTGCCTTGCCGCTGCTCTGGGAGCTGCATTGGTTGCCAGTGTGTCTCCGGGTGCAATTCAAGGTGCTGGTTTTGACCTTTAAAGCCCTACATGGCAGTGGACCAGGATACTTAAGAGACCATACCACCCCAAGGTTTTCAACACATCCTATGAGGGCAGACCGGAGAGGCTCCGTGGTGCTCCCATCAACTAAGGAAGCACATCTAACTGGAACTAGGAGGATAGCCTTCTCGGTGTCTGCCCCGGCCCTTTGGAACCTCCTGCCATCTGAGTTGTGCCTCCAGACAGAGCTGCTCCCCTTCAGAAGAGTATTCAAAACGTGGCTATGCCATTGGGTGTGGGGCATGAATGGTTCCACTTCCCAAGCCCGCTGGCTTGTTTAGTCTCTGTGTGGGTGATTCTGTCCTGATAGCCTTTTAATGTGGGTGGAGGGAGGTTAAGGGGGGTTTAATCAGATGGTTTTATTTTTAGATGGGGATTTTATTGATGTTTTTATTTGACGTTTTTATTAATCCTTGTAAACCGCTTTGGGTTGCTCTTGGGCAAGGAAAGCGGTATAAAAATGCTGTAAATTAATAAACAAATAAATAAAATTGATGTTGAGGCTTCATAGCCCTTGGCACCAACTGTGGAGCTACCAACGTTCAAACTGGAAAGACTGGTTTACAAAAGATCTGAACAAGGGAACTCCATCAAAGCACAAGGGTGCAAAAGGTTAATTGTGTTTGGCACTGGGTAATCAATGGAGGAATTATTAAGCATGATGAGAATGAGGATCATTTCTGCTAACTAATTGAAACACTCAACACTGAAAAATGGAGAGAGCCATTAATTGTTGTTAGTTCCATCAAGAGAGTTTTACTGTATAGTGTATGGTGTGGGTACCAGCATACTCCCAAGGTTGCTGATGCACATCCACACAAGGTTCTCTTCTTGCATTATTTATATTTCACTTTTTCAGTGGAGAACACACTAAGGAGGCTTATTGAAAAAAAAGCCATAGCTTAGTGGTGGAGGGCTTACTTTTCATTCAGAAAATCCCAGCTTCAGTGCCTGGTGTCTCCAGGAAGACTCTGAGCTGCACTTGTGGACATCTGTTGCTGCTGGTCAGTTTGGCAATATTGGGCTACGCAGACGAATGGTCTGACTCCTAAGGGAGCTTCCTCTTTCCCTATGTCATCTTCAAATCAAAAAAAGAGTGAAAAAAGAGTCATAAGCTCAGGCTATAAAACCCAGGCCGCTACAAACTGAAAGCAAATCTCCCTTCTGGGTTTCTTGGTTGCAATCCCTTATATTAGAATGTCCCCTTTGTGAGCTCTCAAGGTTATGTGGGTATGAATGTGCAGCCTTATTCCCAGCTTTGCAAACCTATTATCAGTTCGTCCACAAAACTCCCCTTCTTCAGCAAAGACGCAACTCTGAAGCTGTCTTTTGAAGATTTAATAAAGTTTAACATCCATCCATAATATGCAGGATAAACATTGCGAAGAACTAATCTATTTCTATTCTATGACTTAGAATTTAATATAATAATAAAAGAGAAATTGGCTAAACTTATTAGCTTGTAAGGTGCAGGCTCCTTAGCCCTCATTCGAGACATAGAGTTTTCATGGTCTCGATTGAGAGTGACAAGGGCTATCGCCCATTCGGGAAAAGGCTCCTCTCGAGGTTAAAACCTCTTGGCTTTGTATACCTTTTTCACCTACTCCTCACACCTTCCTTTAGAATGTGAGATATGTTTTTTTTGTTGTTGTTCAGTCGCACAGTCAACTCCGACCCTTTGCGACCCCATGGACCATTTTCCTCCAGGCGCCTCTGTCCTCCACCATTCTCCTCAGCCCACCCAGCTCTGTGCCCATTGTGCCCAAAATACCATCTATCCATCTCATCTTTGGACGCCCCCTTCTTCTCTTGCCCTCCACCTTTCCCAGCATCAAGGCCTTCTCAAGTGAATCCTCCCTTCTCATTTGATGTCCAAAATATTTTAGCTTCGTCTTTACTATTTGACCTTCCAATGAGCAGTCAGGGTTGATTTCTTCTAAGATTGACCTATTTGTTCTCCTCGTTGTCCAGGGGACTCTCAAAACCCTCCTCCAACACCACATTTCAAAGGCATCTATTCTTCTGCGTTCAGCTTTCCTAATTGTCCAGCTCTCACATCCGTACATTACCACTGGGAATACCATTGCTTTGACTATTCTAATTTGGGTTTGCAATGTGATGTCTCTGCTTTTCACTATGTTCCCCAGGTTTCTCATAGCTTGTCTCCCAAGAATCAGTCGCCTTTTTATTTCATGGCTACAATCCCCATCTGCAGTGATCTTTGATCGTAAGAAGGTAAAATCTGTCACTGCTTCTACTTCTTCCCCATCTATTTTCCAGGAACTGATTGGGCCTGTTGCCATTATCTTGGTTTTCTTGATATTGAGTCTCAAGCCAGCTTTTGCACTCTCCTCCTTTGGCCCAATCAAGAGATTCTTTAGGTCTTCCTCACTTTCCGCCATTAGGGTGGTATCGTCTGCATATCTCAGATTGTTGATGTTTCTCCCAGCGATTTTAATCCCATATTGTGATTCCTCCATCCCTGCATTGCGCATTATGTGCTCTGTGTATAAGTTGAATAAGCAGGGTGACAAAATGCAGCCTTGGCTTACTCCTTTTCCTATTCCAAACCACTCTGTCATTCCGTGTTCTGTCCTAACTGTTGCTTCTTGATTCATGTACAGATTTCTCAGGAGGCATATGAGGTGCTCTGGTATTCCCATCTCTTGAATTACTTGCCACATCTTGCCACAGTCAAATGCCTTAGTGTAGTCAATAAAACAAAAGTAAACTTGTTTCTGGTATTTCTTTGTTTTCTCCATGATCCAGCGTATGTTGGCAATGTGGTCCCTAGTCCCCCTGCTTCTTCTGAAACCAGCCTGCACCTCTGGCAATTCTCTCTCCACATGCTGCTGAAGTCTATCCTGTATTATCTTGAGCATCACCTTGCTGGCGTGTGGGATGAGTGCAATTGTTCGATAGTTTGAACATTCTTTGGCATTGCCCTTTTTTGGGATTGGAACGTATACTGATCTTTTCCAATCCTGTGGCCACTGTTTTGTTTTCCAAATCTGCTGGCATATTGAATGCAGTAATTTGATGCCATCATCTTTTAGCGCTTTGAAAAATTCAACTGGGATACCATCATCTCCACTAGCTTTGTTGTTTGCAGTGCTCTTTAGGGCCTTTATGACTTCGCTCTCCAGGATGTCTGGCTCAAGTTCAAATTCTTCATCATTGTGATTATCAGGAGTGTTGAGGTCCTTTTTGTAGAGTTCCTCTGTGTACTCTTTCCATCTTTTCTTAATTTCTTCTGCATCAGCTAGCTCCTTTCTGTGTTTGTCCCTTATCATGGTCCTTTTTGCTTTAAATGTTCCCTTGATTTCCCCGTTTTTTTAAAAAAAGATCTCTGGTTCTGCCTCTTTTCAAAAAAACACAACTGAGAGATGTAAGATGTTTGATTGTTTTGTCTATAGTCTTGTTGATTTCACATTCTCAGGTGTTTGTTTATCACAATGTCATACCCGGAATTCCCCTTTGATTGGCATCCGTATTCTCAATCACGTACAAATGCGTGGCGTGTGCTGAGGGTATTGGAATGCTAATGACGTAAATTTCTTTCTCTTTCTGTGAGTTAGCCTTTCTCAGCCTTAAAGAGAATCTTAAACTACAATGTAACTTAAATGAATATTAATTAAAGAAATACTAATGACCCCTGTGGATTTTCATGACAACTGTAGCTTACAAATCAGTTTTATTTTCCTGCAGACTGAATGTTCTAAATCTTGTATAGAGCCAAGGCCTCTTGTTCTTTTTCTTTTATTTTTAGGTTATCTTGCTATGGTAATAGAGTAGACCATACTGTCAGCAACTCCACACTGAGTGTCAGGCAGTGGTTAACTAACCTGACAACCCTGAGGACTAATGGCTTGGGTGCCAAAGTTCACAGGGAAGAGTGAAAGTTCCCAAGTGGTGACTTGAATCCATCTTGATGAAGGGCAGCAGCTTCATCAATATTGGCCTGGGACTGAGAAGGACTTTGCGTGCCAAAAGGGCTCAGGACCAGAAAGTGACTCATGGAACTGAATCAGTAGTACGGGTATCATGCTGCGTCTTCATGGCTCATGGCCATGATGATCGCCAATATACGGTTTCGGACACAGAAGAAGAAGAAGAAGCATAAACACACATACAAAAATGTTTACTAACAAGTATTACCAAATTATTACTAAACAAAATGATAATACATCAACATCTGTGCTCCACCACCATTGGAACAACATCTTCCAGTTGAAGTTCCCCTTTCTCCTCCCCTAGTTCCAAAAAGATAAGTATTTTTGCCCTGGCTTTATATTTTATTTTTCACCAGGACATATTCGATAAATGCTTGTTCTTTTTCTCCCACAAGAGCTTTTTCCATTTTCAAGTCCTCCCCCCCCCGACTCTTTTTTATTTCTGAAGGCTGTGTGCCCACTCTTTCTTTTGCTGCTGTCTGTGGTTTATTAGGAGTAATAAACCAAAACCCACTAGTTCTTTTTAAATTGATATTTTGCAGCTGCTTCCATTTTTGGAACACACATATTTGCCGACCTAAGGGAATTAGAAGAATCTCCAAGACTCTGTAAACAACTGGCTACATAAACAGTCAGTTTCAGAATAGATAATGGTCCCAGGATTGTTATATTCATCCCCAAAGGCAGCAACATTGAGCTGAAACTACTGCAAAAAGTTAGTAGTAGTATGGAATAATGGGGGTAAAATTTCATGTGCTTTGTACAAGGAGAAACTTGTATTTGCATTTGCAAATGTGGCCTGCCTCCTGCAATCTATGGGGGAAACCTAAGGCATGAATCTATTTGCTAGTCCCAAATCTGCTGCATGTTAATCAACATTTATGTAAGCCCATTGATTCACTGAGGCTGCACTCATTGGGACTACCAGTTGGATAAAGAAGTAGACTTATATCAGCTTAAAAATTGTTATAGCAATAGAATTTATACTTATATAGCACCCCTTTGCACTTAGTGTACTCTCTGGGTGGTTCACAAGGTAATTAGCATTTTGCCCCCAGCATGCTGGGTACTCATTTTACGGACCGAGGAAAACTGGAAGGCTCCGTCAACCTTGATCCCCATTAAGATTGAACTCACAGTGCTTTGGCTGCAATACAGCAGTTTAACCACTGTGCCACTAGGGCTCTTCGCTGGTGTTCTGTTATGCATATTTTATATGGCACTTCTAAGATGCATAATTGTTAAATAATGTAGCAAGATATGTATGTGTGTCATATTTCCCCAAGAAAATATTACATTGGTTAATGTTTTTTTTACATAGAGATGAGAGAAAAGAGAGAAACTGAAGAATCACCTTAAATCCCCTATACTTTGAAGTTAGACAAGATTCTAGGTCTCTAAAATGGTTTCAGATGGTACAGTTGAAAAACTGTTATATTGGTAGCTGTGGCCAAACCTGCCTCTCTGAGATTTCTATTATGAATGACACTTCATGACAAACTCAGTTTTGCTTACATGGGCTTCATGCATACCTGTCAACCTTCCTGGATTGGCTGGGATTTCCTGATTTTCGGCGCCGATTTGCGCCATTTCCCGCCCGCAGCTGCCCAAACCTCAGAATTGGCAGCTGGGGAAAAGAGGTACTGCGTAGAAGGGTTCTACAATTGTGTAGAAGGGTTCTACGCAAGCATAAAAGCCTTCTACGCAAGCGTAAAAGCCTTCTACGCATGTGTAGAAGGCGATCTGCGCAGAACCGTTTGCACAGGTCCCGTATTTTCCAGAGCGGCAGTTGACAGGTATGGCTTCATGAGGTGGGGATGGAATTGGTAAAATTCTCATGGGCTTACATAAATGTTGATTAACATGCAGTATTAAAAGAATTTTAAAGGCACTCTTGGAAAAATATTCCTTATATGTATATTATAATATAATGTGATATAAAATCCCTGTCTGGCTGGATACCCTGCTACGGTAATGGAGTAGACCATACAGCCAGCGACTCAGCGCCAAGTATTGGGGGTGGCAAATAACCTGACTTCTTAAAGGGGCCAACGGCTACAGGTGGATAAGCCCCTTTAGGTGGGGTTATGGTCACCTCAAGTGGAGGAAATGCCACTGGAAACCATCATATTGGGCCTAACGGCAAAATGAGCGGAGGAGGAACTCTGATTCCCAATGGTCATGGGGGTGGAAGAAGCCATGCCAGATGGACAGGCTATGAAGATGCACCTTGATAATATCCTCAAGGCTGCACCAGTCCATTGCAGTCCCGGTGTTAAATCCTGCATGTCTCCGTGATCATAGTGTGTGGGTCACTTCATGGCAAGTTGGGATCCACCTGAAACAAATTCATGCCCCAGTGGCATTTTTTCTGCTTCAGGAAAACATGCATTCTCAGATACAAGTTGCAGCCGATGATATAAAATAATAGCATATTTGTGCCTGGCCAGCTGGGCAGTTTTTATTTGTGTTTTTTTGGTTAGGGGTGGTTTGGGTGGGGGTGTTTTGCATTTGTGGTTTTTGACTTTATTTGATTTATTTAATTTATATTTGTCATTTTGATTTTTTTTATTTTTTGACTGTTTTTACTCTTCCGGCCTCTAGGTGGGGGTGTTATTAAGATTTTTGCGATTTTCCTTTCTCTTTGTTCAGTTTAGTTCCGGGCCCCATGGAGAGAGGACGTGTCTGGTAAGTGCTCTTGATTGTTTATTCTTTTTTTGTTTTGTTTTGATTGTGTGGTGTTGGGTTGTGGTAGAGAGTTTCTACTTAACCCTCCCCCCCCAAAGTGTTTCAGCTTGTTTGTTGGTTTGTATTGTTGGATTTTCCCCGTATTTATTTCTTTAATTTGTGAGATTATTGTTTGTTGAGTTAGGTATTTTCGTGTTGTAGATAGGTGTTTTTAGTGTGTTTTTATGGTTTTTCGTTAGCCCTTGGTATTTCAGGTGTTTTTTGTTGATTTTGTTGTTTATTGTTTTGTTGTTTAATGGGTTTATTTTAATTATTTGTTTATTTATTTGTGTTTTATTAATTTTGGTGCTTTGTGTTTTGGTTAACTGTTGGGTTTTGTTGTTGTTGTGTTTTGTTGTGTGAAGAACGGCCTGTCTGTTGTTTCTTCTTTTTCCCCATTGCTGCTTCAAAATTAGGTTTCGATGCAGCGATGGGGAAAAGGAAGAGCCGGCAGTCAGATCGCTCTTCGACTGGTAATGTTCATTAGGTAGGTCAGGTGAAAATGAGGCAGAGAAGGGCTATCTGCTTGATGATAGTTCTCTTCTCTGGGCCTCCTTTTCCCCCTGGCTTCCCTAACGGGGAGATCGGCAGGCAACAATCTGTAAGGGGTGGTGCTCTTTCTTGTGGATTGCTGGCTGCTGCTTTTCTATTACTTCCACCGCTGTTTCGTGCTAGTTCTCGAAATAGCGGTGTGGGTAGTAGAAAGGCAGAATCCAATCATTCGCCAGGGAGGGTGCTTCCCCTGACGAATTGCTGCCTGCTTCTCCCCCCCCCCGCCAGCTCAACTTACCTTGAGGCTGGCAGTGGTCTTGCCGTGTCTTCAGCGGAGTAGCGGGGAGGAGAGGGAGTCCCTCTTCTCCCCATTGCTCCGGGAAAGAAGGGCAGCGGTTGACTCTTCGTTGGGTTTTGTGGTTTTTTGTTTGCGAGGCCATGAGGCGCTGCATCCGCCTGCGGTGGCCTTGCGCTCCCGTTGCGTGAGGCGTTTTTTATTTTATTTTTCACGCACCGGCTTCAGTGTTCTGCGTGCTCGTGCCCTTCAGCATGATTGGCTGAAGTGGTCACGGCACGGAGGACGCTGGGACTTGAAGTTTAGTTTATTTTGTTTGCGTTCATGCGGCAGTTTTTTCCTGCAGCTCGGTTTCTATTGGGTGCACTGGCTTTCCCAACGTTCTCTTTTTTCTCGCCTGTCAGCCTGATTGGCTGAGAGGCGGCATGGCGCGGAGGACATTGGGAATTGTAGTTGAATTGTTTTGTTTGCGTTCGTGGGGCAACTGCCCCATTGGCGACTGCCGGACCCTTGCGTCGATGTGCGGGTCGGGTAAAGGCGAGTGTAGGCGGCTCGGTACAGGATAGTAGGGACGGGTGCGGGACGCTTTGTTACATTCCAACGGTTAACATCCTTATAGGTAAAGATATATAAAAATAATTTTCCTTTTGTTATCTCTAGTCAATGTGTATGCATTGACACCTTCAGTATGTTTATGTTTTATCATTTTTATTCACAGACATGTGGATTTCCCATTCTTATTCCTGATGAAAGAAAGCTTAGAGCCCTTTGTAATAAATGAAAAGGCTCTCTGCCACAATATTGTGGGGGATCTTAGTCAGAATAAATATCACATTACACAAACAAAACCTTTTCTTCCAGAAATTTTTATTATCATAATCATTTTTGTGAGAGTGAAACGTAAAGGAAAGGTTTTAAACTTCCATGTAAATTCAAGAGTCATAAGCTAAGGCTATAAAACCTGGCCTTCAAAAGACTTCAAATTAATGAAAGGCTTTGTTGTAACATTGAGTCTGGGTTATTCAAGGACAGATTAAGTTGTACTTAATAATAAAATGACTTGCTGCTTTTGA
This sequence comes from Bradypodion ventrale, assembly GCA_035047345.1. Taxonomy (NCBI): domain Eukaryota; kingdom Metazoa; phylum Chordata; class Lepidosauria; order Squamata; family Chamaeleonidae; genus Bradypodion; species Bradypodion ventrale. The sequence goes on from JAWDJE010000002.1 coordinate 310,078,881, forward strand.
TGCTGAATTTATCTTAATATGGATCACTTTCTAAGTCATGCAGCATGTTTGTCTTATTATCTGAGCTCTTGGTGTCTGAAATGAGTGTTGTCAGATTCTGACATTATAACCGTTTTGAAAAATTAGTTTCTTTTTGGTCAAGTGGTTGACTTGTTTGGCTAGTCTACTTAGCTGATTGCTCCTACTGTAAAACATGTTCATAACAGACACTGTTAATGTAATATTCAGTGTAGTGTAGCAAATAGTGTGATGTGCTTGTGATACTTAAATTAAAATTCTCATTTGGCCATGGAAATTCATGATGTGGGGATGGAATTGGTAAAACCACTCCTTATGGTTGGCCGAAGACTGCCGCCCCCGCCGCCCGAGGACTGTTTTCGTGGCTGCAGGGCTCCCCCTTCCCATCCCATCCCTCGCAGGGAGGGATAAAAAGGGCCTTGGGCTGCCGGGCCAGGCCGAAGACCGCCGCCCGACCGCCCGACCGCCCGACCGCCCGACCGCCCGACCGCCCGACCGCCCGACCGCCCGACCGCCCGACCGCCCGACCGCCCGACCGCCCGACCGCCCGACCGCCCGACCGCCCGACCGCCCGACCGCCCGACCGCCCGAGGACTGCTTCTGCAGCTGCGGGGGGGGGCCCTTCCCTTCCCATCCCATCCCTCGCAGGGAGGGATAAAAAGGGCCTTGGGCTGCCGGGCCAGGCCGAAGACCACCGCCCCCGCCGGCCGAGGACTGCTTCTGCGGCTGCGGGGCCCCCGCCCTGCCGATAACCAGGAGCATTAGGACTTGCGCACCTGTTTGGTTCCCCCTCGCCCCCTGTTGTGAGGCCGGTAATTAATTCTGTTATGCCATTATTTAAATTGTTTTTATTGCTTAATTGCATTGTAAACTGTATGGTGATAATTGTGCATTTTTGGTGTGTGTGTGTATAATTTACTGTATCATTATGAATTGATTATGTATTATTGTATGACTTATTATGTTTTTTGCTGCCTTGAGTCAGCTTCGGCTTGAGAAAGATGGGATATAAATTAAATTGGAATTATGTATCCCAGTAAATGTGAAAGCCCTACTATGGTTGGTGTAACAACAGCACAAAATAAAACCATGTTAGCTACTGCTGTGTCCCATATGTCTTGTGCTGTTGCAAAATTTTGGTCATAATTGATATTCCTCAGGCTTTGTCAGTTCAGGCTTTCAAGAAGGCTATAAAAACTGTGGTGTAAATAATCCATCTCTTGAACCAACCAATTCTGCCCAGCTACTCTGTGCCTCTATACCAGATATGTATAACAGTATACCATGATATCCACTCATGTCTGACGAAGTGGACTTGATCCACAAAAGCTAACATTGAAAGACAGGAGTTAGTCTTTAAGGTGCCACAATGTTTTTTTTGTCTTGTTTACACTCTGATAGGTTTTTAAAATAGGCCTTTAAAAATTCTTTCCATGGCTAAAACTGGATAAAGTGAGATTATTAAGAATTTAGTATGCATTGTAATTATATCTGGCTGTTGCTAATTGTAGTGGAAATTCAGGGAACGTTTTATATTTCTTTGAATTACTTTTCATACATTTAGTTATAATGTAGTTTGGTAGTCTTACAGGTTAAGAAAGGCTAGCTTTGAAAGGGAAGAGTGTCAATGATGGCAGACATACCAAGCCGCATTCCAGAGATGCCGCATTACTAAGCACAGATGTTACCAGACAAACACCTGTGAAATCCCTGAGCATGCGTATTTGCATATGAAGGAATGAACTGGAATAAACTCACAGTTCATTGTAGGTCAGTAACCTTTTAACAAGAGGGGAGGAAACCCTCCTATATCTTACCAAAGAAGTACTTTCACTTGTCACATTTCAACTTTGACAGGGACATTTGCACTCTCACATAAGGGGAGAGGTAAAAGGATACACTTAGCATCCTGGGACCCCCACCGGGAGTAGAACACCTGTGGGGAAAAACTTACATCATTGTTTATGGAAAAACACCTGTGAGGATACATAGTTCTCACATGATTGTCATTCTTAAGGGAGGGAGAAGAGTGCCAAAATGGTATAAAATCCCTACAGTTTAGACTCTTAGAAGGACCAATTCTCAAATCAGCGAGAGCTCTTGTCACTCCAGACATCTGATAAGGAACATCGAGATGGGAGCTTAGCGAGACTAGGAGATAGGGGTCCATGTGCCCATGCTTTGAGACTTTGCTAAAATCAACCAAGGCAAAGGTTGAGAAGAAATGCATCTTTTGGAAATCTAGCATTTTGTTATTTTATTAGAATTCTAAGCCTAGAGTATATTTAGGAGTCCAGCAATGGACATGTTAGATTTTAGACAGGGAAAAGTTATTTTAGCTAGATATTTCGCTTCGATATGCCCACCATACCATGCCCACAGAGTAGGTAGTAAAAAAAAATGAATCCCACCACTGCCCTTGTCCCTATTTAACTTCACTTCATTTTCCAGGAAAACATGCTTCAAACTCAATGTGGTGAGGAGAGGAAACTGATGATAGATGGAGTATGTCTTACATTTGGCTGGCTTTGATTTTGCTTTTTGTTCTTGCATTGCTGCCGGCTTTAAATATTACGTAACTTCTGAAAATACGTTGGCTTTATGGAAATGTGAGAATCTCATTGTTTAGCAGCCATGAACATTAGACAAATAGTACAGTTTTAAAGGAAGTTTGGCAGGGGTTCCTCATCACTTGGCAAGATTAATGCAATCTAGAAAGATTCTTTTATTGGTGTGACTGTTCCTTGGAGATCATGATGTTTGGGATTTTGTAAACTGATCACGAGTAAAACAGGCTTCTCTGTGAAGTAACTCACCTTGTATCTACTTACAGTACAGTAAACCCTCGGTTAATGATGCCTTCAGTTAAAGTCGTTTTCAGTTAACGACGTGACTTTTTGAGAAAAGTCATCTCTCGGTTAACGATCTGGCATCGTTAACCGAGGGCACCATATTTCATATCCTACCTTTCGTAGCTGGAAAATCGCCATCGGTGGGGGCCCTGTTTGAGGCTCTCTGCTTCCTCAGGAGGGGCTAGGAGGCTGGGAGGAGCTATTCCACATTATTTCCGCCTTCCTAGGTGCTCCCTGTGCTGCCCAACAGCAAAATGGCAGCTGCAACTATGATCAGCTGTTGGGTGGCACAGGGAGCACCTAGGAAGGCGGGAATAGTGCGGAATAGCTCCTCCCAGCCTCCCAGCCCCTCCTGAGGAAGCAGAGACCCTCAAATAGGGACCCCCACCGATGGCAATTTTCAAGCTACATAAGGTAGGAGATCTTGTCGTAGGGGTCAGAAACAGCTTGGATCGTCTCCCCCCAGCCTCCCAGGGGTGGCAGGGGTGGCGGAGACCTGAAAATGGGTGAAATGTTTCCACCCATTTTTGGGTCCCTGCCACCCCTGTCAGGCTGGGGGGAGGCGATGCAAGCTGTTTCCAATACCACCGGAACTTTTCTGACAATGCTGCAAGCAAAAACCTGCAGCAGACGAAGGGGTTTACCCCGTGGTTTCTACTTGCAGCATCGTGACAGGATTTTTTTCACCCATTTTTGGGGCCCCGCCACCCCCGCCACCCCTGGGAGGCTGGGGGAGGCGATCCAAGCTGTTTCCGACCCCACCGGGCCTTTTCTGATGCTGCTGCAAACAGAAACCCCAGGGGAAACCCCTTTGTCTGCTGCAGGTTTCTGTTTCCCGGTTAACAACATTTCCCGGTTAGCAATGCAACATTGGGAACCAAGAAATGTTGCTAACCAGGGGTTTACTGTATGTGCAATTATATGCACATCTATACCTATAAATCCAAGTTTTGCACCCGTCCGTCCTATCCCGTACCGAGCCTCCTGCACTCGCCCGAACCCGGCCCAGAGGTTACTGCAGGGTTGCGAAAGGCGCCAGTGGGGCAAGAGCCCCACTAACGCGAAAAAAGGAAAAGAACTTCACTTTCCAATGTTCTCTGCGCCGCACCACAGCCAATCAGGCTGAGAGGCGTGAGCAAAAAGAACGTTGGGAAACGCGGCGCAGCCAATTAAAATCGAGTCGCAGAAAAAAACCACTGCACGAACGCAAACAAACCAAACAAAACTCCAACTCCAAGCGTCCTACGCACCGTGAGCGCGCAGAACACTGAGAAAGCTGGCACGTGAAAAATAAAATTAAAAAACGCAATGGGAGCGCAAGTCCCCAGCAGGCAGACACAGCGCCTCACAGCCTCGCAAAACAAAAATCCACAAAAATCCACCGCGAGACACCCGCCAGTTTTCTTTCCCGGAGCAAGGGGGAGAAGAGGGACTCCCTTTCCTCCATGCTACCCTGCCGAAGACACGGTGAGACCACCGCCGTCCTCAAGGAAAGTTGAGCCGGGGTGGGAAAAAAACAACAGCAGCAGGCAGCAGTTCGTCAGGGGAAGCACCCTCCCTGGCGAATGACTGGCTGCTGCCTTTGTACTTCCGACGGAGGTAATACAAAAGCAGCAGTGAGCAATCCGCAAGGAAGAGCACCACCCCTTATGGATCGCTGCCTGCCGATCTCCAGTTAGGTAAGCCAGGAGAGAAAGGAGACCGAGAGGAGAGAACCATTGTCAGGCAGATAGCTCTTCTCTGCCTCCTTCTCCCCAGACCTACCTAACAAACCCTCCCGAGGGAAGAGCCAGCTGACTGCCGGCTCCTCCTTTTCCCCATTGCTGCATCGAAACCAAAATTTGAAGCAGCAATGGGGAAAAGAGGAGCCAACAGGCATTCTTCACGCAAAATTACACACCAATAACAAACACCAACATTAATAAAAATTAATAAAACACAAATAAATAAATAATTTAAAAAACTCATTAAAACACAAAAAAGAAAACAACAAAATCCACAAACAAAAACATCCACAATTCCAGAAAAGCACAGACAAACACCTAACTCCAACACGAGAATACCTAACTCTAACAACACAACTACCGCAAATTACACAAATAAACAACAATGAAATCACAAAAATTAAACAAACCAGAAATAAACAAAACAATTAAACAAACCTGAAACCCAACCAAACCACAAAAGAACAAACAGAAACACCTCCCAGCCCACCACCACAAAAACAAAACAAAAAAACCCCCAGAAGAAAGACAACCAGAGAACTCACCAGCACGTCCTCCCTCCACGAGATCAGAACAGAAATGAAGAAACAAAGACTACTTACCAGAAGAAGCCCCACCTAGAGGCCAGGAGAGAAAAAACACGGGAAACGAAAACAAAACCACTAACAGCCCCACCTGCAGGGAGGAATATTAAAAACAAGTCAAAAACAATAAAGCCCCACCTAGAGGCCACAAGAGTAAAAACAAGTCAAAAACATAACAATAAATCAAAAGTTTACACAAATAACAAACATGTTAAATAAATAAAATAAAAAGATTTATAGCATCCACTGTTGAGTTTTAACTTAAATAAAAACCCAAAACTTCTAACACAGTTTAAAAACATTGAATGTAAAAAAAATGTACTTTCACATTTTTAAAAATATTACCTACGGTACAACTATTAACAAAAAAAGTCACACACTAAAATGTTATTTGGTTAAATAAAACAATTTGAAACAATTATATCATCCTTTGTTCTTTTTTTAATCCACAGAAAAACAAAAAAAAAGCTGATCACAGTTTATAACAGCACGGCAACGCTGGGCAACCTATGCTATTTATCTTCTAAAATTGTCACTTTGCATCCTGTAATAGAATAAACTTCTCTTACAGAAATTGTGTCAAGAAATGAACAAAAAACATTCTTAATTGTTGTTGCTATGCGCCATTATGTTGTCTCCAATTTATAGCAAACCTATGAGTGAGAGATCTCCAAAATGTCCTGTCCTCAACAAACCCTGCTCAGCTCTTGCAAACACAAACCTGTGGTTCCCCTCACAGAATCAATATCCATTGTCATTTTCCCCATAACATAACTGTAGTCTGTAAATGCAAAATGCAAGATCTGAAAGGTAAACTCATTACCAATTGGGAAATACCACAATGATTGTGTCATAATAAATATCTTAGAACTTCAGAGCTAGAAGGGACACTGTGTATCATCAAGTCTAGCTTCTGTCAGGGAGGTACTGTGGGAAACTGAATTCTCAGCCTCTGGCTCTGAAGTCAGATCGTAAACCACTGATCTATCCAGCTGTTCTTGCACCTATCTACTAACTATTTGCTACTTAGAGAGCAAACCTTTACAGGAGTAATCTGAATAGTAATGAGGGATCTTTGGCATACCTATCAAGTTTTGGATTTGAAAATAAGGGAAATTTTGGCCACACCCCTCTGTGAGTGTGGCCAAATCTGTGGGCATGGCCAAATATAGCCATGCGACTTGCTGGGCTCTAGTCATGTCTGCCACATGGCCATGAAAATGTCTGCAAACACAGACAACACTGGTTCTTTGGCTGTAAATGGAGATGAGCACTGCACCCTAGAGTTGGATACGACCGGCAGATTTTACTTTCCTAGGATCAAAGATCGCTGCAGATGGTGATTGCAGCCATGAAATAAAAAGGCGACTGATGCTTGGGAAACAAGCTATGAGAAACCTGGGGAACATAGTTAAAAGTAGTGGCATCACCTTGCAAACAAAAAATTGCATAGTCAAAGCAATGGTATTCCCGGTGGTAATGTATGGGTGTGAGAGCTGGACCATTAGGAAAGCTGAGCGCAGAAAAATAGATGCCTTTGAAATGTAGTGTTAGAAATAGGTCGATCCTAGAAGAAATCAACCCTGACTGCTCATTAAAGGTCAAATAGTAAAGATGATGCTAAAGTACTTTGGACATCAAATGAGAAGAGAGGATTCACTTGAGAAGGCCTTGATGCTGGGAAAGGTGGAGGACAAAAGAAGGGGGTGGCCAAAAATAAGATGGCTAGATGGTATTGTAGATGCAATGGGCACAAAGTGTGTGGGCCAAAGAACCCTTTCCCCATCTTCTTGGAGGACTTTTGTTTTGTTTTCTTTCTTGTTTACTCAGTGGTTTAAGTGACTAAGATGCTGACTGGGAGGCAGAAGGTCAGCAGTTCGATTCCTGAGTACTGCAGGATGGAATGAGCTCCCGTCTTTGTCCCAGCTCCTGCCATCCTAGCAGTTCGAAAGTGATCTCTCTCTCTCTCTCTCTCTCATATAGTGATCAGGCAACCCCCCCCCCCAAATTAGTTTGGAGGAGCAAGGGATTAATCCCCCCCTCTCTCATATAGTGATCACCCTACACATACCCCAATTAGTGTGGAGGAGCAAGGGATTAATTCCCCCCCCTCTCTCATATAGTGATCAGGCAACACCCCCCCCCAATTAGTGTGGAGGAGCAAGGGATTAATTCCCCCCCCTCTCTCATATAGTGATCAGGATACACCCACCCCACCCAATTAGTGTGCAAGAGCAAGGGATTAATTCCCCCCCTCTCTCTCATATAGTGATCAGGCAACCCCCCTCCCACCGATTTGCCCCTGCATATATGAAATATATCGCTCACCTAGAGTAGACTCCTGCTCCCAGCAGCAAAAACGAAGCAGCCTTATGGCAGGAAAGGGAAAGAGAAACTACAGAACGCCCCCCCCCCCAACCACCTTCTCTCTCTCCTTCCACAAGCGAAAAGCCTGCCACACAGCGACCTCTGGTGGCCGGAAAAAAACACTGCAGCTTTGCTTGTGAGGGCTCCGGTCAGGTTATTTTTTTAAAAAATAAGGGAAAATACGGGGGAATTAACAAAATGTGAGGGGGCGGGAAGAGGGGTAAAAATAAGGGGTTTCCCTGGGAAAAACGGGATAGTTGACAGGTATGATCTTTGGTCTTTACAAAGTAAGGATTTGCAGCTGTATCTACTGTAATAATCAGCCCTTGTGTCCTTCTGTATTCCCATCATCATCTTCTTTCGGTCCCTGGACTGCCAAAATGAAGCCACTCTCTTCACTTTGTCATTGCCCAAACCCAAGTCCTCATCGGTGCATGTCTCTGACAGCAATCCGCAGACCAATAAATGAGCTGGACATTCACACAGCCAGTGGTGGGCATCAGCAGGTTCGCACCAGTTCGCCAGAACCGGTAGCAGAAATTCTTTTTTAAAATTCTTTTTTATTAATTTCAAAAAGATATTAAAATAAAAAAATCAAACAACAATACAATACAATACAAAATACAATACAGTACAGTACAGTACATATAAAATAAAATAAAATAAACATTTTCATATTCATTATTTTGAGCAAATCACATTTTTGGCAACTTATTTATCAAATATATATTCCTTTTGTAAATATATTTTATAGTATATATCCTCATGTATATTTATGTATATATTTCAATAAATGTGTGTTTTTGTTTCTAACATTCTAATAATATAAAGACATTCACATTATATACCACAGTAATAATGAATAAATGAATAAATAAAAATAAAAACAATAAAATCACCAGTGATATTTACAATGACCTGGAGATTACGGTTTTCCATTACTAACTCTTACTACTGTACTGTATTTCCAAAAACCCAGTTGGCCTGGTGCTGGCCTGCCACCTTTACCCTCAATCAATGTATACTCCAAAAATGGCTTCCACATATTCCACAATTTGTTTTCCTTAATTATACCCTTTTTCTGATTAAGTTCCCAAGTAAGCTTATTGTTTAATCCAATTTCCCACGTTTCTTTGTACCAATCTTCCATTTTTTATCAAAGAAACATTCTTTCAATTTCTTGCAATACATTGCCTTGCTGTTGTTAATATAATAGATAACAAGTCTTTTTTATTCGTGTCTATATCAAAATTATCTACTTTAGTTAATAAGGCAGTACCTGATCCCATCTTCAGGTCCACACCCATTATTTCTATAGTTTCTTTCTTTATATTTGCCCAAAAACCTTTTAACACATTACAACACCACCACACATGTTCGTGCGTCCCCATTGTATTCTTACGTATCCAACACATTTCAGTTTTTGTATTATCCATCACATTTCAGTTTTTGTATTATCCATCTGGTGCATCCAAACTGGAGTCAGGTAACACATCCATAACAATTTATAACTAGGTTCTTTAACTCTTAACAGACAAGGTTCTCATAATCCTTCTCTTCCATTTATTTTTCCAACTCGATTCTGTAATTTTGATATTCAAATCTTGTTCCCAAATTGTTTTTAAGACTTCCTGTGGTCTTCCCTCTTGATTTAACATCTTATATATCTTACTAACCAAGCCCTTAACACCCGTTTGACCCGTTCTTATGCTATAAACCATTTCCTCAAATTCTGTCCTTTCCCTTTTTAAACTGGGTTCTTCTAAATATTTTTTATTCCACTTATTTACTAACACAAATTGAAACCAGTTCAAATTCATTTGTCTCTATACTGTACCTCTATTTTCTCTCTCCTTACATATTTGCAGAAATTCTGGCTGGCCGCGCCCATCCAAGTTTTGAAATAAAGTAGTCCTAATTCGGGTGCAACGCAGGGCTTTCCCCCTAGCCACACCGATTATACCATGCCCACAGTGTGGTAGTAATTTTCTTGTCTGCCAGCAGGCCCCACTTGAGCACTTGTTGCTCTTGTGTACTCTCAAGAATGTTTGTTCTTTCCATAAAACTCTTCCTGAATCTGAGCTGGTGGACTTAAGGCTCAGATAAGTTCAGAGGGTGTCGAGGGTCACTCTCTTGCTTAGTTCTCTCAGCATCTGCTGCTACTTCTCTTCTGATCTTAGGTGGAGCATTACCAAGAGGGTATATTTTCTCAACTGGTGTAGGTTTGAGGCATCCTGTCACTATATGCATGTATGGATGTGCTCCATATATAAATGATTGCCACGAAGTCTCACAACAGGCTGTGGCCTGATCCAGCAAGGCTGTTCTTATGTTTTGAGAAGTGAACTTGATCCATGAAAGCTAGCATTAAAATAGTAATTGTAGTTAGTTATGCCTACTTTAAGGTGCCACAACATTTCTGTCTTTTTATTTTATTTGTTTTCTTTCCTGTTTGATATGCATATGCAGAATAACATGGCTGTCACTTCAAAACCCAACTCATGGTTGGTCTTCTTTTCCTGCTACCTTCCAGCTTTCCTAGAATTATTGTCTTTTCCAGAGAGTCTTGCCTTTTGTGATGTGCCCAAAGTAGGACAGCCTCAGCTTCATCAGTTTTGCCTCCTGAGATATTTCAGGCTTGATTTGCTCTAGGATCTATTTGTTTGTCTTTCCAGCAGCACACTTAATAGCCGGAGGCTTATGACAAGATGTGGTCTCATGGTTAATGCTTGGCCCTGGAAAGCTATGAAGAAGACTCCATGCAAGTGTGAAAGAGCAGGACTGAGTCATCGCATCTAATCCCTGCAGAAACACGATTTTCAAGAGCACTCCTGTGCTCATAGATACCTTTCCTTTAATTTCTTCTATAGTTCAATATTCAGTATGCAAACTTTCTCCTACACGCATACCCAAAAGCACAGCATCAGACTTAATATCTGTACAAATGTCATGCACAGCCCTGTTGTAATAGTAACTCTCTCTCTTGGTGTTCCATGATCGATCATCTTCCTTACACTGCCACGTTGTATGGTGTGCTGGTTGCTAGTCTCTTTTGCACTCTTCCATCGCTTCCATCCTTTTCTTTCACCATCAGCAAGAAAACAGCTATAAATTAAGAGAAAAGCTTTAATGTGTTCTTAATATGCCCCCTGTAAATGCCAGGTCGGTTTGCAATAAGGCCCCCCTGATTCAAGATGCCATCCAGGATGGGCGGGCTGACCTGGCATGCATCACCGAAACCTGGTTGACTCCTGAAGATGGAGTACCTCTCTCGGACATATGTCCAGCTGGGTTCGGTATTTGGCACCAGCCTAGAGGTGAGGGGAGGGGCGGTGGTGTCGCCATTGTTGCCAGGGAGTCTTTGGGAGTTGCTAGGGCCACTGCTCCACAAGTGTCTGGTTGCGAGGCCCTGCTTCTACGGCTGGGCCCCAAGGGTCAGTTGGGGATCTTGCTCCTGTACCTGCCCCCTTGCAGGGTAAGGGATGCCCTGCCTGAGCTCCTCGAGGCCACCTCGATGCTGGCGTTGGAGTTCCCGAGACTTATGGTTCTGGGGGACTTCAATTTGCCATCGCTGGGGATGGCCTCTGAGGTGGCAAGGGAGTTCATGGCTTCCATGGCAGCCATGGGCCTGACTCAGGTAGTCCGGGGCCCGACCAGGGGCAGTGGTCACATGCCAGACCTAGTCTTCTTGTCGGAGCAGTGGCAGAGTGATCTAAGATTACAGGATTTAGTCATCTCACCTGTGCCATGGTCTGATCACTATCTGGTGACTCTTGACTTCCTGGGGGCGACACTTCATCGTAGGGAGGCTGGGCCGATTAAAATGGCCCGCCCTCGGCGACTAATGGATCCAGATGGATTCCAGAGGGAACTGGGGGATGTTCCTCTGGATCGGCTACACGATTCACCCGAGGCACTCGTCGACCTGTGGAATAGGTCGACAACAGTAGCCTTGGATGAAATCGCGCCACTGCGGCCTCTCCACGCCCGGGGGACTAGGTCATCTCCGTGGTTCACAGATGAACTGCGTGAACTCAAGCGGGCAAAGAGACGCCTAGAGCGCCGCTGGGTGAAGACCCAGGATGACTCCGATTGGACACTAGCTAGAGCTGCTATTAGGGCCTATCTAGTGGCGATAGGGGTGGTGAGGCGGCAATACTTCACCACCCTTATTGCCTCCGCTGATAATCGCCCAGCCGCCCTGTTCCGGGTAACCAGGTCCCTCCTTGGTAGGGGGGGATCGGTGCCCGGTTGGCAGGGTTCGGCTGAGGACTTTGCTGACCATCTGGTGGAGAAAATCGATCGGATTCGTTCAGGATTGAATCCTGGCGTGGATGGGGAGGGTCGGGGAGGTGCCGGAGCATTGTCTTGCTGTACGATCTGGGATCAGTTCGATCCTGTTGTCCCTGATGAAGTGGACAGGCTCCTTGCAGCTGTTCGTGCCACTACATGTCCTTTGGATCCCTGTCCTACTTGGTTGGTGAAAGCCTCCAAGGAGGTAACAGGTGGCTGGATAGGGGGGATAATAAATGCCTCTTTACGGGAGGGGGTATTTCCTGCACAGCTAAAACATGCTTTGGTGCGCCCCCTCCTGAAGAAAATGTCCCTCGACCCAGCTGTCCTTAACAACTACAGGCCAGTTTCCAACCTGCCCTTTTTGGGTAAGGTTTTGGAAAAGGCGGTGGCGCGTCAGCTGCAGAGTGTCCTGGAGGAAGCGGATTATCTAGACCCCTTTCAATCAGGGTTCAGGCCCGGATATGGAACGGAGACGGCATTGGTCGCACTGATGGATGATCTCTGGCGGGAGCGGGACGGGGGTTGTCCATCCGTCCTTGCTCTTCTTGACCTCTCAGCGGCTTTTGATACCGTCGACCACGGTATCCTTCTGGAACGGCTCGAAGGACTGGGGATCCAGGGCACTGTGTTGTCCTGGTTTTCCTCATTTCTGGAGGGCCGTACCCAGTCGGTATGGTTAGAGAGTGAGAGGTCCAGCCCTAGGCCCCTCAAATATGGGGTGCCTCAGGGCTCTGTGCTCTCTCCTCTCTTATTTAACATCTACATGAAGCCGCTGGGTGAGATCATTCGTTCCCACGGGGTGCGGTACCATCAGTACGCGGATGATACACAGTTGTACATCTCGGCCCGTGGGGACCCCAGTGATGCTGTTGAAATCCTATCCGGATGCCTAGAGGCCATTGGGGTCTGGATGGGGGCCAATGGGCTTCGGCTGAATCCCAGCAAGACAGAGTGGCTGTGGATAGGGGGCCCCGCGTTATCCAGGGAGTTACCATCTTTGGTACTGGATGGGGCTGTTCTGCCCCAGACAGACCCAGTGCGCAACTTGGGGGTTCTTCTGGACTCGCGGCTGCTGCTGGAAGAACAAGTGGCGGCTGTGGCCAGGAGGGCTTTTGCCCAACTTCGGGTGATTCGCCAATTGCGCACACTCCTGGACCGGGGCTCCTTGCTTATGGTCACCCATGCTCTGGTTACTTCCCGACTAGACTATTGTAATGCGCTCTACATGGGGCTGCCCTTGACGACCATTCGGAGGCTGCAGCTGGTCCAGAATGCGGCGGCCCGGGTGGTGATGGGGTGTGGGCGATATGCCCATGTCTCTCCCCTACTTCGGGAGCTGCACTGGTTACCAGTTTGTCTCCGGGTGCAATTTAAGGTGCTGGTTTTGACCTTTAAAGCCCTACATGGCAGGGGGCCGGGATACCTTAGAGACCGCATCGTCCCAAGAGTGTCTGCCCGTCCAACCAGAGCGGACAGGAGGGGTTCTCTAGTGGTGCCACCGACTAGGGATGCACATTTGTCTAGCACCCGAAGGAGGGCCTTCTCCGTGTCCGCACCAACTCTCTGGAACCTCCTGCCAATAGACCTAAGACTCCAAAGTGAACTGCTGCCCTTCAGGAAAGGAGTGAAGACCTGGCTGGCAGGGCAGGTGTGGGGCCCGAATGGGACTATGGTGCCCGCCTGCTGGCTTGTATAAGAACTTTCTCTTCCTCCTTTGTATAGTGGATGGGATGGGTGGGTGGGACATGGGGGTTTTTAAAGGGGGTGGGTTGGGGGTTTTTTTTATAATTATTTTTTATAATTGTTTTTATGTCTTTTGTGAATTGTTGTGATGCCGCCCTGAGTCGGGTTCTGCCTGAGCGGGCGGCATATACAAATTTGACTAATAAATAAATAAATAAATATGTATATGCTGGGTGGAGGCATGGGAATTAGTAAGGCTATATGGTCCTTGTGCGTGAAGATAGAAATGCTATTTGCTGTTTTTCTTTCAAAGAGTGTCACAATATCGTTAAAGAACAAGGTCTGATTAAATGGTTTTCATTTTGACTGTGAGAGGTACCTAGCTTCATTTCTCAAATAAACCCATGCTGGCAGTTAGGACTGGGGAAGATTTTTTTTTGGTGGAGGGGGGGAGGGGGATAAACCCTAGTATTAGAACACATTCTTTGTTTATAGAAGGTTACATCTCCATCCCTGGTATCTCCACATCAAGAATCCCTATTAGCACAGCAGAGGGAAATCTTGCTGCTGCTAGTTGGTGTTAGATCAGATACCCACAGATACCCACACATCACCATTTCTGGACTTTGAAGAGCTGTATATACTTAGCCCAACCTGTTATTTTTCTTATCCCTGCCTTTCTTCTTAAATTGAAAAAAAATCACCTTTGTGGAGCTTAGTGGTATTTCTTAAAAAAGAAACCTATCATGGAGAAGGTGGGGGTTAAGAGGAGCCCTCAAAACATGGGACTGCCTGCCCATTATGGCTTCTAGAGCAGGGGTTCCCAACCTAAGGCCCTTGGGCAGGATGCGGCCCATGGCATCATTTCATGTGGCCCCACCCCTCCAATGGCATTTGAGAAACAAAATGGCCACCCCTTTGAAGCTGTTGGGACAAAATGGACACCCCCATCATGCAAACAGGGTAAAATGGCCGTCCAGCCCTCAAAACTGACTGAGAGAGCGTGACCTGGCCCCCAGCTTGAAAAGGTTGGGAACCCCTGTTCTAGAAGGGTACACAGGGGCTTTCTTAGCCATTAAAATTAAACTGAGGTGTTTTGGGGCTCCAGAGGTGTGCAGGAGTTTCTTGTGGACTGCATTTGGGTTCTGGAGGGATTTATTTATTTATTTATTTATTTTTCACGCTTATATACCGCCCACTCAGGTACAACCCAACTCAGGGCGGTTTACATAGCGGACAGTAAATACATAAAAGACACATGATAAAAAAGTTAAAAGTTAAAAAAGTTTTAAAAAAATGCAATCTATGGACTGCACATCGCGTACCCCATGTTAGATAGATCAATGCTATGGTGTGCATAGGGTGTGCTCTGCCTGCATATATATCAGTGTCTTTTTATTCATTTGCATTTATTTTATGCCCCTATAGAGCAAGTTCTTTAGGCATTGTATAAAATCTGTTTAAAATGTGACTGTGAAAGATAATAGCATGGCTCAAGTGGCTAAGACACAGACTGGGAGGCGGAAGGTCAGCAGTTTGATTCCCGAGTACTGCAGGACGGAATGAGCTCCCGTCCTTGTCCCAGCTCCTGCTAACCTAGCAGTTGGAAAGCAAGAAATTGCGCATTCTGTGCGCTCCGGTGTCTAATCATGCCTGCCACATGACCATGGAAACGTCTGCAGAAGCAGACAACACTGGCTCTTCGGCTTTGAAACAGCGATGAGCACTACACCCTTGAGTCGGATACAACTGGCTTTCGAGCAAGGGAAACCTTCACCTTTACCTTACAAATCTAGCCCAGATTAGTAACCCCAAATATCAATATAGACAAATAAATACAGTTCACAGCACTTAAAAAAAAAGAATGACTCACAAAGCCACCATAAATATTATAAGGACTGAAATGTTGAGATTTTAAAAGGCCTGGGACTGAAAGGGAGTGATAACCTGATGCTAGAATGACATCCCTATATGTGTCTGTAGTCCTTTGGGGAAAGGCATTGTCTTCTGGAGTGGATTGTGTGACACCTTTTTTAGGCTGAGGAACAGTACCTTTATCTTGTCTGAATTAAGCCACAGCTTCTGGCTCTTACCCAGAATCTCTAGAGAAGAATCAGAACAGCACTGTTAGTAATTCATCCAAATGTAAGGAAGTATGAATGAGTTGTTTTTTCTGTCTCCATGTGTAATGTCACCATCTAAAACCACATAAAGCATGTATAGTACTGGTAGGCTTGTAAGCAAACTTTGTTCGAAGAACACATGACCTTTTGAGCAGAGAGTGAAGCTATTACTCTCTATCTATACCTATAAAATGGTGCGTTAACCGTTGGAATGTGACAAAGGAAGTTGCACCAGGCCCCACTAGCCCTGTCCGAGCCTCCGTGCACTCACCTGAACGGGGTTCGCAGGTAACTGTCGGGTTGAAATTTTCGGCCGGGGGGCAGGAGACCCCCAGATGCAAACAAAAAAAGGGAACTTCAATTCCCAACGTTCCTTGCACCACGCCTCACCAGAGCCAATCAGGCTGAGCGGCGCAGCAAAAGGAATGCGGCCAATAAAAAAAAAAGCTGCAGGAAAAAACCCGCTGCAGTAACCAAACACATGCATGCAAAACTACAAGCCCCAGCGTCCTGCGCGCCATTAGCACGCAGAACACTGAGGCATCCGGCGCGTGAAAAATAAATGGAAACACCCCCCCCGCCGCCGCTGCCCTTCCTTTTGACGGGCCAGCCGGTGCGTGAAAAAAAAAAGAAACCCCCTCCTCCGCCGCTGCCCTTCCTTTTGACTGGCCAGCCGGCACGTGGAAAAAAAGAAACCCCTCCGCTGCCGCTGCCCTTCCTTTCGACGGGCCAGCCGGCGTGTGGAAACCCCCCGCCACCGCTGCCCTTATTTTCGATGGGCCAGCAGGCGCGTGAAAAATAAATGACAAAAAACCCCCGCCGCTGCTGCCCTTACTTTCGATGGGCCAGCCATCAAGCCTGGCCCGTGAAGAAAAAAAAGACACCCCCGCCCTTTTCTTTCCACAGGCCAGGGATCGAGCCTGGCCCGCGAACCCCCCCCCCCCAAAAAAAGACCACCCGCCCTTTTCTTTCTACAAGCCAGTGATCCAGCCTGGCCCGTGAAAAAAAAGACCACCCCCTGCCCTTTTCTTTCCATGGGCCAGGGTTCGAGCCTGGCCCGCAAAAAAAAAGACACCCCCCCAAAAAAAGTACACACAAAAACATTCAAAAACAGTCACAAAAACAGTCAAAAAGAAACACAAAAACATCCAAAAAGTAACCACAAAAACATCACAAAGACACCCCCCCAAACCCAACACAACCCCCCCAAAAACAAACAAACCAGAGAGCTTACCAGGAGACGTCTTCACTCCATGACGACCGGAACTCAACTGAGAAAATAATGAAAATACTTACCGGAAGCGACACCCAGAGGACAGAAGAGAAAAATTGTAGAGAGGAAGAAAAGCTCACCACCCCCACCCAGAGGCCACAAGAGAAAAAACATTCAAAAATATTGAAACTAATAAGATTAATTCCCAAATTAATCAAATAAATTATCAAAACATTCAAAAATATTCACACTAATCTCAAAAAATACCCAAAAATACAGAAATCACTTTTCACGCAAAAAACCAAAACAAAAAATAAAATATGCGTAAAAATAAAGATTTAAAAAACCAAAATAAAAATTTAAATTAAAAAAAATTAATTTACATTAAATAAATGAAAATAAAATAAAATTTGCATAAACATAAAACAAAAACCTTCCAAAACCAATTTAAAGAGCCTGGCACTGAGGAAGCCGGCGTGCAAAAAATAAAAATAAAACACACACTGGGAGTGCAAGTCCGCCGCAGGCGGATGCAGCGCCTCGAAGCCACAAAATCACAAAACCTTTCAACACCATTTAAAACAGCCCAGCACCATTGGTTCAAGAAAAAAAAACCCACGAAACCCTTTACTATCCAACACAATTTTACAAAGCCCGGCACTGCCGGGCAAAATATGCTAGTTGATATATATACGTCCTTTTCTACCAATATCCCTTTCCTTTTATTATAGTGCTACTTCTGTTGAGCACATTGCATTTTATCCAAAGCATGAGAATGCTGGGTATTAGGGAAGCAATTAAGCTTCTTAGTTTAAAAGAAGGATTGTGGTGTTAAATAATCTGGGGCTGTTATATCTCTTACCTAATTAGCTGAAAGACTAATTAGATTTATAACAATTAGAAGCGCTACAGCATTCTGATAATTTTGGTTGGGGGTGGGGAGGATGTAAGTTCTAGGCAGCTGATTTATTTTTTGGAATGAGCTGCTTGAAGCATATTTAAAGGATGTTAATAAACAATTGACATAATAGGCACTTGAAACCTCTAATTTAGAGGTGATGGCATTGCTGTCTAAAGGCAGTCCAGCAGTTCTTCTGAACCATACATTTACAGTGCAACACACTGGGGCTGCTGGGGCTTAGTGGTTAAGAAGCTCACCTTGTTAGTTGGATGGCTGGTATGTTGGCAGTTTAAGACCCGGGTACCTTATGATGGATTGAGCGCCTGTCTCTGTCTCAGCTCTTGGGGACATGAAAGGAGCCTCATTTGGGTGTCCTCTGAGCGGAGTTTCTCCAGCAAAAAAAATCTTTTCAACCCAGAATATTTTCTGACACGAAATTATTATTATAGTGCAAAACATGGTCCAGCTTGACATTACGCTCCTGTGAGGATGTTCTAGATGGTTGTGATGGAAAATGTTTAAAACTACTGGAAACAACAAGTTATAGTTTTAGAAAATTCTTAAAAACATGCTCATTAATGTCTTGGATTTAGTCATGACAGTTTCTTATCAAGATCTGATGAAGCCTGATTTGGGAATCTTTGGGTCAGCGTGTTGCTGCTCACATAGTACACCCCTGAGCTGTGCCTTGTAGCATCTGCTTAGGTGGCTTGCTTATCATCTTCTCAGACTGACGACATCTTCTCAGACTGCTCATTGGCTCTTCCAGGGCGAGACAGATTGTTAGCCACTGTTTTGTCGCCACTTGACAGGCAAATATAAAACAAACTTATCTTAGTAGCCAGCAGCACACAGTAGTAGTGAATATGATTAGACTATATAGAGATGACGGAAGTTTCTTTCCTAGATTTCTGGGAGCTACAGTCCAGAAAAGTTATTTTTATCATTAGAAGTATTTGGCCTTTGCCTTGTACTTTCTAATTTAAAATGTCCTTAAATGCAGTAAAAGAGCATTACTTATCTTGAATATCAAGAAAAAGCTGAACAAAGGGCTGTTGAAAAACTGCTCCAGTGTAGTCATTTAGGTTTTTGAAACTAGAAAGATCAATTCCTTAAAAAAAAACACTCCAATTTATGCATGTTGGATATTTTGTTTCTGTATCCACAAATCAATAGATCAGGAAATGGCCCAATATTGTTGCAGAATTTTGTACCCACATTTCAGGAGGAAAAAGGATGCCAAGCTTTATATAACAAAGGGGAGCCTGAATGCTGACAACACCAATAGCAGTAGTCAAAATGGTGTACAGGATGCCCTTTTGTGCTCACTATTATTCACACTTGTCAAAAAATAGCTATGGCAATTGTTGTTTTGTTTGGTTAAGGATCAATTCTCGTCTGAAGAAAAAGAAGTAATTGTCTGGGATTTTCTCTTAATTTGTGTTTCCATGTGAATGAACTATTTTCAATTTTGGATTCTCAGATGTTCTTGGACTATATTGGGATGGCCAACCCTTTTCTGTGGTGGACCAACTACGCCCCACGGAAGCGGCTGACATAAATGCGCCCAATTCCACGTTTATGTCAGCCTTGGGTGTGTATGCACATGCACAGGTGCATTTTATGGATGATGTAAACGCGCCCGCTTCCACTTCCAGGTGCGGTGGAGGCAGCAACGAGCTGGATGGGATGGCATTGGGTCTGGCCCGTGGGCCATAGGTTGGGAACCCCTGGACTATATCATCCCGAAAAACAAAGATATATTGAGAGTGAAACCAAGAATAAAAACAATTAAGTTAAAGCAAATCTTTTTTTCCTCATCCTGGAATAGGCATTTTCTGTCCTTCCTTTCCCCTGAGAGCTCACGGTAGGTTCCTCGTAATGTGCAAATAGTTGGTCCCAGACATGTATTTGAACTCACCTTGTTCAAAAAGGCATAGCAATAGCAATTACACTTACCGTATTTTCCGGCGTATAAGACGACTGGGCGTATAAGACGACCCCCAACTTTTCCAGTTAAAATATAGAGTTTGGAATATACTTGCCGTATAAGACCACCTCTCTTCCAGTGCACACCAAATAAAAATTAACCCACACTCAACCCGAAGACGCGCAGCCCTCCGAGTCGAATGGGCAGGTTCTGGTGGAGAGCCAATCCACGCTCACGTTCTCCTCCTCGAGGTACAGGAAGATGTGTGCAGCTTGCTTCCCCTTGCTTCATACTCCCCGCACAGAGCAGGGACTTGGACGCGGCACCCCCCACCATATGCGCCGGACATATGAAGCAAGGGGAAACAAGCTGCAGTTAAGTACCTGTCCTATAAGACAACCCCCGACTTTGGCACAGATTTTTCGGGGTTAAAAAGTAGTCTTGTACACCAGAAAATACAGTATATACCACCCACCCCATAGTGCTTAGTTCACTCTCTGGGCGGTTCACAAGTTAATAAGCATTTTGCACTCAACATGTCGACTTCAGAAGAATGGAAAGCTGAGTCAACCTTGTGTCCCCATCAGGACTGAACTCACTGTTTTAGCTGCAGTACAGAAGTTTAACCACTGCACCACCAGGGCATAGAATGTTTTATGCTGCAGAATTTCTTCGCCATGCAACAATCAGTTTATGAAGTAGTGACCAGGGGAAAGCTAGGTTGTTATCTGAAATGTAATATTTGAAATATCTGAATGTTAGTAACGCAGGAATGAAAATGGTTTGTTTTCATGAGGGAAAACAGAAAAAAACTATGATGCTGCTTCGTGAAATATAAAACTTTACAATTGCAAATTTCTTTAATACTTTACAGGTAACCAAACTTAGCATTACTAACCTAATGACTAAACTAAGCTTAATGCAAATTACTAAGTATTATCAGTTTCTAGTTACTTCTATATCCTTTTCCCTATATGATGGTTGGCTCTTGACCACAATTAAGTGTTATCATTTGATGACAAGTCATCCCCCCCCCCCAAATAATCAGAAGTGTGGTGCTTTCTGTACAATTTGATAGTGTTAATTGTTGGTGTTCTAAGTCCATTGGGAAAAAAACAGTAAGGAAATTATAACTAATTCTTTTTATGGACAAAACACTGCAGTTTTAATAGTACAATGGTGGGATACTTTAAACCATGCGATTGGCAAATAACCATAAATGCAAGGAACCATTTGGACATTCCTAGACAGGTTTTAATGGATATCATATGGACTTAAAATTAAAAAAAATAAGTGCCAAACAGTAATCTTGGGGTTTGGAAGAATTCCAAATAGTGGAGGATTTTTCTTGACACAACGTTGTAGGAAAAGGAAGAGGGAGGTGGTCAAGAGAGTAACATAATGGAATGCAGGGAGCTGTATTAGAAAAGGATGGACCATTTGTCCACCTTGATTGATTAATTAATTGTTGTTGTGTCAATTGTATTTTTATTGTTTTTAACTGCTGTATACTGCCCAGAGTGGGAAGATATCCCAGATGGGTGATTTATAAATTTAGTAAATAAATCAAATAAATAGTATAATCTGCACAAGAAGTAAGAAACTGGATGCTTTCCAGATATGCTGGGTTATATGCTGGTCCCATCAACCCAAGCCATCTTGGTCAATAGTTCAAGATTTTGGCAGATGTAGCTCAAACTTTTGAAGGGCACAGAGTTGCTGACCCCACTCTATCCTTAGTTATATCAGTTAACCAGTGTTTCATGAAAGAACTGTTATACTGTTTCACTTACTACATGTTCTATACAGCTAGAAAGAACAGGAACTGAGCATGAAAAGCATAGGCTTTATCAGTGAAACTTACTGCCTCTCTTGATTTGGGTTTTATGTTTTATATTTATATTCTGCTTTCTTCCTGAGAGAAGGTGGACTGGTGTAGCTCAGTGATGTAGATATCTGGCTATGGGGTCCGAGTTTGGGAGTTTGATTCCCTTTTGTGCCTCTCAAGAGAAGAGCCAGTCTGTTCAATGATGCACAAGCTGCACAGTCCCCGGATGCCCCTAGAAGAAGGGAACCGTAAACCACTCCTGTGTCTTCTTCACTTAGAGAACCCTAGAAAGGGTTGCCATAAGTCAGAACTGACTTGATGGCACAGCGTTATTATTACTCTTCCAAGGCTTTCAGGCTGGTTTACATGGTCCTCAACCACATGTTTATTTTCATTGCAACTCTGTGAGGTAGTTTAGACTTGAGAATTTATGATTGGCTCAGGGTCCACCTACCCAATCTCATGGCCAAGTGAGGAACTTTAAAATGTCTCTCAGTTTTGGTCTGATATTGTAATCCAGGAGATAAAGTGTGGTGCTCCTGATGATGCTGGATTACAACTCTTGTCAGCTTGCTTCTCATCCAATAGTCAGCCCTACTTTGCTTATCACTGTTTTAACCACTAAGCTAAAACAGTCATATAAAGTAGGCTGCTGAGACCCAATAAGTTAAATATGTGAGGTAGTTATTATTTTCTCATTGCTAGCAGTATCTGTCATCTAGCACAGTGGTTTTCAACTCCCAGAAATCTTGGCCAGCACAGCCAATGTTGAAGGCTTGTTGGAGTTTTAGTTTGGGGACTCAAGGTTTGGAACCAGTGATTTTCTTAGACTTTTTTCTTATTTTATTAAGGTTGCCATTGCTCCATGGTGGCTACCTGTCAAAGGAGCTAATTGGAAGCATCCCGAGGGTCCTGATTCCAACATTTCATACAGGTGAGCCCCTTCTGAGTCAAATTATAGCACATATCAAAGTGGGAAGGTGACCAGCAACAAATCCATGTTGGGGCTTCAGAAGATGGGCACTCTAGATCCACCTTTGTTTGAAATACTTACTAGGATATTTTGGAGGGTTTTTTGCCAGCTGTGAGATAACAACCATCCCAATGTTAGTGAGCCAATTAATTGATATAAATTAATATATTGAAGTATTTTATGTCCTAGACCAGTGATAGCGAACCTTTTAGAGACCGAACAAAGGGGCAGGGTGAACTCTGTGCTGTGTGGAGAGATGAAGTGCTCCCATTGGGCTGCTAGGCAGATAGGAGGGGTGAACTCTGTGCTGGGGAGGGAGGAAGTGCTCCCATTGGGCTGCTGGGCAGAGGGACGGGGCAAACTCTGTGCTGGGGTGATGGCATGTGTGCCAACAGAAAGGCCTGGAAGTGTCACACCTGGTACACATGCCATAAGTTCGCTACCACTGTCCTAGATTGTTTTATGTCTATAACAATAATTTATTTATTTATTTATTATTTGTTTGTTTGTTTCAACTTGTATTCCGCCCAATCGCCAGTGCGACTCAGGGTGGCTAACAAAGTATCATAGAGTATCACAAAATATCACACATACATAAAAACCCCACAATATATCCCAATACAACCCACCACAGAAAGTTCAACAAAGTTCAAAAAATGCCCAACAGGGTGATGTCCGCCCCCCCAGACGTGATGCCCAAGTCCCGACAATAGCATACGCCCCCCCCGGCCATTGGTGGAGCCCGGGGTCCATGTGGTGGGAAGTCCTCTGCCAATGCACCAATGCGTCTTCTCCACCCGCAGCAACAGCAGTTTTTCCGCCCCAGCCGTAGGTGAGGCCCGGGGCCAGCAGAGGCACCCGGCGTCTTCCCCGCCTGCAGCGACGGCCGCTTTTCAGCCCCAGCCAGGTGGAGGTCCATGGGCCGGGTGGCAGGTGTCCTCAGCCACAACAGCAGGGTGTCTTGCCGCTCGAAGCCGGCATGGCTTTTCAACCCCTGGCAAGGTGGTTGTCCGGGGGTGGAGCAGCTGTCATCCTCAGCCGATGGCGTGGTATCTTCTGCCACTCGAAGTCAGTGTGGCTTTTCAACCCCAGGCCAGGTGGAGGTCCGGGGGTAGGATGGCACGCGTCCTCAGCCGCAATTACCCTAAATGTAAATTTATTGAAATCAGGGGTCACTGTTTCCTGTTCTGCAAAAGTTTCACTATTTCTGAGAAACAGTGTTACTTTACTACTTATTAAGGTATTTTATTACTTCTGAGATACAGTATATTATTATACAGTGGTACCTTATACAACGATTTTAATCCGTTCCACGGGGCTCGTTGTTGTATGAAACAATTGTTATACGATGCATGCATCGTATAATAATTTTACCTATGGGATGCATCATACAACGATTTTTTTCGTTAAGTGGTTTTTCCCATTGAAAAAATGTTGTACGATTTTTTCCATAGGGAAATTTGTTATGTGGGACGGCATTTCCCCCAAAAACCTAATTGTTATACGATTTCATTGCTATATAGGGCATTGTTGTATGAGGTTCCACTGTAGCTGTTTTTCACTTTAGAGCAAACCTCTGGGGTACATGAATACCTGTGTGATGAGAAGATTGTATGATCAATTAAGTGCTAATCCAGCATGGTGTTGAAGTCATTTAAAATAGAAATGGTTGTGGTTAAGACACTCATGTGCATGTTTAATTAAAAAAACCACCAAAATTATATAAGACTTGCAATTCTTTAGTATTGAAAAAGTTTTAGAAATTAATATTTATTTTCCCAAACTTTTGCATGTTGTATTTCCCCTAGTGAAATCGCTATCAACCCCTACCTCATAAGGCACTTTGTTGTTGTTCAGTCGCAAAGTCGATTCCGACCCTTTGTGACCCTATAGACCACCATCCTCCAGGCACCTCTGTCCTCCACCATCCTCCTCAGCCTGGCCAGCTCTGTGCCCACTGCGTCCGCGATGCCATCTAGCCATCTCATCTTTGGTTGCCCTCTTTTTCTTTTGCCCTCCACCTTTCCCAGCATCAAGGCCTTCTCAAGTGAATCCTCTCTTCTCATTTGATGTCCAAAGTACTTTAGCTTCATCTTTACTATTTGACCTTCTAAGGAGCACTTAGTACTAAGTGCTCCTTAGAACTAAGGCACTTAGTTCACTAATTAAAAAGGGCACAATGAACAAAGTTTTTAACCTGGAAAAACTTTTGTGCAGTTTCTAGTTGTAAAAGAAAATGTTTTTCAAAACCACTATGACAAAAAATGTCTAGGGATCAGGATACAATTGGGTCCTAAGATGTGGTAAAAATTGTTCCCTCGAGGGCACAAGGGGACATTTCAGGATTTCTCTGATTTTTATTGTTGAATTGGGGGTTCTAGGGCAAATGTTCTGAAGGACATATTTGAATCTTTGGGAGCCACATGCATTGCAGGCGCACCCACCCAATAAAGACTCAGACACCGGTATTGGATTAAAGGCATTGGGCCACTTTTATTAAATAATGCCCTAGTCTGAATTATAACTTTCAATTGGTGTATCATCCAATTGTAATTATTTAAGGCAAGCAGGCCGCAGTAGCACTGGTAAGGTTCCACCCAAATTGCCAATGGCAATTGGCTATTATGTATCAATTTGTATCACTTTGTTTGTTGCCACAAACAAATTGTTGACCGAAGTCAATATACTATCTATTGACCCCACCCTCTGACATGTATCCATTAAAATATCAAGGTGATGCAGGCTGTGAAGCTCCTAGCATCACCCCGTTCATGGTTCGCCCTTGACCGGCCAAGCCTGTTTCCCCTGTACCTATCTACGTGTTGGCCAATCAATTGCGAACCTGCCAGATACCTATGGGTCATAAATTTTACCTTACCAGTGCTACCCGCCACATGGGGAGGCGTCCATGATGACTCACCGCCCCCCCTCCCAGACCGACAACTCGGTCACCAGGCCCGCTTGCACGTCCTCCAAAAGAGGTCCATACCTCTCGTTGACAGGTGAACCCCATCTCCAGAATACAGGCTAAAATCCTGTAACCCTATCCCCGGGTGACGAATGGCTGTACTGAAGCCATTCTCCGTAAGGAACCGGGCAACAGCCCTGTTCACTGACCGCCGGGCACGGTCCAGACCACGGAGGTCAATGCCTCCCCTATAACAGTGTCTCGGCACGATGTCTGACCATAGCAACCGTGTGTACGGCCATAAATGATGAAGGAACGCCAGGTCACTGCACACCGACATCTTTAAAGCAAGGCCAGTGATCTGTGCAAGAATTAAAACATCTGGCGGTCCGGCATCCCCGATGGACATCGGGAATGGTAACAGTTCCCGCCACCTCATGCCGCGCACACCATACCACTGCATACGCGCGGATGCACGTAGCCCGAGATGGGGTCCTCACTCCGACGAAGCAGCATACTGTGCTGCCCAGTGCACATAACTGTGGCCCACCAGCCATACTGCCACCGGTGTGCGGAGACACACAGGGTCTGTAAGAGAAGGAGAGAGAATTGAGGGCATAACAAGACATTCATGCAGTGAGGGGGCGAACATACAGAGAAAAGCGCGCAGATCCCCACCTGCCCATCCGACGTATGTCGGCCTCTGAGTACCCGAATGCAGCCGCAGTTGATGCAGCACCTATCCGAAATGAGTGGGTACCGTAACGAGCTCCAGGGACCCCCACACTGTGAAGTGCCATCCCGGTGACCCTCCAGAATTGGAATTTGGTAAGGGGAGACCCATCCTGGTGGCAGAACAACAGGCCAGGGCGTGAACCACGCACTACCAAAAACGCATGTAGGGCACCAACCGGACAGATGTCAGCAAACGTACATCGTAGAAGCATCACGCTACTACCCTTCCCTTGCTGATCGGCCTTTGAGGAACAAATCCTCAACTGAGCCCATTCCTGGTTGATAGACACATCTTCCAGTTCCAGTGCCCTACGAGACGTGTCCCCTTTTGAAAGTGGGACCAGCTCACTGATTCTCAGAGCTCCAAAGAAAGCTACGGTGGTAGCTGCATGAAAAAGAGACTCCTCATACCTATCATAACACAGGCCATGCCAGCCTCGAGCAAGTTGTGCCAGAAGACAAGGTGAAACGGGTTGACGTGTGTCCGGGCAGCGGCCGCTTTCACGTGTCCACCCTTCCAATACATGGCATTTACGGAAGTCACCCATGCAATCAGTAAAGCCCTGTGCCTTAGCCATGAATGCCAAGGCCGAAAGCCTGGTGGCAATGGTGCGTGGGGCCAGACCTTGACCGTGAAGGTGAACCATGTACTGCAAAACATGGTCAACCGGGATCAGCCACGTGGCAGGCAGCTGCCTCTCCCCACAAAAAGCCCTAAACTGGAAGAGCATGTGCAGATACTCCTTACGTGTGCGAGGGGCCAAAGACATGCCAATCGCCTGGTTCACTTCTCCTCGCCAAAGGTCCACATCTCGACCGGATGTGGAGAGGGCAGTTCCTCTGCGTCTGGAGCCAAGGCGTGGAACCGGGAGATCTGCAGGTGGGATAAAGCATCAGCAATATCATTGTTAATGCCTGGCACATGTCTGGCCCTAAAAAGCACATTAAGGCGCAAGGACCTAAGGACAAATTGTCGAACTAAGGCCATGACTCTAGGGGACTTAGATATTTGGGCATTAACATTGTGCAGTACGGCAGCATTGTCACACCAAAAGTGAACTACAGAATTAGCCCACATATCACCCCAGAGCATAAGCGCACCTAAAATCGGAAAAAACCTCAAGGAACGTAAGATCTCGTAAGCGATCCGTGCCTTGCCATTCCTGGGGCCATCTCCTATAGGCCCACCTACCCTCGAAATAAATCCCATATCCGAGGGAACCTGAGGCATCCGACTGGACCTGGAACTGAGGTGTGACCATATACTCCAACCTCCAAAAGGAGACACCATTAAAGCCCTGTAAGAACGTGAGCCAAACCAACAGGTCAGCCCGCAAACCCCTAGTCAGCCGGACCCTGTGATGTTTTCTAGAAAGACCCACCATAGCATCACAAAGACGCCTGGCAAAGGCCCTACCCGGTGGTACCACCCTGCAGGCAAAGTTGAGGTGGCCGTGGAGCACCTGCAACTCATGGAGAGACACCTTGCGCTTGGCAAGCATTGCCAAAATCGCATCTGAGATCCGAGTCACCTTCTCCATGGGTAACCTGGATGTCTGAGCAACGGTGCCAATGTCTATACCCAGAAAGGTAAGTGTGGTGGTTGGGCCCTCTGTCTTTTCAGGTGCCAGAGGAACACCAAGTTCCTCCATGAGCCCCTGAAATGTGTTAAGCAGGCATCCACACGTGCCCGAGTCGCTTTCACCCCTGAACAAAAAATTGTCGAGGTAGTGCGCCACAGACCGGGATCCCGACCTTTGAATGAAAGCCCAGTGAAGAAAGGTGCTAAAGCGTTCAAAGGCCGAGCACGAAATGGAGCAGCCAAAGGGCATGGCCTTGTCCACATAAAACTTGCCCTGAAAACAAAAACCTAAAAGCTCAAAGTTGTCAAGGTGCACTGGCAACAATCGGAATGCCGATTTGATGTCGCATTTCGCCATTAGCGCCCCACGACCGCATGATCGGACCATCTGCAAGGCCTGATCAAAGGACTATACCCGACCGAGCAAAGGTCATCTGGTGTAGCGTCATTGACCGAGGAACCCGCAGGGTAAGAAAGATGGTGGATCAAATGAAATTCACCTGAGGACTTTTTAGGCACTAAGCGAAGAGGGGAGACTTTTAAATTTGAGTATGGGGGCATATCAAATGGTCCAGCAACCCTAACCTCTCTAACCTCTTTGGCTATTTTCTCCGCAGCCACACCCTCCTTACCTCTGAGAGACAGCAAATTCGGGGCGTCCTAAGGCGCGCGAACACCCCTGAACGGGATGCGGAAGCCAAAAGTAAAACCCTCTAGCAGATAAGTCGCATCATCCTGTCTAGGATAGACATGTAGCCACGGTTTAAGCATGCTAAGATTAATTGGGGAGGGGGCCTTTTGAATGCGTGGCGGCGTCAGAGGGAGCTCTGGCCGACCCTGGTATCCCTTTCCCCTACCCAGGACCCACCGGCCCGCGGGCACGCGGAAGCGGCATGCGGGACAGCACAGGAGGGGCACTCATGCTTAAATTTACATTGGCGCCTATTGCACACTCCATTAGCGGAGTAGCTCCAACACAGCAGGCGGGCTGGAACCCCCTGCCCCACCGGCTGGCGGGGAACCTGTGTAATGGCAGACCGCTGTACGGCATGGCCGCAGTGGTACCGGTCACCCGGCACCGGCCGTGTAGGGGTCATATAGAGGAGCCACAGTTGCTGGCAGGGTTCATCCCACTGCATCTCCGGGTGAAGTGCTGCCCTCATCCTAAATTCTTCGTCATAGGCCAACCATGACGGGCCAGGAAAATCAATGACAGCCCGGTAAATATTGTCCAGATACTGGACCATCGGAATGGCCAAATCAGGACGAGCCCTAAGATATACTGCCATGTAGATTAAATAGGCCAGTAACCAGTTGGCCCATGTACGAGGGGGCTTACGACGATGGGACAATTCCTTGTCCCTGTCGTCCTGCCCTTCCTTCTCCTCCTTAGTAGGTTCACGGTTAAGGAGGGTAAAAATATCGATGTACTCCCCCCGCCATATCTTTTCTCTGGTGGCCTGAGACAAGTGGTCACCCAGGGGAAGGGAGTAGCCGGCTGTCGGCATGGCTGTAATCGGCACGGATCGAAGCGGGGGAGTGTATAATGGGCCCTGTTGCCCAACAAGAAAGTGAGCTGAAGCCGATGGGGAGATTATCCTCGGCAAAACCTGGGAAGAGGTGGGAGCCCATGTGGCCAAAGGGTGCTGAGTAGTGAACTGCCCACCCGAAGTAGCCTGGTGAGGCCAGGGCCACTGTACCCCACTAGTAACTTGTGTTAGTATGGATGGTGTGCTAACCTGACCACCATACTCACTTGTTGCACCCCCCTGGGCCAACCCCACTGGGGGTTCCAGCCTCTGGTGGGTGTCAGAGCTCGCGACGGAGGTCGAGCTCTGGGCCGACGCAATCCAGGCCAAGTCACACTGGGCACCAACGGGATGCCCTGCTGGGGCGGCCACACAGGAAGCTGCGGAGCACCACCATGCGTGGGCCTGATGGCCTCCAGCAGCTCGACCCGGCTCATGCCCCGCTGAGAGGTCTGAAGAGGCAGATGGGTAGCGGCTGTAGATGGCCCAAACCCAATGTCCATAGGTGGTGGGGCGATCCCCATCGATGCTTCCAGGGCCGCTATGCGTGCAAGAAGCAAATCGACCGTGTCCAACCCATCAGAATAAGGTGAGCCGGATGGGCCGGACGGCCTGCTTGGCAGATGTTGCCCGGCGTGGGGCGGAGGTCCACGACCCAGCCCAAGGCCCACCGCGGGCGGAGGGGCAAGGCCACGTGCCAGCCCCCTGCCGCAGTAGGGCCAAGCCAGATAGTCCGGCCCGTGGGGTGCAGGGGCCATGGCAGGGCGCAATCCCGCGCCGTGCCAAGTGAGACCACCTTGCCCCGTGGCATCTCCTGCCAATGGCCCTGTGGCCAAGCAGGGTGCCCCAGAATCCATGGGGGCTGAGGCCCCCGGGGGACAGGCCAGCACCACCCCTGCACGAGTCCTCCGACTGGGCGGGGGGGGCAGAGGCCTGGCCACCCTCATTGGTGGCAGTGGGTACTAAAACCATTCCAACCCCTCTCCTCGCCCCAGGACGAGCCCTCTGGCCCGAGGTGGCACCAGGAGAGGTGGGTGCGGGGGTAGGGCGAGCCCTCCCCTGTGCGCGGGGCCACGGCATTCCGATTTTTGGGGGCCATGGCCACCCAATCAGTGTCCCAGCACGGGACCAAGTACTGATCGGCAGAGCGGATTCCCCCGCTCCCACAATCAAAAAGGTAGCTCAATCTGTCCTGCAGTGCTAGGGAATCGAGCTGCTGACCTTCTTAGTCAGTGTCTTATCCATTTGAGCCACTGCAGGAACTAGCACAAAAGGGGGCAAAAATAGAAGCGTCGGAGCAAACTTCTCTGCTCCATCGCTTTTCTACAATGGTGGAGGGGCCGCCTCGTGGCCACCCCTTTTATAAAGGGGGTGGCCACGCCCCCTAACTACCTAGATGTCTGAGTCCAGGGTGGGGGCCCCCCGCAAAGAAAGCAGCGGCCATTTTGGCGCCACGCTTGCCTTCTAAGGGTTCTGTATGTCCCATCCATAACATAGAGATGTCCACATTGTCATATTGATGCGCAAAACGCGGTATTGTGGGTGTAGTGACTTCTGTAAAGGCTTTCTGTTGTAGAACTCATTTTCTGATTGTAATCTTCTTAGATTTTATTCCTATAAACATTTACATGAGATTATGCTTTCAGGTACTTGACAGAAATAAATAAACATGAATGTGACTGAAGGACATGGTGTGTCCTTCTTTGCATAAAACTACAATGTTAACAACCACCAGGAAGTACATTAAATGGTGAAGTAGTCTTAAGTGCTGTTTAAAAACCTTAAGTACTTTAGAATACATACAATATCAGCTAAGAATAAGAGGGGGGACCTCTAACAGTTACTTTTGAGATAAACCAGCAACATTACAGAATTGATTCCCCATCACTACCACCACCCCTGCACTTTGGAGAACTCAACATTCTTTTTTAAAAATGTGACCTTTGTTTGTTAAGGTCTCAGTTACATTTCATGATCTATTTTTACTTTATTAAATTAAATTGTATTTATTTTTTCCAGACAATTTTTTTGTTCTGCAGTATTAATAGTAAGTTCTGCCTCATAGGAGCCTTTTTCTAGTGAGACCAAGTTACTAGATTGTCTCCAGTATAAATTTCATTTCATCTGTATTGTCAAAACACAATCAGACGTAGGATCTGAAATTGGGTTTTGCAAGGCAAAAAATGAGAGGTGGAAGGGAGGAGAGTCTCAGACATTTATGGATAGGTTTATTTAATTGTTCTGATCCTCTAAATTAAGTTTTCTTCCTATTAAATGTATGCAGAACTGTTAACACTACACCTACATTCTTTATTTCCTGGTATCCCTTTTAAGAACATGATAACAAGTTAAGTGGCCTTGAGTCTGTCATTAAAGTATATTAATTAGACTCTTCTCCTTTGGGGAAAGAAAATTAACATCTCTTTCAAATCATTTAAGTTGAGAGTCACATCTCTGTAATATCATCTGATGCACACTCCTCAAAACCATTCCATCACTTGGTCTCCAATGGGACTGAGTGAGGATGAATTGGCACCAAAAATAGAGGCACTAGTAGCCACAAGAGAATGAATGTGAAAAGAAAAGAGCAGAAAAGAGGTCAAAAATCAGTGCTAAATAATAGTTCTAGAAGTTGCTCTCTTTAGCCTAAGGTATTATAGACATCTCATCCTGACCTACAACAGGTCATTGGTCTGTTCACGGAAGTACTCCAGAGTGGTGTTCTATAGTAAGAATGCAGTATACTGTAATATATTTTTTATTATAGAACATCACTGTATAAAAGCCTCAAATAAAAGCAGTGGAACAAGTTGCTAAATTTGGCCTAAATCCAACATTATGATAGCACGATACAACTTCCTTCCCTTCCCTTCCAAATGCAGCTTCTGTACCACCCTGACACCACCTGTGGGGGATTTCTTAGCCATTCCAGTAGATTTTGAAGACTCACATGTGAAAGACATGGAAGAGATAGGAAATTATATCCTTCCTAGGCACACAGTGGTTGTGGTCCACTTGGAACAGCAATGCTGGATGCTAGCCTGCTGATTAGCAAGCTCTAGTCTTTTAAAGAGTAGTGCTTTCTTACACACAAACATCTGTGTTGATGAGACCACTGTCGTGTATCTTATATTGTGTGCATAGCACTGTAGCCTACCATTTACCGCTGGTGAAGGAAAAGGAGTGTGTTTATGTATCTTGGTAAGAAGACAGACAGGAATCAAGGTGGCAAGAAATGTTGAGAATAAAGGAGGATACAAGCAAAAAAGATGGTATACATAATAAAAAGAAACTTCTGTAATTTGTTAACTATAGCTTAGCATGCATTTGGAATATACCAGTTGCAGGACTCTGATATGCTTATCTGGTGATATAACCATTTGTCTGACATCATTAGATTTACATCTATTTCTAACATATAACATATAATTCTAACATATAATTGGTCCCTGTTTATCTACTTGCAATTTCTTGCTTTTGAACTGCTAAGTTGGCAGGAGGTTGGCAGACGACAGGAGCTCATTCTGTTCTGCAGTTATCCAGGTATCGAACTGCTGACCTGCTGCCTTCCAGTCTGCGTCTTAGCCACTCGAGCCTCCGCAGTCTCCCTCTATTCGGTGCTATTGAGACCCCATCTGGATGACTGTGTCCAATTCTGGGCACCCCATTTAATAAGAAAGATGGCAACAAACTGGAGCAAGTCCAGAGCAGGACAGGAAAGGATGATTTGAGGGATGGAAGCCCAACCCTAGGAGGAACCACTGAAGGAACTGGGCATGTTTATATTGTATTGTAATATAATAGATTGTTTGTAAGCCACCCTGAGTCGCTTCGGCAAGTGGGCGACAATATAAATTTGAACTAAAAATTTTGAACTAACAAATATATCTAACATAAAAAACAGACACATCTCTAGTTTTTAGGATGATATAGGATAAATGCAGTATGCTGTTATTATGGCAGCTGATGTCATTGTTTCTGCTCTGAAAAATGTCATGGATCTGTGGTTCTCTGTATCACTCATCATGCCCCTTGCTCATTTTAGTTTGTTGAGTTGTGCAAACTAAATAAAAGATCTTCTAAAAGATGCAAATCATATTTTAAAAACAGTTACCACACTGCTTTGTACCATTTCAATTGCATATACAGTACGTAAAACCAACTTTCTTGCCATGTCCATCAGATTTTCCCACATGTTTTGCTGAGCTAGCACTCCTATATCTGTTTTACTCCATAAAGTTTATTTGCTGTTTCTGTCTTCTGTGTGCTTTAGAATATAGTTGGAAAGCTACGACAAAGCAGTTTGCTTGCTGGTGTTACATGTTTTGGTAGACCCAAAACAATTCTATGGGGTTTCATAATTCTGTTTCATTGTCCACGATCTGAACTGACGTTGGCTAGCAGCTCTGATGCCTTTGTTTACATTGGTT
Source organism: Bradypodion ventrale (assembly GCA_035047345.1). Taxonomy (NCBI): domain Eukaryota; kingdom Metazoa; phylum Chordata; class Lepidosauria; order Squamata; family Chamaeleonidae; genus Bradypodion; species Bradypodion ventrale. The sequence continues at coordinate 310,112,557 of JAWDJE010000002.1, forward strand.
CTCTTTTTCATTTACTTCTCAGAATGGATCATCCAGTTCTCCACGTTTCATGGAATGATGCCATAGAGTTCTGCACTTGGGCTGGGAAACGACTACCAACAGAGGCAGAGTGGGAATACAGCTGCCGGGGAGGCCTTGAGAACAGGTACTCCTCACCATTCCTTTATTCCATGTTTGTAATGAAAGAGTTGTTTGTTATTCTGGCTCTGGAAAACCTAGCAAGAGAGTAGCATTTGATCATGCTTTTCAATGTGCTGAAAATAGCAAACAACAAAGTAAGGAAACACAAGCATCTTAGAATTTTTAATGCAATGGAGATCTGTGGTCTTCTGAGGAAAATTCCGAGTCAGATTTCTTCCATTATTCAAAAGCACTGAACAAAATTTGTTCAATAGTTACAATTTAAAAATCTGTAGAAAATGGAAGAGGAATAATAGTTATTGCTTCTGTTTTTTCAGAACCATTATGTGGTTTAATTAGATGAGTTAATTGGGGTCTCATGCTTCTTTTTTGTCAACAGAAACCCATTTGAATGACTTATTAATATATCTAACTCTGCTTGCCATGGGAGTATTTGCAGCTTTAGATTTTATGTAACATAATTTTTCCCCCTTGGAGATAAGATCTGGCTAAAACTTACATGTGGGATCAGCGCTGCTGCCTTTTTAATGTGTAGATCTGTAGTGCCGGCTTTATAAAATCACAATGTAAGTTAGAGATACTCAACACATATTTTAACTTACCTTTATTATTTAGAAAAATGTGTGCACAGCTTGGCAGTTTCACACTAAATAATCTGTAGAATTGCAGTAATTTGTTTGGGAAGTGAAATCCACTCAGATCATTGATCCTTCTCTTCAAAATCAGCCGGCCATAGTCCTGAATAGCATTTGCCTATCATTCTTTCAACAGACTTTTCCCCTGGGGAAACAAGCTTCATCCAAACGGCCAGTACTATGTTAATATCTGGCAGGGAGAATTCCCTGTGAACAATACTGGGGAAGATGGATACAAAGGAACTGCGCCTGTAAGTTAATTTTGGGCCAAAGGTAATATTTGGGTTGGACTTTGCCTCACAGCAAATGAGCCAGTTCTTGGACAGCTTGGAGGGACAACTTTTTTAAATCCAGGTTTCAAGTGACGCTTTTCCTCAGAAAATCCAAGGCTTCATATTGCTGCTCAGGGACTTGTGTGGAGAAATGAACACCAATTACAACTGGTTTTTCTTTTGTGCAGTGCCTTGAAATCTGCAAGCACAAAAATATTTTATGAGTAGCTTCCTAGAAAAAGAATAAAGAGATACAAGGATATTTGAACAAAGAGATACAAGGATATTTGCATTTAATGGCTTTTACAATTTGAGAGAAGGGGTTGAGGAAGACACATCTGAAACTTTTTAAATGATAGTTGAACTGGAGACTGGCATTCTCAGGGGATGAATCCTGCTAAATATCATACAGATGTGTGCAGGAAAGTTGTACACTTGGATTCTTTAAAAGTGGACATTCATGGACTTTTCCCTTGCTGTGGATTTTTGTTCAATTTGTATGAAAATTTGCTTTCAGTTATATTCAGTAACATGAACCAAAACAGGACTAATGTGGTGGTGGTGGTGGGATTTGTGAAGAAGAAATCTTAACCTATAAAACGGAGTGTTCACCGTTGGAATTTGCGATTGGCGGCTGTGCGTCGCCCTACTGACCTGCACCCTCCCTTCGATAGCACGGGCGAATTCCCTACGCAGGTCAACGAAAGATTTAAAAATCCGGCACGGGGGCCTCAGCCCCACAAACGGCAAGAAAGGGAAAGAACTTCAACCCCCAAAAGTCCGTGCGCCACGCCGCGCAAGAGCCAATCAGGCTGAGAGGCTCTCGCACGGAGCAGCGTTCGAACACGCGTCGCAGCCAATCAAAACAAAAGGATTTTAAAAAAACGCAGCATAAACACGAAGCACCAACACATTACTACAACCCCCAGCGTCCTGCGCGCAATGTGCGAGCAGAACGAGGAGGCAGCAGGCGCGCGAAAAAAACACTTTAAAAAGCCGCCTCTGCAACCATTCAACCCCACGGGCGAGCCAGCATGGCCCGTGGGGGGGAAAAAAAAAAACCCGCCGCCGCTACTCTTCCGTTCGAAGGGCCGGCGCACGAAAAATAAAAGTTTAAAAACAGTCCACCGCCGCAGCCATACTTCCCCATGAACGAGCCAGCATGGCCCGTGGGGAAACCCCCCCCCCCACCGCCACCATGGCCCTTCCGATCGAAGGGCCAGCCGGCGGGCCAAAAAAAAGACAAACAAAAATAAAAAAAAGCACCCCCGGCCGCCGCTGCCCTTCTCTTCGAAGGGCCAGCCAGAGCACCAAAACTTAAAGCAAACAACCCACCCACCAACCCCCCGCAACTGCCCTTCTTTCCCACCAGGCCAGCCAGTATGGCCCGCGGGAAAAAAGAATGTACACCCCTCAGACGAAAAACAAACAAAAAAAAACACCCCCGGCCGCCGCTGCCTTTCTCTTCGAAGGGCCAGCCACAGCAAAAAAAACTAAAGCAACCAACACCCCCCCCCCCCCCGCAACTGCCCTTCCTTCCCATGGGCCAGCAAGTACGGCCCGTGGGAAAGAAAGCCCCCCCCCCACACACACACACACTATAAAAAACATTCAAAAAAACAGCAAAATGCAATAAATTTACACACAAACAGCCAAAAATAAGCAAGGAAAACACACACAAACCCCCCCCCAAAAAAAAACACAAACCCCAACCCCTCTCCCCCAAACCCCCAACACAGAACTTACCAAAATACACGTTCCTCCTATGAGAACAGGAACTCAAATGAGAAAGAGTAAACTTACCAAAGCGAAACCACGAGGACAGAGAGAGAGCCTCAAAAGCTCAACACCACCACCCAGTGGCCAAAACAGAAACAACATTCAAATATATTTAACATTTCACAAATAATAATAATAATAAATTTAATAATAATAAATTATAAAAACATTCAAAAAAAACACACTACTCTCAAAAATTAACAAAATAAAACCCCTTTTCACTCTGAAAAACCAAAACAAAAAAAAATTAAAAAAAAATATTTAAAAAAACAAAAAAATTTTTTTAAAATAAATAATATTACATTACATTAAATTAAGCATGCATCGTTTTATATAAAGCACAGGGGGAAAAAAGCCCGGCATCGCCGGGCAACCCATGCTAGTAATTTATAAAATAGCAGGCGAAGCATTTGTTCTGCTTTCCTCTGTTTTGTGAGCAATGTGTTTTAATACTATGATGCTACCTTACCTAGAGTCACCACTGGTCTACTGGACCAATATTGGCAACGTTGATTCCGAATAGCTTTCCAGGACTTCAGTTTAGAGTCTTTCTAGCCTTGCCTGAAGGTGTTGAGGATTAAGCCTGGGATCTTGTATACCAGTGTGGTATAATAGATAAAGTATTAGCCCAGCACTTGAGAGATCCAGGTTTTAATCCATTCTGAGGCATGAAACCCATTAGGTGACCTTGGGCCAGATACACATTCATTGATTGTACAAAGGATGGGATATGACAGGACTTTTTTTTCATTCACTAAATACAGCTCCTTTTTTCAGTAATAGACTTGACTTATTTTGGACTAGAAATTAAGTGGAAGAATAGTAGTAAAAGCTGGTAAAATACTTAGCAAAGCAACCCTGGTAGTCAATGGAGCTTGGCAGCAAAAGACAAGTTCTGTGCCTCAGACATAGAAGATGAGGACAGCATGGATTAAGGAAGGGCTTTTCCCGTGGATCTAAAAAAAAGAAATGTCAGAACAGAGAACAATAGAAAGAGGCAATTGTTTTTGCATCTATCTATCTATTCTCTTTCAATAAATATGTTAGAAACCAGCAGACTAAATTTAACTTGGTTGTTCTTGGTCAGAAGCCACATTCTTTGTACTGTACATCTTTTCCTACCAGGTAACAGCATTTCCTCCAAATGGTTATGGCTTATACAACATTGTTGGAAATGCCTGGGAGTGGACATCAGATTGGTGGGGCGTAAATCATTCCGCAGAAGCAGCATACAATCCGGTGAGTATCTCATGCCTAAATAGCAAAATAGGGAGACAACTATCTGCTGCTTTGCTGCTTCTCCAGTTCAACTTCTTTCTTCTTTGCTTCCTCTATTACCCCACCTGATGTCAAGGGAGATGCAAAGTTCTTGTTCTGGCACTTCTAGCAGCCTCCACCAGTGTTATTTGGTGTTCTTGTAATATTTCCCTAATGTTATCTCTCCACCTTCCTCAGGTTCTGCCTCGTGGTCTTTATCCAGTTAAACCCCACAAATGACATGGTAGAGTTAGACGTGATGATTCAAACTGAGTTACATCATTTCTAAAATAATTTCTTAATTTTGTTTATTCCTGGATCGGAACCGCAAAGGCTCTGTAACCCTTGGTATGCTTCACGCAACATGGCCAGCGGTTGAGGATGATGAGAAAGGTAGTCCAAACCACCTGGAGGGAACCAGTTTGTTTGCCTCTGCCTTAGGTGCAATAAAGTTGATTTTGCTTTCAAAATGTCTTTGCATCTTTCAAAAGGAGGCTGAATAAATTTACTACAGAAGCTTTAATTTGTCACAAAATAATAGAGGCAGTGTCATGTAGGGGTACACAGGAAGAGCCTCCTCGAAAATTGTGGTATTTTTGAACTACAATTGGGCATACCCTGGGCAACGGCCACCTTGTGCCGGCTAATCTTTCTCACACAAGGTCAGGCAAAAAGAAAATACAGAATGAACTCACCTAAAGGTGGTTTTGTTCTGGTAGTTTAAAGTCTGGCCTGGAAAAAAAAGCAGTGTCATGTAGGATAACGTGTTAGACTAGGACTCAGGAGACCTAAATTCAACTCCCTACTTGGCCAGTGAAATTCATTGGGCATGGTATTGGGAAAACCATTCCTTAAATATCTTGCATTTCTAAAAAACAGCTAGGGTTGCCATAATTTGGAAACAAATTGGTGACACACAAGATAATATAACACAGGTTAAAGGTGGAAGCAGGCAGACACCCTAGCATGTTGTGGAAGCAATTTAAAGCATCACTACTCCCACTTTCTTGGGAGCTCTCTTTAATTTCCTTCTCAAGGATTTAGTGTCACAATAAGGAGGAAACAGAGAAATTAATAAGTGCTGCAAGCCTAGAGAAGAGAGGTGGCAGCGTCCTTGATCAGCTGCTGTTACTTGGCACAGTAAACACATGAAGGGGCTCTTTTGTCAAATTATTTGGAAGCCTGGGGGAGGCTGTAGGGGATTTACTCATGTCAAATATAAACAAAGTGCACTATTTACCAGCTAATTTCTATTGACTTAAGGAGCCGGGTCTTAAATTCAAATTTCCAAGAGTTGTTCTCTCAGTATGAATTCCCTCTCTCTGCCACCTGTGAACTCCTCCTCCTTTGTTCTCAAACACTCTGTGGATGGAAGAAGCAAAAACATTTACAGTAAGCAAGAATGCCTTGGACCTCCAGCCCTGACTTTATGTTCACTTTTTTTGCTTAGGAAAGGAAGTCAAAGCCTTTGTACCTGCACCTTCTTTTCACAGTCTATTTATAAATAGAAAGCTTTTGTGTCTGATTCTTTTCTTCTCTCTTTGTATGAATTCTGTGAGTAAGGACTCGTTGTGCCAATACAAGAAGCATCCTGTGGGGATAATTGAAGTTACAGTCCAACCGCATTTGAAGACCTGCAAGTTGCTGACCCTGGGTCTTGCCCTCTAATTGTAGCAGTTTTCCTAAGTCTTGTAGAAGATCTTTCTATCACTTGGGAACTTAATCTTTTCGGTTGGAGGGAAGAACACATTAGAAAGTTGTGGGTGCTGAGCCTTTAGGAGAGGCAGGAGTGTTCATGGGAGGGTGCATGATGACTTTTGATGGTTTTGGTTGTGATGGGGCTTTACCATTTTCAGCACTTTCTCTTTTATAAAGTTGGAGGGTAGCAATGCTTGAGAGGTGTAGCTGTTATGAGACCTCCAGGGAGGGCCACATTGATAAATAGAGGGCATATGACTTGGAGCAAAGAAGGGTTGTTTGGCTGGGAGAGGACATAATAGAGCAGAAATGTGAGCTTAATTTTTTCCTTAAATTCTGGAAAAGCTGAAGCACTGAAATGGAGCATTAAGAGTTATCAACAGATTTGAAAATGTATTTGCTTCTGGTAGAGTTGTATGTATCATGATTAAATTTTGCAAGTTGCTTGAGTTTATGTCAGGGTGTGTTGGAATTGCTAGTCATCAAGTCAGGACTAATAATGTTCCTTGTAGGTATTTCAAGGTACGTGAGATATTTAAGGAAGACTTTATCAGTTCCACTCCTATGAGATTTCATGGCTGAACAGGTAGATCTGTTGTGTCCTAGTCTGTTGGTCTGTCCACTATACCACACTAGGGGTCTCTATGTCAGTATGAATGTATCAATTTATTAATAACAAAGACAACTAGTCTGTGCATCACTTTAAGATAAGGAGCTTCAGATGATAAGCAGATCATAAGTTCCCACTGCTGTGCACACTGCTATGTATAAAATTTTGATGGTTTTACTCTTATCAGGAGATTATCTGAGGCATAGTGTGTTTTTTAGAGAAAGGAGGGAAAGGTGTTCCAAATGTCATACATCTCTTCTACTCCATTTCTCTAGAGGAGACTCAAAGCTGAGTTGTTGTGATGTGTGTGATAGAAGGGTAGTAGCCCGGTGGGGGCGAAGAGGCTCTCCCAGCCACACCACCAGCCAGCGTTTCTTGGGCCCGCCCCGCTCCCTCACCCTCGGATTTCAAAAGGCAAGGAGGCGTTGGGCCAGCCACGGCCACGCCGCACTTTCCGGCCCCAGTGGGGGCGAAGAGGCTCTCCCAGCCACACCACCGGCTGGCGTTTCTTGGGCCCCGCCCCACCCCCTTGCCCTCAGACTTCAAAAGGTGAGGGGGCGTTGGGCCAGCCACAGCCGCGCCGCACTTTCCGACCCCGGTGGGGGTGAAGAGGCTCTCCTGGCCACACCACTGGCCAGCATTTTTTGGGCCTGCCCCACCCTCCCTCGCCCTTGGACTTCAAAAGGCGAGGGGGCGTCAGGCCAGCCACGCCCGCGCTGCGCTTTCCGGCCCTGGTAGGGGTGAAGAGGCTCTCCCGGCCACACCACCGGCCGGTGTTCTCGGGCCCCGCCCTCCTCCTCCGGACTCAAAAGACTCTAGAGGCCGGGGATTGCTTGGGTGATCTTGTCTAATTTTGTTATTCATTATTATTGGGTTTATTTCTGATGTGATATTTTGTGTTGTAATTTGACTTTGTTAAATTGCTTTTGAATTGTACTGAATTTACTTTTTTGCTTCTTTACTACTGTATTATTGTTTTGTATGGTATATATTTGTTGTAATGGCCGCCTTGAGTTGGCTTCGGCTGAGAAAGTGCGGGATATAAATTAAAATTTATTATTATTATTAGCTTCATTTTTTTTCTCGTGTATGCAAGGACCAGTGTAATCCTCCAAACATTTAATTAGAAGTAAATCCACTGAATTCATTAGTGCTTATTTTGAAGTAAATGTACCACAAATTCCAGCCTTATGAAACAATCAGATATGCTGGAGTTTTATCTGGAATTAGAAAATATACCTGCAATAAACAACAACCCTGTATTGGTGCTTTGCCTGTGTAATATGGTTGTGTTATTTTCTTCCATATATGTTTATAGGGAGTATGGCCTTTTCCCTTCCTACTCCTAAGATGTCATATTGTATAGCTGAACTCTAATTGTTTAGAAATACAAGCACCTTGTTGAAATCGCTATTTCTAATCCCTTTCAAAAGTCTTCACCAATCCCATCTCGTCACATGTCTGTCCATTGCTTTCATATTTTCATATTTCCTTGGCTTTCTCTGCAATACCCAACTGCATTGTTTTTCCTGAACCCACAAGTTAGAAGAAGATGGATGTTGTATCAGTTTGTGTCTACCTTCCTATACTGAGAAACCATTTCACAGCAATAATACATTTCAAAATAAATGATTTGAAGACCAAACAAGGGAGCAAACAACTCAAGTGTTGAATATATGTTGAGAAATTTATGTTGAAAGCCAGGTAATCCTTTATTTCCTGTGCCTGGTAATTCTTCTCCCTGCATGGTCAAGATTAACTGATATAAATAAATTGATAAAAACAATTCAATAAAAGTAAGCAGCAACATGGTGACAGTAGAGATTCATAACACAGGAAAAAACAAGAAAAACATAGGGTTAAGCCTCTCCTATATAAGAACTGACTCCTCCTCTAGAAGCTGCCTCAGCAATGAAATTTCTTGGATTTGTTGCGCTTTGTGTGAATCTCCTCTTCTTGCTCCAGCTCTAAAGTTACCTTGCTTGGTTTTCTGGCTCCTGGCCTACGTAAACCTCCTGCTCTTGCAGGATACCCTACTTTGGTTATCTTCTTGGTTGTCTGATGCCTGGCCTGCTTGGACTATGTCTCCTCTACTTCACTAGCTTTGTCCCCCTGTCTGCTCCTGGCTTTAACCTTGGATAAAGTTTGTCTTTGACCTTTAGCTTGGTTGCCCTGGGTCCTGGTATTTGTGTTGCTAGCTGACAACTCCGACACCTGAGAAAGACTGTTTCTAGTTTTCATCTTCCTGGCCAAGCCTCAGTGAGCACCCAAAACTGCATGGCTATGGGGGATCAAGTAGAGTGGGTAGTAGAATTCCTTTTTGGGTCTACCCTGTTCTGATCCAGCAGAGTTTTTCTGTAAACAGCTCAGAATATTTTCCGTAAACAGCTCTCTCCATAGTCTTCTTCACTGAGTCTGAAGACACTGCTGATGAGACATCATGGAAGAGCTGGCAATATGGAATGTTTAATTATTCATTGAATCGGAGAATGCAGTCAATGCTTGTTTTGTAAATGCCTGATGGTTGGACCTCCAGAATGCTATTCTGCTGCATTAGTAAATGCAAATTCTTCACGTAGCATAAATATGCAAGAAGGGTACTTTATTACTATAATTAAAGTTTCCATCATGCTGCCTTATTTTTCTTTTTATACTGCCTTCTATTTTTAGGTCTGGGTGCAGGCAACTGAGGAAAGGAATTAAAGAAACTAAACTTGTTTGCATCTTCTGGAACATTAGCTTTCCCTGTGCCTTGTGTATGGGTTGGTGTGTCACAATGCAGGAAAATACAGCTGTATAAATTCATAAGTATTTTTCCAGGTTTCTGTGCCACTGAACAGCCTCTTCCAGTTCCCAAATATTTCCTATTGTTTACCCTCTCAATATTCTCTTTTGTGAGACTTTCCACCTACAGTATACTTGTCCCTCCCCCTAGCTGTTCCATGCTGGCTTTCCTGTCATGATAACCAGCTACTATTGACTATGGCCCTGATGGTGAACCCTGGCACTCCAGCTGTTCTTGGACTTCAATTACCAGAAACCCAAGTCTCCTGCTGCTGATGGCTTCTGGGAATTGAAGTTCCAGAACAGCTGGAGTGCCATGGTTAGCCATCACTGGACTATGGTATGAAAAAGATGAGAGAAATACTAATGAGAACGAAAATGAAGAATCTGTTCCCATTTTAAAAAATCACAACCTACTCAGTTTAGCTAGTGTATTAGCTTGCCTTTCCCCTTCTCTTTTGCATCTTCATTTATTTCCCCCTATTTTTTGTGTCTACCTTCCATGGATAAGGTTGATGCTTCTTAAAATGGTGATGTTGATATCAAAACTATGCAGTATTAGATCTGCAGGGAGATCTGTTTTTAGTGATTGTTCCACAAATATGTTATGTGTTTGCGCTACAAATACACTTCATTTAGAAAAGACTCTCCAAAGACAGAAGGTGGGTTTTGTCTGGATTTCCAATATAGTATCTCTCTGCTTCTGTTTGTTTGCAGTGAAATTAACAGGTGGCAGTAATCGATTCTGTCTTTTTCTCTTCCCTTACCCCTCTTTTTAGCTGACCCACTTCTGAATTTAGTTTGTAATCTAAGTCTTCGATCTATGTGCAAATGTTGAAAATTAACACAAACATAGCAAATAGTTTCTGTAGAATGTTTGGGTGGATACTTCTGGTTGATTTTTAAACATAGGATTGTTTCAGGATCCTTGAATTTTTTGAAAGGGTAGCCAAGTTAGTCTGTGTTTCGCAGTGTCTCCAATATGCTTTCAGCATCCTGCGTACAGTATTTCCTGATAATGCTTGCTACCAACACTGTTGCTACCAATGCTGTGAATGACAGGGCAGCCAGTATCACTATTTAAGCCTTTTAAAATTTAAGCCACTAGCAGCAGCTCCCAATCTTGTCTCCTCCAACTCACTGAATCCCACACCACTGGTTGTATAATCTGGGGGTTCAAAAAGTGAAGCCCAACAGTGTCTAGGACACTAAATATGAGAACTAAATATGAGAACTATTGCTTTAAAATATTAGTTGAAAGCCAAGATGAATTTTCTCTAGTAGTATTGTTTGCATAAATGAGAGAAAGGAACAACTAAATGAAGGCCTGCTCCTGTTTTGTCAACTGTAACGTATCAGATTGCAGAGAAGCGGCCAAGCACGAATGTGACCGATTAATAGTGCTTCTTCTTAACCTAGAGATGGCTTTTAATTTAAACCTTTCTGCTCTTGGAAATACATGGTTGCTGGGCAGAACTGTGTACATTTCAAGACCAAGAGGCTAATTTAGGTCTGTGGCGCCATTGGAAGCTTGAGCCTTCTGTTTTTCCATGAGGAGAGTTTCAGATTAGTGTTTAGAAATGCATTTTGGATCGCTTCATAAGTGTTAGCAGATGGAGACATTGCAAAAGTTGAAAAGGAACACATATAAAACAAGCTTGCATAGGCACTCTAATGAGCCTAATGTTATCTTGCATCAGTCTTTGAGTTTGCCACACCATCCAACTCCCAGGCTTAACAGTGACTTTTTCTGGGTCATGGAGGGAAGGAGGTTTGGAGGAGATTATTACCTCAAGGTTAGGACATTTTCCTACCTTTTGCCTTGAAGGTTTTGCTCATTTTCCCATCAAGAATCTCACAAAATATGAAGTTGTGTGAACACCTCTGGGGAGGATAATAAGCAGAAGTATATCTTTTGGTTCCTAACAAAGGTCACATAATCTGCCTGACTCTTACAATAAATCTACTTACTGGCTTTATGCTCTCTCTCTGTTTTGCTTCTTGTGGGCCAACAATGGACTAGGCTATTTTTTATGCCCTTGCAGAACTCATGGGGATCCTTGCCCTTTAGAAAGGCACCCAAAAAAGTTCAGTTGGAAAGCTACATACTGTATATTCACTGGAGGAAATGTAGGGCAATTTTACCATGATACAAGGGGCCTTAATAAACCTGGTCCTCCATACCTTCCTTCTCCAATTTTATTTTTAATTGCACTTTTGGCCACTAGAAGGTGGAAGGAGGCTCTTTCAGTTAAATATATATTTGTTAGTTAAGACCCTATTTTAGCTAACAAAAATGCATTTTAGTAATTGTTCAAGTATACCATTGCTTATTTAATTTCTATTAAAATAATTGCAAATTAGCCCTCTGAACTTCTCTCCCTTTAGAATGTAGCTCTTGGGCTGCCAGCAAGTTTAGGAAATGGCCCTTGTCTCCACTGAGATCTCCCAACCTGCCCTAGGCCAAATCTGTAGCTGTTTATAGCCACCTGATGTCATTGATCCCCTGGAGAACTAAAGTATCTCTAGCTCTGACCTAAGGAATGCCACCATACTGAGGGCCCACCATATGACCCAGAGCAAGTTAGAGTTTTTTTCATACTTTACCAGTCAGACACAGCATGATCTCTCCATTTCTTTTTAAATTGAGTGAACACTTTCCATAGAATAGTGCCCCCTTTCCCTGTTGCGGTGCCTTTCTATTGTGTTTGGTTACAAATTCAATCATTTCTTTGGAGCAGATAGGAGTTGTCCAGCACATCTGGGTTTTTCAGGTTGGTGAATGCAGCCTTAGAGGTTGTCTTTTGTCCCATTTAGCCCTTCCTGTGAACTTTGCACAGCTTTGCTGGTTTTACTCTGTTTACAGTGTATGTGTGTCAAGTATTGCCTCTCCCATTATCTTCTTCCTTCTCTGAACTAAACTGTAATCCCCTTTCAGACAGATACTTTTTTTGTTAATTCTGTTCTCGCATATTTGCAAGCTGAACTAGTTGGATAGTTTGGTGGTGGCGATGATGGTTCTTCTTCTTTGTCGTCGTCGTCGTGGGATTAATACTGACGAGGATCGAGGTATACTCAGCCTTTCATCCTTCTGAGGACAGTAAAATGAGTGCCCTGCTTGTTGTGGGCAAAAATGCTGTTTTTTCCTTATATACTGGGGCGGTATATAGATGTAATTGCTATTCCTAGTAGTAGGTGTGAAATAGTAGTAGCAGCAGTAACAATAGTAATAATGGAAGTAGAGGTACCATTCCTGTACTTAAGAATGACAATGATGATTCATAATTGTGTATAATCAGGAGATATTCAGGGGGTGCAACAGGGCTCCAAATTACGATCTTCAGCCTGACTCTTTCAAAACTGAGCTACAACAAGGAAGGCAAATTTTTATATTTTCTTTGTGATCTACGCAAAACAAGCAGGAGGGTGCAAGCTCAAGCAAATATTAGCTTTTCATAACCTCATCCTGCATATAAAACTTTTCATAACCTCACCCTGCATATAATATTCTTCTGCACTGTCATGGAGAGAGATAGAAATGGCAAGGCCCGTGATGGGGCATCGGTCATTCTTGTGGTGCCGAACCTATGGCGTGCGTGCCAGAAATGGCATGCAGAGGCCTTTCTGCTAGCACATGTACCATCAAGGGGAAGCCCTGCCCCATCCAGCCTGGCACTGCTTCCCCACCCAGCCCTCTCCCTCGGCCAAAGGGGAATTAAGAGGGCATGCTGAAATACCACCTGGGAGGCTGCCACTGGGTGAGGCAGTGACCTAAGAGTTGGGTGCACCTTTGGGAGGGGAGCACCTGTGGGGGGTGGAGAACACTCACAGGGGGACACATCTGCAGGGTGGTGCACTCATGTGACTTCTCTGGAGGCATGCTGGTGACATCACATGAGTGTGTGGGCACACGTGGTGCCTGGCCCGCATGCCTCCTCCTTTTCCTTGGGCACTCAGTCTCTAAAAGGTTTGCCATCACTGGGTTCGCCTAATGGAACCATTGGAGTTCCAGAAGGAGGCTGCTGTCCAGTCACTACCCTGTTTTTTTACTTTGGCGGGAGACAGGATTCTACTAGTTAGTATATGCTGCTGTTGGGAACTCAAAAGTTGAAATGCTATTGAGGAAATTGTTGTCAAAAAAAGTACCATTTCTAAATGCTCTGCAACATAAGGTATTGGTCATCATCATTAGCTGCTATCAAAGTACACATTTTTTCCTGAAAGTTATTTTCACAGTTGATGGGTGTGTCTCTGGTGACTCAATAAACCAATCCTGGCATGAAACATACAGCCACACACATTACAATGAATAGATGGTGGAGGGCGTAGTTGAATCTGATGGAACTTCCGTACGTATCGCTTAACCTCTTCATGTCTGCGGCATTCTCCCTCTAAATGATTGATAGCAGCAGAGATGGTATGGTGCCAAAGTGGGCGATCTTTGGTCCCTGCCACCCAGGTTTGTGGGTTTATACTTGACACCTTCATGGTTTGTTTCAGCTGATCCTTATAACGCTTCACAGGAGCTCCACGAGCTACGTTCCCCATAAAGAATTTGATGAGGAAACCTGGAACGGTCCATACGGCTGACATGCCCTATCCATCTAAGATGATGGCCTAAGATGGAAGCTTCAATGCTACTTACATGGGCCTTCTCGAGAACTGCGATGTTGGTGACATAGTCATCTCACTTATTGTTCAAGATGGACTTTAGCTTCTGTTGGTGAAAGTGCTAAAGCTTTTTGATGTCTTGATGATAGAGGATCCATGTTTAGGAAAGGGGTTTAATTCTCTTTCAAACAGGATGAGAGCAAGAAATGTTCTACCCTTTTAAAAATTAATATTTTGAAAGCTCAAAAAAAAAAAAGGAAAGCAACATAGCTGTGGTCTTTCTATAATTGCTTCTTTCCCATTTATACTTGGCAGCAAAATTCAGCTTCTTCTAGGACAGGGGTTCCCAACCTTTTCAAGCTAGGGGCCGGGTCACTATCTCTTAGTCAGCTTCAAGGGCTGGATGGCCATTTTGCCCTCCTTGCACGATGGGGGTGGCCATTTTGTCCCAATATCTTCAAAGGGGTGGCCTTTTTGTTTCTTAAATGCCCTTGGAGGGGTGGGGGGCCCACAGGAAATGACGCTAGGTGCTGGATCCTGCCCAAGGTCCTTAGGTTGTGAACCCCTGTTATAGGCCATTTGTGTCACTATTTTAACCTATTTATTCATAGCAAGCCGGGGTCCACCTTAAACAAATTCACGGCAATGGCATTTTCCTGATTTTCAGGGGGGAAATGTATACTCGGATATGTATTTTACAAGCAGATAGCACAGTGGTTCAATTGAATGCCTTGACTATATATTTCGGCTACAGTAATTAGTGCTGGCTTTTCAGCTTTGAAACAGAAATGAGCACTGAATCCTAGAGTCTGATACGACTGGCTTTCGAGCAAGGAAAACTTTTACCTTTACTAACCTTTAATTGTTCCATTTTGCTAGTTTACTTTTATGTGATACACAAAGACCAAAAAACTATGGTCGTAACATTGTTTATTACAGTCATTAAACATTCCTCTGTATTGTGTAAGTGTTGCATTTTCTAAAGCTAAAACGAACCACTCCCTGAATCAAGCATGAGCAAACTGTAATCTTGAAGATAAAAGTGGGTATTCTTATGTTTTTTTCCTATAGGTAGAGCTACATTCTAAAGGGAGAGAAGCCAACCTCTAAAAACATTATTTGTTTTAGCAAATATTTGTCAGTTTTACTGATTAAATGCATTTGAAAAGCAACTCATGTATTTATATTTTCTTTTTAACTACACGATGATCATCCAGATAAGCATGACTGTTTCCTGGAGTCCATCTGTCACTCCAGTTTAAATAAAGATCTCTAATAAAATAAGGTTATGGTTAGTCTTTGTTTGAGGCTGTTTTGTGACACAGGCCAAAAATCCTTATTGTATTAAATTGTACAAGAATAAGGTCGTTTTACTCAGTGGAGATATAATGAGTCAGTAAGGGTTTCCCTTGCTCGAAAGCCAGTCATAGCCAACTCTAGGGTTTAGTGCTCATCTCTGCTTATAGCCAAAGAGCCAGCACTGTCTGTGTTTGCAGACGTTTCGATGGACATATGGCAGGCATGCCTTGACAGCGAAGTGCACGGAATGCTGTTTACCGTCCCACCGAAGTGGTACCTATCTACTTGCAATTTCTTGTTTTCGAACTGCTAGGTTGGCAGGAGCTGGGACAGAGATGGGAGCTGACTGCGTTGTGTAGTACTCAGGAATTGAACTCCGACCTTCCAGTCATCAAGTTCAGCATCTTAACCACTTGATCCAATGCAGTCCCTTCATAATAATAATGAGTCAACCCCCCTGTAAATTCCACTGGTTCAAATGGGCCTCACTAATTGCAACTTACTATGGCTAAAATAACTCACAGCTAAAGTAGGCCTATTTGATTCAAAATGGAGTTCACTCACCAAATTCCCAATGTGATTTACTACATTAAGGAACAGGATTTTGGCCATTGTGGCTTATCTAGCGGCATTGTTTTGGGTGTATGCATGTTGATGCATGTTTGAACTTGCCACATATGTTTGATTTATTGTGTGGTGCTGTACCAGTGTGATTATGTCGCTCTTAGTAAAGCATATCCTTTTACCAAAAAATCAGCCAAGATGAATTTTGTATACTGTATATCCTTGCTATGGTTATTTTGTCTTCTTTCTCCTAGTATAGTTTCAATAAGAGCTTTGAAGTAGCTAGTTGTAGTTGTTTGCCATGATTTACCACCAAGTCACACACACACACACACACACACACACACACACACACACACACACACACACCACACACCACACACCACACACCACACACCACACACCTTATGGCTACCCTATGAATAAATGTTCTCCAAAATGTCCTTTACACGCCTGTTTAGCAGTTGTAAAACTAAACCCTGTGGCCTACTTTAAGGAGTAAATAAATCTCATATTTGGTCGGTCTCTCTCTCTCTCTCTCTCTCTTTGCTGCCTTCAACCTTTTCCATCATGTTTGCCTCCAGAGATAGTTCAGGCCCAATTTGCTCTAGGACCCACTTGTTTGTCTTTTTGTTGTAGTTACAGTCTTTGGTTGTAGTTACAGTAAGTTACATAAGAAATAGATCTTTTTGTAACTAGTTACTTTCTTGGGTACTGAAGGTAGAACTAAGTTACATACCTAAAGTAATGCAACAAGTAGTTATAAATCTATTAGTTCTGCTGCCATGAGTAAACTTTTATAGTTATTTTCAAAATCAACTTTAAAATGTATTTTAGGCCATTTTATAGGAATTTCATCCTGCCAACCTAGCAAGTAAATAAATTGGGACCACTTCGGTGGGAAGGTAAACAGTGTTCCGTGTCTAGTCATGCCTGCTACATGACCACAGAAATGTCTGCAGAAGCAGACAGCGCTGGCTCTTTGGCTTTGAAACAGAAATGAACACTTAACCCTAGAGTCGGATACGACTGGGTTTCGAGCAAGGGAAACCTATAGGAATTTCAAGGTGCAGTGTGCGTTTTGGCCACTAGAGGGTAAGGCTGCTCTTTACATGCTTGCTTTACTTCAGACCTGACATAAATTTCTGAAAGACTTTAAGGAGGAAACATCAAGAAAACCAACATCAAGAAAACCAAGATAATGGCAGCAGTCCCTGTCAGTCCCTGGGAAATAGATGGGGAAGAAGTAGAACGACGGCGTCTAAGAGGTGACCTGATTGAAGTTTATAAAATCATGCATGGTGTGGACAAAGTAGATAAGGAAAAACTGTTTTCCCTATCACACAACACAAGAACTAGGGGGCATTCCATGAAACTTTTGGGTACTAGTTCTCAAACAAATAAGAGAAAGTACTTTTTCACCCAGAGGATTACTGGTCTATGGAACTCCCTGCCAGAAGAAGTGGTGACAGCTGTCAGTCTTGACAGCTTTAAAAAAGGATTAGACAAGTTCATGGAGGACAAGGGTATCAATGGCTATAATTATGGATACCTAAGGACAACCTCGGGGTTGGAGAGATAGGCAGGATATTTCTTAATGCCATTTCCAGGGAATCCTAAGGTGAAGGCATCTGCTTGGGAATACCCTGAAGCAAATGGTGAGCCACTGTGTGAGACAATGCTGGACTGGATGGGCTGTGGCCTGTTCTAGCAAGGCTGTTCTTATGTATATTAGAAGCAGTGACAAATTTTACTTTCTTAGGATCAAGGATCACTGCAGATAGAGATTGCAGCCATGAAATAAAAAGGCAACTGATTCTTGGGAGACAAGCAATGAGAAACCTGGGGAACATAGTGAAAAGTAGAGACATCACCTTGCAAACTAAAATTTTCATAGTCAAAGCAATGGTATTCACGGTGGTAATGTATGGTTGTGAGAGCTGGACCATCAGGAAAGCTGAGCGCAGAAGAATAGACACCTTTGAAATGTGTTGGAGGAGAGTTTTGACAATGCCCTGGACAGCGAGGAGAACAAATAGGTCAATCTTAGAAGAGATCAACCCTGACTGCTCCTTAGAAGGTCAAATAGTAAAGAGGAAGCTAAAGTACTTTGGACATCAAATGAGAAGAGAGGATTCACTTGAGAAAGCCTTGATGCTGGGAAAGGTGGAGGGCAAAAGAAGAAGGGGGTGGCCAAAAGTGAGATCGCTAGATGGTATTGTAGATGCAATGGGCACAAAGCTAGACGGGTTGAGGAGGATGGTGGAGGACGGGTGCCTGGAGGACAATGGTCCATGGGGTCGAAAAGGGTCAGAATTGATTTTGCGACTGAACAACAAAAGGAGGAAAGGGGACATGCAGTTGGGATTACATAGATGCCTCCATCACCTCTATAACCCCATTCACAGTTTTAGATGTAGTGCCCGATAAGGGCTATAGTCATTCTGTAATGCTTAGGCCTTCCCAAACGCACATTGTTTATATCCCTGTACAATATTCTACCTGATCCAAATACTGCAAGGTCAAATTATGTTAAAAATTTAGAAGTAGAGAGCAACTCCATTAGGATGGATCTTTATCATACAGTATTTTCAATTAAGATTGAATTCCCTCTACTATGATTAAACAATGTTTTCAGATGGAAAGGAATTCACTTTAGCAGAGAATGTTGTGTAATGCAGATAGATGGCCTAAAGAGGTTATAGCTCAAGTGGTGTTCAATAGTGGATTGCAATGTACTAATCCTGCCTCAGTCCTCAGTTTTCACTTTAAATCATGCTGTGTTGCAAAAAACCTCCTCCTCTTATTTTTATCTTCTCATATATTAATTAATTAAGGGAATTAATCCAAAGAATCTTCTAATTATAACTGTGCTTTAGAAGCAGAGTTTATTTCCCTTTGTATTTGGTGCACATACACCATATGCGGAGGTTGAAAAGAGGGAGAGACCTTTGTAGAGTCAGAAGGATTACAGAACTTCTTACCAGTTACTTTTCATCCCGGTGGCAAAGCAAATATGGTGGCACAGTCAATGTTGTGTTGGAGATGATTATCAGATTTTCAGTCACACCTTCTACCTGATCCTTGTTTCTGTGTATACAGTGTTTCTACAAGGAAGCCTATCCTGACAGCATGCTAATAGCGTTTCACATTTTGAATGGCAGAGCTTCTTTATGCCATTTAGTAAAAGAACAGGAAAGGACCATATTAGCGAAGTTAAGTTGAGCAGGGAGGTGGGAGCGAGACTCCGAAGTGGCAGGTCTTCTTATGGGCTACGCCGGGCGCCTTACAGCTGAGACCAGTCTTGCTCCCGCCTCCTCGCTCACAACCAAAGGAAGCGTCCGGTGGGTGTTGCGGCACCGACGGCTCCGACGCGGCAAGTCTTCTTATGGGCCACGCCGGCCGCCTTACAGCTGAGACCAGTCTCGCTCCTGCCTCCCCGCTCTCACCAGGGGAACCCTTGGTTGTGAGTGGGGAGGCGGGAGCAAGACTGGTCTCAGCTGTAAGGCGGCTGGCATGGCCCATAAGAAGACCTGCCACGTCGGAGTCTCGCTCCCACCTCCCCGCTCACAACCAAGGGAAGGGTCTGGTGGGTCTTGTGGCTTCTTTCTAATGTAAAAACCCTAATGCCTCATACAACGTCCGGCATTGGGCGACGTTGTATGAATCCGACGTTGTATGAAGCGGACGTTGTATGAGGTATTACTATATTTTGAATACAAAAAAAAATCGCCCTGCAGTGGATTGTTCGTTTAAAAAATGTGGAGAATAAATACCCCCACACGTTTGTAATTTAGCTAACTGATGAATAGATTCATGAACTGCCCCTTAGTATATCAAGATGGTGCAAGCCCTACTCTGGGTAAAGTAAAGATAAAGACCACCCTTGCTCGAAAGCCAGTCATATTTGACTCTAGTGTTCAGTGCTCATCTCCATTTATAGCCAAAGAACCAGCACTGTCTGCATCTGCAGACATTTCCGTGGACATGTGGCAGGCATGACTAGACACCAGAGTTCACAGAACACTGTTTACTTTCCTACTGAAGTGGTACCTATTTATCTACTTGCAATTTCTTGCTTTCGGACTGCTAGGTTGGCAAGAGCTGGGACAGAGACAGAAGCTCATTCCATCTCCAGCACTTGCGTCTTGAACTGCTGACCTGCTGACCTTACAGTTGTCAAGTTCAGCTTCTTAACCACTAAGCCACCACAGTCCCCCTTCCTCCTCTAGGCAGTTTACAGTTAAAGATTAGAATCTAACAAGAGCCCACATAACAAAATATCTTTAACAATCTGGTGATTCACAAGTATAGGTCAAAAATTCATACAACCCCCCCCCCGAAAAAAATAAATTTAAATTAACAGGCATCCAGGAGAATCTGCCATAAAGAAGCAAAGATTTATATCTCTACCCATGTGTACTTTGCAACTCTGGAGCAGCCACATAATTCCCATTCTCCTATGACAGTGATGGCGAACCTTGGCACTCCAGATGTTCTTGAACTTCAATTCCCAGAAGCCCTGATCAACAGAAGTGCTGACTTAGGCTTTTGGTAGTTGAAGTCCAAGAACACCTGGAGTGCCAAGGTTTGCCATCACTGTTCTAGGATTTGCATTTGACTGAAACTGATGTGCTTAATCCTGATATTCATTTGAAGTCATCAAATTTAATAGGTGGTGTTAGGCTAACTATACTCAGTCCTCCAAATTTTAGGGGTTTTCCAGGGATAAAATACTGTATGGAGAAGAAAGCTTACAAACCATGATGAGCTTTTGTAAGGATTTCTGGAATACAAATATATAAACCTTTATGTGTTTTTTAAAATTCTAGTATTAATGCCAGTCTTTACCATCCCTATTTCCCACCACATGATTCAAGGCTGTGGAAGACTGCCCTAGATTTTTCAGCTATAAGGGCAGCCATAGGAGTGTGTACTACCTTGTGGAATCTCTGGCGCTGGAGACGTGCAGTTATTTTATTTTCTCACAATTTAGTCAAACATGGCAATGCAGCTTTAAAATATGAATGATCTAGTCAGATTACTAAAATGGCAGCTGTTTTGTCTGGAGTTGAGATGTTCTTGTTCTTGAATCTTTGACTATCTGTACTTTTGAGTGACAAGAGCAATGTTCTTCTTAAGACACTTAGTAAGGGATCCTTGTTTCGCAGTGATTTAACAGCACAAAAATAACGATGACAGAACAGAAGCAAGGACAAACTTTTTAAAATAGATATGTTTTTAATGAGGAATTATTTAGTTTCACATTTTAATTTTTTAATTTTTTTTTTAGAAAAAAGGGTTTTCAAGCCAACCATTAGCATGCAACTGTGCTGTTTGCTTTCCACTTTTCCAACTTGAAGTTGTATGACAATTCTGAGTAGAGATTAAGTTTAAGCAGTGCAGAACCCCAGGCTTCCCCAACCCAAGGAATACAAACTAGTGGCTCAGAAAAAGGGATGGGTGTAGAATCAATTGTGACTGCATCTCAGCCCAGGAATATGTTTTCAGTAATGGAAATGAGTTCATAGTCCTTTCATACAGAAAAAAAGTCATTCTTGATTTTCCTCAAGTATTTCAGCAACAAAATTTATAAGTGCTTTTATTTTTATTTTTATTTAAATGTTGCCTTCATGAGGGAGGAGGGAGGAGCCTAAGGTAGCTGGTTGGAGTGATTTCTGCCGTCTCCTTCTCCAGACAAAGAAAAAAGGTCCTATTTGGGTTAAAAGTACCATGGAATTTGCCAAAAGATAGCTACTGCAGTCCTTTGGATGATAAGGTACCGTCGGAGGTGTTGAAGGTCCTGTTGAAAAACTATTTGCTGATAAATCTTCTGTTGAAAAATACCGGAGAGAATTTATACCGGAGAGGAAAAGAAGCAGAGGGCCTTTGGCTGCAAGGCTTTTTAAAGCAATAGACCTGCCATCTCCCTTTTGTTGCTGTGAGGACTTTCTTTTTCACCTCTTTGCCTCTGATAAAATTTTTGGAGGAAAAGGCTTCATACAAGATTGGTTTGGAAAAGTTTACAGTTTATCTACTACAGCTGTTTCTTTTTGTTGCCGTCCTAATTTCAGAGGGAGGAACCACCGTATTGGGCTGAGCCGACAGAGCTGGCAGGAAGCCAGGTGCTTTTTGTGATAAGATAAAGCTTTGTGGTTGTAAATTAAAATAAAACTGCAGTCTCTTAGTAGCTGGTGGAAAAATATTTATGGACTATTAATAGCTGCAAGTTGCTGAGCAAACAATATCAGGTACTGGAAGAGAGACAACAGTAAGATACTTTTTTTTACAAGCGTTACTGCAGCAGTGGTGGATCAAAACAAATGAAGAGGAGAGTCTGGAAAAAAGAGACTGTATCAGATAAAGCATATAGACATCTGTCAGCGCAGATGACAGCCCAATAAACAAAGAAGAATCTGAAAATATGGATGCAAGACCACCCTCTAAGGAAAAATCGAATGGAGATCTGACTGTTGGAATTAAAAGACTTTATAACTACAAAATCTAATGAAGATAAAAAAGAAATTAAACAGTTTGTTAAAGAGGTGGTCAGAGAGGAAGTGCAATCTCTGGAAAAATCAATTTCTGGATTAAACATGAGAACCAATACTTTGGAGTCAGAGGTTAAGGACTTGGTGGAGATTGCAGTAAGGCATGAAAATACTATGGACAAAAGATTTAAGCAACTGGTGAAGCTACAGGATCAATCGAAAAAGAAAAACATCAGGATTAAGTTTTTCCCCGACATGGATAAAGACAATTTAAAAATTGAAGTGGTTAAATGGTTACAAACCTTTGCTTTGGACTCTGGCCCAATTAAAGAAGAAGAGATCGACACAATTTTTAAGGTTGGTTTCAAGAGAGGTCAACGCCCCAGAGATATGATAATTACTTTTGTATCAGGTTATAAAAAAGATCAAGTAATGGACTATTTAAGGAAGCATGGTGACTCTGCATTAAAGATAGGAGAAGTAAAAGTACAAGCATATCATGATTTAAGTAATGAGACTATTCAATGGAGAAGACAGATGAAGCCGATAACTGAAATTTTATTTAATTGCAATATAAGATATCAATGGGTTTTCTCTATCTTCTTAAAGATATTTCATGATGGGAAGGTGGTTAGATCAGAGGACCCAAAGGGAGCAATGAGGCAACTTGAATTACTTAAAATTATAGCGATGAGAGACCCAAACTGGGAAAAACTGTTAAAAAATCTCTATGGAGAAGGTTCAGAAGGATCAAAGGGGAAGGAGGAGTATCAAGCAAAGGGAGAGACCATTCAAGGGAGAAACAAAGGGAGAAATCTTTGGGTTATGGAAGTGGAGGGGAAATAAGAGAAGAAAAGGATGCAGAATTGTCTGGTGCAAAGATAAAGCCAAAAAGTAAAAATAATATATAAATATAAATAGGCACAGGCAAGAAAGTGTTGACCATTTAGGAATATGAATACGAATAGCATAGGGACCAAAATAATTAAAATAGAGGAAAAATAAGAGAAGGAGATGGGGAATAGTGAAAGGAGGAATTAAGAATAGAAGGGACAGGCTCTCCCTCCTCCTCCCCCATTCCCTAAATGGGAGCGGCCGGGCAATATTTTGCCCGGCGGGGCGGGGGGGGGGGATGAGATTTTTGAGTGTTGCGTGTTGGTGGGTGGAGGGTTATATGTTATTGGAAAAAAATAAAAATAAAAATAAATGTTGCCTTCATTCCAGAGAGCCAAGACAGGTTGCAACATAGTTTTTAAAAATATATATCACTAAAACACATTAATTGAGTCTGTTTACAGTATTAAAACTCTTTAACTCAACCCTATGTAGATCATAATACAATAATCCAACTAAGGCAGTGTTTCCCAACCTTTGGTATTTGGACTTCAATTCCCAGAAGCCTAAGTCAATGGCTCAATCTAGTAATACACCCAAGCTGAAAACTTGAAGTTTTCAAAGGAAATTTAGGTAATATAGGCTGAACCAAACAACTCTGCCCAGCTACTCAGGGCCTATATTCCAGATACTGTATACCATAATACCCCCTCTTATGTCTGACAAAATGGACTTGATCCACGAAAGCTAACATTAAAATACAGGAGTTAGTCTTTTAGGTACCACAGTGTTTTTTGTCTTTTTGTTTTGTTTACTCTCTGATATGCTTGCACAAGACTAACATGGCTACCACTTCAAAAATTTCTACAGGTTGAATCTGTAGTCCTTGAACTAGCTTTCAGCTGATCATCAGCTTGTCTGCCTTTATCCATCCACTGCTGATGCCTCCTTCAGATTTAAATGGGAAGGAAGGATACTGGTCCCACCAAGCTCCATAGTTCTGGACAGTTTTATGTAAATACTAGCATTGGTGCCCGTCTTCGACGGTTTTTTTTTTGTGGGGGGCTTAACCCATGGCACTGGCCTGTTCCCCTATGGTGCTACCCCTGGCTGAGGGGAGGGCCATTCCCCTATGACGCCTTTGCATTTCCCCCTCCACTGTTTTGAGGGTGCCTCGAAACAGTGAAGGGGGAATGGCAGGGCTAGAGGCAGGTATCCGTGAGGGGAGGTGCTCTCCCTGGCGGATCGCTGGCTGCCGCCTGTGCATTTCCCCCTCTGCTGTTTCGAAGGCTGGCTCAAAACAGCGGAGGGGGAATGGCAAGGGCGAGAGGCAGGTATCCATCAGGCACGGCTGGGGGCGGCAGGGCAGAGGCAGCGCCTACGGCAGCACCTCGCCAGGCCGTGTCCTCAGGTGGTGTGGCTGAGGGCAGGAGGGGTGGCAGGGCAGAGACAGCGCCTACGACAGCGTCTCACCCAGCCGTGTCCTCAGGTGGCACAGAAGGGGCAGCAGGGCAGAGGCAGTGCCTATGGCGCCGCCTCGCCCGGGCGCGTTCTCAGGTGGCATGGCTGAGGGCAGAAGGAGCAGCAGGGCAGAGGCGGTGCCTATGGTGCCACCTCGCCTGGCCACATTCTCAAGTGGTGCGGCTGAGGGCGGAAGAGGTGGTAGGGCAGAGGCGGTGCTGAGGGCTGGGATTTAAGGAGGGGGAAAAGGGCCAGTCCATCTCCGCAGACCAGGCCCAGTCCACCCAGGTATGGCAGGGAGGGTCCTCAGGTGTAGTGCGTGCGCGAAGCAGCCGTTGGCTTTAGCGTTCGTGCGCTGGCTGTACTGCTTCCTTCACGCTCCGGCCTGTGGTGTGCCACGGAGGACTCTGGGACTTGTAGTGTCTGTTTTTTCTGGCTTTTGTGGGGCGCAGGACCCACTCTCGTTCTCCGGACCCTTGCGGTTTTGATGTTAGTGATGTAAGGTAGGTGTGCACGGCGCATCATGGGATAGGCTGCACGGGTGTGGACACGCATTCCGCACACGCATGGCCACACCTCTTTCTTATAGGTATAGATTAATTAAATAGCATGAAGGTCAAGACAGACCCCTGAGTAACCCTCAAGTCATAGCCAGGATATAGAACAGAAAGGAGTTTTACAGCACAGTATGTCTCCAAGTCTCATCCTAGAAAGGAGTTCCAGAAGAATATGATGATCAGTGATCCTGAAAGCTTCTGAGGTGTACAGAAGAACTAACATGGTCAGAATTCCCTTATCTGGTCACCAGTTAACCCAGATGGAAGCCATGTAAACATTCCAACAAGAGACTTCCTTGTACAACTAAGGATCTTGGCTTTTGGATTGGCTTTTGAGCAAAACAAGTTGGATGCAGTTCATCTCATTGCTTTATGTTTTCAATCCTTTTTTACAATTCCATTCCTGTCACTGAATACTGTATACATGTTTCAAGTTTAGGTAAGAATACTCAAATAGTATGCATATTTGACAGAAGATGGCATGCATTAATTGTTGATGAGCTGGGGCTGCAGCAATTCAACTGTATGGTCTTCCAGTGGCCCACAGTACATTTATTTTTAAACTTGTCTATAGTTATAGTTCATATTAAGATTGTTTAATTATTTTTTTACTGGCAGAGTGCCTGTAAGAACAACCACTTAATAGATGGAATTGGAGGAGGAAAACTCACTATTTACTAATAAAGACATCCATTTAAGGATAGTATCTGAGGGGAAAATATTTCTAACTTATTTAGACCTATTTCTTGTACTGGATTCTTGGCAGCTATTTTGGAGACTGCCTTCACTTAGCTAAAAAAGAAGAAAAAACAGGAAGTGGCATCAGAGGAAAGAGGAGAAAGGAAATTAGCCCAAGAGTGATAGTCTACACGTGATCTTGAAAAGGCAAGAGTGAAAAGAGAATCAAGTTGTACATTTGCCTATTGCCTCTCCCCCCAATGTAATGTTTTTTTTTGCTTGCCTTTAGTGCTTGGAGTCCAGCCCTTTGATTTTGAAGAATTACACCTCTCATACTTTTCTGTCTCTTTTCCTCATATGCTGGAAATCTGCTGCTAGTCTTCCTTGGCTAACAATAACCAGTATCCTTCTGTCCACAGAGAGGACCCCCAACAGGGACTGACCGAGTGAAGAAAGGTGGATCATATATGTGTCATAAGGTAATGACTAAAAGACCCTTTTTAGAAACAATTATCTATCTGATATTAGTACATACAGATTGTGATTTGTGTTGTCTTATAACTGGCCAATTAAACTACATTTCATAGCATACCTCTGAAGATAGTGACTTTAGAAGTTCTCCAGGGTGGACACTACTGGAAATAATGCTGAAACGACAAGCTGTTAATTCAAGTTCTCATTTATATTTGCTGAGATAACATATCAGGGGCCTACTAATTTTAGCTTGATGGTAATTTAGCTGTCCCACTTTTACATAGATAACAAGGAACCTGACAATCTTCTTTTTACTCCAGTGGCCATCCCACACGTTACACTTGGAATTTTAAAAATAATTTAGGCTTTGAATTTTTTCAAAAGGATGTCAGAGTGCTTTTTGAAGATGAAAGATAGATTACTCAGGCCTCCACAAGTACAGCTAAGATCAGAATTAGGTTGGCAGTGTGAATTCTAAATGCTTTCTGCAGCAGGGGAACAAAATGGACTGGAAGGGGAAAATTCAGTACAGTACAGACTAACAGGAAATTGTTCCTCAGAGAGAGAGACACGGGGGACGGGGACATATGATGGCTCGCAAGTACCCTTCTCAGCATGTTTAGAAAGTTAAAACATGCATAGTTGTTAAAACATATAATAACTCCCACTCAACATACTTCTTAGCCCAGTGCTACTTAACAGAAACTGGGAGCAGAAACTGCTTCCCTCATTGTTTGTCCAAACCTCTTAAAACAAGAAAGACATAAATATGTCTCCAGACTTCCTTTGCAGCCCCACAAAACTCTGAAAGGTTGATTTCAGCAGCAACTGAGAAATGCTTCATTAAAAACAAGCATTTTGCTTTAAAATGCAAGTGGCTTTGAATAATAATACTGTGCCATCAAATCAGTTCCAAATTAAGGCAAATCTACTCCCTTAGAAATTTTCTAGGTGCTGTTTACTCAGAAGTGGTTTGCTAGTCTCTTTGTCTGGTGGTACTCTAGGATCATGCATCTTGCTGAAAGCTAAATAGGCTGCTGGACATGGAAATACATATCTAGTTTTTAGGGTCAAGTGAACATAATTTTATATTCCTGAGCATCTAGTAAGTATTTTTAAAATTGATATTATTATTTACTGTTTCTCTGCTTTTCTGACAATTTTCCTGCTGCCGCACTGTTTTGTGGTTTTTTAAAAAGATTTATCTTAGGTGTTGAATTTTAAGCATTTTGTTGTCAGAGTTCATATACTTTGGAAAACTTTGTATTTGCAAGGTTGTATGTATTTAATGAAATGCAATCAAAATCTGGTTTTTCCAAGAGATTGATCAAGAGTCAAGCAGCTATTTATAACGGAAGTTAGAGTAGGTTATTACTGAAGGAGAAGAATATTTGGTATGTTGGATGTGTGCCTGAGATTTCTATAATTGATTCACACCCTCTCTCAATCCAATATCACCTGCACTGCTTTTTTAAAAAGGCTTTTCTTAAGAGTTGGTTTAGAGCCTTATGGTTACTACAGGAACATAAGAAGCTTCCTTATATACTAAGTAAGACCTTTGGCCCATCTAGCTTGGTACTGTTAATTCTGACTAGGAGCAAAGACTTGCCTTCACTGAAATTCCTTGATATTCCAGGATAGCCTTCCCTCCAAGTACAAAACAGGCATGGCCTAAATCTGATGAAATCAACATGCTCATGGTGTCACGGTGCTTCAAGTGCCTTTAGCTTGGAGTGTGATGGTTGGACTCAAGGCAGGTCAAAGTTATGTTCGTGGGTATGATGGCTGAAGCCAACATAATGCTAGTTAAACCTGGGAACTATGTGGACTAGATAGGTATCAGTGTAGCATCGTCTATCCATTTGAGTTTTCTAAAAGGAAATTTTTTTAGGCTAATAGGAAAGTATTTCTACAATATCCTGACTCATTTTTACTTCCATAAGTAGGTATGATGCCATCAAGACTTGGGCTGTGGTATTGTACTAGATAGAGATAGTGCTTCTTCTTCTTCCTCTTCCATCTCCTTGGTCATTGCTTGTCTTTGGTCATCTCCCCCCCCCCCCGCCCGCCCCGCACATTGGAGCTGATCCCTATATTATCAAGATTTATCCAAACTCAAGGCTGTGTTCATTTATATAATGAATGCCATCATGTTCAGAGCTATGTAATTCAATGAACCCTTCTGTTGACCCTTCATCTTCTCCTACTCAACATTGGATGCTACTCCAACATAAAAGGAAGTAGGAAACCTTCACTGAATGTTGATTTATTTGTGTTGCTAAGCACACTGTCTGGCCAACAGAGTTAACAGTGGATAAGAATATAAACCTTTTCAGCTATAATTTAGGACTGTAGTATATCCAGCAATCTGTAAAGAGCTAATGGATAAATTTAATAAGAAAAGATGCCGTCCTGTTAAAAAAAAATGCCAGGCAAACAGTGAAGTAGCTTGTCCTTGTATTGCTGTTCAGTTAATGCAAAAAAATTCAAGAAGTTGTAAAAGTGGTTTGAAATGACAATGTAGAGCAGGAGGCCGAACTACGGCCCTTGGGCTGGATCCAATCATCCGACCTGTGCTGCTCCTGGAAGCAGAAGTAAAACGCGCCCATGCATGCACAAAACGGTGCCATAAATGTATCTGCTGCATCATTTTGCACATGCAGGGCTCGTTTTACTTCTGCTTCCAGTGGGAGGAACCACGTGACCAGCCCACTACCTGAAAAATTTGGTCATCCCTGATGTAGAGAAATGGATTCTCTCCCCCCCCCCTTTTCTTTTTTAAAAGAAAGTGCTACAAGCTTGGCAATAAGTAATTGCTTTGAAACACTTCTTGCTTCACATGCACCTTCCTCCTGAGAATTTAGCTAATTCCCAAAGTCAAGTACAGCAGAGTTGTTAGAAACATCCCAAGTAAGCCAAAGCAATGTTCCCAATTTCATTTATTCTACTTTAAAATTCATTTTACTGTGTATCCTCTCGCCTTGGATACTTCAGAGGCTTTATTTGTTGCGTTGTTTAAAGTTTTCATGTGTAACTCACCTCCCATAAGAATGTCACATTTTCCATATTGAGATCACATGATCCAGATAGATTTTATTTTTAGTTGAAATCAATGCCACACACCTCAATTAGCAGATGTAATAAAATTAACAAAATAACAGTTTTCTTTACAGATGAGTAATATGGCCCATTTTAGAGGCTGCTAGAGATGGAAGAGGCTTTCTGTTACAATATAATTAAAAAGTTTTCTGTCTCCCCCAGTAATAGTGTTCTTCTTTTTTGTTTTGTACTTAAACAATAAGCAGAAAAAACACAATACTATACAAATAAAAAATATAATGACATAAAAAAGAAGAAAGAGAATGTCTTTAATACAGGGTGTATATCTAAATAATATGGTCTTGAGTAAAAATGAAAAATTTCTCTGATATTGCCTATCCCCAAGGTGTACATACAGGTATGTTAATTGAAACTAAATGTACTCCACAGATTAATGACTCCTCCAGCTTTTATTTGATTGGTTCAGAAGAAAACTGATTGGCAACCTTACAAACCAATCAGAATTAATCCCCCTTGAGTTCCACCTCAAAATCTTTCTTGCTAAACACCCTATAAAAGAAAGTACTCTGTTCACACATTTTTCCAAATGTACAGGCAGCGCAAGTGAAAACTTTTTCTTTGGAGATATAGAGTTTACTGGGATCTCAATAGATCAATGATGGTGAATTTTGGCACTCCAGGTGTTCTTTGACTTCAATTAACAGAAGCCCAAGTCAGCACACCTACCATTCAGGGCTTCTGGGAATTGAAGTTCAAGAACAGCTGGAGTGCCAAGGTTCGCCATCACTGCAATAGATGCCTGGCTTCTGTCATTACCTCTAGTTGTATTTTTGGTTCCTCACAAATTTGTTGTCTCCTTTTTTTAGCATGAAGTGCCAGGTATTTTTTTAAAGAAACTTTGTTTTTTAAATAAAACAATGTTGGGCCTGTTGAGACCTACAACTTCTGGATAGTTCCAGAATTTGAATGGCAGTTTAAAGGCAAGAAGGAAGGGGGTCACCACTTCAAGTTTGTTGGAGAATGGGGTGAGGGGTGTGTGTGAATTGAATAACGATCTGCCAGGACCAGTCAGAAACTTTGAGAGGGAGAAATTAATTAATAAAAAAGAAAAAGAAAAGACCTCAGCAACTCAGAAGCCTTTTCGGAAAAGATGGTTATGAAATGAAAGTGTTTTGTGGATGATGGCTGTCATCTATGATTCAGTGTATAATTTTTGCCCATCCTTGTTATACTGTATCAGACTAATTGCATCTCTACACCGACTGGCAATTGATGAAAGCCCAGGGCAAAACAATGTAGTTTTTCCCTTCAAGGAAAGATATTTCAGATAATTAAATACAGATGCTCCTGCAGAAATATCAGGACCTCACTGCTCAAAGTCACCTTAATTTAAATACACTTTTCAGGCTATGCTATCTTCAAGCTCAGCTTGAATGCAGAAGGAAAGTGAGTGACCTGTACTGATGGCCGATTGGGTGTAATGGGGAAGGTCATCTTGATGTCATGCTACTGACTGTATTAATTTCATCAGTTAGATAAGAGGGTATTTGGCTTTTCAGGATGATGGAGTGCTAAAACTGAACAGAGGACTCTTGTCTGATTTGGTCTCTTGTCTGATTTGGCCACAAATTAATAATGGGAGAGATTGGCAACCCTCATCCAATCATGGACTGGAAATTGTAACTAACTGAAATATTTTGGGCTTCAGCTCAGACCAATATGGCCAGTTTCATTTAATAAATTAAGACTAGAGTTGCCATCTGCCAGATATGAAAGATATTGATAACCCTGCGGTGCGTGCCTTTCTCTGTGATCGCTATTTTGTGTTGCGTACCTGCAACTTGGTTCTGTTCTGTGAACTTGGGATTCCTTGTACAATTGTTAACACACATCCCTGTTTATATATCTGTTGAATGGTATATAGGATAGGGATATAAACATTTATAGTCTTATAAATTCCAGAACTACTACACTAATGGTGGGCTAGAAGATACATTAGGACATGCAATGAGTACAGGAGGGTCAATTTAAAAAGGATGCTGTGCCTTATGTGAGGGTGAGAGTTTTTTCCTACCCTAAAGCCATAATTGGATAAAATCCATAGTTTGAGATTTCACGGTGCAATAGGCAGTTACAAGATTGTGGAATAAAAATCTTTGTTTCCATAATTGTCATGTGGATATCAAGAAAGGCTTCTCATTTTCTAAAATCTTTTTGTAGGATAGATTTAGAAATGTTAGTGCTCATCTCTTAACTACAGATGTATGGTTGGGCACATGACGTACAGATACAGATTAAATATTTTTTTCTTACTGGTCCCCCCCATCTTGCATAGATGTTGCCAGAGTACACCAGTAAAGGATTACAAGACACAGTGATGTCCATGGCAGCAGAGATCCTATCCTTCTCATATAGCTGCAGCTATCAAATGAAAAAGCAGGCCCCCCCGAAGGAGGCTAAAAGAACTGCTAGAGTATCTCAAGCAGTGTCAGAATAAATTTGGGAAATGGGCATAGAAAATACATACTTGTGGATGTTAGGAATGCAGAGCAAACCCTTGAGATCCAAGGGTGTGTCAGCAAAAATTCAAGGACATGGTGGATAACACAGCAACCCAAGCAGAGACTCTATGTTGTGCAAAGAGTTATTTTACTAGTGGCAAAATCAAAGGTTCAAATGTTTTCCAGTATATACAATAATAAAAGAAGAAGTTTTAAAGGCAAACAAGGCAATCTTTTCCTCTTCTTACCAATCAGTTCAGTCACTGAAGAAAACAGTTCAAGTGTAATAGTCCGTAGTAAAAGCAAAGTAACGAAGCAGTAATCCGTAGGCTTGTGTCAGCATTCAGCTACGGCTTCTCAGCAGTCTTTCAGTAGTTCAGCTTCCAGCAGTCTTTCCAGGATAGCAGCTCCTCAGCAGTGAGCCTTCAGCATTTGAACATTCAGCTAAAGTTACTGTGGCTGAGACCTTACTTTTAAGCACATTGCTTAGAGTCTAATGAGCTAGCGAAGTCAACCTGCTTTGTCATACACACAGTACCCTTAAAGCAATATAGCAGACGTAGATCATCCTGCCCAATATGTTAGGCGAAGACTTATGTTCTAACAGTGGAGGACATTAAAATAAATGTAACTAAAAAAGAAAAAAATTGGTCATGGCAAAAATGAAAGATTTTGAGAACTGTAGTCTGTGAAGATCTATGCATATTAAAGGTGTTGCTTTAATGCTGTTTCAACTCCAGAGGCTGAGAGTTGTGTGAAAGATGGGTCTGATCTGAATAAGCAAAGGTCTTCCTCAGTTGCTGCTGCTTCTGGCTTTGTTAGGGAGTGGGATAGGGGTCCTATAATTTATATTCCCAGTAAGAGGTTTCCCATGGCCAAAATTATAGCATGGGAGGGATTCAGATCAGTGACTACTTGAATTCAACATTGTGGAAAATCTGGATGCTGTTCAGTCTTCTTCCATGTCTAGGCCTTATGTTAACATGGTTGTAAAGCTGGAAAACATAGTTGTACTTGTTTTAATGATTTCCAATAATATTTCTATAAGTTAAAAATTAATGTGAGGAAACACTATGAAGTCTTTTTATGCCAGTTATGCTCAATAAGACATGGCTATTTCCTTTCTTGTCCCCGAGAAGCTCACTATTAAGGCAATCTATTAGGTGGGATGTAGGATGAAGTATGAAGTATATATCTCTTTATTTATCACAGTTGGATACTACTGTATTTGAAAATTTCAGCCAAAGCATTTCTTGGGTATCTTTAGTTCACTGTAGCAAAACTAGAGAATGTCTCCCTTGGGGATATTTTAGTAAATATTGCACTTAGCCATTGGTGAAATACAATGACAAGTTCACCTAATAAATGGAGACACTTTGATAGGCATCTGTGGGTAACCTGCTGATTTCCTTCTCAGTCCTACTGCTATAGGTATCGATGTGCAGCTCGCAGCCAAAACACTCCTGACAGCTCTGCTTCAAACCTGGGCTTCCGCTGTGCAGCGGACACTCTCCCCGACTACTTAAAGTGACAAACCTGACAGCTTCAGAGGACCTATTACAACTCACCAAGGCCTTAATGAAGAGAGAGCAACTCAGCCATCGATGTCTTATTTCTCCCTATACCCCCAAAAGAAAAGAAAGACTCTAGAAGTGAAGACATTAAAACGATTTGAACTGAGAATAGCGAAATCATGGCCCTAAATCATGTGCTGAAATTATTGTTGTTGTTAATTTCTTCTTGGGGCCTTTCTTCATAGTTATAACACATGCTGAGGAGATGAGATTACTCAAGAGAGGTGTCTGGACTACTTGAATGTTACCTCTTTGAACTCATGTTGGGCACCAGCGACAAATTCAGAGTCCCTCATCCCACTCACCTAAAAACCCAATATTTATTGAAATCAGGCCGAAGACTGCAGTCTTTTCCTCTCCTCCTCTTGGAAAGAACCTGCTTAGGAAGGGCCAGATGAGTGATTGCCTATAACCTCTGCTTCTCCTACAAAGTCACCTTTGATAGGATGACAGGAGGTGGATGGTAAATGAAAGCTGTAGGAGTATGAACTTTTCAATCATCAATGCTGCTTTCTCAGGTCCTTCCTCAGGGTAATAGGGTATTAAAAGATCAGCAGATTGCAGAAGATAGAGATTGGTGAGAGCCTTATTTGTGACAACCCAGGGCCTTCTGGGCCTGATCAGGTGAGGATAATGATTATTATATATTTCAAAGTAATTACTTCATAGTTGAATTAAAATTTAAACTGCAGAACCCTTCATTTGCCCCCCCCCCAAATAATAATAATAATAATAATAATAATAATATATGAACTGGGATGGCTAACTCAAACTACTTCTCATTCTTAACTGTCAACCTCTGGCACCTTCTGGATAAGAGGCATCTAGAAAATGTGTCACATGTGGTGAACCAAAGCTACATTTGCATTTTTACAAGGTGCTTCTCAGTTGTGTATGCTAATGAGTATCCTTTAGGAATACAGCAAAGATGTTTCTCCAAACACTGGCTCATGAATAGTTTTCACATCAAAAATAAAAATACTAGGTTTGTTGTTGTTGTTTTTGGTTTGTTGTTTTTTTGGGGGGGAGGGGGGGAATGAGTTAACTGTACGACATACCAGTATTGTGAACTAGTGAACTACATCTTGTACCTCTGGGTCAGGAGTATTCAACCTTGTGCCTGCTAGATATCTTTGACAACAGCTCTCATAACCCTCAGCAGGTCAAATGGTAGAAGAATGTGAGGGCCACAGCACAAAACATCAGGAGTCTTGCCCCTTCGTACTGGTTTGAGAAATAGTTATGTGCTGACAAGTTATATCATACAATGACCATAATAGGGCTTTCCAGGTAAGTTTGATATTTGAGGAGTGGCTTTATCAGTTCCACTCATCCCAGAGTGTTTCCATTGCCATATATGGATGCAAAACCTGGCCTCCAGAATCCTAGTCCTTCACGCTATCTGTGAGAAGTAATAAAATGCCACCAAAGTGTACAGCCTTGCTGGAACTTCTATTTTGTAAGAACTCTTACATTCAGGCAAAAGTATGAATAAAATGAGTTAGGCAGTATGACTGCCTAACCTAACTATTACATAGGACTTTGTAATCATTTGAATTAAGCACCTGTAAATGATATGCAATCTAGCACATTGTAAGTTTCCATTTTCTTATATAAGGAACTCATCATTTTAATTCATCTGACTAGAGTAGTATATTTTTTTCTTGCCTAACAGTTCAATTATTTACCTCCCTATTTAGAGAAAGAAACTTTCCAATGTTTTCCCACAAAGACCTGGCAAAAGGAAGCAATAAACAGGCCAGAAATTGGGAAAACAAACAGGAGTTTCTTTAATCATCTGCAGGCTGTTTTGTAGCAGTTGCACAGGTCAAGGGTGCTGTGGTTTAAAGGAGGAAGCAACAAGCTTATCTGATTGAACAAAGCGTACAAAGTTGTTAACGCTCTCCTTTATTATTATTATTTTTCTAAATGATCTTGCCCTCTCCTTTGATGATGATTAATATCATTACCAAAATTGGCCCAAAAGAATATAGCAATTTCCCCCCCCCCCCAGATGATTCAGTACTTTTGTCCTGGTCCAGAATTGGTCTCTAATGATCTTTAAATGCATTTTCTAAGCATTATAAACTTAACAACCTTAGAAATAAACCATCAGAAATTGGAGATTTTAATTTTCTCTAAGAGCAATTGATTATGTAAATATAGCTGAACTACAGTGGTACCTCATACAACGATTTTAATCTATTCCATGGGGTTTGTCGTACGAAACATTTGCTATACGATGCATGCATCGTATAGCGATTTTTCCTATGGGATATATCGTACAACGATTATTATTTTTTTGCTAAGTGGTTTTTCCCATTGAAAAATTGTTGTATGATTTTTTTTCCATGTGGAAAATTGTTATGTGGGCCGCCATTTCCCCCAAAACCTAATTGTTATGCAATTTCATTGCTATACGGGGCGATTGTTGTATGAGGTTCCACTGTATTAGAAGGTAGGGAGCTTGAACCGATAAAGCACCTTCCCCACTTAAATTTGATGAAAAGATCACTTCTATTTTGATGACATCAGCAAGATCGCATTTTGTGCAAAACAAAAGTGCTGACACAAGCAATTGTTAAATTCTATAACACAAAATGAGGTTATTATGCTCCAGGAGCATTATTAGCATTTAACAGTGATGTTATATGGTATGCAGTATGATAAAAGGTTCAGAGAAACTTGATAAACCCCCTCTTCTTAAGGAGGTTAATTAATATCCCACAATGTGAGTGTCATTTTATGGGAAGGATATGCCCAGTCTTCTGTGGAGCTGAGAGCATAGAAACAGGTCTTTGAATCTTTGAGAGCTCTTTTCTTGCCTTACTATGGAAAGATTCTTTTAGATCCTCCTGGCAGAAAATAGCAAGCTGGAAGGCCTGTGTTTATAAGAATGATTATTGTGGGTGAAAGCGAATCAAGATTATATACAAGAAAGCAGATGTGCCAAATAGATCTGGCCAATATTTAAATCAAGGAGTCAGCAGAAAATAATATGAATCTGACTGTTCCAGTCCATGAGCATTTCTGTACTTGTAACTGCAGTCATCTGCTAAAATAATTCTACCACGTCTTTCTGTAACCTGGATGTATAGGTGGTCTTGCTGCCAAAATGACTAGTTTTGTGCTGTCTAAAGATTCGTTGCTTCCAACCCCATTATGGCTCTGTTCAATAGCAAACTCAGTTTTATGTATGATGAAGGTTTGGCTTTCCTTCCCATATATTGACAAATGCTTCTCTTTAGATATGAGAAGCTAATTGGATACAATCCACAGGAATCTACTACTAGCACTGTCTGTTTCCAAGGATAACACTTTTTAAAAGTGAACTAAGGCACAGTTTTGTGTTTGAGAGTTCCTCCAATAGCTCAGAGCAATTACTTGCTTTGATTTACTTATGCCCAGAATTCTAGCCATTACAATCTATGGCAGGGGTACCCAACCTATAGCCCCCGGACCAAATTCATCTGGCCTCCTGGGCCAAAGTACCACAGACACCAGAAGTATCCCAACATCACTGGAAGTGCTGAAATCGCTACGTTTTTGTGCTGAAATGCTGTGAAAATGTGGGAAAAAATTCAAAAATGACTCAAAAATGTTCCTCCCTTGCTCCCTCCTCCAAGGGAAGCAGCGGAGGTGGGAAAAATAACCAGAAATGCAGCGCAAATGCATGCGCCGCCACCACCAGGAAGAACCATGTGACCAGCCCCTCAGCTGACTGAGGGGGCGTAGTCAGTCCCCTGGTGGAAAAAGGTTGGGAACCCCTGATCTGTGGGATACTGAAATCCACTTGAGAACCGAGTCCACCTCAAAATGGTTGACAGCAGCTTCTGAGTCATTTTATTTAAAACTTGACTTAGCAATCAAAGCCAAGCAATCACACTTATATACCCACAGTACTTAGTGCACTCTCTGGGTGGTTCATTAGCATTTTGCCCCCAACATGCTGGATACTCATTTTACCCACCTCAGAAGGCTGAGTCAACCTTGAGACCTTGTCAGGATGGAACTCACAAACTTTTGGTTGCAGGACAACAGTTTAACCACTACGCCACCAAGGGCTCCTTAACTTGACTTCCAAGTTAAGAATGTTCTTAGGAACAAACAGGATTTTGTACTCTTCTACCTGTTGTGCAGTGGTTCATTTTTGTTTCTGTGCTGCCTTTTTGAATCAGTGTGAAAATAAAATAGTTACATTTTAGAAATCCCATATCTTCTAGCACTTTATCCAGTTGTGCTTATTCTAGTGATTTTGCTTTCTGCCTGTTTAGTTATCCATACCTGACGGCAATTCCTATTGTAATAACTGTTAGTCCATCTGCAAATGTAGCTAATTATGACAAAAAGCACCCGGCAAGATGTAGAGATGATGGGAACTTGAGGGGGAGGGGGTTATGTCAGAGAAAGTTGTTAAAATCATAATGAAGGGTGCTTGACTAATGAATCATCCCAAACCTTTTGATTGCACAAGCTGGCGTTCTGTAGTTATCAGCAAGCACTTTCCTGTTATTTGCTAATCTGATACCACAGAAAGAGACAAATCTTGTGGGGAAGTCTGTCTCATTGTGACTTCTCAGCTACAAATGTTGATTAGCTGCATTTTGGGGACATGGCAAGATACCCTCCTTCATCACTCATCTACACTTTCCAAGCGTAATCTGAAATCAGGGGACAGGGGGACACTTATATAGCTTGGTACTGTGTATTTTTACTCAGAACCAATATGTTTTGTTGAGCTTGCTCATAAAAAGACACACCGATTTTCAGGTTAAAATCACCAGTATTCTCATTGTAACAGTGAGAGTAGTGCCCATAAATATTCATTCATGCCAGGTTCTATACCTCTCCTGATCTGTTTATTGCTTAGGTTATTTTTTAAAACTAAATATTTTTTTTCAACTGGGAACTTGGAATATACCCAAATGAAGTGGTGGCAGCTACCACTGTTCCCCCTTCCCCCAAATTTGCCTTCTGGGAAATTGACGTTTTATATATATATCCATTATGGCAGCTATTTTATGAGAACAGATGGAATTGTTCGTCTTATAATACTTAAATAATTACATTGCTTTAATAGCATAGCAGTGCATTGGCCTCCACCCCTTTTCTCAGTTTTACAGATAACGTACTCTCATGATACCTTTAGATATAATTTAAAAGTCACAAAAGACAGATACTGGCTAAATTTATATAGCCGAGAATCAATTTAAATGTACTCTCCAGATACACTTTTTGCTTCTGAAAACAAATGGATTGAATGTATTCTCTTGTTTGCACATATGTAGAACTTGTGTGCATGAGTTAGGATGAAGGCAATTTACAAAAGCATCACATGTGAAGTATTCAAAGGCTGGTGGAGAGCCAGTTTCAAAGGAAAAGTAAATGTGCTCTGTGTTTTCACCTGAACTTTGCAAGTGCTATCCAAGATGCTCAACTCCATCTCCCAGATGGAATCAGTGCCTTGAATAGTTGCTATAAATCTAAAATCTGAAGCAGACTCACTGTCCCCATGAAATCAGTCTCCAGCTTCCTGTCTTAAAGTTCTCTGTGACAGATTAGAAGGAAACCCAATTTTCCTTCATTTTGCCTTATAATGTTTCTAGACAGTTCAAACACTTTTTTTCTGGTGCCTTTTTTTCTTTTCTCTTGTTTAATATTCCCCTGGTATGAAACAAAACAAAATGTTCCCTTCAAGCTCCTGTCATATGGCTGAACAAATCTCTTGTATATGACTGAAGTCTCTCAAATGTATTAGCAAGCCTTGTTCTTGGGCCTTGCTACATGTCTGTAAAATGAGGACATAAAGAAGCTTGGGATGGGATGGCTATAGCACTCTGCATTTGTCGAGCATGTTTAATCTCTTGCTGTAATGCCTGTCAGTTGCAATGTTTATTATAAAGGTCTAGGGATAAACATATAGTATAGCTTGCAGCTAGTTCTGTGATGCCCAGAATACTAAGAAGATACCAGCAAGAGTGGCTCATGCTGGCTTGAAATCCAGCAGCATCAAACAGCTAGAGTAAGCCCACTGAATCAGTAGAGACTTGATAACTCAACTCTATAATTTCCACTGATTCAATGGGCCTACTCTAGCTGTGCTTACTAGTGGACCAGAAGACCGTGTAGACCTCTGGGTGATTTGCAGTAGTTGGACAAGGGATGCTGACTCCCAGGGGTTTAAAAGGACTTTCCCTTTTAAAGTTATTAATATTTGGCTGCTGAAAGGAGAAAAACTTGGGAGGTCAAAAGGAACAAACTCTTGTGAGCTCTTTTTAGTTCTGCTGCTTCTGCAAACAAAACCTCTATGCTCAATGCGTCTTCTTGAGGTGCCCTGTTCTAATCGAAATTTGATGGATCCTGGAGTTTTGAAAAAACAAAACTGGACCTGACAAACCTGAAGTGTTGCAACCATTCAAAATGACACCATTTTAAGATCATGGAATACTGAAATTCATACAGAACCTCTTTCAATAGAATGAGATGTTCTGGTCAAGTGCAAGTAAATACTCATCAAAGTATGGTGTGGTTATTTATTGCTATGCCTATTCAAGGTAAATGTACATTCTGGTACCAGTTAAGAAACCAGGAATGCAGAACATGGTACATCTCAGTGAGTTAGAAGACAGAGATAATGGCATTAGTGTTATTCCATGACTGATGTCAGAAGGTGGGGCAGGATAGATCACTTCAGTTCCAAAAGTGGGGAGGGGAAACCTAATGTGAGGATTACGTGTGAAAGAAGTGCTGCTTTTACCACCTTTTTATTCTGCTGTGATATTTTGCTTCTCTCAGCTCAGCAGAAACTATGGGTGGTAGCTATAATCCTTGATGACTTTTTCACTCCTGTCCAATTTTATCATACCTCTATAATACCACTTAGTGATCCTTATTGTGTCATAATCATTAGAAAACATAAATATAGCAGTAACACAATAAGTAGCAGGTGTGAAAGTTTTACTTTTTTAGTTATATGACTGTTCTCTCACAGTCCTGCACTTGGACAATACCCACCCAACTCTCAGAAAAAAGCCTTCAGACCTGTTTCAGCAGTGTGGAAGCTTAGGGTGCTTGTGACTATCTCAAAAGACAGGAGCCAGCCCCTGAACAAATGTGGTCCCCTGTTTCCCCGAATATAAAACACTGTCTTATATTTTTAAAAACTCCAAAATTAGCACAAGGTCTTATTTTCAGGGGATGTCTTATTTTTCCATGAAGAAGAATACAGTACACATTTATTGCTGGGAAAAAAGGAAATTTATTACCTGGATATGGCACAGGTCATCACAAACCAGAAAAACTATCACAAACAAGAAAAACATGTACCGTATAACAATCTACGCTCTCACCAGGGGGAAACTTCCCTTGGTTGTGAGCGGGGAGGCAATCGAGACTCCGATGCAGCAGGTCTGCTTATGGGCCACGCCGGCCCGCCTTACAGCTGAGGCCAGTCTCGATCGCGCTTCCACACTCACAACCAAGAGAAGCGTCCCTTGGTTGTGAGTGGGGAAGCGCGATCGAGATTGGCCTCAGCTGTGAGGCGGCCGGCGTGGCTCATAAGGAGACCTGCTGCGTCGTAGTCTCGATCCCGCTCTCACCAGGGGAAACTTCTCTTGGTTGTGAGCAGGGAGGCAATCAAGACTCCGATGCAGCAAGTCTTCTTATGGGCCACGCCGGCCGCCTTACAGCTCGTCCTTCTCTTTCGTCCTGGACACTGGAAGCAGGAAGTGGCATGCGATCGGAGATACAGCAAATTCCCAGGAGGTAAGGAGGTCTTATTTTTGGATGGGGCTTTATATTTTAAATGCAGGGAAAAAAAGGGGGGTGTCCTATTATGGGAGGAGGTCCTATATTCGTGGAAACACGGTCTTTACAATCCCTTAATACTATGGTCAAATATACTTTAACCTGGATTTCTGCATTGAGCAGGGGATTAGCAGTGTTTCCCAACACTTCCAAGAAGCCTAAGTCAATTCTCCAAAGCACTGATTAGCAATGTACTGACTTAGGCTTCTGGAAGTTGAGGTCCCCATGTAGGGCCTGGGCCCCACATTGGGAAACACTAGATTAGACTCAATGACTTCCTATGCCAGTGGTGGTGAACCTATGGCACATGTGCCAGAGGGGCCACCCAGCTCTGTGTGGACATGTGAACTCCTCCATCTCTCACTCCTAGTCTTTCAGCAATTTGCTGCCAAACTACCCCCTTTCCCCCCCTCACATGCTCCGGCCTCTCTTCCTTTTAAATCTCTCTTCTGCTTTTTTGCTGCGAGAGCATTTGTTGCTGGTGTCCTTTCTGCCTGTCTCAAAACCCTCTCCTGGACCAGTTGCTTTTGAAGGCATGAAAGCCAGCGGCTGTGGGGAAATAAAGACCACCCTCTACCAGAACTAGTCAGGATGGAAGGCATGACAGCAAGCCCATACGCCTCATTAAACTTATATACAGAATAATTTGGTGTGCTAAATTCAGAACATAAGTGGCTTTAATAAATAGTTAACCTATTTGTTGTGCACATTATATTCTGAGCCAGTCTGGGGTGGGGAAAGATTGCAGTTTCTTAAGTGCTATGTTGTGAACATTCCTCTTGAAAATGGAAAATGGACCTCCCGAGAAGTGATTACTGCTTGAAGTATCAGGCTCCAAATGGATACAGAAAAACAATAGTCTTATGCAAATTTGTTAAATGAAAGGGAAAAACCAATGGTGCCTGAAAAGGCAAAAGTAGCTGCACTGTTGTGATAAGATTAGCTCATTCCTTCATCTGTCAACTGTAGCCAATGGTTTTCTCAAACCTGTCTTGATAGATTGAGTAACTTTCCGCTAGACAACTAGAAATAAGTACAACACCCATAATTTCAATATATCACACTCACATTCATTTTCCTTATCCTGTTTTTTTAATTGTTTCCCCGGTACAAGCTTTTGAGTTCCTGACTATGAAACTTCCTTTTACTTCTTGGAATATAGAGTTTCTCCAAATTTATTGTGGCACTCAGAGGATTTTTTTTAAAAATGCAGCTTCTCTTGCTAGGAATTTTTTTTCTCAGATTAAATCTGAAATATTAAATCACATAGACAGTCTCCACAGTTTCAAAGCCACCACCAGAATTTCGTCATTCAGGCATTTCCCTTTGGAGATGAAAGTCCTAACTTTCTACCACATGGTATGTTCTGCATATAGGTTGAACAGATAAAATAATAAAGAGAACAAGATAAAATGCATCCTTGTCTGACACCTCTGTCTATAGGAAACCATTATTTTCTCTCTATATATTATTTATTTATTTATTTGTCACATTTGTATTGCCGCCCACTTGGCAAGTGACTCTGGGCGGCGCACAACAATTACATTATGAACTACATATATCCCACTAGAGAACTATAAAAAAATCTTAAAACCAGTAAAAACCCCAATTAAAAATACAATAAAAAATTAGCCCGAAAGTATGAATTAGATTATATAGAGTTTAGAAATTGGAAGGGCGAATTATTTTTAGGTGAAATAAGAACTAATCCCCAATTTTGTAATTTTTCTTTAAAGAATATATTCAGAATATGGAAAGGATTAAAACCTATATTATCTCCAAATTCTTCGCCCATAATGGAAATTTTAGACCAACAAAATTGTCCTTTAGAGGTAATAATAAGTACA
The DNA here is from genome assembly GCA_035047345.1 of Bradypodion ventrale. Classification (NCBI taxonomy): domain Eukaryota; kingdom Metazoa; phylum Chordata; class Lepidosauria; order Squamata; family Chamaeleonidae; genus Bradypodion; species Bradypodion ventrale. The sequence continues at coordinate 310,155,490 of JAWDJE010000002.1, forward strand.
AGAGAAATTTTAACACGCAAAAAAGCTCTGTTAATCACGGATTGGATTGATAATTGTAATACCATCTTCCAAAGAAAAAGTATTTATGCGGAGTTAGGCTTAAACTGGTTGCAAGAACTACAGATGGAGGCGTGGAATAGAAAGATGAGGGAAAACAATACAACAAATCGGGCATCAACCCCCTTTGAAAATCTGACTCTTGAAGTAAGGAATGGTAAAAAGAATTTAAAAGGTTTAGTGGGAAAGATTTATCAGTTGCTAATTTCTAGTGAAGATACTCAGCACTGGCTTAAAAAAACTTGGGAGGAGGATTTGGGAATCATAATAAAAGATGAGAACTGGAAAAAGAAATGGACCCATAGAAGTATGAAATCACTTTCAATAAAGGAAAAAGAACATAATTGTAAAGTACTTTGGAGGTGGTATCTCACTCCAGCCAAATTACATTTAATAAATAATAAAAACTCTGATTTATGCTGGAGATGTAATAAAGGAAAAGGGACTTACATTCATATGTGGTGGCTGTGTGATAAAATGAGGAATTTCTGGGCTGTTATAGAAGAAGAATTGAATAAAATATTAAAAATAACAATAGTGCTAAGTCCAAAGATAGTATTACTAGGTGAAGTGGATGATTTACATCTGGAAAATAATAAAAAAAGAATTATTGTTATCTTTATTGATGGTAGCCAGACAGCTAATTGCCAAGGAATGGAAGAGTGGAAATAATATTAATAAAGTTAGATTGTACGCAGATGTTTGGCAATTGGCTCTCAATGAGAAATTAACTATCCAAGTTCACCAGAAAAAGGGGTTACCAATAAAGACACCATTTTGGGAGATTTGGGGTCCCTTTGTCAACTTCGCTTTATTAGGTGATAACAAGTTTAACCCAAGCCCTGACATGATCCAATTTTGGAAACAGATTTGAGGGTAAATGGTCAAGAAACCCCTGCCGACATCCCCCGACAGAGCACAGGTGGTCGGGTTATATTGTTTTATTGCTTTAGGTATTTTTTATAATGTATAGATTTGTTACTGTATTATTTTTTGTATTATTTTCATTATTTGTTTTTGTATTATTTCAGTTCTTAATAAAAGTTTATTTTTTTTAAAAAAAATTAGCCCGACAACTAAAAAGAGCGAGGGAGCGATATTACTATATCAGCCAGCAGGTGGGGGTCACAGCATCCCCAGTGCCCCACACCTGCTTTGCCAGTCAGGTTTTTAGTTCTTTCCTGAAGGGTAGCAACTCCGTCTGGAGTCGTAGCTCAATTGGCAGGAGGTTCCATAGGGCCGGAGCAGACACACAGAAGGACCTCCTTCTGGTGCTAGAGAGGCAAGTCTCTCTGGCAGATGGCACAATAAGAGAGCCTCTCCAGTCTGCTCTGGTGGGACGGAGAGATGTTCTCGGGGTGATGCAGTCTCTTAATTATCTTGGCCCACTACCATGTAGGGCTTTAAAGGTCATTACCAGCACCTTGAATTGCACCTGGAGGCACACTGGTAACCAGTGAAGCTCCCGAAGCAGTGGTGAGGCAAAGGCATAATAGCACATATACTTTAATGAGAATTTTACTTCCTAAAAATAAACGTCTGCCCTATTCGTAACAGTCTTATACTTAAAAGGAGCATTTCTGCTAACAAGCATTTCCATTCATTTGAATAAACTATTCATTTGAATAGTTAGTACCAACATCAGACTATTACTTCTACGGATCCTCTACACCAGATTAGGGCTTTGATTCCCAACTTTCCCTTTCTGGAAAAGAAATAATCTATTTAGATAAGACTTGGCTGAACAGCACAGTAAAGCAAATAAGGAAACAAAATATCAGTGTTAGGAAGGTCAAATTTAATTGCATTCCAACATTATTTCCAGTGAAAGCAGGAAAGGGGCCAAGACAAGGTATGGAAGAACTCTGGCTCGTCTTCTGAAAAATCAATTCTCAGGGACATCACTTGATAGCAAATTTATTTTGACTGATGCAGTCAAGAAATGTTTTACCTAAAACAGGATATTTCAAATACAGTACCTGCTTATGCTAGCTTGTAGATAATACACACACATTACTATTTTTGGAAATTTAGCAGCAATGGAGCTCTTCTATGAAAGGGCTTTTTCTCCCTTCTCCCTGGTCTCCACTGAGTAGAATGTTAGGGGGGAAAGTAATCATTTTTGCAAAGCTCCAATCTGATCATTTGGCTAAAAGTTCTGAGATCTGACTGGCTTGCAAAGATTCAGGCTGCAAATGGCAAGAAGGCTGAAATTGCTCACCCTTGCTTTAAAAGTGACAATAGTGTTGAGTGTGCTTTCACAATGTTTCTTGATCACTGATATCTTTGCAGAATAAAGAACTATCATAAGGTAAGAGTCCTGAACACAGGGTGGCTCCACAGTAACATGGCTTCTTTGATTCTTCACCTTGCTCAAGCCTGCCCTGATCTGTTATGGGTAAGTAATTATGATACCTTCCAGAATAATCATAGGTAAGTTCTTCACCTTCACAAATATCACAGTCAGCAAACAATGCCAGCTTAGGCACCATTGAGTCTACTCGGACAGGGACCATGAACAGGTTTGGTTCACAGGAGTGGTTCAGGAACCGCCCCATGTTACCAATGTATGTGGGATCCACATATGTCTCCATGGTTCGTCCATCCCACAAGTGTTCCCTTAATGCTATAATGTAATTTTGATCACTTGCTGTCTGTAACTGCATCCTTCTACGTGCTTCTCCAAAGCCTAGGATTTCTCCAGCGTACTCGCACACAAACCTTCCTTTAGGTATGCATTCCAGAGTACGAACACCCCATCCTTTCTTCGCAGTCTTGAAGACTTCAAGTCTGAATTGCAGACCTCTTTGTATCACTCTGTTTTGGCACAACTCTCCGCACTGACACATAGTGTTGCATTCAAAAATAGGCTTTGAAAAACCCAGTTCGTTTCCTTCATTGTTAATGCATGAATTGTTATAATTTTTTCCATAATGAAGACATGAACACTTGGAGACCTGGCACGAAGCAGAATAGCAGTTGCATCCAGGAAAGGAGATCTCAGATGGGTGCAGCGTGCCTCCCTTTCCAGCCACATGATCGGGACTATACTGCAAAAGAGAAAAAAGAGAGTGATAAATGAATGGCAGCAAATGAATGACTCAATTATAAGGAGAATGCAATTATAAAATTATATTGTCCTTCTTGTGACATATCAGAATCCGAATATAGGCAATCCTCAAGGCGATCAGCCATGAAAACTGTCCTAAGAATATAATGCAATGGCCTTTCATATGCCTTCTGCATCGCAGCATGACCCCCATACCACTGATTCAGCTCTACAAGTCACTTTCTGGCCTGGAGTCCTTTTGGCATGCAAAATCCTCCTCAGCCCCAGGCCAGTATTGATAAAGCTGCTGCCCTCCATCAAGATGGATTCAAGTGGGATTTAATCCACTTGGGGACCATCACCTTTCCCTGTGGACTTCACCACTCAAGGCTGTTAGTCCTCACAATTGTCCGGTTAGTTAAGCGTCGCCTGATGATTGGTGCTGAGTCGCTGGCAGTATAGTCTATTACCAAAGTAGGATACCCTGGCCAGATTGGCATATTGTCCTTATAACTTCTGGAATATGTAGCAACATGTGAAGTCTTATGTCACCCAATATTCTAAATGTGCAATTACAAATGCAATTATATAGTGTTCTAAATATTAGGAAGTAATGTTCACAATAAATTGACATAATTTTAACATCAAGTTTCAACTACTAGTTGGTCATGTCCCACATCATTCCATTAAGAAAGATGGAAATTCTATTTTGAAGAAGAGTTGATTGCTCTACGAAGAGTTCCTGCTTTGATTTTGGGCTGGGTGTGATTCATGCAGAACAGGACAAAGTTATGAACAACTCAAAATCAAAAGCAGGATTTTTTTGGTCAGTGACAATTTGATGGTGGCAGTAACTTTAAGCACACTGTGTTGAAAAAGATACACAACAGATTTTCATCTATCACCAGTTGTTATTTCTAGTGTTTTGTTTCTTATTCTGATTCAGGGACTGCGGTGGCTCAGTGGTTAAGACACTGAACTTGACGTTTGGAAGGTCAGCAGTTCGAGACCCAAGTACTGCATGATGGAGTGAGCTCCTGCCAACCTAGCAATTTGAAAGCAAGAAATTGCAAGTTGAGAAACAGGTACCACTTTGGTGGGAAGGTAAACAACATACTGTGTCTACTCATGCCTGCCACATGACCACAGAAACGTCTGCAGATGTAGACAGCGCTGACTCTATGGATGTAAGCAGAGATGAGCACTGAACCCTTGAGTCGGATATGACTGGTTTTTGAGCAAAGATCTGGATCTTAAGATACAACCAACTAAGCCTTCAAAAAAAAGCATGCCCTTATAATACATGTATGTGTCATTTGCTTATTGTCTGGGTAACAATTTCAATATAATAGTGTTCATTTTTAAAATGGATTGAGATGTGACAATAAGGGGGATAAATACAGGGCAATATGGACAGCCGAGATGGAATATGTTGTTTGTGTTATGCTAAAACTAGAAAAATTAAGTCTAAAAAGAAAGACTGAATAAAAATAGTAAATTTTAAGAATAAGAATAGAATGAAACGATGAAGTAAATTTTATGTACATTTTAAAACCAATACCAGTTTGCTGTTTGTTTATTTATTATATATTTATAGACCATCTGTTCCTGTTCCAAAGCAAGGACAAAATTATCTTGCCAGCCCACTGAAATCTTAAACTTCCAATTTTATCTAAAGGAATCAGCCACGATTCAATATATTTTGAATGAGGAATACAACCTTTAAGAAAAGAATGAAAACATGAAAGACAGGTGCTATTTGTTAATGTAAAAACAAAACAAAAAGAAGCAGATGGTGGAAGATAAAATCAGACATATTTCAACCTGAACAATCATAGTTATGAGAGACTATGCACTGTTGTAACAGAGAAATACTTAAATAATCCTGACTCCATAAAATAATTCAAATCTAAAGATTAATCCATCCAAGATGTTAAATAAAATCAAATAATCTCAAGTGAGTTGACTTTGGGGCATTTTTGTTAACAGCTCAACAAAAACACTGATGAAATAAATAAAAGAGCTGAAAATTGCACCTTGTGTCATAAGTTTTCCTTTTCCACATTAGTTTTTTTAAAAGCATGAAGTATCACTTGCCTATCCTGTATGTGTTTCAGAGAGATCGATCCTCCTGCATTTAATGGGATTTACAGTCCAACAATGTACCAAGAAATATAACTAATACTTTTCTATAAACTGTATGACATGAATGGTAGAGAAGTACAATGGTACCTTGGATAAAATCCGATTCGGATAAAGTCAGATTCGGATAAAGTTGCGGTTTTCATGCACACGTGATGCATCGCATAAAGTCCAAAACCGCTAAAAGTTGGACGTTATCCAAGGTATTGGGTATAGAAACCTCGGATAAAGTCCATTTTTGGATGTTATCCGATGCATCGCCCATTTGATTCAGATAAAATCCAAAATCGGATCAAGTATAAACTTGTGGAATGGAGTTTGGACTTTATCCGAGGTTCTACTGTACCATGATCTTTGTTTTTTCAGTTAAATATTCAGTTTTTTCACCTAAACAATTTAAGTGCTATCCCAACTATATACTGAACATCCACATCCTGGTTAGATACACTACATTCATAAGAGCTTGGTGGACACATCCTACCACGTTTTGTGTTGCTATGAGGGATTTCTGATTTGTTCTGTGTAATCTATCATGAAGGTCAGACAGCGGGACTCCCAGACGCAGAGGAAAAATTCAAGAAAATCAAATGCAGAAAGCATGAGTTTCACAAAAGAGGTACAACATACATAGGCTTAGAAACTACAACAGTAACTCATACTAGTAACAATCAAAATGGAAGGAAATGTGACATCATTCAATCATGCAACAGGTATGAATGCATACAACTAAAACATTTTCTACACTCAAGGCATTCTATCTCTAGCCAACCCCAACACCCACAAGGAGCAGATAAGCTCTTGGGACTACGTTTTTGGCATGAGGATCTCATCCTGCAAGTGAAACTCAAAACCTGAAATTTCAGGTTATTAGCAGTTCAAAAGCAAGAAATTGCAAGTACTGTAGATAAATAGGGACCACTTCGGTGGGAAGGTAACAGCGTTCCGTGCGCTCCGGTGTCTAGTCATGCCTGCCACATGACCACAGAAATGTCTGCAGAAGCAGGCAGTGCTGGCTCTTCAGCTTTGAAACAGAGATGAGCACTGAACCCTAGAGTCGGATACAACTGGCTTTCGAGCAAGGGAAACCTTTACCTTAATTGAAAAAAATAAAAGAAAATAATAGATATTTTGCTAAATCAAACTAAGGGAAGCATACTTCATTTTAGAGAACTGTTCCCCCAGAGAAGTTTTTCCCCAGCCTTTGGTTTTTGGACTTCAATTCCCAGAAGCTTAAGTCAATTCCCCAAAGCACTGATCAGCCAATGTACTGACTTAATAGGCTTCTGGGAATTGAAGTCACCCTGTGGGGCGTGGGCCCCACATTGGGAACCACTGCCCCAGTGGCTGAATTTGTCCAATATTTGGGGGGTGGGGGTCACAAAAAGAAATGTCTCCATGGATCACAAAAACAATTGACTGGTAGGCTACATGATTCCCACTCCCTTTCTAAAGAAAGTCTTTCCTTGATTCGGCTTAGATCGATGACTGAGCCCACTCCTCATCCCAGCCACTATTGCTTCTTTCTTTGCATACAACCTGGATTGATTTGGCCTTAGTTATCTCTGTCCTTTTGCTGTGAATTGTTTAAACATACACCTTGTTTGTTCAAAAGGGCTTTTTTATATATATATAAAAATTTAAAGGAGTCTTGCTGGAAGCCTGGATACTTCAAGCAAAACATCAAAGAAAAGGCACATTGTTTTGGTACAGCACTGAGAAGCAGAGATTCTGAAAAGGACTATGTTGCCTTAAAAAAAACTTTCTAAGGTTCTTTGTCCTTCATCCTGCCCTTCTTCTCCCTCCCAAATTTAATCAAAATTTAAATTTGTTATGGGACACTGCCTCGTTATTACATTACCCTTGAGATGAAGCATGGCTGTACATTGAAAAATGAAATTACATTGGTGTTTTATTTAACTGCTTCAAGAATAGTTGCATTCTGAGTTCTAATGGCAGATGGTATGAGGCATTACAGGCCAAGTGGAAGCCCATTACCAAAATTTAACCTTTTACTCAGTGATGGGTATCAGCAGGTTCACACCAGTTTGCCAGAACCAGTAGCAGAAATTCTGGCTGGCCCCACCCATCCAAGTTTTGAAATAAAGTACAGTTGACCCTCGATTAATGACGTGTTCGAATAGCATCATTTCCGCTTACCGACGCGTCGTCACTCACCACGTGACTATCTGCACAACGATGAAAAACTGTTGTGCTGATTAACGACTTTTTTTAATGTCGTTGTGCGGATGACAGGTTTTTGCCGCTAGATGGCACAGCTGCCATTGAAAACCACGCAATGATGTTTCCCCTATAGCGATGCTACTTGGGGAACCAAGCAATGTCGTTATGTGAGGGTCTACTGTAGTCCTAATTCAGGTGCAATGCAGGGCTTTCCCCCTGGCCATGCCCACCATACCATGCCCACAGTGTGGTAGTAAAAAGTTTTGGAGCCCACCCCTGCTTTTACTATGTTTTAATGAGGGACTGCGGTGCCTGCCACATGTCCATAGAAATGTCTGCAGACGCAGACAGCGTTAGCTCTTTGGCTATAAATGGAGATGAGCACCGAACCCTAGAGTCCGATACGACTGGCTTTCGAGTAAGGGCGACCTTTACCTTTGTTTTAATGACACCACTAGGGGCTGCGGTAGTTTTAGTGGTTAAGACGCTGCGTTGGACAACAGGAAGGTTGGCATGGCAGCAGTTTGAGACCCGGGTACTGCATGACGGAATAAGCACCTGTCTCTGTCCCAGCTTCTGCCAACCTAGCAGTTCAAAAGCAATAAATTGCAAGTAGATAAATGGGAGCCAGTAAGGTGGGAAAGGTAACAGCATTCCATGCAGTTTGGTGTCTAGACATGCCTGCCACATGGCCATGGAAACGTATGCAGATATAGACAGTGCTGGCTCTTTGGCTGTAAATAGAGATGAACACCGCCCTCTAGAGTCAGACATGAGCAAGGGAGACCATTACCTTTACCTTAATGACACCACTGAGTTAACTCCTGATGCTAAGTAGCAGTTGGTACCCGTTAGCTCCACAGGGAAGGTATTCAGTAATCGTACGCCACAGCCAACAAGTCCTCTCTTCTTATCTAACAAATCTGGACAGGTGCTATTCCAATAATCATTTGGACCCAGAGAGGCCAGTATAGGAAAAGGTACTACAAGTGATAAATGGCTCTCAGTTTAAGGCTTTCAAGGTAAGCTGTTTCACCAGCCTGGAAACAAACAAGGCAGAATTGGGTGGGTGGGGGAATCTGACAAACACCATAACATTATTAAAACCAACTCAACTGAAAATGTACTTTTTGAAGGCGAACAGTGGATTAATAAGGTAGAACAATTTTGCTACAAACAAGAGCAACCTCTAGTGGATGTAATGGATGATACCGAATCATTAAACAACTAGGATCGGGAAGGAAAAGAAAACTGTCTGAAGTGAGATTGCTTCGGGGACAATCCCTGAACCTTTAACACACCACACAACAGGTAGAAGTTATGCTATACATGTTAAAACAAAAAGCCTCTCCAATCAAATATGTACTGTTAATGCTACTGGAGAGATGAAAAAAACAACTACAGTATAATCTTTTTTTGCAAAACGCATTGCAGAATGCTACACTTTATTTTTAAAAAATTGAAAGTGCAGTACTAGATTGAATTAAACTGGCATCAATTAAATTATGAAATAATTGTTTAGTCATAAGATACAATGGCATAACATTATTCCAATTAGAAGTAATTTAAATACGTTTTGAGGGGCTGTGGTGGCTCAGTGGTTAAAAAGCTCATCTTGTCAGCTGGAAGGCAAGTCAGCAGTTCGACACCCAGGTACTGCATGATGGATTGAGCACCCATCTCTGTCCCAGCTCCTGCCAACTTAGCAGTTTGAAAGCAAGAAATTGCAAGTAGATAAATAAGAACCACTTTGGTGGGAAAAGATCTTGGGGACATGAAAGGAGCCTCATTCAGGCATCCCCTGAGCGGAGTTTCTCCAGCAAAAATCCTTTCAAGCTAGAATTTTTGACATGAAATTATTATTATAATACTTGCTTTAAAATACATACAGCTTTCTGTCCAAGGATTACTACAAAATCCCTTGATCCACAGAGAAATGGATCAAGGCTGGAAAAACACGTTTCTTTAGATGCAATTACCTGCATAAGTATAAGATGTGAGAAAGACAGATTTCAAAGCACCAGAGTCACCAGGCTTTGTTATGAACATCATTGGAGTCAATTCTGAAGATCCCTTTATGCTAAGAGGCTGAATTTTTTTAAAAAATTGTCTGAATTCCAAAGAATACACTAGTAGTGTTCAGATTGTGCTTTTGATCACAAGAACTGGTTGTACTGTCTGAAGAACAGTGCAAGTTTTAGTACAAACACAAATCTGCAGGCTTTTCAAAGTGTCTGACAGCATTTGAAAGAATGAAACAGCTGTTGATTTGGGACCTAACAAAAGCCTAGCCTGCCCATCTGAAAGAAAGTCCCTGCCTGAATTACCTCTTTTGAACTAGCAACGTGCCATTTTTTGGTATTTTGAATTTAATATGTTGCATAAGAAACCCATTACTGAACACTAAGGTTCTTTACTCCTGATCCAGAAGACAGGAGGAAGGGGAAATATCAGTAACTTGAAAATGTACCATGGAGACCGGAACAAGATGGCGGGGGAGTAAGACACGAGTGAAGCAGGCTGCGAGATAAATGTATTAAAAAGGTGGAAAAACAAAGGCTGTCAAAGATAAATTTGAGAAAAAAGACAGAGGAGTGCTGTGGGGGTGAAGAAGGTGAAGAATTCAGGGTCAAGAGAGTCTGGGCCAGTGTGACAGAGCTTGAAAAGGCTTGAAAAGGCAAAGAGATGCCGAGTGAATGGGATGACACAGATTTGCAAGCCTCTGTAAGTCCTCCGTTTGCTCTTAATGTTTATTTTGGGCTGTAAAGACTACCTAATTAAGGAAGGTGTGATTGATGAGACTGAGAAGGAAAAACAGAACTGTGGAAGAGAGTGAACGATTGGGTTTCAAAGGCAAGGTGAATAAAGCAAGCTTGAAATAAGCCTTGAAAAGTGAGGGGAGAAAGCTTTGAGAAACCTTGAATGCCCTTAAAGTATTGGAGCAAAGTTTTGAACTAAAAAGAGAGATAAAAGGGGAACTCTGAGGCAAGAGAGCTGATGGACTGAAAGAGGGGGTGTCTGTCTGTCCCCTTTTTGTTTTTTGAGAGGAAGAATCTTTGAAAGACGAAATAAAATAAAAAAGGAGAGAGTGTGTGAAGAAGAACAGGCCCCTGAAGATGAGAAACAGCTGTTGAAGTAGCTGTGACCTTAAAGTAGTGAGAGGAGAGAAAAAAAGTGGGAAACAGTCAGCCTTAAAAGAGTTATCATCACTCCAAAGATTTCAGATTCTAGACTTACCCTAGAGATTCTAGAGATCCTAAAAGTATTGAAATGGAAACTCTTGTGAAAGAAGCACAAGATCTTAGGGATTATATAGAAACGGAACTTTATGAGGAAGAACTACATTATTTTAGGGATTTCAGGGATCGGATGGAAAGGCTGATGAACTCTGCAGATAATGGACGTATGGAAATGGAGACAAAAGAGATGCAAAAAAAAGGAAAGGAAAAGGAAGAGGATATAAGAATGGCTAATCAAGAAAAAAGACAGTACATGGAGGACACAATAGAAGCAAAATTACAAGAAATTATGAATGGACAACAAGAACTAAGGGACTTGCTGGTTAGCTATATGAAAATATTAAATAATAACTTTATGACAATAGAGGCAAAATTAAAATCTGTGGAAGAGGAGATAAAACATATGCAAGCAGTGGAGAAAGAAATGGATATTTGGAGCAAACTTGAGAAAAGGTTGGACAGAATAGATGTGACAAGGAAGCAAGAAATGAAAGATACCATGGATGGACAACAAGAACCAAGAGATCTACTGCCCATCTCTATGAAAGCAGTAACTAAAAATTCTGAGACAACAAAGCTAAAAGATTTACAAGAAAAAGATAAAAGAATAGATAAGCAAGAAAAAAGACTGTATATGCTGGAGGAGATGGCGAGACAAAAGAACGTGGTGATTAAAAATATTCCAGAGGGAAGTCCAGACCGCCTGAGAGAAAGAATTATTAAATGGTTGAATGAATTGAAGATGGGGAGAGAATTCACACAGGAGGATATTCTAGCAGTTTATAGATTGGGGAAGAGAAGAAATGGGACTTTTAAAAGGTTTGTTTTGGTAAAATTTGCAGGTCTGGACAGAAAATTAGAATTAATGGCATTTTTAAGAAGAAATGGTACACGAGTACCAAAATTGGATGGGGAAAAACTGGATATTTATCAGGACATAACTAAAGAAGAAAGATTGTGGAGGAAGAAAATTAAACCAGTTACTACATTGTTAAGGGATAAGGGTGTGAATTATAATTGGCAAAAATTACATCATTTAAGATTTTTTTGGGCAGGTAAAGTTGTTGTGATAAACAAGCAAACTGAGTATTTGGATATACTAGAATCTTGTAATATTATTAAGGGAGGATCAGAAGAATGGAGGAAACTTAAAGAAGAGCTTTTAATTTTGAGAAGTTAATTCAAAATATAAAAGAAGTGAAAAATACAGGGAGAAAGATAAGGGTAAAAGGGAATATCTATGAAATTGTTACAAAAAGGTTAATAACATTTGTTAAGAAAGGTTAAAAGGGGGTAAGTTGGATGGAAAATTACAGTGTAAAGTTTGAAATATAAGGTTTAATATGTTTGAAATTGTAAATAACCCTCTGTCAAGGAATGTCAAGGAAGGGCAAGTAGTAGTAATATGGAATATGATGTTTTGGAAATTGTTATTTTTCAATGAGTTTCCATTTGTTGTTATTTTGGTTTCTATATTTGTTCTGATGTAAAATGGAGGAGGTTTGGTTTAAGGAGGAGATTAAAACATGTAAATAACCTTTTGTTGATGGGGTCTAAGATTATGAGGAAACATATGTTGGGGAAGACTGCAGAGAATATCATATGTGCAGTATATAGATAAATTAATATATAAGAGTAAGAATTTGCAATCGGTACAGAAAGTGTATTGAATGAGCCTAACTAGTACAGTAATTGTAGGGGGGAAGGGAAAGAAAGGGGGAGATAACTTTAGGATTAAAAATTTGTATAGAAAAGATTTGAAGGAAAGGTAATGACATGTGTAATGGTAGAATAATCATTAGTAGGAGGAAAGGAGAGAGAAAACAGCTGCATGTTATGAACAACAAAAGTTATTTAGTGTCTTAAATATTAGCAAGAATCCGTCTTACTCTTATCTATTAGGATATAACAAAGGAAGAAAGATTGCGGAGGGAAAAAAATTGAAATAGTTAAGGGATAAGGATATGAGTTATAATTGGTAGCAACATAACAGTTGGGAATTTTCTGTGTAAGAAAAGTTGTTTTGATAAGTAAACAAATTGAGATTTTGGTTATATTACAATCACGTAATATTGTTAAAGAAGGATTAGAAGAAGGAAGGAAATTTAAAGAAGAGCTTTTAACTACGGGAGGTTAGCCCAAAACATTAAGTAACATGTAGAGTATGATGTTTTGGAAATTGTTTCTTTTAAAAAATAATAATAATAATAATAATCTTTATTTGCTGTGACCCTGGTTTCTTTATTGCTTTGCCCTAAGATGGAGGAAGTATGGTTCTAGAAAGAGATTGATTGATTGAAATATGTAAATAATCCTCTGTCAAGGTGTGTTAACATTAACTAGATAGATGAATGGATAGATAGTTAGATTATATATTATAAGGTGATATATGTTAAGGTACGCAGAGAATTGGATGTGCAGTATATAGATAAATAGAAATACAAGAGTAAGAATCTGCAACTAGTTATAGAAAGAAAATCGAATAATTTTGATTATTATAGCAACAATAGAAAAAAAAGAAGGAAAAAAAAGGTGGGATAATTTTGGGATCAAAATCTGAATAGAAATGACTTGAAGAAATGTAATAAAATGAGCAATGGTGTGATAACCATTAGCAGGAGGGAAAGAGAAACAGCTGCTTTGCTATGAACGATAAAATTCATTTAATGTCTTAAATAATAGCAAGAACCCGCCCTAGTTCCGGTCTCCCTCCCCTTCTTCGGCACTTCGGAGGCGGTCCTTCAACGGAAGGACAAGGGGAGTGAAGAAGACAGAAGATGGTGAAGGGCTGGGTGAGGGTGATTGGGAGGTGAAGGGTGGGTGAGGGTGAATGTATTCAATGTATATTTGTTCATTTGTTCTTTTTTTACTGTATTGTACTGTACTGTAATGTTATAAATGTTTAAGTTTTGTAATTTTGTTTGAAAATTAATAAAAAAAAATTTAAAAAAAAAAAAAGAAAATGTACCATAGTGTATCTTGATATATGGATGCTTCAGACTATTCCAGCATGAAGTGAAAGATAATTCCCTACCCCAATATTTGGGACAAAATACCATTTCAGGGAGTAGCGTGAGGAAAGGAACCAAGAACAGAGCAGAGCCTGAAAAATAATTGTTAAATAGTGATAAGAAACGAAGCAGAGAAGGGCCACTAGAGGCCCTCCAGATGTGGTGGAATCAAAATGCTTAACTGTCCTATTTAGCAGCATAGCTCATCGCTGTTAATGAAATAATGGGTATAGTGACAAGATGCCTCAAACCTACACAAGTTGAGAAAAGAAATCTTCTTGTTGATATTGTCCACCTAGGATAAGGAGAGAAGTAGCGGTGAATGCCGAGACAACTGAACAAGAGAATGACCCTCAGAATCCTCTGAGTGGATGTGAACCTGAAGTCTGCCAACTCAGATCCAGGAAGAGCTTTATGACAAGAACAAACACAAGAGCAAAACCAAATTAAAAGACTGAACAAAGCAGGGATTCTCAACCTGCAGCCTGTGGCACCATTTCATATGGCCCCCACCGCCTCTATCACACCAGGAAGGTGTGGTGGAGGAAGGGCAAGATGGCCGTCCTGCCCCCAACGCTGTCTGAGGAAGCGTGGCCCGGCCCCCAGCTTAAAAAGATTGAGAACTCCTGCATTAAAGGAAGACATGGCTGAAGAACATGACCTGCCCTACGTCACTTGGAGGACACTCAATAGGCTGAGGTTTGGAGTCCCAAAACGCAAGACCAACATGCTCAAGTGGAACTGCTGGCAAACAACAACACAATGTGTGAATGTGGAGAAATACAGAATCCGGATCATTTGCTGGTCTGCCAATTACTACCAGACACATGTACCTCAGGGGATTTAATTTTGGCCAACGACAAAGCCAAAAAAGTGGCATCGTTTTGGCAGTGCAAAGTTTGATCTGGACATGAAAGAAGCGTCCAAGGGTGAGAGGAGGTGAAAGTTCCAGAGTATCAACATCTGGAGGGCCACAATTTGCACATGAAGAGACAGTCCAAGCTATTTAAAAGGAAGATCAGAATAATATAAATCTTAGAGAGATTTTTATACCATCCATCTGGGATATTTCCCACTCTATGCAGTGTACATACAATTAAATAAACAAAAAATATAATACAACAACAAAATAAATATTTGAGGGCAAGCAGGCTCAAATCTACACAACTATCTTAATATCAAGGTAAATTATTCTTAAAACATTCTTAAAATAGCTTTGTGTAAAGGTAAAGGTTTCCCTTGCTCGAAAGCCAGTCGTATCCGACTCTAGGGTGCAGTGCTCATCTCTGTTTCAAAGCCGAAGAGCCAGCGTTGTCCGTGGTCATGTGGCAGGCATGAGTAGACACCGGAGCACACGGAACGCTGTTACCTTCCCACCGAAGTGGTCCCTGTTTATCTACTTGCAATTTCTTGCTTCCGAGCTGCTAGGTTGGCAGGAGCTGGGACAAAGACGGGAGCTCATTCCATCCTGCAGTACTCGGAAATCGAACTGCTGACCTTCCGCCTCCCAGTCAGCGACTTAGGCACTTGAGCCACTGCAGTCCCTTACAAGAGCTTTGTGTACCCCACCCCCCCTTTAAATAAGAGGAACAGCCGACAAACTACACATTCCCCTGCTCTTATCAAATTCCCAATGAACACAGAAAGGGTCGTCTGAAAAGAACTACAATTCCCAGCATGCCTTGCGCATAGGAAGGTGGGTGGGGATCTTGAAGCCGCTCCTTTGCTTCGCCCTGCACCAATCGCCCATATCTTTCCCCAGCCAGCTTGTTGCCCTCACCTGGAACGCGGGGGGCTCCTCGGACGGCGGCCACACAGAGACAGGTAGATTCTCCAACCCTCGACTCACATCCATGTTCCGCAGCAGCTCGTTCAGCAGCGTGTCCCGCCCCTCCTTTACGATTGGCTGCTCTCTTTTACGTTCTGTCCATTGTATGGTCAGGTCGAATTGATTGACAAATGAAAGAGGAAGGCTGGAAGCGCCGCCCGGGCCTTTCAAGAAGGTCTAAAAACCCTAGACATGTGAAACTAGTAGAGGTGTGCGTAGGGGATCGCTTGTGAGTTTTCAGTGAGGAACCTTCGCTCCCCTGTCCCCCTCCCTACGTCTCTTAGCAGCGGCGAGTCCTGCAGAAGAGTTTCCCATAGGTAACAATGAAACTACAACCAAATATTTTGAAATAGCTAAATTGTAACTGCCGCTGTCACCTACCACAGACTCCAAAGAAAAAGTACTGTATATCTAAGATTAAATATTTTTTTTAAAAAAAGTTATGGCACCCTAAAGACTTATTTTATCTCATTTTATTATACTTATACCCAGCCCATATAGGAGATGTTTCTACTCTGGGCGGCTAACAGCACAAACTCATACATTAAAAAAAAACTGGCATTCATTTTTTTATAAATTACACACACACACACACACACACACACACACACACACACACACACACACACACACACACACACACACACACACACACACACACACACACACACACACACACACACACACACATTATACACCAAAAACAGAAAACCCTAAAAGAGAAACCTATTGGCAACAGAGAGACAAAATAAAATCCCTAACGATTTTATATGATTTAATTTGATTATGATATGATATTGTTTGATTCTACTGCATACTGTTGTACTGTACTGTAATATTGTAATTATTAAGATATATTGTGATTGTTGGTTAGCTGCTCTAAGTCACGTAGCTGAGTGGGCGGCATACAAAATCCAATCTAATCTAATCTAACAATCAGTCATTGGTAAAACATTCTATTATTATTATTATTATTATTATTATTATTATTATTATTATTATTATTATTATTATTATTATTATTATTATTATTCAGAATTTATTCTGGGTTGAAAGGATTTTTGCTGGAGAGACTTCGCTCAGAGGATGTCCGAATGAGGCTCCTTTCATGTCCCCAAGAGCTTGGACAGAGATGGGCACTCAATCTGTCATGCAGTACCCAGGTCTTGAACTGGGGAATGAAACATGATATTAGGTTGTAAAAGTATAACACTGCTGCTTCATATGGAAAAAGTCTCAGTTGTGACATTGAGAATTACATATGAATTGAGGTAAAAAGCCTTTCCCTCTATCTCTGTATGTTCATACGTATATAGAAAATATAGGCTGAATGTTTGGCTTGTTGTGGCTTGCCATCAATGCTAGGCCTTATTCATGAATTCATTCAATCCCCTTAAGATTATTATTTTTTGTATGTTTTCCTAGTTTTTGAAGAATTCATTTTGTTTTGTTTTATGCCTTCTATCTCTTCCCAAATGTCTTTTAAATCAGAAAAAAAATATAGTCCTGCTTTTACTGTAAAGGTTCTACAAAGCATTTTCCTGAAGAGGCCACAAAAATGATGAAGTAGGGTAGGGGTGATTGGAAAGAGGAAGGAATAACAGGGGTAATTGTCATAGCCAATTCTGATGCTTCAGCTGTTACAATGATGTTTCAGAGTTTCTTCATCTTATCCGCAGAACACATTCAACTAAATTAATACAGACCATTAATTTAGCCACAGAGCCAATCCCAGTCAACTCTAAATCTCAGTTAATTATTGTTACAGCTTGTAGAGAATCTAAAAGTATTTGACATCTGACAATTTCATAAACCTCACTATGGTACCTGTGCTGTGACATGTTGCAGAGCCACTGGTTTGTCAGTGTGTCCCTCTTTCAAAATTCCATCTCATTATCTTTACATCACAGCTGGCTTCTCATGATCTGAGAAGCTAACGGGAAGTCAAAGATCACTTTTGCAAGCATGAGCGGTTGCCTGCTGTTTACTAATGAGAAGGACAGCACAGGAGTTGAAAACAGTCATATTAGTAGAATAACAAGGTCAATGGAGTTGGTATTACAGTTGACTTCTCTGTGTCTTCTGGCTAGGGTGATGATAATAATAATAATAATAATAATAATAATAATAATAATAATAATAATAATAATAATAATAATAATAATAATAATAATAATAATAATAATAATAATAATATGTCAGAAATTATTCTGGATTGAAATGATTTTTGCTGGAGAAACTCCACTCAGGGAATGCCTGAATGAGGCTCTTTTCATGTCCCCAAGAGCTGGGACAGAGACGGGCACTCAATCCGTCATGCAGAACCTGGGTCTTAAACTGCTGACTTACCGACCTTCCAGCTAACAAGGTGAGCTTCTTAACCACTGAGCCATCACAGCTAAAGATATTATCTACCAACTGGACCCTACAATACAAGCTGAATATAGTTCATCCCATTTATACTATATAAATAGCACCAATTTCTTAACAACCAAGATTAGATTAGTACTATCCATGGTGAGAAACCCATCTCAGTCTAAACTGAATTAATACACCATGATGTCACATTTAGTAAATAAATGGTACTATAAACAAATAAAAATTCAGTTTATGTCTGCAAGAAATGGAAGTGAAACATCTTGGAGCCACTGCCTTCTATCTTAGAATAGAAAGTGAAGAAGATGGAAATTATCTCTACAACCAAAAAGCAAAACATTGTTGAATTACTTGACTCTAGGAGTGGCAGAATCCAAACCAGAGAGCAGCCCAGCGACACCTAACCTCTAGAGCTAGGGTGAAGATGAATCATTTCCTAACAATGAGTACTGCCGGAAGACCATTGGAAAGTTCCCATATGCAACAAAAGGAGTCAAATCAGACATAATAGCAGCTATTGGAATACTATCTAGGAGATAATGTTGTCCCACTTGATGAGACTAGGCTACTATCAAGAACAGGGATTCACAACCTATGGCCCAAAGGCTGGGCCTGGCCACCAATGGTGTCCCATCCAGGCCACGGTGACAACCCCTGGAAGTGGAAAGGACATTTTTACAACAGCCATTTCATGTGGCCCCTACCACCTCCACCCTACCCAGAAGTGCCATGAGGTGGAGGAAGGGCAAAACAACTGTCCAGCCACTGAAGCTGTCTGAGGGAGTGTGACCTAGCCCCTGGCTTTAAAAGGTTAAGAACTCCTGCTTTAGATCAACCCTGCAAATTAGGAATGCTGTTGGTAGTTCAGCCAATCAAGTAGCAGTAATAATAATTTTGTGTCAGAAATTATTCTGGGTTCAAAGAATTTTTGTGGAAGATACTCTGCTGACGGAATGCCCAAATGAGGCTCCTTTCATGTCCCTAAGAGCTTGGACAGAGACGGGTGCTCAATCCGTCATGCAGTTCCCAGGTCTCAAAATGCCAATTTGCCAACCTTCCAGCTAACAAGGCAAGCTTCTTAACCACTGAGCCACTGCAGCCCCAGTGACTTTCAATAATTAAAGACGTTACCTTACAATTCTGCAAGTTCCACAGGAAATAATGAAATAGATTACACAGGAGCTTTGGAAAAAGAGTTAGAAATGTTTTATTTCTGAAAAATCATTACAGTTGATAGCATCATCACTCTTATGCAGCATATATTACAGCAGCAGGTGTTCATCTAATCATCTAAATGCCAGTAGTAAAAATCTCTTGCTCAAAAGTGAATGTAACCATATATCAGCTAGTTGATCAATTAGATCAGGGATTCTCAACCTGCGGCCTGTGAGCTGGATGCAGCCCGTGACACCATTCCATGTGCTTTTATTGTTTGCCTAAGGATAGATGCATGTGCTTTTATTGTTTGCCTATGGACAGATACAACTCTTACCATGCAGTGAGTATTTCTTAATTAACAGCAAAAGATATTCAGCTATATGATCCCATTTGTATACCTTATATGCACCTACTATATTGTATTATTCCTTTATGAGATGTGGGGCTGGTTGGTTATTCCGTAAAAGGATAAACTAATTGTCACTGAATCTTGATGAGTTTTAGAATACACAGTGATTTTCTTCAGTCAAGAGAATGCATGAATTATTCAAAGTTAGAAGTATTTTCTGCAGTTGTTTTATTCTTATTGCACTAAAAGTTGCTCTCAGGGCAAAAACAGGCAGGAATATATTATGTGCATTATATG
Source organism: Bradypodion ventrale (assembly GCA_035047345.1). Classification (NCBI taxonomy): domain Eukaryota; kingdom Metazoa; phylum Chordata; class Lepidosauria; order Squamata; family Chamaeleonidae; genus Bradypodion; species Bradypodion ventrale. The sequence goes on from JAWDJE010000002.1 coordinate 310,175,177, forward strand.
CATTTGTATTAAGTAACACACTCTCAACAATGTTCATTGTAGTCTTTGAACAGTAATGATCTTTAATCCTGATATCGAATATTACTCTTTTCTCCTGGGGCAATCCTCTGACTAATTCTTTTCTTTGTTCAGTGGTATAGTGAACTCAGTATATTTTATCCACTCATCCATTCATTATGGAGATCAAAATGTAAGAATTCTGCAAGATCTCCAGTTCCCCTACCCCTCTGTTAATAAGGTCACTTAAAGCAGGCTAAGTAAGATTCAGATTCATATTGTTTCAGTTTCATGCTTAATTTGACAAGATTCAAATAGATTTTTATTAGCACACATGGAGGGGCAGGTACACGTTTAGATGAGAGTGCACACGGGGCAGGCACAGCATGAGGGACAGGTGCACTAGCAATTAATTGAACAGATCAACAGCATTAAGAGAGGGCAAGAACACAGAGCAGAGAGAGGTGAGCTCTCTTTGAATTCAGAATCAGGAAAGAATGACTGATTAACACTGGATAGATAGACAGTCACCTCTGCCTAGAAAAGGTTCCTTCCAATCACTCCCAATTACAGACAGCATGAGAGATTGTAAAAAATAACACACCCTCAAACACATGCAGTAATACCTCGCATAATGAATGCTTTGCATAATGAAAAAATCGCATAACGAAGCGTTCATTAGACAATTGCAATACCCTGCATAATGAAAAAAATGGTTCATTATGCGAGGTATTTGGTAGCCGGGATATACCCAGTCAATGGGAACCCCGGATAATGAACATTTTTTGTTTGTTATCCGTGGCATCTCCCATAGGCTTCGCATAACGAAAAAACCACATAGCGAAGCAACTTGCAGAACGGAGTTTTTTCATTCTACTGTATATCATAAAATGTAAGGTCAGAATTTGGACCCTAGTAATTGTGTGATTGCTATAGAACCTGAATTCATGACAAGTGAACCAAATTATTAAGAGTAACAAATTCAAATCAAACTTCAAATATGCCATTTAATCCACCTTCAGTATCATTAAAGAGTACATAAGAACAGCCTTGCTGGAACAGGCCACAGCCCATCCAGTCCAGCATTCTGTCTCACACAGTGGCTCACCATTTCCTTCAGGGTATTCCCAAGGAGATGCCTTCCCCTGCTTAAGATTCCCTGGAAATGGCATTGAGAGATATCCTGCCTATCTCTCCAACCCGGAGGTTGTCTTTAAGTATCCATAATTATAGCCATTGATACCCTTGTCCTCCATGAACTTGTCTAATCCTTTCTTAAAGCTGTCAAGACTGACATCTGACACCACTTCTTCTGGCAGGGAGTTCCATAGACCAGTGATCCTCTGGGTGAAAACGTACTTTCTCTTATTTGTTTGAGAACTAGTACCCAACAGTTTCATGGAGTATCCCCTAGTTCTAGTGTTATGTGATAGGGAAAACACTCCCTTTGTTTAAGGGGGAGTACTGCTCTATTAAATATGCTGTCAATCTAATCTTGACCTACTGTGCCCTGATCGTCCAACTCAATAATTTCTGAAAAAGCACCTTGCTTGACAGTTAACTTTACCTCCTGAATACTTCTTGAAGTCTATAAATATGTACTCAGCAGGTGGAATGTGATTACTATACAGCTATTTCAACCTATGCACTCATCTCAAATCAGCAAAGATGCCAAATTAAGAACACGATTAGTGACACTAATCATACAACAAATTATTGTTTGTGTCTCATTTGAACCATGCTTATGACGACCAGCATTGCTCATTTTACTAGCTAATTTGTAGCATCTACAGTTCAAGAACAACCTCAGGTGAAGGAAGGAAGGAAGGAAGGAAGGAAGGAAGGAAAGAGCAAATCAGATGAATAAGAAGCTATTTTGGGTCTGAGAAAAGGTTCTTCCCATGGGAACCTTACCAGATGTTAAGAACTTTGAGAGATGCCTTTGTTTCAATCCCAGCACTTTGCGAAGACATTTAGTAAGGTCATGAAAGAAGTCCTTTTCAATTGCTTCTCCCAATCCACAGGACTGATTTTAAAAGGACATTAGGTTCTTCTGTTGATAGTAACAACTTTTCTTTTCAGGTAGGTTTTGGGGAACTAAATGACAGCTGAAGGAGGAGGTTTTATAGTGGAATGCAGTAATTTCACTTTTTATTTGTTTTAAGATGTTATATAAATATTATAACAAAATTTTACATCACATTATAATTGGTTATTATTACAATAATGTATTTGAGTGACTTTCAATGTTAGACTTTATTGTGTTTTCAGACTTAGCTGTTTTTAATCATTTTGTAAGTTGCTGGCATACTTATACTATAGAAAAAGCAGGATATGAATGACATGAAAAAAATAAAAATAAAACTCCTAGCTAGTGCATTTCATCAGTCCAGTTAAAAATTAAGAAAGCAATATCAAAAATTTTCATCCTCTTTGGATGAAGAGTACTTTTTCCTCCACAGCCATTGTTTATACTGACAAATTTATTAAATAACCAAACATATCAATCCTGTTGGTATAGTTAGCAGTTTAGAGGAAAACCCTTGCACTGTTTCTTGGGTATGTGTCAATATACATTTTTGTCTCTCATTATTGGTTATCTTAATATCTGCCATTTGTTTTATAGCCAATAACTGGTTTAGTAGTGTCCTTTATCCATCCTTACTGATCTCATTTGTCATTAGTACAGAAATCAAAAGTTTCTGTTTGGACCAGTCTAAAGGCCTCCCCCTGTCAGTTAAGCAACTCTCAGCCCCTTTATGCAAAATCTCTCTCCTGCTTCCTATGAACTTTCCGAGAGATGGCAGTAAAGCCATCCTCAACGCAAGAGACACGGTGGGCAGAAGTTAACTATCTGTCAATGATAATTCCTTACCTCATTCTTGGCACTGGTTTACTAGATCAAGCTCATTGCACATGCGTGTCCTTTTGGACAACGTTAATTTGTAGCGTTTTCTTATTACAACAAATTGTAGTTGCTTTTTCAAGCTGTACAATTTCTCATACATTGCTTTTATGTTTCTTTCCTTGCTGATTCTTTCTCATTTGTTCCTACAAATACAAAGCTGAAGTTTAAACTGTCTCTAGGGAAATCGATGGTAATCAGGGAAAGCTTACTCTGAAATAAATTTGTGGGGCTTCAGGTTGATGTAGGGTTTTTTTTTTTGCTTTTACTTTCTTCTGCTTTGTAAAACAACCCTAAGATAAGGCATCTAAAACAATAAAAGTTTCTCTTTCCATTTGTGTGTGTGTGTGTTCGCGCACATGCCTCTGCCATTGCAGTGTCTGTGAAATATGGCATAAAAACTAAGGACATGTATCTATTTTTAAAATATAACTAATCCTTTTTAGTTAATTAAATAGAAATGGCTCCACTGGATGCAGATCTGTTTCTGGGTATAATTCAAAGTGTTTGTTTTAACCTAAAATGTTCTGAATGACTTGGGTCCAAGCTATCTAACGACCACATCTCCCTTTATCAGCCTTCCCAGATGTTAAGATCCTCAGGGGAGGCCTTTCTCTCCATCCCCCCAACCTTCCCAGGTGTATTTGATGGGGGGGGGGGGGCGACACATAGGAGAGGGCCTTCTCTGTTGCTGCTCCCAGATTCAGGAATTCCTTTCCATGGGAGGCCAGGTTGGCCTCATCTTTGCTGTCCTTCTGCAAGAAGTTGAAGGCTTTTTTTTCCCTTCAGGCAGGCTTTCTCTCAAGGACTAGCTGTCTAACAGGTTTTTTAAAAAATAAATAAATAAATAAATAAATGGGATTGCTTGTGCCTTGTCTGCTTGTAAATGTGTTTTTAGTATTGTTTTCATGCATTATTTGAACATGACATCTGTCTGTCTCTTTTAATATTGTAATAGTTGTTTTCAGCTTTTATATTGTCTTTTTAAATGATGTAAGCCACCCTTTATAGGAGAAAGGCAAAGTAAAATATTATGAATGAAGGAAGAACTATATTCACTTGTATGGGGGGGGGGGGGCACAGAAAGAGTCTCTCTGAAGAATGGAAAGCATTGTGAGTAACCACCTAATCCTTTTTATGCAGATCGTGTTCAATTGGCTAATCCTTCCTATTGCATTGCAACTTGCTGAACTCAAAAGATGTCACTGCCTCTTTGTGCTGGTACCATGATGTGTGTCAATAGCATGACCACATAGAATTGACTGAAGTTCAAAGGTATGGTGCTAAGAAATGGTAAAGGCTTACAAAAAATAATTGGGCAAGCACTTCCTTTTCCTCAGGTAAAATTAGGTATATTCATATCTAGCTAGAGATGTTTCCACTGTTTAATGATCATTAGATAATACTAAGGGCAAATGAAAGCTTATTTTGTAATAGTTTGACATTTAATAATGTTTTGCAAGTATCTTCAAGTGCTATTTATGCATGAAAACGTCCACATTGAACTTTCCATGTAGATTCTTTGTTAAAGTATTTATCAATCAATAGGCATGCAATATTCATAGAATGAAAGCATTTGTTGTTCCTCTAATACCATGAGATTTGTTTCATTTCCAAGGTTCTGGAAAATATGGATGCATATTCCTTCTGGGAAAACTAATACAGTACACATCATTGTACTTAACCTGAAGTCATTGCAGCCTATTAAATTCAACTCAACTGTAATATGAACCAATTTTCCAGCCTACTGGGTTAGAGTAGTCAGTTTCTTTGCAAAGATATTTGTGCAATGATTGCCATGAAACAAAGTTACTCTGGGATACATAATAAAACAACTCTGTGTTAGGAACAGTGGGCATTCTAATATACCATTTCCTCCTCTGTTTATGAAATCTTTAAGTAGAATACTGTATTGAGATTCTGGTGAACAGTATAGCAAAATGAGAGAAAGGGTCAACAGCAAACACAAAAAATAGGTGGGGCCCTCTGCTGCTAACCTTGCAAATTTGTGGTTTAACTAAGCTGTATGCCTCATACAGAATTGCAAAGCAAGGTAAAGGCTCTGTTATTCCCACAAGCAATGCTTGTAAAATCCTAGCCAAGTCTCTGATGGGGGGCGGGGAGGAGGTTTGTGTGTGTGTGTGTGTGTGTGTAAGAACAATTATCCATCAAGAATGACATTACTTAAAATCATTGATTTCCAGCCATTATGGTGAATAAAATTAAATGCTCATAAAGTCTCATTCCAAGTAAAGCACTTTGCAACACAGCACAACTATCACATGTTTGCTTATATATATATTTCCTTTGCATAATGACAGATCAGAAAATCCAATGACTGAACACCTACCTAAGAGACCTATAAAACTTTATAAACCTCCAGGAATAATCAAAGGCTCATATTCATCACAATTGATGTTTATCCCAGAAAACGTTAATTCCAGTATGAAACAGATAAATATATTGCACATAGTATCATTCACTCTCTAAATATCCTCTCTAGATTATCTACCCCATGCAAACCAGATAAACTGAAAGTCTGACATAATCTCCATTTCTTCTTCTTCTTTTGAACAAGCACATACAAAAAGATGAGAGAGTAAGATTGTTCTAAAAATTAGAATTACAAACTTAATACGAGAACTTAATGAAACATGAGAACTTTGCCAAAATAAAAAATGGAACAATTGTAACTTAACAAAAGTGTTGCAAGGTCTCAACTAAAGTAGTACAAAGATATACTAACTAAATTGAATTACCTGTATTCTCAAATAAGTTATATTGCCAAATACATTTTAACTACTAAACCATAAGCCATTTAGAATCACATCAGCATAAATGTATGATGTTACAAAAGTGTTACTCCTCAGCAGAAACACCTCCTTTCTGCAGGTACTCCTTGGCAAGCTATGTTTTCATGTTTTCATGTTGTCATTTTTACCTTTTAAAACCTTATGATCTCTTCAATGAATATCTTCACTAGAAATCTCTGCTGCTTTTATTGGTGTGGCAAACCATGAGATTTATAAATTGTGAAGTTGGTAAATTGCCACTTTGGCAGGTAATTTTTATTTTTATTTTGACTGTTTTGGCTTTGCACCTACAAGGTAAACAAGAGACTATCCCCGTAAGTTACCGAAGGAGTATGTTACTGATCTGATAGTTTGCAATGTATGTAAATAGTATCTGCTGGTCCTATGGGCCTATTGTAGGGATTCATACAGAAAAGCTAAGCATTGCTATTATTGCTCATGCATCACGTGTAATCTTGATAGCTGTTCCTATCTTTTAGTAACTTGCTACAAAGAGTACATGTAAAAGGACACAGTCATGAAGCTCCTCTTGGTACCGCACTTAACTTGGCACAAACCTTAGTTAGGTAAGCTGGATGACTTCTAACTCAGCCATTCATAATGAGTGCAGGAATGGGAACTTCAAACTACTGTATTGAGTTAAGTAAGACCTCTAGATTTCTCTCAATATGGACTTCTAGATTTTCTTCAAACAGTACCTCCTCTTTGTCCTTGTTCTATGTCTATATTAACTCCTTCATGATCTATTTTACACCCACAAAGTTGCTAAAGGGAACCTTGCGCTCGTTGAAGGGAAGGCCTGGGTGTAAACATGCAATGTTCTTTTATTGCACAATGAAGAAAAGGGTCATCTACACTATTTGGTGCACTGTGGCATTTTGCCATGCCCACTCCTGAAATATAACCCCTGGCTGATTTCAACCAAGATAATTGGAGAGATTGAATTTGGCATCTGCCTGCAGAGTCAGAGGTTGAGAGTTTGATCCTGCATAGTGCCTCCCAGAAAACAGCCTTAGGCAACCAGCCTGACAAGACAGGGCCAGTGAGCCACTTGTGAATACTGTATTGCAAGAAAGACCTAGGAAGGGTAATCATAAGTCAGAATTGACTTGAGAGTACATCATTATTACAATACTACAGTCTTCAGCACCGAGATGCTTCCCCAGGTTTGTTTAAGCAAAACCAATTAACTGGCTTACTATGGTTACCATTTATTTTTAACTGTATTCTTACATCATGCAATTGCTCTGTGTGCTGTAGAACAGACTTAAAAATTAAAAACAACGTGGAAAGCTTCATTTGAAATGAGTTCCAATTGACTGGTAGATGTTTCAATTTAGAAACCCCAAATGCACGGTGGTCTTCTGTAAACTTGCCTTTGGGACTGTGATCATGCTAATACTGTACTGTTGAAAGGCTGTTTTCTTGAATGTTTGCTGATGTTGCAAACACCACAAATACAGGAAGCATTTCTGTTTTATTTTTTAGAAAGCAATTAGTTACAGTTATAGCATCAGGCCCTTGAATACAGTATATGGTACTTCCCATCATAGCTGATATTAAAATATACATTACTCTGAGTCTTTTTATGAGGGGTTCTACTCTGCATAATAGCCCCTGTGCCCCTGCACAATGCTTCCTGAAGTTCAAGAGAAAATCATAGAGTTTCAGACCTGGAAGTAGTCCCAAGGGTTCTCAAGTGCAATCCTTTTTTGGTATAGGAAACCCACAGCTTAACTGTTCCTGACAGATAGAAAAGGTAAAGGTCTCTGTTGCTTGAAAGCCAGTTGTATCCAACTCTAGGGTTTGATGCTCATCTCTGTTTATAGCTAACGAGCCAGTGCTGTCTGGCTGTCTGTGTCTGCAGATGTTTTCGTGGTCATGTGGCAGGCATGACTAGACGCCGGAGCAAACGGAATGCTGTTTACCTTGCCACCAAAGTGGTCCCTGTTTATGTACCTGTACTGTACTTGCAATTTCTTGCTTTCAAATGGCTAGGACGGCAGGAGCTGGGAGAGAGATGGGAGCTTACTCCGTTGTGCAGCACTTGGGTCTTGAACTGCTGACCAGCCGACCTTCCAGTGATCAAGTTCAGCTTCTTAACCACTAAGCCACTGCGGTCCTTTCCTGACAGGTAGGCATCCATTAAAAAGATATTTGACGAAGGAGGGTCCATTCTGAAGCAGGCCTTTCCACTGTTCCAACAGCTCCTACTATGAGAAATTTCCGAATGTTTAGTCAGCATTTCTTTTAATTTGAATCCATCAGCTTGGGTCGAGTTCTGTGGAGCAGCAGAAAGCAAACTTACTCCATATACCTTCAGCTATTTAAATATAACATATATTCCTCCAAATCCTCTGCTTACCAGATTAAACATGCCAAAGTCTTTCAACAGAGCCATAGCTAGGATTCTAGATGTGGGTGGGTGAATATTTTTTCAGGATCTATTTTATTTATTTATTTATTTTATTTTTTAGACTTGTATGCCGTCCCACTCGCAGAGCGACTCTGGGCGGCTCACAAAGATACAAAATATAGAAAATATACAGTACAATTAAAAATTACAAAATTACATATCAGTATCAGAAACAATCAGTATCAGAAACAATTAGTTTCAACAAGAGAAATGTATACTTCCAGACCACAGTCATAGTCAAATACAGTACATTTGCAATTACAAGGATGAGCAACAATGTCACATACAGTATATAAGCAGCCCAGAGTTTGAGGGTGGACAAACTGCTAACTCAGGATGGGCTAAACCTGCCCTGGCTACGGCCCTGTGTTTCAACCATTTCCCATAGATGTGGGTTCCAGACTTTGCATCCTTTTGGCCACCCTCTTCTGGATACAGTCTAGTCTATCAGTACCTTTTGGAACTATATTGTCCAGAAGTATGCACCGTTGAATGTAAATTCTACTGAAAGCAGAACAAAGCAGCAATGATGGAGTAGGCTTGATCCACGAAAGCTAGCATTAAAATACAGCAGTTTAAAGGGCCACAACGTTTTTTGTCTTTTTGTTTTGTTTGCTCTCTGATATGCTGTATACAGAGACTAACATGGTTACCATTTCAAAAATCCCTTAAACTAGACACTCTGTTTCTGTTGATGCAACCATAAATTGTCTTAACTTCTTTTTCTTCTGCATCACAAGATTGACTCATAGTTTACTAAGACCTCTAGATCCTTTTCACAGACACGCTACTGCCAAAACAACTGTCAACCATCCTATATTTCTACAGTTAATTTCCTGCTTCAAGCACTATATTCTTCTCTGTTGAAACTCATGGTGTGATCAGACACCTTCAAAGGCACACACCTGACCACACTGGAAAGGGTTACTTTAATGGGAGCAATGTTCCTTAAAGTGACTTTTCTGTCTGCTGGGGAGTCAATTTAGCCTGGTCCCCAAAGTAGAAGTCCTATAAAGATCAGGTTTGGGTATAAATTGGTGTGGGCTGGAGTGTTTCCCCCCATCTTAACCTATAAAATCAAGTGTTAACCATTGGAACTTCTGATACAATCCTAAGCCAGGCCCTACTAGCCCGCAACGACCATTCGTGCAGATGCCTGAACTGGGTTCGCAGGTCAACGAAGGATTGAGAAATGTGCCAGTGGGGCAAGAGCCCCACAAATGCAAAAAAGGGAAACAACTTCATTTCCCAATGTTCTTTGCGCCACGCCGCGCCACAGCCAATCAGGCTAAGATCCGCGAGTACAAAGAACGTTGAGAAGCGGCCAATCAAAATTGAGCTGCAGAAAAAAACGCAGCACAAACACAAACCACAAACCCATAACTACAAGCCCCAGAGTCCTGCGCACCACGAGTGCGCAGAACACTGAGAAGCCCGCTGCATGAAAAATAAACATTAAAAACCCAGTGCCTCACAGCCACACGAAACAAACAAGTGGGCTCAAGTGCCACAGGGGTTCCCGCGGTCCGCCCAGCGAGGCTGGGCTGTGGGAAGGAAAGCCCACCCACCCCAATGCCGCCTGAACCGGTGCTGGGATTCCAACGGTCTGGCCAGCGAGGCCGGCCCACAGGAAGGAAAGCCCACCCTACACATACACACGCCACCTCCAGCGGCGCTGGGATTCCTGCGGTCTGGCCAGCGAGGCTGGGATGTGGGAATGAAAGCCCATCCCCCCCCACACACACCGCCTGAAGTGGTGCTGGGATTCCCGTGGGCCGGCCAGTGAAGCCGGCTCGCGGGAAGGAAAGCCCACCCCCCCACACACACGCCACCTCCAGTGGCGCTGGGATTCCTGCGGTCTGGCCAGCGAGGCTGGGATGCGGGAAGGAAAGCCAACCCCAAATCTAAACGTCGCCTGAAGCAGCGCTGGGATTCCCGCGGTCTGGCCAGCGAGGACACGCCGCGGGAAGGAAAGTGTTTCGCTTTCAAGCGGGGGCCAAGGCACTAGTGCCTTCCCCCCTTGAAAGAGAAACAAAAGTTAAAAACAAACACCAAAAAAATGAAACCATTATTTTAAAAAAACACAAACAAAAACATCCAAAATTAATCAAAACCAAAAATACCAAACAGAAAACACACACAGAAAAACACACACACAAAAAAAAACCCACAAAAGAAATCAAACCAGCCAACTTACCACCACACGTCCTCTCTCCACGACGGCCGGAAATGAAATGAAGAAAGAAAGAGACTACTTACCGGAAGAAGCGCCACCCAGAGGCCAGTAGACAAAAAACAGTCAAAGTAAAACAAACACTCAACACCCCCACCCAGAGGCCACAAGAGAAAAAACAGTCAAAAACATAACATTACATCACACATTCACACAAATCACAAACAAATCACAAAATAATAAAATAAAAACATTTCACAAAAATCAGAAACAAATCACAAAATAATAAAATAAAACATTTCTAAAATCCTGTATAGAGTTTTCACACAAAAAAACCCCAAAACATCTAAACACAGTTTCAAAACATTGAATGTAAAAAACATGCACTTTCACATTTTAAAAATTATTATCCAAGACAACTATTAAAAAATTCACATACTAAAACATTATTTAGTAAAATAAAATAATTGTAAAAAATTATATCATCCTCTCCTCTTTTTTTAAACCACAAAAACAAACCCAAAAAAGCTGATCACAGTTTATAACAGCCCGTGTGTATAAATAAACATTTTAAAAATCACAATTACAGACTAACCTCATTTGTACAAACATTAACAAAACAAAAACCTTCCAACACCATTTAAAACAGCCCGGCAATGCCGGGCAACCTCCGCTAGTGTTTTATATGATTATAGGGAAACAGATCACACTAAACTGTTCTACAAGCAGGCCAAATTGATATCTATATCTTTGAGTGACCACACCTCACAGTTCTCTAATCTATTTAGGTCATCTTGAGTCCTTATTGTGCCTTATGAGGCTTAAGCTGCCTCTGTCATCAACGTGCTCTCCATACCCTCATCCATATTATCTGTAAAGATGTCAAACACCATGGGCACTACGATAGTCCTAGACCTGGAGTTCTCAACCTTTTAAAGCTGGGGGCTGGGTCATGCTCCCTCAGACAGCTTAGGTGGCTGGACGGCCATTTTGCCCTTCCTCCACCACATGGCACTTCCTGGTGTGGTGGAGGTGGTGGTGGGCCACATGAAATGGTACCATGGGTGGGCCGCAGGTTGAGAATCTCTGTCCTAAACAGTTTGGGGACCTTTTACCTTGTAGACCATCTTTTCCAAAAGATCTACTGCCCACCTCATCCAATTCTCCCAGAGTATGCAGCTCTAAGTGTCAACACCAAGAGTAGTAAAGACAAGAGCCCTCTCAGTAGTGGCATCCATGTTTTTCAATAACTTATCTGTGGAGCTGCATCAGGCCCCCTCTCCGGATATATTTAAAGACTATTATTGTTATATATTAAATTTGTATACCAAAATGCCACTCAAGATGGTGAACATACAAAAATAATAATATGTATTTTCCTTCAGTTGGGCTTGTTTATATATTTGCTGTTATTGTATTATTTTATGCTTTATTGTTGTAAATCACCCAGAATGGGAATTTCTTTCCCAAATGGGTAGTATATAAATGTCCTGCATACATGCATACATGTATTTATTTATTTATATTTCAAATTTATATAGCCACCCACTCACCACATCATGGCGACTCAGGGCGGCTTACAAAATTACTACAAAGAAATAACAAAGAAAGTTTAAAAGTTCGAATAGGTAATGACGTATCGCCTGGCTAGGTGGATAGTGTCCGGGGGGTGGGGCAGAGATGTCCTTGGCCCCCCATACATCCAGGGTGGTAGTAGCAGCTGCCCACACGGCCGGAGCAGTGTCTTCAGCCGTGGCTCCATCTGACAGCCCTTTTATCCAGAGGGGGCAGAGACATCCTTGACCGCCCGCACAGCCAGGGTGGCGGTAGCAGTCGCCTGCATGGCAGGGGCAGCATCTTCAGCCGTGGCTCCGCCCGGCGGCCCTTTTATCCCTCTGGACAGGTGGAGAGAGTCCGGGGGCAGAGAAGTCCTTGGCTGCCTGCACAGCAACACCTATATACAATGGAGCCCTGTAGCACATCACTATTCCTCATCATTCTTTTCTAAGCACAGTTGGATATAAACTGTCAACTAAGTACAAACATACACCTAATAGTAGGATCGTCTAGTCCTCATTTTACCTGTTTCTACAGAGTAATATAAATGGGGTACTTGTTGAAATCTTTACCAGAATTAAGATATTGTATACTGTAGGTACTGGTTCCTATTGTTACCAAGTCAAGATGTATAAACATGACATTCTTGATCATAGTGGGCAATTTTGGTGGAAGTGGGTACATTTTTTTGCCCTTGGTGCCATGCCAGGTCATACATCATTCAGAACAACAAATGTAAAACAAAACATGACTCTGTATGTCCTTCACCTATTCCTGTTTTAGCTGTATATAATTTGATGTAATATTTCAGAGACAAACAAGGCAAGGAAATAAATTATTTTATGCAGTCGTCACCAGACACAACAGTGATGGTAAATGTATTGTCAGTTGATCTGTTTTCCTTTGAAAATAGGCATTTCCCTAGCATTTGATTAAGTTGTCAGATAAAATGTATTTGAAATCCTACAAGCCTAAAGATTACTGGAGAAATCAAAAACTAAGTTTTTAATTCACCCTAATATAAAAATATGCTGTGACTGCTATTTGTTTCCCCCATTTATCATTAATGGTCCAATATGGCTGTCTAAACTTTCATCTTCCTTCTCTCTGTATTATTACTGTGGATGACCTTCGCTTCCATTGGGAGTCAATTTGGCTTTGCAAAATGTTAAAACTAAGTCTATTGGCTACAATTATAACAGCAAGGAAATAACTCAAAAACGTGCTCTCAGAACAGTCATTCTTTCTAACAATCCATTAGTACAATACCCCACAAAAGTGCATCACTCCTTAGTAACCACACAGATGAAAACAAGAGCACAAACAGAGGTCAGATAAAAGGTAAGGAAATCTCTTATGAGCTCTGTCCAGTTCCAGCCACTGCTTGACTCTTTGCTCACCAAGATGGCCAATTTCACTATGTGTTATTCATTGAAATCTGCCTTGAATAAATGTGATTCTACCACACCTGCTGGGGGCTGTCGGTGGCTATGCACTTAAATGAGTTACTATTATTACAACTTCAGCATATTTCCCTGGGAGCACAAAATCTAACGGCTGTAGAAGAAAGCGCTAGCTGAAATTTCAGGAAATTGCTTTGCTTTTCTAGGTCTCCCACTGGGAGGACAAATCTCAGAAGGAAGAGGTAATTTGTTTATTGTGTGGGTGGCTTTAAAACTTGGGCATTCCTTTCCACATATCCCTAGGTGGCAGTAAGTTTCACACAGATTCAGCATGGATGTATTTTGTGTGAGGCTCAAAGAAGCACAATGGGCTCAAGTACATGTACATGTGGTGTCACTCTCCTCTCTCCACCATCGCACACCTCTGCTTTATGACACACCAACACTGGGTCCATTGTGCATCTTAGAACAAGACATGAAGTTGCGATCCAGCATTATGACTCACAAGGAAGGGCAAAAGGACCATCCAGCCCCTGAAGCTGTCTGAGGGAGCATGACCCAGCCCCCAGCTTTAAAAGGTTGAGAACTTGTGATTTAAATAAAATCCACCTGGAAGCATGAGGCACAAATGTTTTAATCTTTTGACTCATTCCTCCTCACTAATCAAAGATCCTTCCAAAATTCTTGATGGAAGCTTCCTTCACAGGGCTACTAGCATCTGGAAGAAGGATCTTTGGGGCTATGGATTGTGTGGTTGGTGGCAGATTGCATCACCTCTTTCTGGACGCCACTGTTCTTATCTGCATCAGTCCTTTCATTCTCAGTGATTTAGGTCCCAGAATGAGGCTGGTTTCTAGTATGACAAGCTTTGCCTTTGTTGTACATAATGCTCTTTTTCTCTGTGCTTTCAGCTTGAATAATTGCAGTGAAGGTTTAACTTTGAATTACAATATATGCAAAAATGTGGTTAGAACTTGAAAAGACAACTTTCAAGAGGTTAGTTGTCAGATTAAAAGTTGATAATGCATCTTATTAAAGATTAGCATAGTATTGATTTGTAGCGTCAAGAGTTGCTCCAAGGCTATAGGAGAATAAGACTGGCTGAAAAAGCAACAGGATTAGCATAGGCTAATATATGAGTGAAAGACACAATAAGGGGGTTCGTAAAATGTACCAAGGTTGCTGATGTGCCACAGAAATCAATTTACAAGGTTCTCACAGAATTTGCAAGTGTCTTAACTTTTCTCTTAAACTGATGGAGTTGCTGTTGAGAGAAATATATTTGTGAACAAGTAGCCACACAATTTTACAACAGAACCAAGCTACAGATTTTTATATACAGTACCAGGGAGTTTGTTTTATATGTCTCTGTCTGTAAGTCTGGCTCACAGATTAAAAATAATGATTTCTCAGGCATATTTTGAAGTACAATTAAAATTGGTTAGAGAAGCACTTTGCGAGTTAAATATTCATAGGACCAATTTTAACAGAATAGTTGCAAACATCCATATAGCATTAAGAGTCTTCTAATTGTTGTTTTACCCTGGATCTACATATTTTGATTGCTTATTTCCTTTGTTTTTCCATCTGTTCTCCTCCTCTGCATTGTTTCAATTGTATTTTATAAATCTTATTTATAATGCTTTTAATTACTGGTACTTTGAAAGTACATTTTCCACTAGGCCCTTTTGGGAACTGATTATTTATTTATTATTTCAGCCACAGCCTTCTATTTTATCTTATTGAATCAAAAATACAGTAGAGCAAATTTATAAATATTTTGTGATCCTCTGGTCTGTTTCATAATAACAGTTTCTAGTTAATTTCTTCTATTTAAATGTATATGTCTATAATTTAGATGATATCTGTACCAACATCTATATATTGTCTACATCCCTGTCTATATACAGTAAAACCCCGATTTACATATGCCTTGAGTTACGTAAAATTCAACTTACGTAATGATTTTTCACTAAAACCATGTCCCGATTTATATAAATGTCCTGATTTACATAATGCAATTTCCTTTGGGTTTGCTTTGATTTATGTAAAAAAAGCATTTTCCTAAGGGTTTGCTTCAATTTACATAAAAAAATCATTTCCCCTATGGATTTGCTTTGATTTACGTAAAAAAACATATTACGTAAAAGCCTACAGAACAGACTTTTTACGTAAATCGGAGTTTTACTGTAGGTCTGTTTATCACTGGTCTGTCTTTAGATCTCATGGGGGCATTAATTTTCTGCCTCAATTGCTGCATTGAAATACTTTGCTGATTTCCTCTGTCTTCTATCATGAAAAGCATCTCCCCACATCTGGTTTTATTAAATACAATCCTACATACTGTATGTTTCTTGGCATAGACCTAATATCTGTAGCCGCCAATAAGGTATTTAGATACTGGGAAGCAACTATTCCACCAAAGTAATATTACAGAATGTATTAGCATGATTAGCTGGGATGGGAATACTAGTGTTCACTATTGGAAACCAGGCAATATCTTTATACTGCTTAGTGCAATACTTCAAAGAATTTTTGTTGTTGCTACTGCCATCAAGTCAAATCTGATGTATATTATTTTATATAATTAATAATGTAATGTAAATTTTCCTGTTTACTGCCATTGAGAACAGAGATTGCAGAAACGTCTCAAAACCAGGGATACTGGCTCTTTTTATATGTCTATTTGTTCTGGGAAAAGCGGTGAATCGGCTGGGGTGTTATCAAAGCAGAAAGAGAAAAACACTCCCAAACAAAAGTCACTGGCAGCGTATGGTGGAATTTAATGCGATATGTGGTATATTATATTCTGCATATACTAATCGTTGAGCTGCATATAGTAACAGTTTGGTCACTTGAAATTCCTGTGTTCCTTATTCAATTCATAAGTGCAACACTTTGCAAATAAATCTCCAATATCACTGTATAGACCGGAAAAAGCGACTTGTATCTTTAAATGAATATGGACTTCTTAAAGTGAAAGTAGACTTCTATGCGATGTCCTTTCGGTAATCGGACATTTCGTGGTACTTTCTCAAGCTTCTACAATGCAAAATATATAACATATATAACATATAACATATATAACATATAACATATAACAGATTGTATATCTGTGTCTAAGTAAATATATGTATATACATTCGTAATTGGGTTTGTGTATCGTAAGCGACGTAGGATTCTAGTTTCAATCGTCGAATTGCAAGCAAGTCTGGAAACTTTTCTGGGAACATATCATACTTCCCGTACATGAATGAGCTGCGTGCGAAATGCTTATATGACCATTAATTTCGACATCTACGAAGGTACATGATTACGTCTGGGTTAGCGACGAAATACAACAATATGCATATAATTATAAAAATAGAGCAAGTACATACCTAAGTATATATGTATATGTCGCGCGTTTCGCACCTCTTCAAGTCTTATATCGTGTGCTCGCGTTAACCATATTTTGGGGCCTTATTCTATATATATCTTATTTCCACGCACTCATGTGTGATGAATTAGTGCTCTCAATGAGCGAATTTCTGGAAGCATGTGTAAAAGATCATAAACAAAATCACAGATTCTTATACTAGGTGAGTAACCTTAACCTTTAAAGGGGACCTTTCCCTAATCTGGATAAAAGTTACAATCGTATTTTTAGTTATACTCAGTTCCAGTTTATAGAAATGATGAAAGTTCCCACTCTGTGTTCAAGCCGTGTGGTGTGAGAGTGTTGAACCGATGTATATAAAAGGCTTCTCTTTGTAAGAGGATCTTTTCCATGTTTTGGTTATGATATTTATTAGAGGTGACGGTTTCCAAGACGGTAATTTTGAGATCTCCCAGTTTGTGCTTCTTTTGGAGAAAATGGTTGACTAGAGGAGCCGTGGTATTTCGGTTTCTGATGCGCGATAGATGTTCGCCCAACCGTATTTTAAGAGGGCGGCTTGATTGTCCCACGTAACCTAGCTGACATGGGCAGATTATCAGATACACAATATCCTTAGAATGACAATTAGAATATGAAGTTGGTTCCAAAGTGTAATTACTCGATGGTAATTTGATAATTTTAGAGGATAACATGTGAGAGCAATATTTACAATGCCCGCAGCGATGATGGCCTGGGAACGGAGTGGATCGCCTGCTGTTTGAAGAGGATATGTCTGCCCGGGACAGAAGATTAGCAAATGTTTGAGTTTTTCTAAATCCTATAAGAGGTTTCTGCTGACAACCCGGTATCATGTCCAATATATGCCAATGTCTATTTATGATTTGTTTGATTTGATTTGCCAGTGGAGTGTAGTCCAGAGACCAAAATAATCTTTGTTGCGATTTTGTTGAATCCATTCTTCTTTTAAACAAGGAGCTTCTTGTACGTAAATCTGCCTTTCTTTGTGCACTTGCAATGATGTGTTCTGGATATCCTCTCTTCATAAGTGTGGTTTGTTCTGGAAAAGCAAACAAGCAATTTTGCAGCCATCAGTCTTTTCTCATGCAGGGCTAACTCACACAACATTCATTTGGCTGTAAGCTGATTTATATCAACTCCACTTTTGACAGAGCTTCACAAATATCCTTTTCTTTGGAAGGTCTTCTTATAGAAGCCAGTAGCTGCTTCTTTGCAGTCCTATGCTTGACAAGACTTAGGGTGTTCCTATGTAATTGTAGACTTGAGTAGCAATAGCAATTACAGTACACTGATATATTGCCCTTCATGGCAAGCTGGGATCCATCTTAAACAAATTCACGCCAATGGCATTTTTCCTGAAAATGTATGTATGTATGTATGTATGTATGTATGTATGTATGTATGTATGTATGTATGTATGTATGTATGTATGTATGTATTTATTTATTTATTTATTTATTTATTTATTATACTTATACCCCGCCCTTCTAGGAAAATTTCCTACTCTGGGCAGCTAACAACATAAAACTCAAACATTAAAAACAGTCACACATTAAAAATTTTTACATATGTATACATCAGAAACAAGAAACCCTAAAAGAAAAACCTACTGGTGATGGAGAGAGACAGAGTAAAAACCCTAATGATTGGCTGTTGGTAAAACATTATTAAAAGCCTTTTTAAAAAGAAATGTGTTCAGCTGTTTTTTTACACATAGACAGCCAACGATTGCCCCATAGCATTTAGAGTACTATCTGGGTTTTTGCCCTCAACATGCTAGGTACTCAGTTTCCCAGCCTTGGAAGGATGAAAGACTGATTCAACTTTAAACCCTCTGGAATCAAACTCAGATCATGAGCAGTTTTTGCTGCAGTATAGCAGTTTAATCACTGTACCATGAGGGCTGATGAAACAAATGTCCAAACACAACCAAAACAAAATAAAGAAAACAAACCATAAAAAAACAGTGGCACCATAAAGAATTTTATATTCCAGTGTGGGCTTTTGCAAAAAAAAAAAAAAAAGGCCACTTTGTCAGGCATATTAAAGTGGAGTGAAACAAAACTACATGTGTAAACAGGCTGGCAGAGGGAGCTGACAGTAGCATTATTGTTTACATGTATCCTACTTTAAACAACTAGTTTAATACTTGCTTTAAGGCGTGAAGACAGCACAAGGTTTCAGTAGGGTGAACTCTTGCAATGCTGGTTGAGTGTGCGCTGTCAAGTCAGTTCTGGTGACCCTTTCCAAAGGTTTTAGGCGTAGAAGTGATTTACCATTTCATTTGTTTTTTGGAATCACCCTGGGACTGTGCAGCTTGCCCATGATTACATAGGCTGGCTCTTCTCCCTGGAGATGTGCTGGGGAATCAAACTCCAAACCTCTGGCTGTAACTAAACCATTGAGCTATCTAACCAGCTTCAATTGTATTAGTGATCTAATAAAGTATTTCTCACCCTTGCCTTTGGCAAAGAATCTGATCCATGCAAAAGATTGTAAGGTGAATCTAATGTAGTCGAGTATGCTGTCAACATTCTCACAGATAATTATTTGTGTCAGTAATGCCATTGTCACCTCAGTTTCTTTTCAGGCCACTCTAACAGACTACGTAGCTCTCCCTGGTATACAGATGAGTTGAGGGAGATGAAGTGGGTTAGGAGAAGCCTGGAGCGCCGTTGGGTGAAGACCCAGAATGAGTGCGACCAAACATGAGTTAGAGCCTCTATTAAAGCCTATCTCGTGGCGATGAGGGTGGTGAAGCATTAATACTTCACCTCCCTCATTGCCTTTGCTGATAATTGTTCAGCGGCTCTGTTCTGGGTCACTAGGTCCCTTCTGGGTAAGGAGCGGCCTGGGCCTGGGTGGCAGGGCTCAGCGGACGATTTTGCTGACCATCTTGCAGAGAAAGTTGCTCGCATCCATTTGGGCTTTAATCCTGATGTGGAAATTGATCACCTGGAGAGGACCGGAGCAGAGTCTAGCCATGTTATCTGGGATCAGTTTGATCCGGTTGGCCCTGATGAAGTGGACAGGCTCCTTGGAGCTGTGCGTGATACCACTTGCTTATTAGATCACTGCCCTGCTTGGCTGGTTAGAGCAGCCAAGGCTACAACGGGTAGTTGGGTCGGTGCGATGGTGAATGCATCTCTGAGGGAGGGAGTGGTTCCAGCACTTTTCAAACATGCGCTGGTTCTCCTCTTCTGAAGAAGCCATCGCTCGACCCTACGGTTATTTCAAACTTCAGACTGATCTCCAACCTTCCCTTCATGGGAAAGGTGTTGGAAAAAGCAGTGGCACGGCAGCTCCAGGTGGTTCTGGATGATACGGATTATCTGGACCCGCTTCAGTCAGGATTCAGGCCCGGTTATGGTACCGAGACAGCATTGGTCGCTCTCTTGGATGATCTCTAGTGGGATGGAGGCACCCCTCTGTCCTTGCTCTTCTTGACCTCTCAGCGGCTTTCGATACCATCGATCACAGTATCCTTCTGGGTCAGCTCCAAGGACTGGGGACCCAGGCCACTGTGCTGTCCTGGTTTTCCTCATTTCTGACGGGCCAGACTCAGTCGGTGTCTTTAGAGAGCGGGTTGTCCAGCCCTAGGTTGCTCCCATGCGGGGTGCCTCAGGGCTCGGTACTCTCGGCTCTATTGTTTAATATCTACACGAAACCGCTGGGCGAGATCATTCGTTCCCACGGGGTGAGGTATCATCAGTATGCAGATGATACCTAGCTGTACATCTCAGCCCGTGGGGACCCGAGTGATTCAGTCAAAGTCCTAACCAGGTGTCTGGAGGCTGTCCGGGTCTGGATGGGGGACAACGGGCTTCAGCTGAATCCCAGCAGGACTGAGTGGCTTTGGGTGCGGGGCTCCGTGTTATCCTGGGAGCTACCATCTTTGGTCCTTGCTGGGGCATCTTTGCCCCAGTCCGATCCGGTGCACAATTTGTGGGTCCTCCTGGACTCGCGGCTACTGCTTGAAGAGCAGGTGGCAGCCGTGGCTAGGAAGGCCTTTGCACAGCTCCATGTAATTTACCAATTGCGTCTGCTCCTGGACCAGGACTCCTTGCTCACGGTCACTCATGCTCTGGTCACTGCCAGATTGGATTAATGTAATGCGCTCTACATGAGGCTGCCCTTGATGACCATCCGGAGGCTTCAGCTGGTCCAGAACATGGCTGCCTGGGTAGTGATGGGGTGCGGGCATTATGCTCGTGCCTCACCACTGCTCCGGGAGCTGCACTGGTTGCCAGTGTGCCTCCGGGTGCAATTCAAGGTGCTGGTTTTGACCTTTAAAGCCCTTCATGGCATTGGACCAGGCAACTTAAGAGACCGCATCATCACAAGAAATTCAGCACATCCTACCAGGGCAGACAGGAGGGGCTCAGTGGTGGTCCCATCAATGACAGAGGTGCATCTGATTGGGGCCAGGAAGAGAGCCTTCTCCATGTCTGCCCCAGCCCTGTGGAACCTCCTTCCACCCGAGCTACATCTCCAGATGGAGCTACTCCCCTTTAGGAACATGCTGAAGACATGGTTGTGTCAGCAGGTGTGGGGCATGAGTGCCCCCACTTCCCAGGCCCGCTGGGTTATCTAGCCTGGGAGTTTGGACTTGCCCTGTCTCAGATTTCTGTTTTAATCTGGGTGGTGGGTGGAGAGGACTGTTTTTTTAATGACTATTCGGGGCTTATGTGTTTTAATGTGGATTTTAGCTGGGGTTTTTTTGGGGTAATCTTTTTAACTGTTGATGTTTTAATTGTTTTATATTGTATTTTTATTTCTGGTTTTCCCCTTTCCCTTTTCCTCTTATGTTGTTAGCCGCCCTGAATGGTGTCCCCACCAGGAGGGGGGGGATATAAACAAACAAACAAACAAACAAACAAACAAACAAACAAACAAACAAACAAACAAACAAACAAACAAACAAACAAACAAACAAACAAACAAACAAACAAACAAACAAACAAACAAACAAACATGTCTGCCAAAATGGATTTATCCACAAAAGATAACACTGGAACATAAAAGTTCATCTTTGAAGTGCTATTATATCTTTGTGTAGTATTGTTCTGCTGGCTTGCATGGACTAAGATGGCTATTTCTTTAAAAACTAGTCATTAAGCTCAGTGTGGTTTCCTTCCCAGTAAGAAAGCACACAGAGTTTTGGCCGCTAAATCCAGTCGGGGCCACAGAGAAAACTGACTGGAGGGTCATAGACTTTGGCTGTAACAGTGTCCCTTATCTCAATTAGCACACAGAAAGTTACTTTTTAAAAAAGGAAAAATTAAATATGTATTTCCAAGCACTCCCACCAGTAGGGTGGGGTATAAATTAAATTCATTCATTCATTCATTTATTCATTCATTTAGGTACTGCTATGCTTGTGTAACCCCTATGGACTATTTGGTTCAGCCCATTGCAATATTTTTTAAAAATCTTAATTTTCTCATTTCTCAGAAGAGCCTAAAATATTTATTTTTATTTAATTGACACACAAATCTTACACATTTGAATGCCACAAGCTCCTGACCTGGGTTATAAAACATAACCTTCTGTTATCCATCTTGTTTTTGCCTCAATACCCAGAAGCAGAGTGCAAGGTAGCAGTGTGAAGGAAGCAAACTCCATCCTCTCTATTGTTTGGTAAGGACACCATCCTATAGATACTAAAGTAATGAAATAGTGACAATTTCACTGCAAGTTAAAATTGTAATGTAGCATAGTTATATTTTTGTTATTGGAAGAAATAAATTAATTACTTAATAAATTAATTAATTCAGTCTGGCTAGGTTATCCTGCTATGGTAACAGAATAGACCATAGTGCCAGCGACTCAACGTCAAGTGTCAGGCAGTGGTTAACTAACCTGACAACCATGAGAACTAATGGCCTTGGGTGCCAAAGTCCACAGGGAAGGGGGATGGTCCCCAAGTGGATTAAATCCCACTTGAATCCATCTTGATGGATGGCAGCAGCTTCATCTATACTGGCCTGGGGCGGAGGAGAACATTTCATGCCAAAAGGGCTCAGGACCAGAAAGTGACTTGTGGAACTGCGTCAGTGACATGCTGTGATGCGGAATGCAGATGAAAAGCCCCTGTATTAATATTCTCAGGACAATCTTTATGGCTGATTGCCATGATGATCGCCTATATTTGGATTCAGATATGGCAGCAGCAGCTCAGCTATAAATCTAATGGATGAGCTTATTTACTCTGAAAAAAACAGAAAAATAGTCTAAAAATACTATGGCACTGCATTCCAAGTTGTGTAGCAGATCGCTATCCTCATATTATTCAGATGGTAATCTGGTTCTACATTTATAAGCACCATTGAAGAGATTATGAGCTTACTCCAGAGAAAGCATGTACAAAGTTGTGCTGAATAGTGGCCTTCCTTAAATTAGTGGAATAAACGTACCAAGGTACACATCAAAGTAAAATGATGGACATCAATGGGTGAGGCTGACACCTTCTGAGCAGCTCCTATCCATGTTTTCCTCCACAATTTTGTTATTTTCCATGTCTGGTTTCCAGACAACAGTGCCAATGCTCCCTCCAGAAAGAAAAACTCATAGAATGGTATGTATGCTGTTGTGGTTCTGAGGTGAACAAACAAGGGCATATTTGTGATCATGATGTATGCTGTTAACTCTGTTAGACAAGGACAGTATCAAAGAAATAATGCCCATAACAGAGATGATATTAAGAAGACTGAAATAATCACTACAGAAGAACTATATTGTACAACTTTAATGTTGACAATGAAGTAATTGAATAGTGGAAGAGTTTGTATATCTAGGTACAATTATCAATCCAAATGGGGACTGCAGTCAAGAAATCAGAAGTTGAGACTCAGAAGGATTCATCACTGGAGACCAAGATCATCCACACTATTGTATTCATGATAACCACGTATGGGTATGGAAGCTGGACAGTAAAGAACGCTGGCAGGAAAAAAAATATTTGTTCAAATTGTGGTGCTGGAGGAGAGCTTGTGGATACCCTGGATTGCCAAAATGACAAACAATTAGATCGAAGGGCAAGTCAAGCTTGAACTGTTTCTGGAGCCAAAAATGCTGATGCTAAGGCTGGCCTACTTTGGGCACATCATGAGAAAGTAAGATTCTGGAAAAGACAATAATAGTGGGAAAGATTGGAAGTTTAGTGTATGAGAACCAAGACACAGGAAACAGCCATGGGCTGGTTTAACTCAGGTTTATTGCATGGTGGTCAGAGGGAACATGAGGTAATGGCGGATGCAAAGCTCTATATATACAGTGGTAAACATTCGAATGTGGCTCCACGATAGCCGGTTGGCTATTGTCTGCGTGACATCATTGTTGGTCACGCCCTTCTTGTCCAGGTGTAGGTAGTGGCGGGAAACTCCGCGCTGTGGCTATTGATGAGTATGGACCAAGAGAGCTTGGACGCTCGCTGCTGCCCACTGGTGGTCATTAGCTCGCGTCCTAATACAGGGTTTATAGTGATACAGCTGACGACTATATTGTTACTTGTAGGAAGGGTTACATTGTTAAGATACATTGTTATCACATGAATAAGGTTACACTATTAGAACACAACACTCCTCCCCCCTAGGATGAGACGAAGTCTCTCAGCCAAGATGGCTTATTTCGAACACGCTGGGGCCTCGGTGCGGGCTGCCCTGCCCCGGGTTTGCTACCTTCTCCTTGTCCCCTGGCTTCCTGTCCTGTAATTGGAGAGGGAGACTTGTTAGTGACTTGCCGCGGTTCTGCGGCTTTTTTGGGAGGTGTGTGCTTTATTTGGGAAGAACCGGGGGCACTGGGGGCTAACGAAAAACCCCTCTTCTCGCTTGGATGGGTGGGGGAACACTCCCAAAACCCCCCCCGGCTCGGTAACGCAAAATCAAATTCGGGGGCAGCAGTCGCAAACTCTTCGGGGGCAGCAGTCGCAAACTCCTCACCCTCTTCCCCGGAATCGGATAGAGCTGGCGTGTCAAAAGGATCTGAGTCGGGACCGCTGCTTCCCCCCCTTGTTTGGGACTGTTGCCCTTCGTTGTCTCCTCCTTGGGCTAAGCGGGTGGAGGAGAACCCTAACGCTGAGGCATTTTCCATGCCGTCCGTGGATTGCTTCCTGGGAACCCGGCTCCTGAGCTGATCTGCATGCCGCCTCCAGAGTAGACCGGTGCTCGTTTCCACCCGATATGACACTGGTCCCGTCTGTTCTACAACTCTCCCTGGTACCCAGGCTGGCCCTGTGCTGGCGTAGTTCCTGCAATGCACAGGATCACCGGCGGCGAAACCTTTCGACACCGCTACCCCTACGTTCTTCCCTTTGTCCTCGACCCTCGTTGGGTCTAACCTGGTCAGAATCGTGGTCAGCTTTCTCCGCATCAGCAGCTCTGCCGGCGAGTATCCGGATGCTAAGGGGGTGACCCTATACGCTAATAAAAACTGACATACTTGGTGATTCAGGTCCCCCGAGCCCATGCGCCGCAGCGCATCCTTTGTTGTCCGCACCAGCCGCTCCACTTGGCCATTCGTGGCCGGGTGAAACGGCGCGGATGTGACGTGCCGAATGGCGTTTGCCTCCATGAATGCCCTGAACTCAGCGGACGTGAAACAACTAGCGTTATCGCTGACCAGAGTGTCGGGTAAACCGAACGTGGAAAAGACTCTCCTTAGATGGTTAATTGTAGTGGTGGAGGACATGCTCTTTACCGGCATCACCTCCAGCCACTTGGAGTACGCATCCACTACCAGGAGAAAAAGGGTTCCTCGGAACGGGCCAGCAAAATCTATGTGCACTCTGGACCACGGCCCCCTTGCCGCGTCCCATTCCCTATGCGGGAGGCGAGCCGCCTCTGGTCGGGAGCCCTGGCATGCTTCACAAGTGCCAATCATGTGCTCTATGTCTGTGTCCAGCTGGGGCCACCAGAAGTAACTCCGGGCCAGCGCCTTGGAACGGACGATCCCCGGGTGGCTGACGTGCAACAGTTTGAGTACCCTCGGTCGCAGGGATGCAGGGACTACCACCCGTTGGCCCCACAAAAGGCACCCCCTCTCTATGGACAACTCTATTTTCTTCCGAAAAAATGGGTCGAATTCCGTACTTGGGGAGGACGCCGGCCACCCCTTCTGTACCCATGAGCTTACTTTCTCCAGCGTTCTGTCCCTGCCTGTCGCCCTGGCAATGTCGGCTGGTACTATTGGGGGTGAATCTAGGACCTCTATTAACAATACCTGGTGGTCTCTCTCTACCCCTACCTTTTGGTCGCCCGACAAGGGCAAAGGAGACCGTGAGAGTGCGTCTGCATGGCTGATCTCCTTTCCGGGCCGGTATTCCAACTCATGTTGGTATGCGTTGAGGAAGATAGCCCACCTCAGCATTCTCGGGGACAGGATCTGTGGCGTGGGCTTATTTGCAGTGAAAATTCCTAACAGAGGCTTGTGATCGGTCACGATCGTAAACGGGCGACCATACAGAAAATCGTGAATTTTTTTGGTTCCCGCTACTATCGCTAATGCCTCCCTGTCGGTCTGTGCGTAATTCCGTTCTGCTTGGGACAGGGACCTTGAATAAAACGCTATCGGGGCCTCCCTTCCGTCGTCCAACACGTGGCAAAGCACCGCCCCCACCCCCACCGGGGACGCGTCACAAACTAAGACCACTGGCCGTTTGGGGTCGAAATGAGTTAGGATTGCCTCGGATGTTAGGAGTTGCTTTAACTCTTTAAAAGCCCTCTCTTGCTCGTCACCCCACAGCCATGTTTCCTCCTTTTTAAGCAACCGATGGAGCGGTTCGGCCACAGACGCCTTCCGTGGAAGGAAGGTATGGTAAAAATTTAGGGGCCCCAGGAATGACTGTAGTTCGGTTTTGGATGTGGGGCGAGGAGCCTGCTTGATTGCGGCTACTTTGGATTTGGACGGCTTAATTCCCTCGGGTGTGACACGGAACCCTAAAAACTCAACCTCTGTTTCGAAAAATACGCATTTGTCTTTTCTCAGTCGCAGCCCCGCTTTCTCGAACACAGTCAGTACTTTATCCAATCTCTTTGCCAGTTCGGCCTCACTCCCCCCTGTTATCAATACGTCATCAAAATAACACAACACTCCCTCCAGCCCCTTCAGGAGGCGTTCCACAATCGACTGAAAAAGGCCGGGTGCCGAGTTCACGCCGAACTGTAACCGTGACACCTGGAACGCCCCTTTATGTGTAACTATAGTTTGTGCCGCTGCCGTGGCGGGAGTTACAGGGAGTTGCTGGTAGGCTTGTGCTAAATCGAGCTTAGCGAAACATTTTCCCCCATTCAGCCTGGCCAGAAGGTGGCTGACCACCGGCACCGGGTATGCATTAGGGCGGATTGCCTTGTTAATTGTACACTTATAATCAGCGCAAATGCGCACCTCCCCGTTAGCTTTTAGTGCTGTAACAATTGGAGTTTCCCACTCCGCGGAATCAACAGGAACAAGAATCCCCTGGCCCACCAGTTTGTCCAGTTCCGCCTCTATTTTGTCCTTTAGTGCGAACGGCACCCTGCGTGGTTTGAGTCTTATCGGGCGGACCTCCGGGTCTAGGTCGAAGGCTACAGGGGGTCCCTTGAATTTTCCCAGTCCTTTTTTAAAAACGGCGGGGTGCGCGTCGCACACCGCTTGTATTGGATCCGCACCCACAGCATGCACCCCCCCCTATGAACAAACCCAAAGGCTGAAACCACTGAGTTCCGAGGAGGCTACAATTTCCCCCTTTGAGAACAACTAGAGGGAGTTCCGCAGAATGTTTCTTAAAACGGACCCGAAATTTCCCGACCCCCAACACTGGAATGCTGTTCCCCTGCACGTCTCGTAGCGTGGACCTCAACGTTTTAAGTTTGGGCCGCACGTGGGGGTCGATTTTCAAGAACTCTCTCTGGGGAATTATAGAATAGGAGGACCCCGAGTCAATTTCCATCCTAATAGGGGCCCCTTGTACTAGTACCTCGACGAAGTAATGGGGTTGTCCCGCGGACACGCTGAACACGGGGGCGTCGTCCTCGCTGTCGTCCGAGATGCGGCCCATGCCGTCCTGCTTCCTCGTGGTCCGGGCGCCATCTTTGGACCTCGCTGGACGGTCCGGTCTGGCCGAACGGTCTTGTGAGTGCCTCCGGCCCTCTTTCCGATTTCTGCACGCCTTGGCGATGTGCCCCCGACGGCCGCAGTTGTAACACTCGGCTTTTCTGAATGGGCACTTCGCGCGCTCATGGGCCGCTCCGCAACCATCGCAGCGGCGCCCTCCTTTTCGGACCTTCTGGACCTCCTCGCCGTCGCTGCCTTCCGTAGACGACTTCGAGGTTCGTCGGGTTGCGTGCACCGACTGTCCGGACTTGCCGTGCACCGAATTTTCCGCTTTGCCGGCCCGAGGACGCCACTCACGCCACTGGTGCATTTCGTCTACCCCAGCATTCGTGGATTCCGCGGATTCCGCGGCCTCCACAACCTCTGCCAGCGTGGGTGGCGGCTCCTTGTTCATCAGGCTGCGCTGCACGTCCTTGTCCTTCAGGCCACACAGAACGCCGTCCCTTAGGGCCATCTCTAGGTTGTCCCATCTGCAGGGGGCGGCGGCTATTCTCATGGCTGTTACGAAGGTCTCAACCGACTCATCCGGCGCTTGGACTCGCCTCCAAAACGCGCTCCGAGCGGGAAACATTGCCCTCGAGGGTCGGAACCGGTCACGCAGCAGTTTCATAATGTCCTCGGCTTTGAAGTCACTCATCTTCTTCGGTGCAATAATGCTCACCAGCGTTCGCTTGGTTTCTATCCCAAGCATTCTGGTGAGGATGGCCCTCTTCCTTTCCTCGTCGTCTTTGACTTTGAGTTCCACCAGTGCCGCCTGGAAGTCCATCTCAAAGAGCTCCCAGTCTTGCGGTTTGGTAATGTTGAAACCGCTCTGTGCCCTGGCTCCTTGGGGATCCATTATCCCACCTTCGTCGCCAATTTAGTGTATGAGAACCAAGACACAGGAAACAGCCATGGGCTGGTTTAACTCAGGTTTATTGCATGGTGGTCAGAGGGAACATGAGGTAATGGCGGATGCAAAGCTCTATATATACAGTGGTAAACATTCGAATGTGGCTCCACGATAGCCGGTTGGCTATTGTCTGCGTGACATCATTGTTGGTCACGCCCTTCTTGTCCAGGTGTAGGTAGTGGCGGGAAACTCCGCGCTGTGGCTATTGATGAGTATGGACCAAGAGAGCTTGGACGCTCGCTGCTGCCCACTGGTGGTCATTAGCTCGCGTCCTAATACAGGGTTTATAGTGATACAGCTGACGACTATATTGTTACTTGTAGGAAGGGTTACATTGTTAAGATACATTGTTATCACATGAATAAGGTTACACTATTAGAACACAACAGGAAGGCAGCAGGAAATGATAGGCAAGGCCAAACATGAGTTTTTTTATGAGCCAACTGATGAAATGCCAAATGTGACTCATGATGTGCAGCAAACAGATACTTGTTTAGTTGTGGGTGTTTGGTTTTTTTTGTGTTTTTTTTTGGGGGGTGGATTCCAAAATCAAGGGAGGTGGATATGT
Source organism: Bradypodion ventrale (assembly GCA_035047345.1). Classification (NCBI taxonomy): domain Eukaryota; kingdom Metazoa; phylum Chordata; class Lepidosauria; order Squamata; family Chamaeleonidae; genus Bradypodion; species Bradypodion ventrale. The sequence goes on from JAWDJE010000002.1 coordinate 310,204,389, forward strand.
GCTTCTGTGAGCCTGCTTAGCAATACATCCAGAAGTCTTAGAAATACTTGAATAGGATCCAGCCCAGCCCATCATAGGGTGGTAAGAGAGCATCCCAAAAATTCCAGTAAACCCTGTTTAATATTCCATATAAATAAGCAAATATACAGTACTGATGACATGTTGTTAGAAGCTGAAAGCACATTCGTGTTTCAGTGTCATGATTTTCTCTAAGACTTGTGCCTTAGCAATCAGTTCTGTGATCAAAACCCATATTTATCCCCAAGTGGGTAATCATAAAACAAAGCAAGCTAATTTACAAGACAGGGCAGATGTGAATAACTTGGGCGTATAACCAACAGATACCGTCAAGCTCTTCGATACTATGAAGAGCAATACTGCTTCATGGTCAAAACCAAATTACAAAATGTAGAGTAGATCTGGAGGCTGATACTAATTACTGTTGTTTATGGTGTCTAGCTATATCTATGCCTATATTTCTCTATATCAATGTCCTTTGATAAGGAATTAAATTAGAGTACCCTTAATAACTAAATATGTCTCTGCATTACACACATTATGGTGGGAATGTTGCTCTTTTCCAGAGCTCTGTCCCTCCCTCTTCTTCTAGCGAAGGGCTGATTTTGTGCAATTCTCTAGCCAAGGGGGTAACTACATTGGCCATTTACCTCTCCAGTTTGCATTGAAGTAGGCACAGGTGAAATTAAAATAAAATGGTGACTACATAATGTGCTGCTCAGTGTGGGGAAGTCCAAGGGAAGGAGGAAAATTGTGCATTTTCAGTGCTCTAATTTGCTGGCATTGCTTTTCTCTATTTTCTGCCTGAACTAATACAAAAGGACCCTCATGGAGGTGTCAGTTCTCCTCAATAGAGCAATCTGTTGTCTCCAAACAGTATTTCTTTTTTTCTTTTGAATGTCTTCCAAAGGTAGTGATGATTCAGATTACTGCTATGTCACTTTGGGAGGGGGTAAAAAAAAGAAAAGGGAATTATTAGTCCTGATGGAAATTGCCAACTGGCACCATGTCAGATTTAAAAAAATGCTTTTGATATTGGAGCTCTAGAGAACAAAGCAAGAGAATGACCCTCGACACCCTCTGAACAGATATGAGCCTCAAGTCCACCGGCTCAGATCCAGGAAAAGCTTTTTGGCAAGAACAAACATTCTTGAAAGTACACAAGAGCAAAAACAAATTAGAATATGGAGGAAGGTGCTCACTGGACAAGGAACAACATTAAAGGAGGATATGGCTGAGCAACTTGACCTCCCCTATGTCACTCGGAGGACCCTGAAAAGCCTGAGGGTTGGAGTCTCTAAATGTAAGACCAACATGCTCAAGTGGGAACTGCTGGAGGACAACAACACATGGTGTGAATGCAGAGAGAATCCAGCTCATTTACTGGTCTGCAAATTGCTACCAGAGGATTGCACCGATGAGGACTTGAGTTTGGATTTGGGCAATGACAAAGAAAGAAAGTGGCTTCATTTTGGCAGTCAATGGTTTGATCAGGACACAGAAGAAGAAGAAGAAGAAGATGATGATGATGATAGGAGTTCTATAAAAGCACACTATCCATGGCTTTCTCTGCCTCTGTCATCTGGTTGGCTACAGTAATTTTAACCACAGAGACTTGGATCAAAGCCTATTTCCCCTGCGTGTAGTCACACTCTGACTTTAAAACTGCAGGCTTAGCTTGCTTCCTCCCCCTCACCAGAGAGGGAACAGATAAGTAAGCATTTTATTTTAGAAGGAAGAGCTGAATGCTGGTCTTTTTTTTTATTTATTAAGTTTTTAATAAACATACAGAAAAAGAAAAGAAAACATTAACAGTACATTAACAATACATTACACTAACAAGTCCGTAATATCATATTAACAAACATTACTATATGCTAGCACATAACAATATCTATATTCATTAACTACTATTTAACCACCGAATATTAAGAACCTTTATTTCAAAGTCCAAAATAATAAAGAGAAACTTTCTGTACTACCACTAATCTTTTTAACCAGTAAAAAAAAAAAAACAACACCCTGTGAATATATACAATGCCCGGAGAGTTTATTTTCTACTCAAATCCAAAAACTTCTTTGGGATGGTACTGGTCCTGAACTATCACCTGCCATAATAGAGTGATCCACGAACGGTTTCCATATATTCCAGAATCTATTCTCTTTTAAATTATCTCTTTTGACTTTAATCTCCCATGTCAATTTATCATTCAATGCTAAACTCCACATTTCTTTATACCATTCTCCAACCTGAATATCTACATCGTTTTTCCAATTTCTGGCTATACATTGTCTACCCGTTGTCAATACAATTTCCAGTAATTCTTTTTCCTCCTTGTTTAAACCCAGATCTTCCACATTCGTTAAAAGAATAGTACCCGACACCAACTTAACACTTTTACCCAATATTTCACCAAATTCATTTTCTATTCTTCCCCAAAAATCCCTTATTTTTTTACAACTCCACCACATATGTTCATATGTTCCATCAAATTCTTTACATCTCCAACATAACTTATCTCTTTTATTATCCATCTGGTAAAGTCTTAATGGTGTCAGGTACCATTGCCACAACATCTTGAAATTATGTTCTTTAATTCTTACAGACATTGTTCTCATAATTCTCTTTTTCCATTTATTTTTCCATTCAATCTCCCCAATTTTTATATTCAAATTTTGTTCCCACTTCCGTCTCAAATCCTCCTGTGGATCTGCACCTCTATTCAATATATTATAAAGCTTACTTACAAGACCCTTAATACTACTTTCCCCTTTTCTAATCTTCCTTACCAATTCCTCAAATTCCGTGAGTACTCTGTCTGACCCTAGTTCTCTTTTATATTTTTTATTCCAATTGTCCACCTTTAACTTCTGAAACCAATTCAAATTTAATATCTCGAACATTTTTTTCCGCTCGGCATCAACATCACATGCTTTTAACCAATCCTTCAATAACAACGTTCCATTTTTATCCAATATTTCTATTTTTTCTTTGTCTAATTTTATTGGGAAACACATCATATCGGTCAATTCCAAGATTGGGGAGAGATTCGGAACCATATCTGTTTTTACCTTCTTCCACACCTCCATGAGACCTTTCATCATAGTATTATTTGACCTTTTCACCTTATCCTTCATTCCCAGAAAATTCAAGTTTCCAATATTTCTGTATTCTTTCATTTCCAATTGTTCCCAAATTACCTTTTCTCTTGCCAAGATCTTCACAACATTCTTGACTTGAAATGCTCGATAATATACTAACAGATTTGGCATACCCAACCCCCCTTTTTTCTGAGACAAATACCATAGTTTCTTTGGAAGCCTAGATTTTTTTCCTCCATTACAAAAATCATTAAACATTTTTTGAAACTCATTGATTTCTTTCTCTTTTAAATGGATCGCGAGCGTATCAAATAAAAAGTTAATCTTTGGTAACAGTATCATTTTACACATAGCAATCCTTCCGAACCATGACAGCTTTAACTTCTGAAGTTCTCGTATTTTATTCCTAAATTCAATTCTCAAGCTGTCATAATTCAATCGTTTAAGTTCTTCTAATTTGTTGGAAATAATTATCCCTAAATACTTCAATTTATCTTTGATTTGTATATTAAGTGTCGACACCGTCCTACCCATCTCGCTCAATTTCAAATTACACAACATCAATTCAGATTTATCCCAATTTATCTTTAATCCTGTTATAGCTTGAAATACTTGTAGATGATCTTTAATCCTATCCATTACCTGTTCCGGGTGCTTCACCATAAGCAATGTATCATCAGCGTACATGCTCACTTTATTGCCCATAATCCCTTCTATATTTGAATCCTCCCTTATACTTTTAGCTAAAATCTCCATTGCCATTATAAACAAAATAGGAGATAATGGGCAACCCTGCCTAGTGCCTGCCTCTAGCTTTACCACATCCGTGAGCTCCCCGTTTACTCTAACCCTGGCATTTCCTTTTTGATATAGTAAGTCTATAACCCTATTAAATTTATCTCCAAACCCATATTTTCTAACTATTTCCTTAATTGAAGACCACTGCAATGAATCAAATGCCTTAAAAATATCCAATGATAATAATCCCACTTTTTCCTTTGTTTGATTAACACTATCTATTAAATCTAATACCCTTCTAGTCAAATCCGCCATGTGTCGTCCTTTTAGGAACCCAACTTGATCAACATTTATATATTCCCCCATAAAACTATTTAAACGGTTAGGCAATATTGCCGTGAAGATCTTCGCATCTTGATTTATAAGCGAAATTGGTCTGTACGAATCCACTCTTTCCAAATTCTTACCAGGTTTTGGCAAAAGAACAATTGTAGTGTTATACCATGAAGTCGGAATTGATCCTCCATCTAGTATATAATTATATAACTTCACCAATTTCGGGACCACCACCTCTTTAAATTCTTTATAAAACTCTGTTGATAATCCATCATCCCCCGGGGCTTTCCCTATCTTCAATCCGCTTATTACCCCCTTAACCTCTTTATCAGTTATCTTTTCCTCCATTTTCTCCCTATGCTCTTGCTTTATCCCATTCCCTAACTGCCTCTCCAATATCCTTTTAAGCTTTTCCATATCTATTTCTTTTTTTGCATATAACCCCTGGTAAAATTCCCTAACTATTTTACATTTATCGCTATTCTTATTACACCTTGAACCTTGCCTGTCAACTAACACCCCAATCTCTCTTTTTTCCCTTTTAACCTTAGCTGCTCTTGCTAATAGTTTTGAGTTCTTATTACTAAATTCAAAATATTCTCTGTTTAAATAGATCAAATCTCGTTTAACTTTATCAATATCTTTACCCATTACTTCTGCCTTAAGTCCTTGTAGTTTCAAGAAAATTTTTTTATCTTTACTTTTTGCGTGTTCTTCCTGTAATTGTTTTATTTCTCTTTCTTTTTCTATATATTCTGCTTTATACCTTTTATATTTGAGGCTTGCCACTTTTATGCTTTCCCCCCTAAAAACTGACTTCATGGTATCCCATACAATGTTAAAATCAACCTCATTATTATCATTCCATTGCCAACTTTCTTTCCAACTTTCCATAATTGCCTCTTTGCTTTTCTGATCTTTGAACAAATTAGGATCGTACCTCCAATTTCTAACTCTTTGAATATTTTTTGATATTTTCAATTCCAAATATACTTTAGCATGGTCCGATTCCTTAATAATCCCAATTTCCGTACTTTCTATATCCCCAATTAAGTTTTCCGACAGAAAAACATAATCTATTCTCGAGTAGGTCCCATGTACATGCGAAAAAAAGGAATATGCCCTTTCCAAGCCTTTAAACTCTCTCCACGAATCCTTCAAACCCATAACTTTCATCCATTTGTCCATCGCCTTCCCTTTCACGCCCATTCCACTTCTAGCTATATTTGTGCAATCTATTCCTGATCTGATCAAATTAAAATCACCAGCCACAATAATTTTTGCAACATTTTCCATCTCCACTATTTTCCGGATTTTTTCAAGAAACACTACTTGGTGGTCATTCGGAGCATAAATATTTACCAACAATATTTCCTCATCCTCCAATTTTCCTCTTAACAACAAATACCTACCCTCTTGATCAGCAATCTTTTTTGTAATTTCAAATCCTAACTTTCTAGAAATCATAATTGCCACCCCTCTTGCTTTAGATGTTCCAAACGCCATCTCATAGTGTTGCATCCAACCCAGATAAAGTTTATTCGTATCTTTTGATTTCTGATGTGTTTCCTGTAAAAATAAAATATCTGGTCTATCTTTTTTCAACGCCGATTCCAACCTCCGTCTCTTAAGAACAGAACCTGTACCTTTCACATTCCACGATATTATTTTAATACTATCCATAACCAAATTCTTCTCCCAACTTTAAACTCTCCATCGGGCGTGCCACCAAGAACCCTTCACCATACCCACTACATAAAACACACATTTTCACTCTCCCCACCTTCCAACGAAAAGTCGCCTCTGTCAACCAAAGAGGGGAGAGGGGGGACCTGCAAGATGCGCCCTACTGCCGGCGCTATGCGCTATTTACCCATTCTACCTCTATTAGATAATTAAGCTTACTACTATCTAATGCTCATCCTTCCTTACCTATCTCCTCCTCCACCATAATCAAGGACAGCTCCTCCTCCTCCTCCCCTCGTTGTGGTGTTCCACCTGTTGCCCCACCGGGCTCCTCCCTCCCATATTCCCTCCCCAAAGCTCCAGAATCCATCATTTCCTTCTTAAGATTTTTCCATTCTTCCGAATCTACTTGTACCAACCCCAACAAACCCAGGTATTCCAATGGATTAGTACCTTCATCAATAACTTGCATTCTTTTATCATAGAAAAAGCGCAATTGTTGTGGAAATCTCCAATTATACCTTATATTTTTACCCATCAATAATTTAGTAACAGGCCTCATCTTATATCTCCATGTTCTTTCTTTTAGTGAAATATCATTGTAGACTTCTACATCTGAGCCATCAAATTTCAACGCGTCTGAACCAACACTTTTCAGATGAGCCATTACTTTTAATTTATCTGCCCAATTTGCAAATTTAACCAACACATTTCTTTGAACCACTCTCCCTCTTCTTGGACCCACCCGGAATACACTTCCTAAATCCTCCTGAACAAATTCCTTCCCCAAGATGCTGGTCTTGAGTTAGAACTTGGCCACAAAGTTTTCTTAATTACATACATAATTAACATACTGTTAAGAGTATGTGTGATTTGCAATGAATATAATATAATATAATATAATATAATATAATATAATATAATATAATATAATATAATATAATAGGTTTCCCTTGCTCGAAAGCCAGTTGTATCTGACTCTAGGGTTCAGTGCTCATCTCTGTTTCAAAGCCGAAGAGCCAGTGTTGTCTGCTTCTGCCAACGTTTCCATGGTCATGTGGCAGGCATGAGTAGACACAGGAGCACACGGAATGCTGTTACCTTCCCACCGAAGTGGTCCCTATATATCTACTTGCAATTTCTTGCTTTCGAACTGCTAGGTTGGCAGGAGCTGGGACAAAGACGGGAGCTCATTCTGTCCTGCAGTACTCGGGTATACACAACGTAATAAATAGCAGGACTAAGAATAAAAATACAAAATATATTGGTAGTAGGCATATCTAAATCACAGACCAGTCAATTGGATTTCAAGGTTGTTGGAATTCTGCTTCATGTAAAGATATCTTCTTTATTCAGTCAGCCTCATTAGCAGCAGTTTATATCCTCAGATCTTTAAGATAGCAATCAGTCCCATGAAGTCCTGCTTCATTAGGCTTTGAGTAGGGAGAAAACAGAGACACACAAAAACACGCCTGCTCTCTTCTGCTGGTCAAACGATGCTCCAACCTTTTCTTTATTTAGGCAGAGAGAGAGAGAAACGAAACTTGGGCAAGCATTGTATACCAGAAACGAAACCTCACAGAGACAAAACCTAAGGCCAAACAACCAATCAGAAGTGTCAGAACCCAAAGAAAGAGAGATAAGGAGAATAGCAAGCAAAGAGGCTTTTGTTTACAAAATGTGTCAGAGGACAAGCAAGACAGAAACCAGATGCATTCCTACATGTCCTCCTTTTTTCATTTAAATTTGAGAGAGGGACGGCTAATCATACCCCTGCATGTCATCATATACATCATAACTGTCCTCCTGGACATCGTACCCCTCCTGACTCATGGTACTTTGTTCCGGAGGGTGATACCTCATTGAATACAATTGCCGTCGTGCAAAACTCGATGTCTCCCTTCTACGCAGTGGACATGTGTTACACATAGAAATAAGATTAGGAATACAAGTAATGCAAAAATACAAAGGTATAAGGCAGATAATAATAATAAACCCATAAAAGAAAACTTGTCTAAGGACAGATAAATCAGGCAACCAAGAAGTCACCCAATCAAAGAGATTAACATCAGTGCGTACATTGTTAGTAATGCTCTCCTGTACATTCTGAAGTTCTTTCTCAATAGTATTATTCAGATCCTGGAATTTTACCCGACATCCCTGGTTCCCGACCAGTTTACAAAATCCTCCAGATTTTGCTAACAGGTAATCTATGGCCAGTCTGTCCTGCATTTGGTCTTGATGAAGCTCAGTGATTTCCATTTGAAGATCCCGTATGACCCTCCCTGTGGCATTGATTGATTTCTCCAGCCTACAGGTGAGTCCCAAAATGGACCTTCTATTCTCCTGGGAAATGACACCTGGGTATGATCCCAATGTGAGTGCTCCAGTGATAGCACTCCCTATAGCTCTCCCCCAGGAGCTACCATCAGAAAGCTGAACATCGATTATCACTTCATCATTGCAACCAGAACCCATCGGGCCGGCAGCAGCTCTCCGGCGCCGTGCATGTGCCTGAGGCGGCATTTGCACTTGTGCGGGTAAGGTAAAATAACCCAATGCTGCACATTGATATTGTCCTGGATGGAAATTCGTGGCAACTCCATTAAAAAAGAACCACATGTTGGGATCCTTAATTTGCCATCCATTGCAAATTGAACCACTATCTATAGCAGAATAATCAGGAGTAAACATAGGAAAAACATCATACATATCTTCAATAGTAGTGTTAAACAAGGTATAATTAAGCTTATAAGAACTGTTATAACTACCCCATAACCAAAAATAATCATCACAACCCGTATAATTGCCTACATTCTGCAAAACCCTTTTTGCTTGAGTCCAGTATTTCCATTTACTATTCCAGACTCCAGAACTATGACAGCAGAAACAAAGTCCTTTAGTGTATTTCTTGAATGTCATGCTTCGCCAACGGATGTTGTTAAATTGTTCTGGAGGATTAGAGAAGAGTGTAGACCTATCAAGATGTTGCAAATGTCCAATAACCAACTCAGGTGTGTTGAACAATGCCGGAAGAAAAGCCATTTGCGACACTGCCAGTGGATGCTCATAGTATAACGTTGCATTCTTACCATGAACCTCAAACATATAGTTAGCATGACGAATCCAAAAGTTGGGGTTGCCCCCATGAGGCATTGTTCTTACAGCTGGAAGCACAGTAAGAAAGAAAAGAACAAATGTCAGCAAAGTTAGTTTACTGGTGAACCACCATCCTGGAGCTGAGTAACCTTCTTCTCTCTCCATGGGCGGATCGCTCGGGCAGGAATCCACACAGGTCCTGAGATTGTAGAAACCGCTGCGTATCCTCGTCCCCAGGTGATTAGAGGTACAGGACCCTTCCACTCAGGATCGGGTTGCTGCCGATAAACAACCAATGGCTTAGGAAGACACTCCTCGGTCCTGAAATGCAATTTGACTGGAGAGTGTGACCTGTTATGGGGAGCAAGAAGAAAATTAAGAGTATACAGTACTTTAGCAACAGCTGTAGGTATTTCAGCCACAGGAACCCCTCTATCTCCCACTTGCTTGTGTAACAAATTTTTGAATGTCAGGTGGGCTCTTTCAACAATCGCCTGTCCAGTCGAGTTATAGGGTATTCCATGGGTTAGCTTAATGTCCCACTGACGGCAAAAGTCCTGAAAGGCAGAAGAAACATATGATGACCCATTGTCTGTCTTAAGGCTTTTAGGTTTACCCATTGCCGCAAACGAACTAATGCAATGTTGTATAACATGTCTGGATGTTTCACCCCGTAAGGGTGTAGCCCATATAAATCCAGAGAAGGTATCAACAGTCACATGTAACTTAGAAAGCGGAGCCAAAGCAGGTACTTGCGTGACATCCATCTGCCATAGCTGATTAGCTTCTGTTCCTCGAGGATTAACAGCATCAAATGGCAGGAATATAGGAGACTTCGTACAGGAAGCACAGGACGACACAATGTCTCTAGCCTGTGACATAGAAATGGAAAACCGTTTATGCAAAACCTTAGCAGATTGATGAAACATTGCATGACTGTCAATGGGGTTGTCAAAGAGAGAAAAAACCTCAGCAGAGTCTCGGAGAGCAGAATCTGCTCGTGCATTGCCCTCCGTCAAATAACCTGGAATCCTTGTGTGAGAGCGTATGTGGGCAATGAAGAAAGGGACCGTACGGTTAGTAAGAAAACCTTGAAGCTGTTGGAATAAAGCAAAAAGATCCCTATCCATCGATGGAGACAAATAAGCTTGAGCTAAAGTAAAGACAAGGCGGTAAACATATTGAGTATCCACAATCAGGTTAAAAGGCACATCAGAAAACGTAGAGAAAGCAAGTATGACCGCTGCCAGTTCCGACCGCTGGGCTGATGCTTGAGGTCCTGTAAAAACAACCTCCCATTCCCCAGTAGGACCCTGCCATGTAAGGACTCCACGGGAGGGGGAGCCATCTGAGAAAAGAGTAATGGCATGCAAGATAGGTTGCATGCAAAGCGGGGATGACAGGGAGTAAGAAGTGAGATTCAGCAAGGTAAACCGCTTATCCTTGGGGGGGTTAAATTTAACTTGTCCCACAAAGTCCGCCATGGCCACCTGAAATGCCTCAGAATGCTGTAGCAAGGCGGTTAGCTGATCCTGTGAAAAAGGAAAACAAACAAAGTCAACATCATAGCCAGTCAAATGCTTTGCCCTAGTACGGCATTTGAGGAAAAGATCAGCAATCGCATCAGGTAGGCGATAACAGTTTTTCGAGGGAGTGTGCGCCAAGTGTAGCCATTCCACGATGGCCACCTTCTGAGCGTTGACAGGCGCGAACAAAACCGCAGTGGGCAGCCTCGGTGTAGGAAGAAGAGCGCATGCCAGCGCAATGGTGCCTGAGGGCACCCGATCCACAGCGATGGTATGCAGCTTTTCGTTGAGGCGTTGAAGAGCTGTACGCATCTCCGTTGTGCAGGGAATGATGTCCGCTGGAGAAGTGTGTCCAGAAAGAGCAGCAAAGAGTGGTGACAGTTCCTCCATGCTCAGGGCCAAGAAAGGACGAGCCCAATTTATGTTCCCTAGCAATTGTTGCAATTGTACAAGAGTGAACTGCTCTGGAATAGCTATTGTTGGCAATAGCGGAGTTGAAGCTGTAGCTGAGAGCCTATGTCCCAGATATTGGAATGGATACATCCGCTGCACTTTTTCAAGAGCTATGATCAAGCCCGCTTGTTGCAAAATGTCTGCTAGGTCCTGCAGGTGTTTCTCCGTGACTTGTGGACCATGCAATAAAATGTCATCTGTGTAATGATAGACTTTAACCTCTGGATGGCGTTGCCTGAAAGGTTCCAAAGCCATGTTCACAAAATGTTGGCATAGAGTCGGCGAGTTGGCCATACCCATAGGCAAGACACACCATTCAAACCGTTGAATAGGATGTTCATTATTGTATACTGGCAATGTAAATGCAAATTTTTCTCTGTCTTGTGGCGCTAGCAAGATTGTATAAAAACAGTCCTTCAAATCTATAACCATGAGTTGATGATCTTCCTTACATGAAGGAGGCCTCTATAGCATTCTAGAAAGCAATTCTTACTACCCAATTACATGAGTAAGGCATTAAATTTCTTCTTCTCCCACTAGATGTAAAGTGAAAGAGGCATTCAATAACTTAAACCAGCATAGCATGGTAAACCAATACAGTACAAATCTCATTAGCATGAGCAGGTAGACAATTTCTTAAAAAGGCTGTCAGGTTTTATAATTCTTCTTTAAAATCCACACAAACTTTGGCAAGTTGAAATTAAGCCATAAATTAAGTCTCACTGACTTCACAAGACAATCCCACACAACCCCCCCTTTTCAGCTTTTCAGGCAGACACACATTCCTTCATGCTCCAGCCACACCCATCTGCAGTAAGGCAGGCCGAGGAGGTATGAAGGCACAAAGACTTCTCCAGAAGTTGCAAGTAATTTTCACACAGAAGAAAATCACAGGGAAGTCCAAGTTGCTTTCCCTGCAATCTTGATGCTTGAAATGTGGGACAGCTCACTCTGTATCTCTTTGTTTGTGGGTTGGGCAGTTCAAAATCAGCAAAAAACTGTATGTCTTCTTCCTCCTTGTATTTTTGCCACAGCCTGCTATCCATACAGGAAATATTCACCCCCCTCTTTCTCTGTATTTCTTTCATCTCCAGCATATGATTCTCAACCTTATGACAACCTGCATCTGTTAGTTTGTACTTGCACCCCTTTTTTGTCTTGGGTTTTGTGCGTTCCTCCTTTGGGCCATCCTTCCATTTCTGCAGGATCTTCCTGCCCAAACGTGAGGTATCAAATTTACTACTCAGCTTCTCCTGCTTTTGTGATGAGGGTTGATTCACGGGGGGGCTGAGATCCCCTAAGCTGCTCTTTGAAACACAGTCCTTGCTTTCTGCCACTCTGCATGCATCAACAACTTCAATCTGTGATGAGTTCCCCGCCATTTGTTCCCCATCAGCCGGCACTAGCTGTTTTTTATGCTCGGCTGGCAATATTGCAGCAGAGAACAGGTCTTTTGTAGGGCTAAAAGCACTTGATTGTTGCAAGTCAGGACATAATTGCAAGGCAGGATATAATGTCCCATCTCCATTTCCACCTCCACCCCCATCAGGAGGCTGTTGTTTCTCATATGATGGAGGGGCAGTTGCCATGGCCCCCCCTTTTTCTGAAGGCAAAAGCTGTGTGAGGGGGCCATCAAGTCTTTGAGACAATAAAATATTTTTTGGAGTAAGCCTTTGAAGGCAGCCTCTCACTTCCTCCCAAGTAAATAATATTGATCTAGAAATCCCTTTATGCTTCTGCAATTCATTCCCGATCTGTTTCCACTCTTTTAAGTCCAGACCTTCATATTTAAACCAAGGACAGTTTTGTGCTATCGCTTTAGCTAGCTTTCGTTTCTCCTGCTCATCAACTTTTCGCCCATTGTCATGCAAAAGATCTGAGATATCTCTACAAAGTTCATGCATTTGCGAAGACAATATGCACCCCATAATTAAAAAAAAATTATATTTTTCTCATTCCTTTTTTCACTCACCCTGTGTGGGACCCAATGTAGAATTGGATGAATCTCGAGCTCGATTTATGACCTTCCCGGTCGGACCTTTCTTCTGGTCGTGAGTGAGTGAGACCTTCCCGGTCGATGAGGTGTTAATTAGGTGTTAATTGTTGAAGCAGAGTTCAAAGCATTCCTTTGAATTTCATTCAATTGGCCTCACGACGGGGCACCAGTTGTTGGAATTCTGCTTCATGTAAAGATATCTTCTTTATTCAGTCAGCCTCATTAGCAGCAGTTTATATCCTCAGATCTTTAAGATAGCAATCAGTCCCATGAAGTCCTGCTTCATTAGGCTTTGAGTAGGGAGAAAACAGAGACACACAAAAACACGCCTGCTCTCTTCTGCTGGTCAAACGATACTCCAACCTTTTCTTTATTTAGGCAGAGAGAGAGAGAAACGAAACTTGGGCAAGCATTGTATACCAGAAACGAAACCTCACAGAGACAAAACCTAAGGCCAAACAACCAATCAGAAGTGTCAGAACCCAAAGAAAGAGAGATAAGGAGAATAGCAAGCAAAGAGGCTTTTGTTTACAAAATGTGTCAGAGGACAAGCAAGACAGAAACCAGATGCATTCCTACACAAGGTCACCATGTGACAAAGTCAATTCAACTGATCATGTCAACTGCCATGCAACAACCTGAGTTTCAATAGGAGCACCTACCAGTTCAGCTAGAAACGCACCCAAGGCTTCTAGGAAGCAAATCAGATCCAATAGCCTTTGGGGTTGGACCATTTCAATCAGTCCAAGCTCCTCACAGAGGAGGGGATGCAGTCACCAATCTGAATTTCAACAGGAAGTGATCTGACCTTGAGAAGGGGATGGATTCAAGATCAATTACTTTCAGATCACTATCTCCTTTGGTTGGTTGAAAACATCAGATAAAGGGTATGCCAGGGAATCCATGAACTCTGTGGCTGTCCTAGAGCTCACTCTGTCTATGTGGAAGTTAAAGTCACCCATTACCAATAGCTTTGAATAACCCAACACCACCACGAACAGGGGAGTGTTGGATTTTGATGAGCGATGTATACCAGCACAAGTCCTCTTCTATCTCTGTTATGGCTGATACACAAGTGAAAAGTTTCCCAACCTAGATCTGAAGTTGCTGAGATCCTGTTGACAATAGCTACTTTCTTTCCATGGCCCTCTGACCTATCCTGGTGCCATATAGAGTGCCCCAGGTGAGCAAATCTGAGTGAGAGCCACCCCTCTATCTTCACCCATTCAAGTTTTGCTGAATCTCTGAGAGGCGGTGTCTCCTTCCTGAAATTATTCCCCTCGGCACTCAAGATCTCGGCACTCCACCCCACCTTGCAGGCCAAACACCACTGCTACATCTGAATGAGAAAAAATGGTAAGGTAAAACAAGCTAAACTGATTGATGGTTTTTAACACCCATAAGGGAGTTAAGATTTGTAACCTAAACAAAATACCCCGAGGTAAAAAGCTAACTTAAATCTAATAATCCTTAAAACTAAGTGGACTCACTCTGTTCTGACTGCTGCTAATACCATGATATAATTGATTGAATTCTATGCAGAAGTGGAAGTGAAACTCTCATCATTCCTCACTATTGGATATGCTGGCTAGCTCTAAAGCAGGGGTTCCCAACCTATGGCCCGTGGGCTGGCCCCGGCCCCTGAAGCCATCCTATCCGGCCTGTTGCTGCCTCCATTGCACCTGGAAGTGGAAGTGGGCACATTTGTGCCATCTGTAAAATGCGCCCACATATGCGCAAAGGTGCCTGCGGCTGACATAAACATGGAAGTGGGCGCATTTACATCAGCCGTAAATGTGCCTGCTTCTGTTTCTGGGGGTGTGGTCCGGCCCATGGCGCTGTCTGGGTGTGTGGTCAGGCCTGCGGCAGAAAACGGTTGGCCACCCCTGCTCTAAAGCATATGCAGTTCAACAATATATAGAGACTCACAAGTAGCCTATGTATGTCCTAAAAGAATATATGGCTGCTTCCTCATCAATGGCAAGTACTGTACATGGATGCTGCTGCTTTAGTATATTGCAATCAGGCCTTTCTACAATAAGTTGATAAAACAAAACAAACAGGATATAAATATTAAGCAATACTTTATTCAACGCATAGTTATAGACAGAGTTGAAAAGTATTGGTGCTTAGCTCACACTTTAAAGTCAAGTTTCCCATGCAGTACTCTTTTTTAACGTTCTGCTGACTGAGGAATATGCAGAATTTTTTGATGACTTTATCGCATAAAATGGTGACCTCTTAGTGTCATACTACAGTCTAATCCTCAAAGTGCCTGTGCTGGCAAAAGCCCCACTAAAGTTCATGGAAAGCTTTCAGTGGTACCAAGAGCATTGAAGGTGGTTTGCTTTCTGAGAGCTGCTAAGAGCTTGGCCTTCTCTGAAGATTATCCTGTTTAAGCCAATCCCAAGCATGTAAGAGACCTACTTTTAAATATATTTCATCTTAACATTAAAAACATATTGGAGATGCTGTAAAATGGTCCCAAGTGAAACTTCAGAACTTCTCATTGTATTTTAAAAAGCAATATGTAAGGAACCTACAGTAGAGGGAAGAAGAAGGAGTTACATACAGAGACGGTCCTTTTGAAATCATTTGGGTATAGGAGAATAAGTCACAAGAATTTTTTAAAAGCATCTCCTCCCCTCTTATTCCCAAAATGCATTTTCCTCAAGTAATCTCACAGGTAAATATTGGGGAATTTGCTCAGAAAAGACTTTGGGTGTGACTAGATGGCCATATTATCTTGGCTTGGCTTGGTCTTGATCATGTTAAAACAGGATCACTTTGAGGTATAGTATATTATTTGCGGTGATACTTGCATCTATACTTCTTTAACATCTATGACTATTATTACCCACTGAATCAGCACTTTCCAGATGGGATGCAGAGATACTCTGTCAGGTGATATTAACATCTGCTTTGAAATGTATTTGCCTCACTCCTACTGATACACACATTTCTTTTAAGGGAAATTTCCCAGACAACATATGAAACTTGAGTTTTGCAAGTTTAGATGATATTGGCATTATTTTCAAATAATTTAATGTGTGTGGTTGTTAAAAGGCTATTAAGGATGCTTGCATGCTTGCTGGAACATTCTTACAAATGAAGGAGACATGTAGTGCCCTGGCTAGCACAAGGAGACGGGGCCGGCATCAGAAATTTCCGGGCCCGGTACACATCCCCCTCACATTTTGGCCATGCCCCCGTGGTTTTCTGTGCATGTGTCATTTGTTTGCGCATGCGCAGATCAGTGGTTTCCCGCCGCCGCCACGCCCCCATGGTTTTCTGCACCTGCGTCATTTGTTTGCGCATGCGCAGATCAGTGGTTTCCCGGCGCCTCTGGGCCCCCGTCATCTCTGGGCCCGGAATGGGAGTCCTGATGGTCCCCCCTGATGGCAGCCCTGCAAGGAGATCTTTGTAGTTAATTCTGAAATCAAATAGTAATGGAATTAGATGCAGAAAGGGATCTTTCTACTTCCATTAGGATATATGTAGGGTATCTAGGAAAGTATGCCAACTTTTTTTTCATAGATGTTTGGCATCTAGCAGGCTGATGAGGCAATTTTTTCTGATTGTTTCCTGGAAACGTTTTATTCTTGAAATAACAGGATTCTATATGTACAAATAGGATGGACTATGAACACCATAAGTAATCTAGGAAAACATCTGGATAGTAGGTTTGAAACATACATCTTTCCTATGATGCCAGAGATTTCATCCCTTGGTTTTATTTTCTCTCTCTCCCCACCCTTCCTTATCACAGGTAGCAGCAAAGACAAAATAAAGACCAGCCATGTAATTTATATACCAAAATTCATAACATCTAAATTCCTCGAGCGCTTAGTTACTTGTACTTCTAGTTTACAGGGAACTGAGATTGAAGCAAGTGCTTGTGAAACTGCCATTCACAGCATTCCTTGACCAATGGCAAAAGAAGAAAAGGAAATGGTGATGAAGTTATCACCTTCTGGTCTTTTAACTCGCAGGTGGGGTCTTAGATCAGGAGTTCTCAATCTTTTTAAGCTGGGGGCTGTATCACACCACCTCAGACTGTTTGCATGCTGGAATGGTGTCCCCCTGCCACTGCGACCACCCCGAGCCCACATTCCATGGTCTTGGGACTACCAGTCCAGCCCAGCAACACTCCCCCCACAATGCCACCACTCCCCCACACCACCAATCAGGCCTGCCAACACTTCCCGCATGCCACTGCTGCCACTGCCAACATTCCCCTACATGCTACCACCACTGCCACCATTCCCCCATGCTACCAGTCCAGCCCGCCAACAATCCCCTCCACAGTGCCACCACTATCCCCATGACACCAGTCCAGTCTGCCGACATGCCCCCATACCACCATCGCTGCTGCCAATACTCACCCCCATACTACTGCCACCACCAACACTCTCACTGCCACCATCAACACTTCCCTCCCAGCACCAGTCTGGGCCACCAACACTCCCCCTCACTGCACCATCACCAACACTCCCCCCATGCCACCACGGCCACCACTCCCCACCACTACCAGTCCGGCCCGACAACACTCCCCTCATGCTGCCACCAACACTCTCCCCCATGGCACCAGTTCAGGCTGCCAACACTCCCCCCACTCTGCTGCTGCCTCCACTTCCCTGCTTACCAGCTTGTCATGGGTGAAGGACGGGTCCTGACTGTCCCAGAGTGGTCCCCAGGAAAGATGTGGACTGGCCGCCAGCACACACACCGCACTGCTGTCACTGCCACCAACACTCCTCCCATGCCACCAGTCTGGGCTGTCAACACTCCCCTTACCACCACTGCCGCTTCCCTGCTTAATGGCCTGCATAGACGAAGGAGGGGTCCTGACTGTCCTTGACCATGCTCAGCCAGAGCAGCCCCTGGGAAAGATGCGTGCAGCCGCATGCATCTGCCACTTCCGCTACTGACGCCTCAATCCATGTCCCCTCCACCTGGCTTGGCATGTCCCTAATGCCTCTCCATTGCAGGGTGGATGTTGTGAGCCTTATTACAATATCCACCCTGCTATGGAACAGTTTTAGGGACATGGCAAGCCAAGTGGAGGGGACAAGGACGGCAGCAACAGCAGTGACAGCAGCGAGGGTGTGGGCTGAATTGCATGGTGTCACGGGCTGTATGTTGAAAACCCCTGTCTTAAATGATTAAATCAGGCTTGGGAATGTGTTCCCTCCATGAACAGTTAAACTACATGGTATTTGCAATGAACAAATTTGAGCATAAATACATGTAAATACATTTTTTGGAAAATTGCAATGAAAGCAAAACCTAAGGAAAATTATCCTTTATACAGATATGTTGAAAAATCTGTCCACTTCTCTTACTATCATGCACTAATTTTGCAAATTCAGATAAAAAATGAACTGAAATGAGATTGTCACTTATCTCTAGCTGCAGTTCCCATCAGTCCTAGCTAACGTTGCAAATGGCAGGATATCAAGAGAGCTAACCTTTGGATTGATCCTTACATTGAGGCCAACTGCCTTACTGAGGACTAAGTTTACTAAACACTCAAGTAGAAAACCGAAAAAAGAAGCAATGATTAGGCTATCCTTTGATATACTTGTTGCCACATGTAAAATGCTGTAACATCTCTTTATATGAAAGGAAATCGTCTGCTGATTGTACCTCGTAATGTACATTTTAGTTCCTGGGGAGCTGCAAATGGCTATCAGCTCAGCATGACAACTTTTGGAGCTGTTGAAGAGCACAAGTGTGAAGGAAAGCAAGCTGGCCCAGCACAGTTCTTTCCATGCTTCTATGTGACAGTCAACATCTGCTTGTGCCTTTGCGAATTCGCATGCCAAAGTTTTGAGTATGTGCTTGTGGCAAATGTGACAGCAGGATGAAGCAGGATGAAGCAGAATGTGGCTGTGAAAGAACAGTGAAAATATACAGTGACATAAGCAGTGAAAGATGAGGTTACACAGCAGAAACATGGACATATTGTTTATATGAAGAGACTTGCTCACAAAAGGAATAGATGCTATCAAATTCCAGCAGGAATGATGTCAGACATTTCCATTTATCACTGGTTTTGTACTGTTGATAGAGGTACTTCATATTACTCTGAATAATAACTGAGACAGCATAAATTCAGGATAAAATACTTCTCTTTTCTTTAGGCAAAGGTAAAGTGATCCAAGATAACTGCAGATGGAGATTGCAGCCATGAAATAAAAAGGCAACTAATTCTTGGAAGCAAGCTATGAGAGGTTTGGGCAACATAGTCAAAAGTAGAGACATCACCATGCAAACAAAAGTCTGCATAGTCAAAGTAATGGTATTTCCAGTAGTGATGCATGGTTGTGAGAGCTGGACCATAAGAAACACTGAGCACAGAAGAATAGACACCTTTGAGATGTGGTGCTGGAGGAGAATTTTGAGAGTACCCTGGACAGCAAAGAGAACAAATAGGTCGAACTTAAAAGAAATCAACTCTGACTGCTCCTTGGAAGGTCAAATATTGAAGATGAAGTTAAAGTACTTTGGACATAAAATGAGAAGAGAGTATTCACTTGAGAAAGCCTTGATGCTGGGAAAGGTTGATGGCAAAAGAAGAAGGGGTGGCAGAAAATGAGATGGCTAGATGGCATTGTTGACACAATGGGCACAAAGCTGGGTGGGCTGAGGAGGATGGTGGAGGATAGGGATGCCTGGTGTGTGGTGGTCCATGGGGTCACAAAGGGTCAGAATTGACTGTGTGACTGAACAACAACAACAACAACAACAGGTCTCCCTTGCTCAAGCTAAATCAAATTACCATAGAAGATGAAGAAAGTTGCTTATTAGACAAGGAATAAACTAAAGGTGGATATTTGGAAGTGCTCTTTCTGGAGAGAGAGAAAAAAAAAAGAAAGTTGAACTGGCTGTACAGACCACCTAATATACCTTTTTACTTTAAGAAGCTGTCTAACATGGAGAATGAAAACAATCACTTTCTAGTTGGAAATTTCAATAGCCATAGTAACATTTGAAGCTTTGACTATGATGGTGAAATAGACAAAGGCATTATAAAATGGGCAGAATCCCATCCAAGGCACCTTATGCATGATTCTAAGCTACCCAGTTTATTTAACAGTGGCAGGCGAAAGATATGCTACAATCCAGGTCTAATTTTTGAAGTGGTAGCCGTGTTAGTCTGTGCAACCATATCAGAGAGTAAATAAAACAAAATAAAAAACAAAAACATTGTGCCACCTTAAAGACTAACTGCTATATTTTAAAGCTAACTTTTGTAGATCAGGTTCACTTTGTCAAACATCAGAGTGAGACTTCATGGCAATAATTCAGTGACCCCACTCCAAAGGAGGTAATTCTTAGATCAGGGGTGCCCAAACTTTTTGGGCCCCGGGCCAGTCATGTGGTTCAGTGGGTCGGTCACGTGGTTTCTACCACTGGAAGTGGAAGTAAAATGTACCTATGGATGCACAAAATGCTGCCATAAATGCACCAGCAGCTGTAACAAACATAGTTATGACAGTCACAGGTGCATTTATGGCAGTGTTTTGCACATGCACGGGCACATTTTATTTCCACTTCTGGGAGTGGCACGGGTGATGCGGGCCAGATGATTTGGTGTAGCAGGCTGGACCCGGCCCAGGGCCGATAGTTTGGGCACCCCCTCTTAGATACTATGATATAACTTTATCTAGAAGTTGATGTTGTAAGCTGAATATTCGTTTTCAGAGTCAGATTTTCTCAGGTGGCAAATACTCCAGGGTTCTAAAAAGAAATGTAATGTGATTCTCTCTCTCTCTCTCTGTGTGTCTTTCTCTTGGTCCACATCAGTCTACTGACAACATTGGATGCTTGCAGATAGAATACCATTGGCAATACATCATTTTTATTTGCTCTGTGCTTTCCTACTGTTTTCATCAGCTGTGTAATGTTGCTTTCTTCCTCTCTAGTGATTAGTATCCTGCTGTTTCCTCTGTTAATTGTAGCTTTCATTTAGTGTTTTGTTTTGAAACCTGATCAGCATTCCTATTTCATTTGCTAAAATTGCTTTGGTCCTTAAAGAGCCATTCTATTAATGTCAGACTAAGGAATGCTTACTGCTCATAGAAAAACTATTGGGGAAAATGGAATATTGAAAATAATTTCCCTGCTATACTATATGTTATTGGAAACACCATTTCACCACCTTATGCATGTAGGAATGAAAACTGTTCTTAGTTCAGAGTTGCTTACTTAATAAAGTCAGTAATATTTATGCCACAATCCTGTTTTGTGATTCTAGTCACTATGATAATAAGAATCAATAACTCAGAACTTCCCCATATTTTTACAGCTCAGAGTTCACAAAGAACATTTTCCCACATCACAATTTTATAATCACACAAATTCAGGCCAAACCAGATACACAAAAGTAATTTTTACAAGCTGGAGGACAAAGTTGTGTAATGTTATGTTTGCATGATTTGCATAGATAGTGATTTATTTATTTATTTATTGTTATTATCAATTGTTTTAATACTTCAGATGGAATAAAATAGAGGCATTCTGTTTCACAGATAGTCTGACTTATCATCTTGACTTTCCCTTTGTGCCTCTCATCAGCAGTAGATGGTATTCTGTTATTGCAGGCAGGACCCACCCTAGCTTTATGCCAGGGACAACAGATCTTTAGCCTTTCAGAATCCAGAGTTGGCATGATCAGCAATAATGGATGTCTTAATTGGACTGCTGGAGCAAGATCTCTGTGTAAATTTACTGGAAAGTGCTTGCGAAAGAACAAAAGCACTTCTGTGATTTGTCAGCTGTAGTGATGGTACAAGGTTGTCATAGGATAAGCAAGACAGAAAAAGGCAGTACTTCCTATCAAGCTGAGTGGGTCCCCAAAACACATTGCCATTTCTGTTGTGCAACAGCTTCTCAAGAAGTAGCTGGTTCCGTCCCCTAAACAGGCTAACTCTGGTTGCTGTGGTTGTCCTTCATTTTAGAAATGGTGGGCAGATAGACAAGAGAAATAGATATGTTGCATGCGCGCACGTGCATGCACACATGCATGTATGCACACACACATATGAGCATGTCAGAATGTCTGAAAATGATAGCCATTTCCCAGAGATGCAGCATAAATTTATTAGATCAGCGTAAAATTATTAGATTAGAATCAAGTTGAGAGGGGTACCAGTATTAACTTCTGAAGCATGGAACAGAACCTTTCCATGCCCCCAAATTAATAGTGACCCAAAAGATAGGAACAGTCACATCTTTCCCCATAATTCCTATTACATTTTCTTAATTTAATGCAAAGGATAATGAGAGCTATATTCCCAAAAATTCTTGGAGGGGTTTGAGCTCCCCACCTTGGCTTCCTATGAAATTTGTCGTGTTTGTGCTTTCTTTTTTCAGGAAGAATTGAGTTTTACCTGGGCATCTAAGCCAATCAGCCTATTCTTTTTATACACAATAGAAACCACATGTTCTATTGCTGCAGCAAAATACTCTACTGCATCAAACCATGTTTCTACTGATTTATTTTAGTTTTTCTCCTTCACCTTGAGATGATGCATGATATAAGGGGCTTGGTACCCAACTCCATGTCACTTTTCAAACTGTCAATCAGTCAAATAGCTTATAATTTCAGATGAGCTTAATGGCTTTTTTCAGGCTGTATGCCTGAAAATAGATAACTACATCAATGCATAATGCCAAAACACTGATCTTTTTAAAATGACAAATTACATATTGGGTGTTATCAACAACCTGTATAAAAGTGATCCAATTTGGTTCTCAAAAGAAGGATTAGCATCTCAATCAATTTCAATGTCATAAGACAGATATTCATAGCCAGTTAACATCAGTAATCTGTGAACATCATGTTGTATATTATTTGCATATTGTTTTTATTGATGTTGCAGCTTTAGTACCATTAATATGACATGGCTCACAGTCTCATTTACAATATATATATGATGAATACCATATGACAATCAGGCTTCTCTGTTTCCTTTCTCCCCTGTTTTTGGATCTATTTACATTTTGACTAACCTATTATCATCCATAATAAATTGAAAACATGCTGGAAATATTAAATCTGGAATTCTCAGACTTCTACTAACACCCAACCATATAGAAAGCACTATACAGTACAAAATTACTTCCAGGATTCAGTAGATGCAAAGAAGTATGAATGAATCTCTAAGGTGAAACACTAACTCCACTCCATTAGATTGTCACTGTTGAAGTTGCTACTAATGATTAAATCACTAACCTCTGCAAAATCAACCCTTCATTACAAACTAATCTCTGACCTCTTGATACCCCAGACTGGAGTAGCATTCTTGCATAGGGTACTAATGTAATTATTTATAGGTCATTGCTCTGTAGAAAAGAAGTGAGGGGAGAAATCCTGCCAGTGAAACACAGGTTAAGCCCTTTCTTACCTAGATGAATGCTGTGGTAGTTAATTGTATAAAAGTCACCAAGGTCATACTTCCCCTGGCATGTCAATGCTCACTTCCAAGAGACCCAGCCAACCTTCTTGTGAACTGTGGGGAGACTAAAAAGAAAGGCAGATACATTCTAGTTGCAGAACAAAGTATGCAGACTCCGTTGGGATGGGATTGGAAGGGGAAGGAGACTGAAGGACTAAAACCAACGAAAAGGAAAAGAACACTGAGCATTAACGTAAGAAGTCAAAAAGGTAAAACACAGTAAAAAATTGGATGATATAGTTCAGATAAAATCAGAGTTGCTAAGTAGTTGAAGGTGGGTCCTTTCCCAGTATGACTATCAAGCAAAGCTAAAGTGAAGTTGACAGGGGGCACTGAAGCAGCAATAATTTCATGGGTCCCCTAGAGTACAAAGAGACACAGTGGAATGCTTGCTCCATTTAAGGGAACCTTATTTTGCTTCCTTTGACTTCTCCTCTACTGTCAACAGATTGACTTGGCTGTTATTTTATATTGCCCTGAAAAACACTCTCTTTAAAGATATAACACCTTTCTTTACGGAGGTTCCAAAAATAGCACAGAATATTTGCTGAAGATAGTAAGACAGACATTGCACTTGGCTTAAGATAACCTGAGATCCAATTTCAGTGGTTTTCCAAGACAAGTATAATTATTGTCTTTAAGGCTTACACTGTTCACCTCACTATTGTCTACTTTTTTCTGTAGGGATGTAAATATCTGCTTGGCTTGTTTTCATGCATGAAAAGGAGAAACAGAGGATTTTTCTCCTTGCATGCAAGACAGTGAGATATTTTCCAGCAAACTTGACAAGAACAGTATTTGGAGATGTTGTCTTATATTTATAAAAATGTGAAGCATTAGATAACTTGTTTTCAATTTTTTGGGATAAAATTAAGATACAACTAGTTGCTACCCACTTTGATCAGCTTTGCTCCAAAGTTGTTCATGCTTGCCTCGGTATCATGGTATCAGCCATTTGGTTGATGTGGCCAAACCAGCATAACTGACCGTTCTCGAGTGTTCTCCTCAGTGGTTGAATGTTCAGGTTTTGTCTGATGGTTACGTTTCGCATTCGGTGACACCTGGTTATCTTCTCAACCTTCTGCAAATATTTCATCTCCATTGCTTTCAGTTGGGTGTAATGCCTGGAGGTGAGCGACCATAATTCACTGCTATATGTGAATGTAGGAACAAAGGTAGATTTGTAGACTGCCATCTTAGTGGCTTTGCTGACTTCTTCCTTGCTGAGCAACTCCTGATTGATCGCATAGAAGAACCTGCCAGCAGCTGCCACCTTCTGATTGATCTTGGGACTCATTTGCCCCCTTTCGTTAACTATGGCACCAAGGTACTTGAAGTCTTCTACCTGCTCTAGGACTTGTCAGATGGTATACTGCTTCTTGCGCCTGGAGATCGCCATGGTCTTTGTCTTTGCCACATTAATGGGCATCCCTCCTTTCTCCATCTCCCTGTTCCACAGGTTTAGATTGGACTGGAGTTGGAAACTGGTCCTAATAAGTGCTATATCATCGATGAAGGCCATCTCAGACTTCTGGACAGGTTTCATCTTCTAATATCCCAGAGTCATTTTCTTGGCACCTTGCTTTGTGCTCTTCATGATGTCATACATGAGCAAGATAAAGAGGTAGGGTGAGAGACTGCCTCCTTGTCTTACTCCAGCATTGGTCGTAAACTTGCTGGACATTTCCCCTGGGCCAAACTCTGTCTGGGGGAGGGAGGAAACACTACCATTGGGCTGCTGGACAGAGGGACGGGATGAACTCGGCTGGAGGGAGGAAGGAAGTGCTCTCATTGGGTTGGTGGGCAGAGGTGCAGGGCGAACTCTGTACTGGGAAGGGAGGAAGTGTGCCAATTGAGAGGGGTCTACATGCCCCTTTTAGTGCCATAGGTTCACCACCACTATTCTAGTACAATGTATCTACTTTGAACTGTTTAACATTTGATTCTTGGTGCACTGAGGTGAGGGTTTCTTTAGTGTGCTCTTTCAATATACAGTAAAACCCCGAGTTACAACGGAGGTCTGTTCCAACAGCCTCCGTTGTAACCCCAAAAAATTGTAAACTGGAATATCCATAGGGATGCATTGAAAAATAAAAAAACAGTCCTGAATGATTGTTGTAAACTGGAAAATAATACATTAAAAATCTGTAAACCGGGACAGCATTTCCATAGGATTTGCCGCTGTAAACCGCAGCAAACTTAAACTGAGGTGGTTGTAACCCGGGGTTTTACTGTATAAAAAAAGTATTTCCAGCCAATAATTTCAAAAGGTTGTCTCTAAGCCTATCATTACAGCTACATTTGCACTGTAATTGTCCATAACCTTCTAACTACTCCATTTGTTGTCGGCCATTTCTTTACCTCTTAGGAGTCAGGGCTCATTTACTTCCTCCGTGCTTTCATTCCCAAATGGGTACATGTTAAGAAATGTACTGTCAGCAGCAAACAATCGGTGGAGCCAAAGGCACAAAATGGATTGGTTTTGTATATATATACTTTGTTTTATTATGGAAGTTAAATCTAAATTAGAGTAGACAAAACCATTCCCATCACTCATACTGGGCACTGTTTGAGAGGCTCAAAGGAGAGAGGAAATAAACCAGTCTCTTTCCAATTTTGTACGATGCTTTTTTTGGGAATAAAAAGAAATTGATATATTTGTATTTCCACATGGAAATATCACTTCCCAAAACTCATGACAAATCCATTTTTTCTTGACTCATAAATCCATATACAGTCAAACCTCGAGATAAGAATGGTTCGACTTAAGAAAAATTCAAGATACATCTGGAAATCTCAGAAAATATTAGGTTTGAGATAAGAATTTTTAATAGGATTTTTTTGAGATACGAAATTAATGCATTCCTATTGGAAATTCAAGATAAGAATTTTTCAAGATGCAACCAACCTCAAGGAACAAATTAAATTCATATGTAGAGGTTTGACTGTATGTGCACCGCTTACATTTTGGAGAGAGAAATTGCAGAAACCTAAGCATCCTTTAAAAATATGCACAACTAAAAATGCTCACAATTTAAAATGGAAAATACAAAGGAAACAGGAAAAATATCCATAATTTTCATATGAAAAGAGAGATGTTTTGTAACTGAGAAAAAACAAGAATGTGGATGAAATTCTGAGAAATAGATCAAAACTTGAAAAGGGGTGCTAAAAGGGGTGCTAAAATCTAAGGTGTCTCTTTCTCTGGAAAAGAAAAAGATGTGTTTGTGTGAGGAATAGATATCCTATGTCTTGGTGCTGGAAATCACAAGGTATTTATACAATATGTTCCAAAAAAAAATCTATATCTACTTTAGCTACACAGAATATTTGGGCCACTGTCTGTTTAACCTAACGTGAGTTTGCCTCAGTTTGTAGTTGGTACATTAGCCCAACTTATAATTAGACAGTTAGGAGACAGCTTTGTTTGCATTTCTGATGTTTCAGGCACATAGCTGTGGGAATTTTTTTCTGAGTCAGGAGGGTTTAACCTTGTAAGCACAGCAAATATGCTTTTGTCTTACTGTGCAAAGTGACCCTCAGCTATGGTGCTGGTTTTGTAAACCTTTGATGCAACCGTGCTCTAAATGCAAGTAAGTTCCTGTTCAGCAGAAAAATGTACACCTGGTTTTTCTTTAGAACAATGGGTATAATTTTGTGCTGATGTAACCTGGCTTGAATATCCTGAGAAAACTTTTGGGAGCCTTGGGATGGGTGGGTGGGAGTCTTTAATATTAACAAAAAATACTGCTGGAATGATGCTGCTAGGAAAAGGACTGCTAAGCAATGATTTTGAGGAGAATTCTCTCCCCATGGGGAGCCTTGGAACATAAAAGGAGACAGACAGACAGACAGGAAGCTTTTCATTACTTTAAATTAAATGCTTCCTGTGCTGATCTGGCTTCTTCTTCTTCAGGTGTCATATCCATGCCGGATCATACCTGTCAACTTTTGGCTTTGAAAATGAGGGAAATTTTGTGGGCGTGGCCAAATTGGTGGGCATGGCCAAATTGGTGGGCGTGTGTGGCTTGCTGGGGGTGACCATGTGACTGAGTAGGCTAGCCGCTATCTAGTCATGGCCATGAAAAAAAATCTACAAACAGCACTAGCTTTTTGGCTGTAAATGGAGATGAGCACTGCACCCTAGAGTTGAATACAACTGGCTTTTTGAGCAAGGGCCAAGGGTGACCTTTACTAACCAGCCGGGGTGAGGAGGAGGAGGAGGAGCCTTAGCTATCACCGCTGCCGCGAGGCCTCCATCCAGAGGCGGGCAGGGGCCGCCCGGACCGGAGACCACCACCCCCAGCCAGGGGTGAGGAGGAGGACCAGCTGAGTGGCCTCTGGCTCCGGAGGCCCTGCGGCAGTGGCGGTAGCTGGCCTTCCCGCCACTCAGCTGCTGTTTCAAAGCCGAAGAGCCAGTGCTGTCTGCTTAAGCAGACAGTTCCGTGATCATGTGGAAGACATGACTAGACACCGAAGCGCACAGAACACCGTTACCTTCCCACTGAAATGGTCCCTATTTATCTACTTGCAATTTCTTGCTTTCAAACTGCTAGGTTGGCAGGAGCTGGGACAAAGACGGGAACTCATTCCATCCTGCAGTACTTGGGAATCGAATTGCTGACCTTCTCCCTCCCAGTCATTGTCTTAGCCACTTGAGCTAAGAAGGGCCTGTGGTAGCTCAGTGGTAAGGAAGCTTGCTGTTGTTTCAGAAGTGAAAGCAACACTAGGAATATGTACCATCTCACTATTTGGATCCTTGTAGCGAGAGTTAGATCTCTACTGCATAACAAATGCTGCATTTTTATGAAGGTGGATCTTGCTTTTTCTATTTTTATTTTAGAATATCTTTTAGGATGATCTGTCTGGTCGGGAGAGACTGATAACCTTATATGAGGGTAAAATTATTTAATTTATCACTATTTCCAGTTAGAATTCTATAATTTGCTCAATTTTTGTTAAATAACTTATGGCAGCTGAAAAAAAGGTGGCTGTTTTGAATGTTCACCTGTTTCAACTTTTCAGGTCAAAAAATAAAGCTTAGGAAAGATGATATGCTGAAGAACTCCTTAACACAGCATATATTAATCTTTTAAACTAAAAATACCATTTACTGTCCTTGTTTCCTCTACATCTTGTTGCTGTGCCATCATTTTAAAAACTGCCTAGGGCACCATTCTTCAGTCCAAAATGATCCTAGCTAACCAGGAATCAAGTGGGTTATGTATAGCTGCAAGCTGGTATCGTTGACAATAAATTAATCATTTTCAAAGTAAGACAAATTCTTCATAGAAGGATTATCCTGAACGGTCAGGTCTTACGTAATAAAATGTACTACATAAGTATCTGAAGTTGCAGATAGGCTGTAGATTTGAAGACATGAAAAACTTTCCTTCCATTAAAGTGTGTATTTTCACTGATACAAATCAGGGGTGTGTCAGTAACTCCTTGATCCAATCTGAATGCAAATATCTATTATATAGATGTGGCGGGCTGGCTCTGAGCTGTTTTGGTGATAACCTGGACTGATTTGTTCTCAGGTTCATGTTGGTATCTGTATGTTTCACTTCTGAAACAACAGCAACAACAGTTAATATATATCAGCAGGCAATAACTCACTGACTTTTTGGTCCAGGGTTAGGACTTGACCAACAGATTTCCAAAACTCTAATCCAAATCTCTGATGGACTATGTACACCTACATATCAAACATACATCTTAGAACTGAAAAGCTGGAAGAGACCCTATGTATAATTGGAGTCCGGCCTCTGTCAAGGAGGCACAGTGGGAGATCAAACTCCCAATCTCTGGCTCCACAGCCAGATATCTGGATCACAGCAGTATATAGTATACAGCAGTTCTGTATATGTGAGTTCTATAAACGTAGAACTTCTCCTCGCTGTCTAAATTCAAAATGGCTGTCTGTGTAAGTATTGCTAATAGACAGACTCTGGAGACCTCACTGAGCCTATCCCAGGGTTTCAATTCATTGGTCATTAAAGCTCTCCTTCTCTTTCTCCTCAGGGTTCAACTGAGTTATTCCCAATACTGCCAGAGTAAACATACAGGCAGTAATGCACTGAAGCAGGTCCTGTCCTGTTTGGGAGAACTGGTAGCAGAAATTTCCCCAGGCCACGCCCACCTGACTGGCCACGCCCACCTCCATACCCCATTGCGTTGGCCATGGCCACAGATTTGGCCCCGCCAACAGATTTGGCCCCACCAACAGATTTGGCCCCACCCACAGCAGTGGTAGTAATTTTTTGGGGAGTGCATCACTGCATATAGGTACATAAACTGTTGAGAAGAAAGTGACTGAGGATGTCTTGCTCTGGCCTGTCATTAATTAAAAAAATAGAATAAAAGCAACATAAATATTTCAAAGAAACATAAATATTCCTGAAATTTTTGAAATGTTAGCCATGTTAGCCTATGCATCCATATCAGAGAGTAAACAAAACAAGACAAAAAACATTTTTCCACCATAGGACTAACTCTTGTAATTTAATGTTAGCTTTTGTGGATCAAGTCCACTTCCTCAGACAGAGATACACCATGGTTTGTGCAGCTCCCCCGGTAGCTTAGTGGTTAAGGCTAGGCGTGGAGACTGGAAAGACGAGTTCAATTCCCGTGAGCTGCACTATGGGGGACATGAAAGAAGCCTCATTCGGGCATCCCCTGCAAAAATCCTATCAACCCAGAGTAATCTCTGACACAAAACCACACTAACACCATGGTTGGTTGGCAGAACAGATAGGTTTGCAAATCAGTGTGCTATTATCAACCAGTAATAACATAAAATCAGTGTGGCTATTTACAACAGTAATAACAGAAGATCCCAGATTGGGTTTAGTTTGGTTACCATGAAGCTTGGTTGTTGAGTTGTAAATGTTTAGTGGGTGCAAAACAAACATTCTGGCATTACACATCTGCTAATGAGTTAGTTGAGGATACCATATGTGAGAGCCAGCTAGAAGTCAATCACCCACCCTGCTCTGTCAACTATCCTGAGAACCACCAATACCCACCCTTTTTTTGGGGGGGGGGAATCTGCTCTGCAAGGTAAATTACAACCTCTTAGTTTTGGCATTTTAAATTTGATAATGTTCCAGAAACCCTAATATTCTTAACTCAGTCCCAATTTATCTTTGAAGACAGTACACATTGCTAATACAAATATTTTCACAAAGGTAGTAAATGGCCATTGATTATGTTTCTACTGCATTTAATAGATATTTTAAGTGTCTTGTAAGACCTTTCCTCAAGTAGCTTACGATGCAACCCAGAAAAATCATTTGCCAACAAAATACCTTAGAGTGAAATAATTTAAAAACAAGCAAGTGAACATGCAATATGATACTGTACAGTTCAAAAGGGTAGATGAATGCTGCACCTGATTTTGAGTTGTACCTTGGTCTGTTTCTTGCCTTCATGCTCTGATTTTCTATTTAAAATTTCAAAGCCCTGTTAATTATGGCAGACATCTGGTCCACCAAGTGTGACCAACAAGGCCTTTTTAATTTATATGTTATATTGTGATTGGCAGTATGGCCAGGAGCTGAAGAAATCTCATGTGAAGTGTTACTGGCAACAAATCTAGGATTTCGCCCAACCATGAAAGTCAGGGAGAAGTCTTCTTATTTGCTACAAGGATGATCTTTACTCATTACAAAAAAAAATTTGTTTGGCAAGGTCATGCCTAGATGATGCTACTCATTTATAAACACAGATTTGTTTGAGGCAAAATCTTCAAACATTACCAGTCCATTTCCTGAGATTAATATACAGTAATATAAACCAAATCAGGTCACCTTTTAAGTTCAATAGGAACTGCTTGCATATTGGAGAAAGAGCCCAGAAGATCACTGCTTGTGGAACAGAATATTGCATTAATGTTCAAACAACCAGAGTATTTAAAACCATTTTCTTGAAAACCAACCTCTGCTAGAAGCATAATGTACCACCTTCATTTTACACTATATTCTCATGTTCCTGGCTGACACATTTGTTCTGGCTGACACATTTGTTCTGGAAAAGATGATTTGGGGCAGCAAGGGGAAACGAAAGAAGCATTGAGAAGGAATGTGTCTGATGGAACAATAGTTAATGGCAGAAATCCTTTTGTGCAGTGTTAAAGTCATTAACAAGGGACTGTGGTGGCTCAAGTGGTTAAGATGCTGAACTCGCTGACTGGAAGGCACTTCCTGGTGTGGTGGAGGCGGTGGGGGCCACATGAAATGGTGCTGTGGACTGCGTCTGGCCCACAGGCCACAGGTTAAGAATCCCTGCTTTAAAGCTTGATCAGCTGTCTCCAGGTGGCAGTAGAGCTCACTACTTCTATGTCTATTCTTCATGTGCTGTATCAAGAGAAACCCAGAGAAAAGGGGAGACAACTGAGGAGAGACCTGGTGGGCTTTGTAGCCCATTGCACAAATTAAGTTAAGGCAAGGAGAGTTGAGGCAACTTATCACCTTTCTTTTTGCACCTGGCAGGAAAGGGTTTAAACACCAACCAACCAACCAACCAACCAACCAACCAACCAACCAACCAACCAACCAAACAAACAAACAAACAAACAAACAAACAAACAAACAAACAAACAAACAAACAAACAAATATGGACTGGCAGTTAACTTTCCACAGGTACCAGCAACAGCTTGAAACAATTTTGTATGTGTGCTGTCGAACAAATGGTAGTGGTTGCTGCTGCAACTGTAGGATGCATTTTGCTGCCTGACTGGATCCCCCAAAATGTGTTCCGCTCCCTCTCCCAGCACCAGTTTACCACATTACTTGGTTAGCAGGGGTTCTCCAGATTGTGGGCTCTGGATCCCACTCATGGCTATCAGGTAGACAAAAAGCTATGTTGGTCTCCATACCAATGCTTGCTGCTCCAACTTTGTTTCATCGGCAGAACCGAGCTCTGTGATATCACAATGCCCAACTCCATGAGATTGTACATAAGAACATAAGAACATAAGAACAGCCTTGCTGGAACAGGCCACAGCCCATCCAGTCCAGCATTCTGTCTCACACAGTGGCTCACCATTTCCTTCAGGGTATTCCCAAGCAGATGCCTTCACCTGCTTACGATTCCCTGGAAATGATATTGAGAGATATCCTGCCTATCTCTCCAACCCCGAGGTTGTCCTTAAGTATCCATAATTATAGCCATTGATACTCTTGTCCTCCATGAACTTGTCTAATCCTTTCTTAAAGCTGTCAAGACTGACAGCTGTCACCACTTCTTCTGGCAGGGAGTTCCATAGACCAGTAATCCTCTGGGTGAAAAAGTACTTTCTCTTATTTGTTTGAGAACTAGTACCCAAAAGTTTCATGGAGTGTCCCCTAGTTCTAGTGTTATGCGATAGGGAAAACAGTTTTTCCTTATCTACTTTGTCCACACCGTGCATGATTTTATAAACTTCAATCAGGTCACCTCTTGGACGTCGTCGTTCAAGAGTGAAGAGGCCCAACCGTTGCAGCCTCAGATGGTAAGGAAGGTGTTCCAGTCCCCTAATCATTCTGGTTGCCCTCCTCTGCACTTTTTCCAGCTCCATAATATCCTTCTGGAGGTATGGCGACCAGAACTGTACACAGTATTCCAGATGGGGCCTCACCATAGATTTATAAAGAGGCAAAATGACACTTGCTGACTTATTTTCTATACCCTTCCTAATGATCCCTAGCATTGAGTTTGCTTTTTTCACTGCTGAGGCACACTGGGTTGACACCTTCATTGAGTTGTCCACCAGGACACCAAGGTCCCTTTCCTGGTTTGTCGCAGAGAGTTCAGACCCCATCAGTTTATAAATGTAATTGGGGTTCTTTGCCCCAACATGCATCACTCTGCACTTACTAATGTTGAAACTCATTTGCCATTGTTTTGCCCACTCCCCCAGTGTCGAGAGATCCCTCTGGAGCTCCTCACAATCTCTCACAGTTTTCACTACCCTGTATAATTTAGTGTCGTCAGCAAATTTGGCTACCTTGCTTTTTACTCCTACCTCTAGATCATTTATGAAGAGGTTGAAAAGCAGGGGTCCCAGTACTGAACCTTGGGGGACCCCACTCTTTACTTCCCTCCACTTGGAGAAGTGTCCATTTAGTGCTACCCTCTGTTTCCTGTCCCTTAGCCAGTTGCTGATCCAGGACAAGACCTGTTCCTTTATTCCATGACTGGTAAGTTTATTCAAGAGCCTTTGGTGTGGGACCTTGTCAAAAGCCTTCTGAAAGTCCAGATAAACAATGTCAACTGGATCCCCCTTATCCACATGCTGGTTGACACTCTCAAAAAATTCCAACAGATTAGTGAGGCATGATTTGCCCTTGCAAAAGCCATGTTGGCTCTCCTTTAGCAGCACCTTCTCTTCTATGTGCCTATTAATTCTATCTTTTAGGATGGTTTCCATCACTTTACCTGGGACACATGTCAAACTGACAGGTCGGTAATTTCCTGGATCACCCCTGGATCCTTTTTTGAAAATTGGTGTTACATTCGCTACCTTCCAGTCATCAGGCACAAAGCCTGATTTGAGGGAAAGATTATATATTTTGGCTAGGAGATCAGCAATTTCATCTTTAAGTTCCCAGAGAACTCGTGGATGGATGCCATCTGGTCCTGGTGATTTGTTAGTGTTTAGTTTAACAAGACATGCAAGGACCTCCTCCCTGGTTATTTCTATCTGGCTTAATTCTTCGGTTTCCCTCCCTACGAAGATAGGCTCTGTTTTGGGCATGTGGCCTCTGTCTTCTTCAGTGAATACTGAAGCAAAGAATTCATTGAGTCTCTCTGCAATCTCTGTTTCCTCTTTAATAACCCCTTGCCTTCCATTGTCATCTAATGGTCCAATGGCCTTCCTAGTTGGGTTCTTACTTCTAATGTACTTAAAGAAGTCTTTGTTATTTCTCTGAGTATTTTTAGCTATACGCT
The DNA here is from genome assembly GCA_035047345.1 of Bradypodion ventrale. Taxonomy (NCBI): domain Eukaryota; kingdom Metazoa; phylum Chordata; class Lepidosauria; order Squamata; family Chamaeleonidae; genus Bradypodion; species Bradypodion ventrale. Next base: position 310,238,742 of record JAWDJE010000002.1, read on the forward strand.
CCTCAAAGTCTTGCTTTGCTTTCCTGATTGTTGCCTTGCATTTGTTCTGCCAGAATTTATGTTTCTGCCTGCTGTCCTCATTCGGACAAGCCTTCCATCTTCTAAATGAGCTTTTCTTGCTCTTGATCACTTCCCGAACAGCTCCTGTAAGCCACATTGGAGTCCTCTTGGACCTGGCAGTGCCCTTTTTCCTTTTGGGTATGCATTCCAATTGAGCCTCTGTTATTGTTTTTGTAAACAGCCTCCATGCCTCTTGGAGTGTTTGGACTCTCTCAATTTTCCCTTTCAGCTTCTTTTTTACTAGTTTCCTCAACTTTGGGAAATTTCCTTTTTGAAAATTTAAGGTCTCTGTGTTAGATTTTATCAGTGACTTGCCGTCTATGATCAAGTTAAACATAATTGAGTTGTGGTCACTGTTCCCTATTGGATCAGTCACATTAACATCTTGCACCAGATCCTGAGTATTACTCAGGATCAAGTCAAGGATTCTTGTACCTCTAGTTGGGTCTTCAACCATCTGTCCCAGTGAACAATCATTTAGCATATCTAGGAACTTTATCTCTTTATCATGTGCTGAACAACAGTTCACCCAGTCTATGTGAGGGTAATTGAAGTCCCCCATTATAACTAGGCTTCCCTTCTTGGATGCCTCCTTTACAACATTCTCCAACTGCCAGTCTCCCTCAAGAGTTTGGGTCGGAGGCCGATAGTATATGCCTACTGTTAGACCACCCTTGTGGCCTGGTACTCTTACCCACAGAGCTTCTAATGGTGACTCCAAATCACCTAGATATTCCAATTCATACAATTTTATCACTTCTTTGACATACAAGGCCACACCACCTCCCATTTGCCCCTTCCTATCCTTCCTGTACAGTTTGTAGCCTGGGATAACTGTATCCCATTGGTTATCATCCGTCCACCAGGTTTCAGTGATACCAATAATATCAATATTCTTATCTACTGCTAAGTATTCCAGCTCCCCTATTTTGTTCCGGAGGCTTCTGGCATTTGTATACAAGCATTTATATATGCTTTTCTGACACAGTCTTTTGTGTCCAGTTGCATTGTTAGACTGCCTCTTGCATCCTTCTGCTAGAATGCTAGTGACTAGCTCCTCGCTCTGCTCAGTAATTTTTGCATCCTCCTCACTACTCAAGTACACACTTTTCCGAACCGGATGCTGCCCAGCTCCTGTCGGCTTTCCCCCAGTTATCAGTTTAAAAGCTGCTCTGCAGCCTTTTTGATGTTGAGTGACAGCAATTTGGTCCCATCATGGTTCAAATGCAACCCATCCCTCCTGAACAGATTTGGCTTGTCCCAAAATGTTCTCCAGTTCCTGACAAATCTGAAACCCTCCTCTCGACACCACCGCCTCATCCACGCATTGAGGCTTCTGAGCTCTGCCTGACTGGTAGGTCCTGCGCGAGGGACAGGCAGCACTTCTGAAAATGCTACCTTGGAAGTCCGGGACTTCAATCTTCTTACTAACAACCTGAATTTGGCTTCCAGGACAGACCGCTTGGCCTTCCCAACATCATTGGTACCAACGTGTACCATGACAACTGGCTCATTCCCAGTTCTCTCTAACAATCTATCTAGATTTCTTGTGATGTCTGCAACTTTTGCACCTGGCAGGCAAGTCACCATACGGTTATCATGTGCATCACAAATCCATTTCTCTGTATTTCTAATTATTGAATCGCCTAGTACAAGGAGCCTCTCTCCTGCAATCTGTTCATCTACATGCACCTCATCAACCATATTAAGGGAGAGAACCTCAGTTTGTTCCTGTTGTTTATCTTCCTGGATCTCATCAAGTGTGATGAAAGAGAGATCATCAGGTGGAACCAGTTGTTCCTCTGTGTGTTCCTCATCAGGTGTGATGAGGGAAAGAGCCTCAAATTTATTCTGTAATTTCAGACTCTAAGAGTGATCCCCTACTCTTCTCCTCCTTTGAGTCACATTCCTCCAAACATCTACCTCCTGAGTTAGTGAAGGGCCTTCTCCCTCAGAACTGTGCCCTGTCTCTTCTTTGTCCAGCATAGTCTGTTCCGCTCTATCCAAGAACAGCTCAAGCTCCTTAATTTGTTGATGGTTAGATATGTGGGCCTCTAGCTGCTGGACCTTCTCTTCTAGTAGTGCAACCAGCTTGCACTTGCTGCAAGTGTAGTTCTCCATATGCTTTGGCAAGAACACAAACATGGCACAAGTATTGCAGGTAACTACAACTGTTCCCTCAGAATCCATTTTAACAAGTGCAGTATTCTGGGGCTCAAAAAAGTACATGTTTGCTACCTTTCTACCTAGTAAGACTATATTCTTCCTTTGTTACTAGTTTGCAATCTCGCGCGCCGTTAGGCGCGCGGGCCTCTAAAGCAGCTCTACTCCAACTGCAAAACTTACCAGTGCTCGCTTCCTTTGTTTGGCTCTCCTCAGCAGCAGCTCTGCTTAAGAGCACATGCAGAGTCAAAAGGGCTGACCCTGAAAGAGCTCAGAGCTTTTAAAGGCTAGTGTGGCTCCGTCCCTATGAGTCACAGTTCAGGGAAGGGCCTGGTGTGGCTCTGCCCCCCTGCTTCTGGAAGCTTCAAACTGCTTCCTCTGTTTGAACAGAGGTGGCTCTCAGCAGTTTAAATTATCAATTTAAATTAGTGGAGGCCTCTAAAGCAGCTCTACTCCAACTGCAAAACTTACCAGTGCTTGCTTCCTTTGTTTGGCTCTCCTCAGCAGCAGCTCTGCTTAAGAGCACATGCAGAGTCAAAAGGGTAGACTTGCCTTTCTCACCTAGCCTCAAGTGTGTGTCTTGAAATCTGAAAGGATGGGACACTGGTGACCCAGTGACTGTACATCTTAGACAGCAGATTTCATAAGGGCAGAACAGTATTATTATTATTTTGCATTTTTACTAGGGATGCAAGAAGTGTTTGAAAAACCTATCATTCTTGGTGATTTTCCAAGTCTTGCCATGACAAAACACCCCGCTAAGATTTTTCACTTCACAAGCAAGACAGCAAGCCTTCTTGTATAAATGAGATCCCTGTCTCAGTTTACCACTTTATTTTTACACCCATTGTTCTCTGACAGGGAAGATGACTTCGCTTTATGCTTACTTTAGAATTATTATAAAAAAAAAATTGCTCTGCACAGCATAATACCTTTGCAGGCGCACCCCCCAATAAAGGACTCAGACACCGGTAAAAGTGGATAACAGCATCGGGCCACATTTATTGATTCATGCCCTAGTCCGAATTATAAATTTCTATTGGTAAAACGACCAATCATAATTCTTAAGGCAAGCAGGCCAAAGTAACACTGGTAAGGTACCACCCCAAAATTGCCAACGGCAATTGGTTACAATGTATCGATTTGTATCAATTTGTTTGTTTACAACAAACAAATTGTTGACCGTAGTCAATATCTAACTAATGACCCCACCCTCTGACGCGTATCCGTGGAATCACGGGGTGATGCATGCTGGCTAGCTATCGCCATCACCCCGTCGCCTAGTTCGTCGTTGACCGGACAACGTTTAACCAACTTATGCCTGTCTATTGTTGTCCAGTCAATTGCGAACCTGCCGGATACCTGTGGGTCATAATGTTTACCTTACCAGTGATACCCGCCACACGGGGAGGCTTGTAAAGGCTCACCGCCCCCCCCCAAGACCGTCAGCTCGGTCGACAGGCCTGCTCGCCAGTCCAATAATCCAGAGGTCCATACCTCCCTGCGACAGATGGGCCCCCTCCCCTGAGTAAAGCTCGTAAATTTGCAGACTGATGGCGGGGAGGCTAATGACACATCCCCCGCCCTTGTCAAGGGAACCGGGCAATAGCCCCGTTCACGGAGCGTCGGCTCAGTCAAGAGCCCCGAGGCCGAACGCCCCCCTGTAAGCGTACCGCGGTATCGTGACCGACGTGCGGATGCACCCTGTCCCAGTCGGGTACCCACTCTGTCGCCGCAGCGTAATGCGCTGCCCCATGCAGCGTAACGCGCTGCCCCGTGCACCTGGCTACGGCCCACCAGGCATACTGTCACCGGTGTAAAACGACACCCAGGGTCTGTCAAGTAAAAAAGGGAAGGGGGGGAAGAAACAGTGCAGTGACTAAAACTGGTACACACAGTTGAGGAGGGCGAAGACAAAACTGAAAACATTGTGATCCCGACCCTCCCATGCGGCGTATTTCAGCCCTGTAGTACCCAAAAAACAACTGCATCAGAAGCCACCCCTATGCAGAGCGAACGGGCGCCGCAACGAGCCCCTGAGAGGCCAACACTGTCTAGTGCCTTCCCACCACCCTCCAAATTGGGATTTAGGAATAGAAGACCCACCTCGGTGACAGAAAAAACGTGCCATGGTGCGTGCCACACAGTGCACGGAAATCCTGTAGGGCACCAACCGGACAGATGTCTGTCGAGGAACATCGTAGCAGTCTATTCCACTGCCTACGCCGTGCTGATCCGTTTTAGAGGAGCGTATCCCCAACTGAGCCCAATATTATCCACACAGACATCTCCGAGTTCCAGTGCCCTACGACTTGCATCCGCCTTATACAGCATCTCAAGCTCGCTGATGCGGAGCGCTCCAAAAAGGCCACCGTTGTAGCCGCATGAAGTGGGCTGCCTCATTTATCCAAACAGAGGCCAGGCCAGCCCCGGGCCAATTGGGTGAAAACCCTGGGAAAATCTTGCATCCGCCTTATTCAGCATCTCAAGCTCGCTGACGCGGAGCGCCTCTAAAAAGGCCACCGTAGTAGCCGCATGAAATGGGCTGCCTCATCTATCAAAACAGAGGCCAGGCCAGCCCCGGGCCAATTGGGTAAAAACCCTGGGAAATTCTTGCAACCGCCTTACTCAGCATCTCAAGCTCGCCGATGCGGAGCGCTCCAAAAAGGCCACCGTTGTAGCCGCATGAAGTGGGCTGCCTCATTTATCAAAACTGAGGCCAGGCCAGCCCCGGGCCAATTGGGTAAAAACCCTGGGAAAATCTTGCATCCGCCTTATTCAGCATCTCAAGCTCGCTGATGTGGAGCGCCTCCAAAAAGGCTACCGTAGTAGCCGCATGAAATGGGCTGCCTCATCTATCAAAACAGAGGCCAGGCCAGCCCCGGGCCAATTGGGTAAAAACCCCTGGGTAAATCGGGTGGCGGTCGCCCGGGAAACGTCCGCGCACGCACACCCACCCTTCCCGAACATGTCTCACATGGAAGTCATAGGTGCCGTCCACACGGCCTCCCACTTTGGCCATAAAAGCCAACCCTGACAGCTGAGATGCTATGGTGCGTGGTGCAAGGCCCTGGGCATACAGGTAAACCATGAACCGCAGAACATGGGCTACTGGGATCGGCCAGGTTCCTGGCAGTCAAATTGGGTACATAATGCTCTGAAGGAACTAAATGCGTGGTGATACGCCTTACTCATGCATGGCGCTAGTGACAGGCCAATCGCCCGGGTCACTTCTCCTTGCCAACGTTCCATCTCTCGTCCGGGAGTGGCGAGGGAAAGTCCTCCGCATCCGGGGCCTAGGCACGGGACCGGGAGATCTGCAGGCGGACAAAGCAGCAGCAATATCATTATCAACCCTTGGGACATGCCTGGCCCTGAAGAGAACGTTGAGGCACAGGCTGCATAACACACACTCGCGCACTGGTCAATAACCCCAGGCGAATTGGAAATCTGTGCATTGACGATGCGGGCAAGAGCCGCCTTATCACGCCAAAATTGCACAACCGAGTTGGCCCACTCCTTGCCCCATAGCATCAAAGCACCCAGGATAGGGAAACATTCCAGATACGTGAGACCATGCAGGCGACCCTTGCCTGCCCAGGATGGTGGCCACCCACCATAGGCCCACTTCCAATTGAAGTACATCCCATAACCCAGGAATCCTGAGGCGCCGGACTGCATCTGAAAGCAAGGGGGAGCCAGGAGATCAGACCCCAAAATAACACCCCGTTGAACTACCTCTGGATCTATGGCCAGACAAGCACGTCTGCCCTGATACCCCGGGTAAATCTAAGCCTATGGTGGGGCCCGGATAATCCTGCCATGGCGTCGCACCAGCGCGGCGCAAATGCCCTGCCCGGTGCGACGACCCTGCCAGCGAAATTGGGGTGACCATGTAGCACCAGAAGTTCCCTCAGTGATGCTATGCGCTCGGCCAGCCAGTACGAGATAAGGGCCACTAGCCTTGACACCTTATCCCGCTGCAACCCAGAATCCTGCGCTACCGTGTCACTCTCCACCCCAGGAATACTAGCTGTGGAGATGGGCCCTCGGTCTTTTCGGGCGCTAAAGGGACACCAAGTTCCTCCATTAGCATCTGAAATGTGTTGAGGAGACGTGGATACGTGTCCCAGCCCCGTTCAGCCCCGAATAAAACCATCCAGGGAATGGGCTACAGACCGGGACCCTGACCTGCGGACAAAGGCCCACTCTAGGAAAGTGGTGAAACGCTTGAATACCGAGCCCCAATGGAATAGCCAAAAGGCATGGCATCATTGAAATAATATGCTCCCCGGGACGGGGGTGCAGGGATAGGGCCAACGACCCTGCCCGCATAAACCCTCTTGTCAAAGCTGGCAGGAGCCACCTCCTCCCTCCCCCCAAGGGATAAAAGTTCGGGGGCATCCTGAGGGGACCTGTTACCCATGAAAGGGGATCCGGAACCCCTGCCTAGAACCCTGAAGGAGATAACCCGCATCCTCTCCCTTCGGGTACAATGTGAGCCAACGCTCCAACATGCCCACCTTAATTGGGGAGGGAGGCCTTCGGTGGACTAGATCCATCTGCGGCAGTCTTGCCAGCCCCCTGTCTGCCACACCCTCTGCCCCGCATCCCTCCAGGCCTGGGACAGGCAGAGGCCGCATGGGGGCCAACACAGGTGGGACACTCCTGTCTGTATTTGCCATTCTTCCCATTGCAGGAGCCATTGGACAAGAAAGTCCAGCACCGCAGGTGGGCAGGAACCCCCCGCCCCGCCCCCTGGCCGGTGACCTGTGCTGGGGCCGCCTGCCGGACCCTAATCTCGGGGTGCGGGGAAATCCGCCTACGGCATTCCACGTTACAAGCCAACCACGATGGGCCCGGAAAGTAAACCATCGCCCGGTAGACGTTGTCCAAATACTGGACCATCGGAATTGCCAAATCCGGCCGGGCCCTAAGGTACACCGCCATGCATATGATGCAAGCCGGCAACCATTTGGCCCACCTACTTGGTGGCTTGCGACGACGTGCCTGCCACTATCCTTCTCATTCTGCCCCTCCCTCTCCTCCTTGGTGGGCCCTCTGTTTAGGATTGAGAAGATATCCACGTACTCCCCCCGCCAAATTTACTCTCTGTTGGCCTGTGCCAAGTGGTCCCTCAGCGGTAAGGAATAGGGGCTTGGACCAACCCGGCCACCGAAAACATTCCCCTCGGGGTAGGGAACACCCCCCACCACGGGGCCCTGGGTGGTAGTTGTCATCGCCGGGTGGGGCGTCAGCGGGTGCACCGCCGCACCACCCCCGCGAGGCCAAGGCCATTGGAAAGCCCCCCCCAAACGTGGCCACGTGTGTAGGTGCACTAGTTTGGACCGTATACTCACGTGCTGCACCCCCGCGGCCGCCCCCACCGGGGGTTCCGGCCCACTGGGGGCTCGGAGCTCACGACCGCCGTAGAGCTCGTCACTGGGGGCTGACCCGCACCGGCCTGTTGGTTGGGGAGCTGCGAGGCAGTGGCCGAGGTTGTGCCACGCCTCAAGCAGCTCAACCCGTCCCGTCGCCTGCCGCTGCCCAGCAGGCGACGCGTCGTAATGAACCCCAAAGGGAGCCCCCGCATGGCTGGCCCGAGCCAAGGACGCCTCAAGGGCCACGACACGGGCCAGTAAAACCTCCACGCTGACATGGGGCCAAGGGCCGGCCGGCCCTCCTGCTACAGGCACAGGTACAGGTCCCTGTACCCCGGGACCCAAATAGGGCCATCGCCCCACGCCGAGGCCCGGTAGGGCCGATGTAGGTACCTGCCAGGGCAAGGGGCCACACCACCCCCCAAGGCTAGAAGGCCCCGGGGTGAGCTGCGCCCCCGCCGCTGGAGGCCCAACAGGATGGGAAGCACCAGGAGCGGCGTCCACCGCCTGCGGGCCGCGGGCCACAGCCCTCACTTGACCCATGCTCGGGTCCCCCACCTCCGGGCAAGGGGGAATAGACCCCATTCCACCGGTCCCGGTGGGTACCAGTAAAGGCGGCTGCTGGGGAGGCGCAACCGCGGTCCTCCGACCCGGATTGCGCCTCCTAACCACCCGAGCCGCGCTCTTCTTCGCAGGCATCGCAAGGAAATCTAAGGGAAGCCAAAGAGAAAATTCGCCGCCAAAAGGGCTTCCCTGGCAAGGTAAGAACGACGGAGACAAGAGGGGAAAAACTTCTCCGCTCCGTCGCTTCGGAAAATGGCAGCTCGGCTGCCTCATGGCCACCCCCTTTATAAGGGAGCTGGCCACGCCCCTAACTACCCGGATGCCTTCGTCCTATGGGGGGCCCCCGCAAAGGGCGCGGCGGCCATTTTGGCGCCGCGCTTGCATTCTGGTGAATTCGATTTAGAAAAGATACCATTTTGCATAGGAACTGCACTTATCCTGTGCACTTAGATTTTTGTTCATTAAACATTATTGTGCAGAGAAATCTTGCTGTAAGTAGAAAAGAGGGTTTTTTTTAAATTGGTGGAATGAAATTGCTAAAAACCTTAGCAGAGCATTTCTTTCTAAAATGTTTTGTTGCAGACTCAACATAGTCTACACGCATTATACTTTCCACTTACAAGAGAAGCACTGTTTTCATTTCTATGTCTTGATTTACTGTTTTTGGTTTTTCGAAAGCAGAAATCATTACATTCTCCTTCCAAACTAAGGTTAAGAATGTTGATGCCTATGCTTCAAAAATGACTCCAGCTATGCACAGGAAGGAAGCAATTACTGTATCTGCATGCTTGAAGGAATGCCAGAGTTTGCAGAAGAATGGGGGAAGCCTTTAAAAACAACATGGGAAGGCAACAATCTGCTGCTCTGTGGGCATGGATTACTGGTTGATGGTTGGAGATGAGAAAGGAAATAGAATGGAATGACCACTGGAAACCTAAACAGGGGCACTTAATTTTACAACATTTTGTTGCAAGAACGACTCATTTTATATTTTGCACTTTGCACTTACAGAAAAACAACAACACCATTTGCCTTTCAATTTCTTGATTGTTCCTTTTAAAAGAGGCCTTTAAGGATATACTGCCAATGACTTTAGCATTAGGTTGGGATTAACTTTCTCATTGCCAATAGGTTTTTTGTTGTTGCTGGCATTTTATTTTATTACTAGCATATTTTGCCCAGGAAGCCGGGCAGGTTTGGGTTGTGCAGCCCAGCAGAGGTAGGTGTGTGTGTGTGTGTGTGGTTTTTTATATTCAACACAAACACACACACATCTCAACTACACACACAACACAACCTCACACACAAAACACACACAATCACACACTTCACAACCACACACACAACTCAAACACACACACACATCACAACCACCCACCCACCCACACACACACATTTGGCAACTCCCCCAGTCCCTCTCCCCATCCCACTTACCTTTTTTGGGTTTTGCCTTTCCCTGGCGCAGCCTTCTGAGCAGGGACACTCAGTGGCTGCCCTCTCCCTGCTTTCTGGCTGAAGCCATGGGGGGGGGGGGAGAGGAGGGGCTCCTTCCCCCCAAGCTACAGCGATTCTGGTGCCGGCCTCCGGGGCTGCGGGGAGACGATTTTCTCTCCCCACTACCTCATCGAAGCTGGGGGGAGAGGAGGGGCTCCTCTTTCCCCCAAGCTACGGCGAGGCTTGTGCTGGCCTCTGGGGCTGCAGGGAGGTAATCGTTTCTCCCTGCTACCTTGCCAAACCCTTGGGGTATGTGAGTAGAGGATGGGCTCCTCTTCCCCCCCAAGCTATGGAGAGGCTGGTGCCAGTCTCCAGGGCTGCTGTGGGGAGACGCTTGACGGTTTTATATTTGATGCGCATAACGCCGGCTGCCCCGCCTCCTCTGTGCTAGCGCCCTTCAGCCTGATTGACTGAGGGGTGGCATGACGCGGAGGACGCTGGCAACTGTAGTTTTTTCTTTGGGTCCAGTTTGCGGGGCAGTTGCCCCACTCTCGGCAACTGGACCCTTGCAGTGACCCTCACAGGATTGTATGGTCAATGCGGGCGGCTCGGTTTGGGATGGTTGGGCAGTGTTTTGGCTGCTTTTGCCGGACACGCACCAACCTAGTCCCTCCTTATAGGTAAAGATGTCAGTGTTATTTTGCTTTCTTGGTATTTATAATTGTATTCAATATTTTTACATTGTTATTGTAGTGGTGGTGGTGATGACGATGATGATGATGTACACTGCCCAGAGTGGGAAAATATCCCAGGTGGGTGGGATATAAATAAAATAAAATAATAAATAAATAAATTTACTAGTTCAAGTACCACCAACTTTAATCAGCAACAAACATAGCGAGTGACAAAGAATTCTAGTTCTCTTGGTTGCCAAGTTGGCTCTTGGTGCCATATGATTCACCAATCCATTGCAAAGTTAGACTGGAGATGTAGCTCGCTCTTTGCTGCTTCTTTATCATTTATGGAGACAATTCCCAAGGTTGGGTAATTAAATAGCATAATTTGTTTCTTGGATATTGGCGATGATGCCATTTTGTGAAAAGAAGAGCTGTTAAGTCTGAGGTGTGTACGATATGAATCTCTATGCCCAACCAGTCACACAGTGGGTGTTTCCCATGTCACTGATTATATTCATTTATTTTAGGATATTTATTCCATTTTAATTGGAAATTTCCAGGGTGGTTTGGCATACTCAATGAACAGTTATTATACTGTTATACAAATATTGGCCAAAATCCTGTTGTTTGGTTTAGTAAATTGGACTTTTGACAATAAAACAGGAGAACCAGTGTTTTATTATTTCCACTCTAGCCCTTTCTGCTGGGATAGTTATGCTTTATTGTTTCCTTTTATCATCACATACTATCTTTATTGGTTAATTTTTGTTGTGACTGTTTTGTTTCATTTTGTTTTGTTTTCCAATGGAATTACTGTATCAGCCGGTCTGGGTTACATAAACAATCCAATATAATGGCTTTAATTAAAGGTTTTCTTCTTACACCTTTTCCCCTTGTATTGCTTTTTTATAGCATAGATGCAGGGCAAGTGATGAATTTCCTCTTAATTAGTCTACTCTATTCTCCTGAGGGTGCAGTGTTAATTACTAGCTTTCTTTCATTATCTATATGATCTATGTTTTAATAATTGCTTTTGCAATTTTTTTAGCTTTATAACTTTTTAAACTTTTTTGTACACATTGAAAGTTCTACAACATTGCAGTATACAGTGGCATTCATCTCCTCATTCCCCTTGTACTTAAGCTCTGGTTTCTCCTGTCTGCAACCAACCAACCAACCAGCCAGCCAGCCAGCCAACCAACCAATTAACCAATCAAAACCAATCAATTAATCAAGAATGTGATTGATGAGATCACAGTTTATCTCCTCAACTCAAAAATCCAAAGGACTCCAATCCCTTGTTCGTCACACTCTCCTTTAAACAGGTCCCAGTGGATTAACTAAAATCTAGTCTGAAACCAAAGGTAGACAGTGTCGGAAAACCCACATTACCACACCAATTTTGCAGAGAAGGGTTGCTCTGGGAAACTTCGGGTGTGGCAAGATAAGCTTTACTTTCAAAGCTAAACTGGACAGGCTGATAGCATTCTTTCTCTCTGGGAAACGAAAGTCTTCAAGCCTCCTCCTTCTTCCCTTGAAGCACCCCCAAGGCTTTAGAAAATGGTCTTATTGTTGAACATTCGGCTGTTATCTTTTCTCCGCAAGTTCTCCCCTTCTTGGAGTAAAAACGCTACTAAAAAAACCTTCAGTTTAACAGCTTTATTGTAGTAAAGTGCATTAGATAGATAGATAAATCTTTATTGTCATTGTCCTGAACAGAACAACGAGATTGAAAAACCACTTATTGACCCAACAAAACCTAAACAAAATACAACTATACACAATTATCAACATACTCCCACCCCACATATACACATTTAACCCCTAAAAAGCTCTAAAACTCTAAAAACTGTAAAAGTCTAAAAACTATATACAGAAGCTCCCTCATAGACTGCATTGCACTGCATTCAAAGCCAGAACCGCATTTGGGTAGAAACTATTTCTCAAGTTGCTTGTCCTGGTCTTTATGACCCTATACCTTCTTCTAGAAGGCAGAAGCTGAAATAGATCATTTCCGGGGTGCGTACTATCGTGCGCAATCTCTACAGCTTTCTTATAACACCTGGCGGCATAGATTTGATCTAGAGTGGGAAGAGTACGCCCGATTATCCCCTCTGCAAATATATCCAAAATATATAGGATAACTGATCTAAAAACTCATCCAAACTACACTGGATAACATATTCAGTAAAACATCGAAGTGTAAAGATAACTAACTTAAGTAAAGCATAGGTTCTGGCGGGCTTTCTCGCCCTCATGCGAGACTTAGATTAGGTCATTATTCAAAATGACAAGAGCTTCCGCTGCATTTGAAAAGGCTGCTACAGACCTCCAAAATCAGTGATCTTTTATACCCTTTTTGGGGCCCTTCACCCACCTTTAGAATTTGGAAGACGTTCCAAAAGACAATTATTTTGATTCTTATCATGTTTGTTAAGATACACAGGTGTCCCTTATCTGGGTGTTCCATCTGTAAGATGTCCCTCTTCTAATTGGCATCTGGAGAGTGGCCTTGACTACTTGGCAGGCTCCGTCCATTGACATGCTAATGTGGAGTGTGCGTGGGTTTCGGAATGCCAATGGCGTTACAGCCGCTTCTCTCTCTGAGTTAGGCTACTGAAACTAAGGTGAATCAGAAAAACTACAGTGTACTTCTAAATGAATACAAAGTAACTGAAATAAAAAGTAACTTCTCAATGGATTTTGGCGACAGTCATACTTTCATTTTACCACTAAAATGTACAAAATATGCAAATTTCAGGTCCACAAGAACTCTTCTTGTGACTCAATGCCCAAAGTTTGAACCAACAGCTCAAAGTCTGAACATCATTGTCACTAGATGTTACAGGATCAGGGCATGAATTAAAGTGCTTTCCCAAAATGAAGGCTGCAAATCTGTTGAATCATCTTGATATATCTGGTTTTGCAAATTCACATGCAGATAAGAGGATATTTTGACAAATAATTGGTAAAAGAAAGTTTACATGAAACAGAGAATAAAAAAATTTACATTTTCATAAACATGAATTACTAATATTTAATAGCTAAATCTGTGAAAGATAGCCTTTTTCACCATTTGGGTCTTCTGTCAAAACAAACACACTCAGCAGGGGCTATTAATGAACAGTGAAATAAAGATGAAATGTTTTATTTGAATTTTACAAAGTTGTTGGCACTCCAGAAAAACTTTTTAAAATTTTCTGAAGCCATGGATAACTAAAATTGTCTTAAATCCATTATATATTTTATCAACTACTTAAGTATATATTCTACTTCTGCTCTTTCTTGATATCTAACGTTCAGTCTGTGAATCGCCAAGAAAGTGTTATTATTTGAGAGAAAGAAAACTTACGTATCAGAATCTATATGACAGTGATGGCCAACCTTGGCATTCCAGATGTTCTTGGGCTTCAATTCCCAGAAACCCTAATCTGCAGGAGTCTTGACTTGGGCTTCTGGGAATTGAAGTCTAAGAACACCTGCAGTGCCAAGGTTGGCCATGACTGCTATTTGAGGTTGTCATAAATTGGAAATTACTTTACAGCAAGTAATAGCAATAAATTTAGTTAATTTACCATTTCAAATCTCTTTCATAAATTTTTATTTAGTGCCTTCATTAAACCCATATACTAATATTGTAGTAAAGTAATTTGATGAATATGTATTGTTAGGTAGGCAAAATGGCAAAAGAGAAGCAACTGCAAGTTTAGGGAAATCCCAAGGTTTGCAAAAGTAGTATCAGTACTATAATTAATATTAGTATTAGTATTAATTTGATTTGTAATCCCACCATGTTTCCAGCACTGGGACTCAAGGCAACTCAAAAGAAATAGAAGTAAAAGCAGATGAAATATGGTATGGATAAAACAAACAAACAAACAAACAGGAAGTTATGAAGCTAAAACAAAATTAAATTAAAAGCACTATCATCATCATCATCATCATCATCATCATCATCATCATCATCATCATCATCATCATTATTATTATTATTATTATTATTATTATTATTATTATTATTATTATTATTATTATTATTATTATTATTATTATTATTATTATTATTATTATTATTATTATTATTATTAAAACTTTTAAAAACACTAAAACAAAGTATGGTCTCCATCTGTTAAAAACTTATTTTTCAACAGCAACAAAGTTGTGGAAAGTAACTAGGAAAGAAAGAAAATAAAGGAAAGAAAATAAAAAAAATCAAAGGAGAATACTTTCCCAAATTAGCAGAGAAAGGACTGAACATGATCCGTGGCCTTGGAATGTAGCCAATCTGTTGTAGAATATGTGTGTGTGATTAATCAGGAGAGGAAAATGGAATGGAGTAATATAAATGGAGTGGCTGACTGGTTTGATAACTGGCTAGTTAGAGCTTTGAACAGAAGACTTGTGCATCACAGCATTTCTTGTTGCTAGTCTAAAATCCCCTTGCTCTCAGTATGAGGATGAAAACAACATGTTCAGCATAGGAAAACAAGCCAGGTGATGATGTACATGGCCAATTTGGAAAAATTGCTTCTTGGGCTAGAGCCCAGATCAATCCATAGCCAACATGACCAGCTTGATGGAGTATTCTGGGTCTGACCTGTATTCCCCCAAATTAATATTTTCAGGATCTGGAGTATAATCTTTCCTTGTCTTCTTCCTTGCTCCATGATTGTTCTTGTGTCTCCTTTCCAGCACATAACACCTAATTATGAGTCATGGAGAAGTGTTATCTGTGTTATGAACACTTTATGTCCTGAGAAAATGCCATACTGCAGAACAAAAGAATTCAGGTTTACAAATTGCTGATAGGAGTGAATTGGTGATACCTTATACTGGTAAGATCTATTGCTTCATGCGACCCACAGGCTTAAAAGAGAAATTTCTATATCAGCAACAATTCAAGGTTACTACCCGACTGCATATGCATCACATTACTCTCTTTCTTTAATCTGTAAAAATACCAAAAGAAAGGAGGAGGGAAACCTAACTAAACAAGAATTTGCTTTAGAACTTATTTATTACTAACAGTATTTACTTTATTTCTACCTTGCCCTTCTCCCAGAAAGGGACTCATGTTAGCTACTATTCTGTTATTTATTTTTCTACATCAGAATCTTTGGGAATGGTTGATTAATGAAGAATAAAGCAAAGCTACTCTACTAAATTGGATGCTTAAAACAAAACTGCATTTGAGTGAGCCTATTTTGCTCAGGAAGAAAAAAAATGAAGAATATTAGGTATGGGTGTCCCCTTTAATATGAAGCTTCACTGTGCAAAACAAATACAGAAGGTGCAAAAAATGGATATTTCATTTTTCATTTCACTTTATTTTCGTATACCGCTTAATTCAACCAGAGGTGACTCTAAGCGGTTTACATGAAGGAAAGTGCAAAAAACAGTAATAATAATATGCAAAATCAAGAACATCAAAAATCATACAATAAACAAAATAAATACATAATAATGTACACAAGGGCAAAAGTACAGCAAATACAATAATACAGTTCCAATAAAAATACAGTAGCATATCAGGGAACAACAATCAACCTGACAGCAGCAAAAAACAACAAATCAATTCACCCCAGCCCCCCCAAAAGTCCTAAAGTCAAAAAGTCAATGAAACCTGCTGCCGCTATAAGCCCAAAGTCCTGGCCAGCAGTGTGGCGGTGGTGGTGGGGGATTCCAAGAGCCGACGAAAAAGTTCACGGCAGCTCCCACCTGTGCCGAATCCTGGGAGCCGATGGAGTGGGGCCCCGGGATGCGCAGGGAGCACTGCAGGCAGCAGCGACTCCTTTCCTGCCCTCCGGGCGGGCCGGCCTGGAGGGCGGTGGCAGCGGCGGCTCCCACCTATGCCAAATCCCGGAAGCCGATGGAGTGGGCCCACGGGAATGCGCAGGGAGCACTTCAGGTAGTGGCATCTCCTTTTTTGCCCTCCGGCCTGGCCCACCCAAAGGGTGGAGGCAGCGGCAGTGGCTCCCACCTGTGCCGAATTCTGGGAGCCAATGGGGTGGGCCCCCGGGAATGCGCAAGGAGCACTGCAGTCAGTGGCATCTCCTTTTCTGCCCTCCGGGCCGGCCCGCCCGGTGGGCAGAGGCAGTGGCTCCCACCTGCGCCGAATCCCGGGAGCCGATGGGGTGGGCCCCTGGGACGCACAAGGAGCGGTGCAGACAGCGGCATCGGTGTTTCCTTTTCTGCCCTCTGGGCGGGCCAGAGGGCAGAGGCAGCGGCAGTGGCTCCCACCTGCGCCAAATCCCAGGAGCCAATGGGGTGGGCCCCCGGAATGCGCAGGGAGCACTGCAGGCATTGTTGTCTCCTTTTCTGCCCTCCGGGCGGGCTGGCCCAGAGGGCGGAGGCAGCAGCGGCGGCTCCCACCTGCACTGAATCCCGGGAGTAGAACCCTGTATAACGATTTTAATCCATTCCCCGGCACTGATCGCTATGCAGTTTTCGCCGTTGTACGATCTTCCCTATCGGAAAATCCGTACAACTATTTTCCCTATGGGAAAAAATGTACAACGATGTTTGGCGCTAAGCAGTTTTTCCCATTGGAAAATCATTTTATGGATTTTCTCATAGGAATGATTGCTATGCGGAACGGCTTCCCCCCCTCCAAGCCTTATCGCTATGTGATTTCATCGCGATCACTATACGGGGTTCTACTATACATTTTAAGAGATGTGATCTATGTTTTGCTTTTTGAAGTTGAATTAATTACGGTAGCAATGTGCAGCATGAGTACACTTTGTCTTCTTCTTCTGTGTCTAGGAGGCCAGATGTGAAACTGTCAAAACAAAGCCACTTTGGGGTGAATTCACTCCTTAGTTCCTTTCGCCTGACCTAGTGTGAGAAAGATTAGCCAGCAAACAAGGTTGATGTTGCTGAGGGTACGCTCGACCGTGGTTCAAAAATACCACAATATTTGAGGAGGCTCTTTCTGTGTACCCCATGAATGTGCTTTAAAAATGAATGCTAGTATCACCATGCGACAGGCAGGACAGTCAAGGAAAATGGTGGAAGCACAGTTGTTGCTCACAGAGTGCAAGACCATGTTGAAGTGGTATTTGAAATTTGAGAACCTTTTCAAGTACAACAACTTAAGTACTCCTGATTTAACAATCTTTGACTCCTACTTAATGGGGGTCTTAATGTTGTGGTGTAAGGTAGAGAACCAGCTACACTGGTGGTACTTGTGGAATGAATTGAAACAGCATGCATACCTGTAGTTATACAAGTAGACACTTTGGTCAATGTTCCTCAAGCAGTAATTTGCCATAATCAGAAGTGTTTGGATGGGGCGTGGCCAAGATGGCGATGGATTAACACACTGAATCGCAGGCTCGTGCACAACAATGAGTAAATAACCATAAAACAATTATAAAATAAGCTTTAAAGTTTCACAAAAGCTTAGAAAAGCTCATCCGAAGAAAGCCTTCAATTTTTTTTTCCTGTGGTCGGAGTTTGGGAGGCAGTCCCAGCCGGAGAGGCAGGCGGCGAAAGCTGCCGGTTTTACCGGCTGGACTGTGGCGAACGGGACTGAATAAGGGAACGGAGTGATGAGAAAAGAATTTTACCGAAAACAAAGATTTGGTGCTGCGGCGGGTGTCGTCGTTGGGGTGAGTGAAGTGAGAGCAGAGAGTTTAGATCATGGAAGGAAAAGTAAGTGAAGAAGGTGTGTGGAAGCGAATGAAAAGGATTGAAAGAAGGGGGTTAATGGCGGCGAGAATCGAAACTTAAGGAGAAAGTTAAGATCGGACTGAAATAAAGGAGGAAGGTTTTAGAAAGAAGGAGAAGGAGAGTAAAAGGAGAATGAAAGGAGAGGGTGTTTGGCAGAATAGTGGAGGAAGGAAGAGTTGGAAGTTTGAGAGAGGAGGGGCACCCCCAAGAAAACCGAAGCCGCGGCTGGAGGTTAATGGCGGTGTCCTTTTGGCTTTTTTCTCTGTGCTTACTTCGTGGATGGAATTGACTCTGAATGAAAGTGGGTATAAGCTTGTTGCAGCTGAATTATAAAATTGGATTATAAGGCTTCTGTTATTGCTATGCTGGTTTGGTTTTCCTCCATGTTCCACTGTGGATTACAAATATACTTTTTTCCTGCTTCATTGTGGATTATAAATTCCATTATTTTTTTCTTCTTCCTCCATCTCTGGACTGTTTGAGCGAAAGTGCTGATACATTTCTGTGCCTTCCTTTTTCCTCTCCCCATTGCTTATTTGTATACATTGTGTCTGGAGTTTTCATCTGAGCTCAAGATTTTGAGATACATTTTTACAATTGGATTATAATAATACGCAAATCTGGCACTTGATTGAATTACAATGTGTCTGAAGAAGCTGGGAGTTTATATTTGGCTTTTTTAACAGAAGAAGGGAGTTTTGTTTTGGTGATACACTGGAACAGTTTCAAGGAGAAGGGTTTGTGCGAGCTAAGAGTGCTGCAGCTTTGAAACTTTTATTTGATGTCACAATGGATAAGATTACAAGGGGAAAGGGAAAGGAGGAGAAGCCGGTGGTGAAACCTAAGAAGAAAGATAAATCAGTAGCTGTGGAGGTTCCTCCATCATCTTCACCATCGCCTGAACCATATGATCAGACTCAAATAATGGTTGAATTTGGCAAATTATTCCAGAAATTTGAAAGGATGGAAGAAGCAAGAGTGAAAGACAAAAATGAAATTCTGGAGAAACAGGACAAATTGGCCACAATGTTTATTGATTTTTCAAAAAAACTTGATTTAATTTTCAAAAAATAGAGGGAAATGTTAAGTTGATTCAAAGTGATGTGAAAGTGATGAAAGGAGAAATAAAAGGGATACAGGAAGAGGTGAAGGAGAATAAGATAAAAGTGGATGATTATGAAAAAAAGGATGGATGTAATGGAAGAATCGATGAGAAAGCAAAATATTGTGATTCGCCATATGATGGAAAGATCGCCAGATCAGCTAAGGGATAGAATAGTTGATTGGTTAAATAATATGAAAATGGGGAAAGATTTTGTTAATGAGGATATTGCAAGTGCCTACAGAGTGGGCCCGAGAAGGGGAAAAGCTGCAAGAAATGTTTTGGTTAAATTTGCAAATTGGGGAGATAAGTTGAAGGTAATGGCTTTTAAAAAACAAGCTGGTTCTGGCACTCTGAAAATCAATGGGATTTATGTGGAGATATATAATGACACTTCCATCAACGTGGTTGGAGGTACAAGATGAAACCTGTAGCAAAATTTTTGATGAAAAAAGGGATAAATACAATTGGCGATTTCCACAATAATTAAGATTCTTCTATGATAGAAAAATGCAGGTGATTGACACAGGGACGGATGCATTGGAGTATGTGAGTCTACTTGATTTGGTAAAGGTGGTTTCTAGTGAGTGGCTAGCTTTGAGGAAAGATTTGTTGGATTCGGGAGGTATAAGAAGAGACTATGACCGAGCGGATGAGGGTGGGGCTGCAGGAGGAGGGCAACCAGCTGGAGCAGAGGATGACCTATCATTGATTGTGGTGGAGGAAGAATGGAGTAAATGTTAGAAGATTAAAGGAATGAAATTAAGAATTTTTACAGGAGAGGATGGTTTAATAAGATTGCTTCTATACTGTGAAGGGTGCGCTAGGGCGTCAATCACCATGCACATCTTACATGTTCCCCCCTCCCCCCCTTTGGAAGGTGAAGGCGACTTTTTTGAAGAAAAAGTGGGGAGATTGGTAATGAGTGTTTTTTGTTTTAGGTTTTATTTTAATTATCGTGGGTTGGTAGCACACCTAATGGAGAACTCAGAAGTGGTAGAGGAGGGTACTAAATTTAAGTATGAGAGTCATTAAAGTATTATCGTGGAATGTAAAAAGTACAGGATCTGTGATTAAGAGGAGGAGAATAGAATCAGCTTTGAGGAAAAGCAGACCGGACATAGTCTTTCTACAGGAAACTCATTAAAAATCTCAAGATACAAATAAAATTTCCTTGGGGTGGATGAAACACTATGAAAAGTCATTTGGAACATCAAAAGCAAGAGGAGTTGCAATCATGATTTCGACTAGATTGGGGTTAGAGATAACAAATACTATTTCAGATTTAGAGGGCAGATATTTGATAGTAAAAGGGAAAATAGATGACGAGGAAGTAACTTTGGTGAACATATATGCCCCAAATGATCATCAAGCTGAATTTTTAGAAAAAAATGCGTAAAATTTTGATAAAAGAAAAAACAACAAAAATGATTGTGGCTAGTGACTTTAATTTAGTAAGATCAAATTTTGGACTGTACTAATTTATCAAGATGTGGAAAAGGTCTTAAAGGACGGATTTTGGATAACTGGATGGCTGCCTTAGGTTTGAGAGATTCTTGGAGAGAGATAAAGGGTTCAGAAAGGGTATATTCTTATTTTTCACAGGTTCATAACTCATACTCCAGAATAGATTACATATTTGTAACTGAAGATATGGTCAAAAATATGGAGGATACTGAAGTTGGAATTTTCAAGGAGTCAGATCATGCTAAAGTGGTTTTAGAACTGAGATTACAGAAGGGAAGTAGTTCAAGAAGGAGTTGGAAATATGATGTCAATTTATTTAAAGATCAAAAGTGTAAAGAACAAATTATGGAGAGTTGGAAGGAAAATTGGCAATGGAATGATAATGGTGAGGTAAATTTTAACATGATTTGGGATGCAATGAAGTCGGTTTTTAGAGGGGAGTGTATCAAGTTGGCAAGTAATAGATATAAAGAGAATAAGTTAGCACAGGATAAAATTGAAAAGGAGATATTGCAGCTACAGGAGGAACATTCAAAGACGAAGGACAAGAAGGTTTTTGCTAATCTACAAAGATTGAAGGCCGAAATGGTAGGCAAAGATATAGAAAAGTTGAAAAGAGACTTGGTTTACTTAAAAAAGAGTATTTTAAATATAGTAATAAAAATTCAAAATTATTAGCAAAAGCAGCAAAAGATAAAAGGGAAAAAAGGGAAATTGGAGTTTTGATTAATAAACAAGGAATAAGATGTAATAAGATTAAAGATAAATGCAAAATTGTGAAAGAATTTTATCAAGCCTTATCTGCAAGAAAAGATATAGATGTGGAAAAGCTTAAAAAGCAATTAGAGAAGCAAATAGTTAAAACAGGAGCATAGAGACAGAATGGAAGAACAAGTGTCAGAAAAAGAAGTAAAAGAGGTTATCGGGGGTTTGAAATTGGGGAAAGCCCCCAGGGAAGATGGATTGCCTGCTGATTTTTATAAGGAATTTAAAGACATAGTGGTACCAAAGTTGGTAAAACTATATAACTACATATTGGATGGGGGGCAAATTCCGACTTCATGGTACAGGACCATAATCGTACTATTGCCAAAACCTGGAAAGAACTTAGAAAAAGTAGAATCGTATAGACCAATATCGCTAATAAACCAAGATGCCAAGATTTTCACAGCATTATTGGCCAATCGTTTAAACAATTTTATGGGTAATTACATAAATGTGGATCAAGTGGGCTTTATGAAAGGGAAACACATGGCAGATTTGACTAGAAGAATTGTAGATTTAATAGATATTGTGAGTCAAACAAAAGAAAAAGTGGGATTAATATCTTTGGATATTTTCAAGGCATTTGATTCTTTACAATGGATTTCAATTAAGGAAATAATTAAAAATTATGGATTCGGCGATAAATTTAGAAGGGTAATTGATCAATTATATCAGCAAGAAATAGCTACTGTAAGAGTAAATGATGAGGTCACTGATGAGGTAAAATTAGAGGCAGGTACGAGACAGGGTTGTCCTTTATCCCTGATATTGTTTATTATGGCTATGAAGATATTAGCAAAAGCTATAAGGGAGGATGGAAAAATAGAGTGGATTATGGAAAACAAGATAAGTATGTATGCTGATGATACATTGATAATTGTAAAACATCCGGAGAAGGTGATGGATAGAATTAGAGCACAATTAAATGACTTTGAGGATATTACTGGTTTGAAGATAAATTGGGATAAATCAGAAATGATGCTTTGTAACATGGGAGAAGAAGATCAGAAGAAGATAAAGGGAACCGGAAATATTCAAGTTAAAGATAAGTTGAAATATTTGGGAATAATTATATCAAATAGATTGCAAGAGTTGAAAAGATTAAATTATGACAGTTTGAAAATTGAAATTAAATCTAGAATATATAGTTTTCAAAAGCTGAAACTGTCATGGTTTGGGAGGATTGCACTTACCAAAATGATGTTGTTACCTCGAATTAATTTCTTATTTGATGCACTAGCAATTCAGATGAAAGATAAGGAAATTAAGGAATTTCAAAAATTGATTAACGATTTTTGTAACGGAGGAAAGAAGTCTAGGTTACCAATATATATATATGGTATTTACCTCAGAAGGAAGGTGGATTGGGAATGCCGAACCTAGCGGCATATTATCGAGCATTTCAAATTAAGAATGTTGTGAAGATCTTGGCAAAGGATAAAGTGATTTGGGAGGAAATTGAGATAAAGGACCAGAAGCACATAGGCAAAATGTTTTTTTTTTTTAGGATTTAATTTGGGAAAGGTAGTAACCAAAAATACCACGATGAAAGGATTAATGAGTGTATGGAAGAAAGTAAAAAGGGATCTGGTCCCGAGCATCTCTCCAATTTTGGAACTCTCAGACATGGCGAGCTTTCCGATTAAGATAGATAATGAAGTAAAGGAAGTATTGCATAAGAACGAAATTTTCCTGTTGAAAGATTGGTTTCGGATCTGTAGGGATGTGGTTAGCAGGACGAAGCTGTTTGAGCAATTAAAAATGAATTGGTTCCAGATAATGAAAATTAGTAAATGGAATAGAAAATATATGAGAGAATATGATTTGGAAAGAAAAAAAAGACTGATTTGGAGGATCTGATTTTAAAAATTAGAAAGGGAGATAAAAATATTAAGGGATTAGTTAGCAAATTATACACATTATTAAATAAGGAGGGTGATCCACAGGAGGATTTGAAACTAAAGTGGGAACAGGATTTGAACATAAAGATAGAAAATGATATACAGTAATACCTCATACAACGTCTGCTTCATAGAACGTCGGATCCATACAACGCCGCCCAATTCTGGGGAAAAAGATGCCTCATACACCGTCGCCGGACGTTGTATGAGGCATTAGGAGCTGGGTGGGAGCGAAACTGGGGCTTTCGCCAGGGAAGCGTCCCTTGGAGACTGTCTTCAGCTGTGAGGCGGGCAGCGTGGCGCATAAGAAGACCAGCCACGCTGGAGTCTTGATTGCTTCCCCGCTCACGCCAGGGAAGCGTCCCTTGGTTGAGAGTGGGGAAGGGAAGCGAGACTCCGGCGTGGCTGGTCTTCTTATGCGCCACGCTGCCTCTCGCTTCCCTTCCCCGCTCTCGCCAGGGAAGCGACCCTTGGTTGAGAGCGGGTAGGTGGGAGTGAGACTTGCCGGCGGGAGCAAGAGAAGCAACCAGTGCCTGAAGAGGAGGAGACTCATCGGGTCTCCCGCCGCCGCCCCGGAAGTGCCATTCCTCCTCCTTGCTCCATTCCTCCTGTCCTCGGGTGAGGGTGCTCGGGGCCGCTTGGATATTTTGGGGGATTCCCCCATGGTCGCTTCTCTGGCCGCCTCACAGCGGGTCTCCCACCGCTGCCCCGGAAGTGCCATTCCTCCTCCTCCTCGCCCCATTCCTCCTGTCCTCGGGTGAGGGTGCTCGGGGCCGCTTGGATATTTTGGGGGATTCCCCCACGGTTGCTTCTCTGGCCGCCTCACAGCTGAGCCAGACTTTAGCCCCCCGCCTCCCCGCTCTCACAAGGGGAACGACGTTATACAAAGCATCAGTGGCAATAATTTGGACGTTGTATGAGGCATCGCGGATAGGATTTTGCATGCCTCATACAAAGTCGAAATTCATACAACGTCCAAACTTGTGGAACCAAGTGTGGACGTTGTATGAGGTATTAGTGTATGGAGAAATAAATGGAAAAAGAGGATAATGAGAACTATGTTGGTTAGAATAAAAGAACATAATTATAAAATGTTATGGAGGTGGTACTTGACCCCAGTGAGGTTACATCAAATTGATAATAAAAAGGATAAAATGTGTTGGAGATGCAAAGATACAATTGGAACGTATGAACATATGTGGTGGGGCTGTACTGTGGTAAAAGATTTTTGGAAAAGAATTGAAAAAGAGATCAGTGAAATATTGGGAAAGATAATCAAGCTGGGGCCGGGTACCACTATGTTTACTGATGTGGAATGTATTAATCTAAACAAGGTGGAGAAGGAGTTCTTAGAAATAATGCTTACAACGGGGCGACAATGTATTGCTAGAAATTGGAAAAATGATGTAACTATACAAACTGAAGAATGGTATAAAGAAATGTGGAATTTAGCTTTGAATGATAAATTGACTTGGGAGAAAAAAGAAAAAAGGGGTAGTTTGAAAGAAAATAGATTTTGGAACATTTGGAAGCCTTTTGTGGATCACTGCCTTATGGGAGTTGAAAGAAATAGACCTGTACCCGATCAAAGTGGTTTTTGGAAGTAAAACAATGAGACATTCTGAGTCCTCCAGGGCAATGTAAATAAGCACCGGGTGTAATATTATGTGTAATGTTATTTTTGTTGTTGTTTCCTATCCAAAATAGTAGTGAATGTTTTATTGGGAAGATATTAGTTAATGTTAAAGAATAATCATAAAATTATAATTAAGCGAACTTATGTTTAAAGGAGGTTTTAGTGTATTTGAATTATAAGGAGATATATAAAATGGTATCAGGATAGGAAGAGTTTGTTTTTCTTCTTTTCTCTCTCTTTTCTTTATTTCTTTTTTATTGTTTTGTATATTATGTACCTTAGTTACTTTTTTGTATTACGTATTGTATTGTAATTTTTTGAAAAATTTAATAAAAAAATATATTAAAAAAGAAGTGTCTGGACACTGATGGCAACCATTTTGAACTCCTCTTGTAATTGCAGAAGTCAAACACGACTTGTATTTATCTTTTGTTTTTGATAGGTGAGCCAGCAAGGCTGGCAGCATATTCCAGCCTTGCTGGCTAATCTAGCCCTGTTGGGGTTTTAATTTCAGGGGCTATGGGTTTTATAGATTTTAATCATTTTACTATTTAGTAGAGGGTTTTTATCGTATGAGATGTTTTGATTGTTGTAAGCCGCCTTGGGTCACCGAAGTGAGAAAGGCGGCCTATAAATTGAGTAAATAAATAATAAATAAATAAATATATATTGAGTTTTACAATTTGAATACAGTGTTTTCCTTTCTTAAAATGTGTATACACTTTGGCACTCACTGTATATTGAATAAATAAATATATTTAATAATTCAAGACCTCAAGGCTTTCACTATGCAACATAAATTATTTTATTAGTTCTCAGACTAAGGATTTCCCCAGTAGTTATTGCTTTTTCTTTATCATTTGGGAGGCTTTCGTGGAAAAACAGCAGCCAGGAATACAAAAGAGGCCATTCCACTCAGTCCATAGTAAAAGCATTATTAAAATGTAATTGCTAAGGTATATAGTTTTAAGAGTTTGCCTCATATCATGTGTAGTTTAAGGACAGAGCAATAAAAGCTACTTTTCAGTTACAGCTTAGCCTAATTACTGGTTTATGTTTAATTAGTGTAAAAGGGGGGAAGCTGCAGAATAATGCAAAAGCATTATCAGCATCACTGATGATAATACCATTATTATTCCTTAAGGTTTTATATTTGTGATATGCTGAAGTATGACATGTCCTTCAGGAAGTATCTTAGACATGAATATAAAACATACAGTACAGTACAGTTATATCTTATATCATCTGTTTAGTTCTTTCCCCTCTTCCCCAAGGATTCCTTTAGTAGTCCTTTGCAGATAATAATGTTATAAAAATTTAAAATATATATTGATATTTATATAGCTTTAGGTTACCATGGTAATGATATCCTATTCTGTATTTTAAAACATAGGTTTTCCTCAGATTATTTTCTGGTGGAAAACTTACTCCTCCAGCTGATGCCATCTTTGAGGACAAATCAGTATATGAATGGCCACCTTGAATCTTAAAATGAAAAATGGTCACTTGTATATTGATTTACCCAGGCAGATGACTTTGGCTACTGGCTTCATTTTGTTTGGCTTTCTAAAATGTTTAGCAGTTTTCTTGTATAGTCAGAACACATAAAACATTTCTTCCATAATAGTTTGGAACAAGGCTTCAGACGTTTTCAATCTACACGCTTACATCTTTCATCACCTAGACTACAAAAGCAGGAGATGTGATGGATAGTAGTATCATCCTTTTCATCTTCCAAGCTTTCCCAGAGAAAATGTAGCACAGGAATAACCTTCGAGGCAAACAAGATGAGTTTGCACTATACAAGTTATACTGGTGCGGTGTCAGGGCTGCAACAATGCAAGGTTTATTGGATTGTAGAAGCCAGAGATGTATTAAGTATGTCTCCATGCTTTTGGAATATTGTTTATGCTCCAGACAATAATTTTACAGCACAATTTGTTTGTCTGTTTACAAGTGACTTACAAAGATCAGCCATCCTCCCGCCTACATGTGAAAAGTATGGCACAAAAGGACAAGGAATTGGCAGGAGAGAGGAGAAAGGCAAACTCATTTTCCAGAGCGTGGTTTCTCAGCCTTGGCCCTCCAAATGTTCTTGGACTTCAATTACCAGAAGCCTTGATCAGCAGGTATGCTAACTTGGGCTTCTGGTAATAAAGTCCAAGAATACCTGGACAGCCAAGGTTGAGAAACACTGCTCTAGATCATTAGTAATGAAGATAATGGAAAGAAGACAATTGAGCTATTTTACAATTAGTTTTTAAAAGAAATTTACAAAGGCCAGAGTTCTGCTAGTTATACCCACTGGCAAAGTTTCCTCAGCATAAACATTAGCCATGGGTTGTGGTAAATTAAGAGCTCAGGATAGGCATTTGATGCCACATTTCAGTCACATTCTGCGTCTAAAAACAAATGGCAACATTAATCTCTTAATTTATAGCACATTGCAGCTAAAAATTTATGACAATAGAGTAAATTAGTTTTGTGCCATCAAGTTGGAACCAACTTACAGTGACCCTAGCAAGGTAGCTGTAAACGTTCGAGATAAGTAAGGTATTTAAGGAGTAGTTTTACCAGTTCTGCGATTCCAGTGAGTAGCCAGGTGGGGATTCATACTCTGATCTCCAGAGTCCTATTAATATGAAAAATTACAGTGATGTAACTCTATTGTCATTAGGTGACTATACTTATACAGTAAAACCCCAATTTACATTAAAAATGTCCATTCCATAGCTTCTTACATAAATAGGAGTTTTATGTAAATTTATGCATCCCCATAGAGGAAAATAAAAAAACGGTCCTGACCAGACCAAATATAAGCTTGTGTTGGGTTGAAATTGGTTTTCAATGCATCCCTATGGAAAATTGCGCTTTGCACCCCTAGTGGCCATCTCTGGTAATGACAGGCAATTTCCCCCTGCACCTTTTAAGTTCTTCTCCGACACGCGTTCCCAATTAAAGCACGCCCCATCGAAACTTTGCCCGAACAGTGGAAGGGACCGGATATTCCCACCGCACTCTCCCAGTCTGGGCAGAAGCAGGCGGGGACTGAAGAAAATCGTTGCTGCTGCCACCACTGCTTCCACCGCTACCACGGTAAGTGATGTCTTGTAACTTCCAGCAGTGAGGTTGTGTGACACAGGGATGAATTTTAGATTTTAAAATGGCGGTGCTGCTGTTTTAAAATCTAAACACACCAGAAAACCCCTTACATAACTTGATTTTTTTGTGTAAATCAGGACGTGATTTATGCAAAATAAAAACCCTTACGCAAGTTGAATTTTACATAAGGAATTTTACATAAGTATACGTAAATCGGGGTTTTACTGTACTGGAATTGAGGAAAAGCTGAAAAGGAGATGGAATTAATCTATGGAACAGTGATGACTTGGCTCTGATTTATCCATCTGCAAAACTTGTAGTTGGACAGCAATGTAGAAAGAAAACTCGTGGCTGGAGGTAGGAGAGATTTGTGGGAAAGGAGCCTTATGATTGAGCACAAGTCATAATCTAGATCACATTACAACATACATCCAATTTAGAGTTCTAGCCAGAGTTGAACCATTGAATTAATGTGAGTTATCAAATTTTCATGGATTCTGTGAGTTTACTCGGTTGGGTTTAAGCCTGTGAACTCTGGCAGCATCATTGTCATGGACCTGCTACTGAAAACAGCACCTTTGCTGCATATGCTTGTTCCATTTAGCATTATGTAATGTACTGCATTTGTTGTGTATTGCCTCTTTTAAGGCCAACCTTCAAGGTTGCTGTTAGTTGGATCAGGCCATGTAAAAAAATAATGGGTAGAATATTTTCAGTCTTGGAATAAAAGCTTTTTGTCAACCATTTGCTGCTTGTGCAGTCTCTACGAGGGCCTGGGGAATCTTGTACTCAGATGGGACTAGTCCAGCTGGTTGTTTTTGTTATGCTTCTAATGTAAGAGCTGAAATGTGCATTTCAGATAAGCTGTCAGTCAAAGAATGATTTCTTCAAATGCTGATGGTATGTAATTGTCACAGCAGGTATTTGCAGGCGCACCCCCCCAATAACGGACACAGACAACATTGAAAGTGGATAACAGCAAAGGGCCACATTTATTGATTCAATGCCCTAGTCCGAATTATAAATTTGTATTGGTAAAACGACCAATCATAATTCCTAAGGCAAGCAGGCCGAAGTAACACTGGTAAGGTCCCACCCCAAAATTGCCAACGGCAATTGGTTACAATGTATCAATTTGTATCAATTTGTTTGTCAACAACAAACAAATTGTTGACCGTAGTCAATAACTAACTCATGACCCCACCCTCTGACGCGTATCCGTGAAATCACAGGGGTGATGCATGCTGGTTAGCAATCACCATCACCCCATCGCCTGGTTCGTCGTTGACCGGACAACGTTTAACTAATTTATTCCTGTCTAGTGTTGTCCAGTCAATTGCGAACCTGCCGGATACTTGTGGGTCATACTGTTTACCTTACCAGTGCTACCCGCCCATGTGACCAAAGTCAACAGTAGAAATGCAGAAAGACCCCTATATCAAACCATAGCAACAGTGTGGGATGGGCAAAAAAGCCAGGACCCGAAGCCAATATGGGTCCCAACCAAAAATTCCCACCCGGCCCCGAAGCGACCAAAATATCACACTGTTAACTAGGGAGGGGGTGGAGGGGAAAAAACTTCTCCGCTCCGTCGCTGAGGCAAAATGGCAGCACGGCTGCCTCGTGGCCACCCCTTTTATAAGGGAGGTGGCCACGCCCCTAACTACCCGGATTCTCTGTCCTGTGGGGGGGGGGCCCGCAAAGGGCGCGGCGGCCATTTTGGCGCCGCGCTTGCATTGCAGGCGCACCCCCCCAATAACGGACACAGACAACATTGAAAGTGGATAACAGCAAAGGGCCACATTTATTGATTCAATGCCCTAGTCCGAATTATAAATTTGTATTGGTAAAATGACCAATCATAATTCCTAAGGCAAGCAGGCCGAAGTAACACTGGTAAGGTCCCACCCCAAAATTGCCAACGGCAATTGGTTACAATGTATCAATTTGTATCAATTTGTTTGTCAACAACAAACAAATTGTTGACCGTAGTCAATAACTAACTCATGACCCCACCCTCTGACGCGTATCCGTGAAATCACAGGGGTGATGCATGCTGGTTAGCAATCACCATCACCCCATCGCCTGGTTCGTCGTTGACCGGACAACGTTTAACTAATTTATTCCTGTCTAGTGTTGTCCAGTCAATTGCGAACCTGCCGGATACTTGTGGGTCATACTGTTTACCTTACCAGTGCTACCCGCCACACGGAGGGGCTTCACAGAAGACCTGACGCCCCCCCCAGACCGTCAGCTCGGTCAACAGGCCTGCTCGCCAATCACCTAACAGGAGGTCCATACCTCCTCGCGACAGATGGACCCCATCCCCTGCGTACAGGTCATAATTTTGCAGACTAATATCGGGGTGATGACTAACCCGTCCCCAAGCCCTGGTGGCAAGAAACCGCGCCACTGCCTTATTGACCGCGCGCCTAGCGCGGTCAAGAGCCAGGAGGTTAACGCCCCCTCTATAAGAATGGCGCGGAACAATGTCCGACCAAACCAGGGTTGTGGCAGGCCAGACATAATGCAAGTAGGCGAGTTCCTCGCAAATCGCATGCTTGAGCGATAAGCCGGTGACCTGGCCCAAATCATTGCCCCCCAGGTGGATGATTAGAATGTCAGGCGGGTCAGCCCCCAGGCCAGAAAAAAGGAAAGGCCGCAGCTCCTGCCATAACATCCCAGGCTTACCATGCCATGCGAGACTGGCGTGGTCACCCCGTCCCAGTCGGGGTCCCCACTCTGTCGCCGCAGCGTAACGCGCTGCCCTGTGCACATAGCTGTGGCCCACCAGCCATACTGTCACCGGTGTAATACGACACCCAGGGTCTGTAAGAAAATTGAGAAAAAGGGGAAGGTAAGGTGACTGAATTGGTACTCATGGCGGGAGTGGGCGCACATAAAACTGAAAACATTGTGAGCCCCACCTCCCCATGCTGCGTATGTCAGCCCCAGAGTACCCAAAAGCAGCTGCTGTAGAGGCTGCACCAATACGAAACGAATGCGTGCCATAACGGGCACCTGGTAGTCCCACCCTGGTGAGGGCTCTGGCTGTCACCTTCCAAAACTGAAATTTAGTAAGGGGAGACCCATCTTGGTGACAGAAAAACGGGCCGTGGTGCGTGCCACGCAGTGCCAGGTATTCCTGTAGGGCACCAACCGGACAGATGTCGGCCAAAGAACACCGTAGCAGTCTTACTCCACTGCCTACGCCATGCTGATCTGTTTTAGAGGAGCGAATCCTCAACTGGGCCCAGTCTTTGGCAACATAGACATCTCCGAGTTCCAGTGCCCTACCACTTGCATCCGCCTTAGACAGCATCACGAGTTCGCTGACGCGGAGCGCTCCAAAAAATGCCACCGTTGTGGCTGCATGAAAAAGGGCTGCCTCATAATGATCAAAACAGAGGCCTGGCCAGCCCCGGGCCAACTGGGTAAGGACCCCTGGGGGAATAGGGTGCCGGTCGTCCGGGCAACGCCCGCGCTCGCGCACCCACCCCTCCAAAACGTGTCTCACACGGAAGTCAGAGGTGGTATCCACATGACCCCCTACTTTGGCCATAAAAGCCAACGCCGAGAGCTTGGATGCTATGGTGCGAGGTGCAAGGCCCTGTGCATGGAGGTGGACCATGAACCGCAGAACATGGTCCACCGGGATAGGCCAGGTCTCTGGCAAGTGAAATTGAGTAGCAAAAACCCTAAATGAATTAAGTGCTTGTTGATACGCCTTACGCGTGCGTGGCGCTAGTGACAGGCCAATCGCCCGGTTCACCTCTCCTTGCCAATAGTCCACATCTCGTCCGGGAGTGGCGAGGGAAATTCCTCCGCATCCGGGGCCAAGGCGCGGAACCGGGAGATCTGCAGGCGGGACAAAGCGTCAGCAATATCATTATTAACCCCTGGGACATGCCTGGCCTTGAACAAGACATTGAAGCGCAGGCAGCGCAGCACAAAATGGCGCACTAGATCCATAACCCTGGGCGATTTGGAAGTCTGTGCATTGACAATGTGTACCACGGCAGCATTGTCGCACCAAAAATGCACTACCGAATTAGCCCACTGTTCGCCCCATAGCATCAAAGCCCCCAGAATGGGAAAAAATTCCAGGTATGTGAGATCCCGCAGGCGACCTGTGCCTGCCCATGCCGGTGGCCACCCACCATAGGCCCACTTCCCATTGAAGTACATCCCATAACCCAGGGATCCTGAGGCATCAGACTGGATCTGGAAATTGGGGGATGCCAGGAGGTCCGACCTCCAAAATGAGACCCCATTAAACTCCCTCAGGAATTGCAACCAGACAAACATGTCTGCCCTGATACCCCGGGTAAGCCTAACTCTGTGGTGGGGCCTGGATAACCCTGCCATGGCGTCGCATAAGCGGCGGGCAAATGCCCTGCCCGGTGCGACCACCCTGCAGGCAAAATTAAGGTGCCCATGTAGCACCTGCAGTTCCCTCAGGGATGCCTTACGCTTGGCCAGCAATTCCGAGATAAGGGTCACTATCCTGGACACCTTATCACCCGGCAACCTAGAAGCCTGCTCTACCGTGTCAATCTCAACCCCCAGGAATACTAACTTGGTCGATGGGCCCTCGGTCTTTTCGGGCGCTAAAGGGACACCAAGTTCCTGCATTAGCGTCTGAAATGTATTGAGGAGACGTGCACACGTGTCCCAGCCCCGTTCACCCCCGAATAAAAAGTCATCCAGGTAATGGGCTACAGACCGGGACCCTGACCTGCGGACAAAAGCCCATTCTAGGAAAGTACTAAAACGCTCGAAAGCCGAGCATGATATGGAGCAGCCAAAAGGCATGGCCTTATCAAAATAATATTCCCCTCTAAATTTAAAACCCAGCAATTCAAAGTCACCCGGGTGCACTGGCAAGAGGCGAAAAGCTGACTTAATGTCGCACTTGGCCAGCAAGGCACCCGGGCCACACGAGCGCAGCGCATGGTCGAACGATGTATACCTGACCGAACAAAGGTCATCAGGTATAGCATCATTGACCGATCTGCCG
Source organism: Bradypodion ventrale (assembly GCA_035047345.1). Lineage (NCBI taxonomy): Eukaryota > Metazoa > Chordata > Lepidosauria > Squamata > Chamaeleonidae > Bradypodion > Bradypodion ventrale. The sequence continues at coordinate 310,271,688 of JAWDJE010000002.1, forward strand.
GCTGGGTAGGACAAATGATGAATAAGGCGAAACTCCCCTAGGGACTTTTTGGGAACCAAACCCAATGGTGAAACCTTAAGGTTGGGAAAAGGGGGTGCGGGAAAAAGGTCCAGCGACCCTGCCCGCGTCTAATTCCTTTTTAATGCTGGCCGCAGCCACCTCCTCCCTTCCTCTGAGGGATAACAGGTTGGGAGCATCCTGAGGGGATCTATCACCCATAAAAGGGATACGAAATCCCTGCTTAAAACCTTGAATGAGATACTCTCTGTCCTCCCCCTTCGGGTACGATGCGAGCCAGCGCTCCAGCATGTCCACCTTAATTGGGGAGGGGGCCTTTTGGAGAACTAGCTCCCTCCGTGGCAGCCTTGCCAGCCCACTGTCCACCCCTCCCTCTGCCTCGCGCCCCCCCAGGCTTGGGACAAGCCGAGGCTGCATGGGGACCAGAACATGTGGGACACTCATGCTTGTACCTGCAGTTCTTTCGACTGCAGGAACCATTTGACGAGAAAGTCCAGCACAGCAGGCGGGCTGGAACCCCCTGCCCCGCCGATTGGCGGGTAACCTGTGCTGGAGCTGCCCGCTGGACCGCATGTCCACAATGGTATCTATCCCCCGGGGCAGGGCGTGTGGGTGTCATATACAAGAGCCACAGTCTCTGGCAGGGCTCATCCCATCTCATCTCGGGATGGAGGGGAATCCTCATACGGAATTCCTCATCATATGCTAGCCATGAGGGGCCCGGGAAATCTACCATCGCCCTATATATGTTGTCCAAATATTGGACCATGGGAATAGCTAGATCCGGCCGCGCCCTCAAATATACCGCCATATATATCAAATAAGCGGGGAGCCAGTTAGCCCAGGTACGCGGCGGCTTACGGCGGCGTGCCTGCTCCTTGTCCTTCTCATCCTGACCCTCCCTTTCTTCCTTAGTGGGCTCTCTGTTCAGGAGTGAGAAGATATCTACATACTCCCCTCGCCATATCTTTTCTCTGGTGGCCTGTGCCAAGTGATCACCCAGTGGCAAGGAATACCCTGCCGTCGGCAAAGCCGAAAAGGGGACAGCCGGCCTATTAAAAGGGGCCTGAGCTAACCCTGCCACCCCCAGGACGTTCCCAGCAGTGTAAGAACCTAGGCCCACCCCAGTGGGCGTGGTGGCAGTCGTTGTCGCCGGGTGGGTCGCCAGTGGGGTAGCCCCCGCACCACCCGCGCGAGGCCAAGGCCACTGAAAGGCCCCCCCTATATTGGGAATATGTGTAGATGTACTCGTTTGCACCATATACTCACATGCTGCACCCCCGCGGGCCGCCCCCACCGGGGGTTCTGGCCCACTGGGGGCGTCGGAGCTCACGACCGATGTAGAGCTCATCGTCGGGGCTTGACCCGCACCAGGTTGCTGGCTGGGGAGCTGCGAGGCAGTGGCCGGGGCCGCGCCACCCGCCTGCCGCAGCTCAACCCTCGCCGCCGGCTGTTGTCCTGCTGCCGATAGCGCCTCAAAAGGTACCCCGAAAGGGGCGCCTGCCTGACTGGCCCGGGCCAAAGACGCCTCCAGGGCCGCAATACGGGCCAGTAAGGTGTCCACATTAACCATGGGGAAAGAGCCGGCCGGCCCACTTGATCCTTGGATGGGGACAGGTCCCTGTACCCCAGGGCCCGTATATGGCCATTGGCCAACGCCAAAGCCCGGTAGGGCTGGTGAAGAAACCTGCCAAGGCAGGGAGCCGGGCCACCCCCCAAGGCTAGAGGGCCCCGGGAGAGGCGGCGGCCCGAAAGGAATAGGCCCAACAGATTGAGCAGAAGGAGGAGCGGTGTCCACCGCTCGCGGGCCACGGGCCGGAGCACCCTCCGCGCCCGCACTCTGATCGGGCCAAGGGGCGATAGACCCCATGCCGCCAGCCCCGGCCGGGGATGGTAAAGGTGGCTGCTGAGGAGGCGGCACCGCGGTCCTCCGACCCGGATTGCGCCTCCTAACAGCCCGAGCTGAATTCGCAGCAGCCTTCTTTTTGGAAGGCATCTCACCACAGCAGAAAGGGAAGCTAACTAGGCAAAATGACCCAAAAGGCTTCCCGTTGATACCAACGAGCGACGGAGACGCAGGAAAAAACTTCTCCGCTCCGTCGCTGAGGCAAAATGGCAGCACGGCTGCCTCATGGCCACCCCTTTTATAAGGGAGGTGGCCACGCCCCTAACTACCCGGATTCTCTGTCCTGTGGGGGGGGGGCCCGCAAAGGGCGCGGCGGCCATTTTGGCGCCGCGCTTGCATTCTCTCACTTCTCATAATGTGCAAATTAGCTTTTTTTGGTTTGGTGTCCAGGCCATAACTACTGACATGATTTTACTCGCTAATAGCATGTCATGTCATGCCTCATTTAGTGAAGCCCTCTTCAGAACACAAAGAGGATGATGATGTTCAAGCCTGTATCATGGAAAGTCAGATTAGAGGAAACACCATCAGATCCCAGGAGCTCTGGAAGCAGTCTCTCAAAATGTCAGGAGAAAATAGAGAGTTGTTCTGTCTTCTGAGGATGAAGAGAACTTGGTCCTTCTCAACTCAAGGCAAAGTCACAGGATACCAGTATGGGAGAAGCAAAAGTATACTCCTTTTAGAGATTCCTACTTATAAAGTTTTTTATTAATTTATTGATTGAAAAAGTTATTAATCATAAATTAAAAGTAGAGACATCAGACATCACATTGCAAACAAAAATTCGCATAGTAAAAGCAATGGTATTCCCAGTGGTGATGTATGGTTGTGAGAGCTGGACCATTAGGAAGGCTGAGCGCAGAAGAATAGAGGCCTTTGAAATGGAGGAGAGTTTTGGACGAGAGTTTTGAAAGTCCCCTGGACAGCGAGAAGAACAAATAGGTCCATCTTAGAAAAAATCAACCCTGACTGCTCCTTGGAAGGTCAAATAGTAAAGATGAAGCGAAAGTACTTTGGACATCAAATGAGAAGAGAAGATTCAATTGAGAAGGCCTTGATCCTGGGAAAGGTGGAGGGCAAAAGAAGATGGGGACAGCCAAAAATGAGATGGCTAGATGGTATTGTAGATGCAATGGGCACAGAGCTGGACAGGTTGAGGAGGATGGTGGAGGGCAGAGGTGCCTGGTGAGCTATGGTCCATAGGGTTGCAAAGGGTCAGAATCGACTGTGTAACTGAACAACAGCAAAAATTATAAAGCAAAGGCAATGGGTAAGCATGATACATCTACTATCTGTCTTTGGCTGAGTGATTTCCTGATGGCAAGAAACATGGCTGTTGGTCTCCTTGTTCAGATTTGTTGCCTGTGATCCTGTGTGTCTTTTGTACTTTGACTGGAAAGATCTCTTAGATATGACTATGGGTTACAGCTGACCTTGTGACTGGACTTCCCCAGATTTTTCTGAATCTCTGCACTTGCAGGCATTGCACACTCACTTAGAACAGGGATATCTGTGTAGATTCTGGTCATCAGTCTTCTTTCCTGGGGAATTTCATATTGAGTTGTCACTCACAAATAGATCTGTTTGTGCCGATGTTTTGACAGTGGTTAATATATTTAGTCAAGCTAATTATGTCGAGACTTTGATGCTGACCTTGTAAAGCTGTTTACATAAAACGATTCAAACAAATAAGCATCACCAACAAAAAAATATACACTAAAGCAGAGAAGAACAATAAAGGTGAAATGTAATTTCACTTCTCCTGAGAAAGAAAGGGAATCAAGACCTAGCTGTTGACACATTGCTGATGGAAGGCTTTGCGGGTTGGACCAATTGAGAAATGGACAAGCATGAAATGTTCATTTCTTCTAGGAAATGGACAATCAAAAGAGTGATTTCTACACAACTCTGACACAAATGTGAAACACTCAGAGTGCAATGTCATTTCAGAATGGCCTTACCGAAAGATAAGAAAATTCCAAGGTTTATGATTTCTTAATGAAGCATCCCAGGATATATATATTTTAGATCAGCATATATAGATGATATAGTGACAATGCTGTTTTAGCGAAGCATAAATCATGGGCAGAACAATTCTGTGGGGAATGGGAGAAGGTCTTTGGTAACCTTTCTAACCCCTGCTGACTGTAACATGGATGGATGCAGAAGGGAAAACATTTTTCCTTCTCTTTGCCTTTCCGCTCATCCATTCTCCCACTCCTTTTATTTGGGTTTATTTCCTTTTTTAAAAATCCTTCTAATTATTTTTAATGGGATCAAAAATGTGAAGAGTTTTTATCTTTTGCTAGAGATATTTTGGGGGCATGTTTTCTTAATCCAGTTGAACCAAGGGATCCTGTAACCAGCCTATGACACACTTTGACACGTGCCCCTTCTTCCACTATTTTGGAAGCAGCAACTGTATAGCAGTAACAGTACAACTTTCCACCATTAAAATGAGAAGTGCCCTAGTGGTGGACCTTCTTCTCTAGCTGCAGAGATAAAGGCCAAAGGATTGAGGAGACAAATCCTCTAAATTAAATTAAATCTGATATTAAGGAGGCAGATAGGAGACTGGGGCCTGGGAGTTGCTTTAGTGACAGGTAAGGTGAGTTGCCACTATAGCTCCATTAACCCATAAGCTTTTTTTAAAAAAAGAATCATTTTCTCAAAAGAATCCAGACAAGCAAATATTAAATAACAAAAAAGCAAAACACCAGAAGAAAACATCAAGGAAAAAATACAACAGCAAATAAGGCAGTAGGAATCAGCCAAAAGAAATCTCCTCAGATAATGTGGAATCATTTGTCATAAATAAGGATATGGGGGTGGGGGAGCTAGCAAAGCTGTTAATTTTATTGTCAGCCTTCCCAACCGTTTTGGTAAATTCAGCTTAGAAGCAGGGCATCACTTGTAATAAAATCAGCTAAACCTTCTTTATCGGAAAAGGAACTACGTAGAAGTAGTGATTTGTAACAAGTTACTTCCAAGCTCTGAACTGGACAGTGGACCTGAGCAGGACTATTAATAGCAGGATCTTTTAAAAGTCATTAATTCAGAGATTTCCCCATAAGTGTGACAAATGACAGCACATAACTACACACACATACAAATGCTCGAAAGCCAGTCATATCCAACTCTAGGGTTCAGTGATCCTCTCTGTTTATAGCCAGCGAGCCAGCGCTGTCTGCATCTGTAGAGGGTCTGTGATACGTGGCAGGCATGACTAGACACTGTTTATGTTCTTGATATGATTATATTGTGCATCAGTATGTATTGTGTAAGATTCATGTAACTTTAACAGCTAGCTGAGTAATATCTCAGCTGTAATCATTGAGTGGATGACTAAGCATGTTTGCATTATAAATGTAGCACCTCAGTTGCCACATACTTTGCTGATGTTAGCCTACTTGCATTCTACCTATTGGGCTTGCTGTCTGCTATGTTGTCCACGTCTCTGTATGCTGTGATGTTACTTACTTGGCTGCTACCTGCTATGCTCTATTTCATGTTCCTGTTGGTATGGAGTGACAGTCTGCTAGTCTCCAGAAGACTTGTCTATCTTAGAATGGTATATTTGTGTTGATAAGCAACAAGCAGCAGCACTGAGTCAGGAGGCTCAGATATTTTTCCTCTTGCAAGGACTATATGCTTTGGACTGTAACTTTGCCAAGTGCCAGCCATGGAGGAGGCTGGAGTATTTGTTTGTCTCCAAGGTCTACTGTGAGTATGTTTTTCTCTCTGAGATAGGCAAGTGCCAAGCTCTATAATTGTCTGGGACACTGACCTTGAGAACTATTGTTTACAAAGACCACCGCAGATATTGTTTTGCATTACAGAGAAGAACCTATTGTTTATGTCTTTTACCTAATGGACTTATTAATAGCATGCTGTAGTAAAAGCTTTCTTATTCGCACTCTATAAACTGTGTCTTATTATCTGGGTGTGAGTGATATACTGTCCGGGCACCTCTGCTATTGCTAAAAGCCAACTGCTTCACTCTGCTGAATTCGCACCCAGACCCCCAATACCTAATAGTTCCCACTGAAGTGGTCCCTATTTATCTACTTGTAATTTCTTGCTTTCAAACGGCTAGGTTGGCAGGAGCTGGGACAAAGACGGGAGCTCATTACGTCCTGCAGTACTTGGGAATTGAACTGCTGACCTGCTGATCTTCCAGTTGTCAGGTTCAGCATCTTAACCACTAAGCCGCCATAGTCCTTCTGATGGGAGCATAAAGAGGTATATAATATATGGGAATTAGTTTTTGATGACATTAATAAGATATTGTCTTTAAATATATATAGGAGCCCCAAGATTACATTGGTAATGGATTTAAGTGATGTAATGATAGACAAATATAAGAAAGAATTGATTATAATTATGATAACAGCTATGAGATTATTGACAGAAAAGAATTGGAAAGTATGCATCTCCATGGATTTGGAAGAGTGGTACAAAGAAGTTTGGAATACATCACTGAATGATAAGCTGACATGCGAACTAAAAATTAAAAAGGCAAAGAACAAAGGTTGGAGAACACTGCTACAGGACAATTAAAGGTAACAGAGACAAGGTCAAAAAACAAGTTTTCTTTAAATACATATTTTAAAAAGAGCCTTGCTGTGTAAGAAAAAAAAAGAGTTACTGTCCTCCAGAAAGAGGGACTCTTTGAAATGTGTCTTCAGGGAAAAGGCATACAATTTTGTAAAGCATATTCAAATATAGACGTTGCCCATGTCAAAGTCTGATCACTTAAATAATCAAATTAATAAAGAGAGGCCTTCATTCAGTTACATTGGCATACTATCATTACTTCTTGACCTAGCTAAAGAGCTACTGCCAAAACCATCATCAGCACAAGGAATCTCTTGCAAGGTTGAGAATTTATTCAAGATCTTTGACAACAACATGACCTTCCTATCTAAACATATAACCCCAAACTCAATAATTGTGGCAGCAGCCCAACTGATAGTAAAAGGCTGTCCTCAGGCCTGAAATCATAGTTCAGGAGATTCATACAGTCTGTTAAAAGAAAGAGTGATGGTTTGGTTCTGATCTCCTCAAAGTGGTTAGCCACTGTGGGAAACAACACTCTGAATCAGGCATCACTTTGGCCTGACCCAACAGGGTTGTTTTTTTATATTTTAAAGTAAGACATAGACTGAATAGGATTTGCTCCTATTACTAAGGATTAAGATTACCACTAGCTCAGTTTTGGCTGGGCACATGGCTGAACTACATGCAATTGTATCTGTAAATTCTGTCTACATGGTGATTCATGTGTTTTCTTAAACATGCTCTAGGATAAATAGTCTCCCACTGGAATCTTCTCAATATTTTTCATATACTGCTCTACATACAGCATTTTTAAAAATACCAGATAAATCTGTGCTCATATGAAGGTTGTCAATATGGCTTTGTAAACCTAGACTCAAGGGAGGCCTGTATGCTTTGCCATTAGTGAAATCCTGATATAAGATAATAATTAATATCTTATAGCTGATGGATTCATTTTTCCACATTTTACCCAAAGAACAGTCTTACAATAGAGCAAAAAGGAAAAGGATTCCTCCAATTTAGCAAAAAGCAAAACTTCAGTTTTCTGTAAACTCAATAGGCAAGAAAATACCTGAAAAAGAATAAAAGGAGCTTTTGTGGATTGTCAACCTTGAGAAAGTAGAAAACACAGCTTTTGGAGTTTCCCTTATTGGCCCATTTCATAGCCTCTGCTGTGATTGTTTCAGCTGAGGAAAGACTGACGAGAAACATCTGTGGGGAGGCTTGTCATTGGGTGGATGTTGGAAGATGGTGGAGGCATGTGGGGATCTGATAGGGATGAACCATAAATCAAGTTCATGAGAGGGCAAACTCTCCTGTTTGGTTTTATGAGTTCTTCTCGAGAGATGCCCCGTATCCTTTTACTATGTTTCAATATCTCCCTGAAAGAATGTCAGTACGCATGAAATCAAGGTCTTTAGCTTCTGCTATAGAGAGCTGATCACGCAAGTTTCACGAGGCTAGTATGCTGTTCAGCTGCTCTAACCAATCAGGACTCTAATCACATACTGTAGCTTGCATGATTCTCACACGGTACCCTAATGTTAGATACAATGTATGCCGAATGTAACTTACGGCTGAATATTCTCTATTGTTCCCTATGCTACTAATTCTGCTATTGAATGCACTATTGTTCCTGTACTCTTATCTGCTACTGAAATTTTGGCAATAAAATATACTGGTTGAGGTTGGTTCCTTCAGAGCTCTCCTCAAGCAGTCGGCTGGACCGTATCTGCTTGAGCATTTTCATGGTATCAGGATTTCCTCCCGCAACAGGTGGAAGAGCTTCTTTGAGGCTTGGAACCCCTAAAGCAATTGGTCAGTGGGACATTAGGAGACGGGCTATGGCTATAATTGACCTCCTTCACCATCATGGAGCGGATTAGTAAGGCAAGAGCTAGGCTGGAATGCTGTTATGCTGGTGAAGGGGCCTCACCTCTCATTTCTAACTGCGTAGAGCCTAGGGTCCCATTTTGCGTCCACACAGCAGTGGCTCATTTTGGAGGAAAGTTGGCATGCACTTCATCCAGTAGTCGCAAGGTTAGCCCTACTTTTCTGCTCCTATTTAGTGTTCAAGGAATGAGAAAGCAGATGAATGATGTAGTGAAATTCAGCTCTTTATTAGTGGGGTTTAAACACAGCTTGGATGGGGCAAAACCAGACTTGTATACACTATAAACAGTAACAGTAACAATAATACAACAAGCCCATTGGCTAACAGAGTGTGCACATTTTCGATCCACTTATTTGCATAAGAATAGATACATAAGAAAAGATACATTCCGCTCCTATAAACAGTAACAGTAACAATAATACAACAAGCCCATTGGCTAACAGAGTGTGCACATTTTTTGATCCACTTATTTGCATAAGAATAGATATATGAGAAAAGATACATTCTGCTCCTATAAACAGTAACAATAATACAACAAGCCCATTGGCTAACAGAGTGTGCACATTTTTCGATCCACTTATTTGCATAAGAATAGATACATGAGAAAAGATACATTCTGCTCCTGTCAGAAAACACAGTTAACATACATAACATTCTTCCACCCTAGGTAAAAACAAAATCCTTTAACCAGGATGGCGGTCTAGTTTCCCTTCTGGGGTGGACGCTTGGCTGAGCTGGCTCAGGGGCTCATAGGATGGGGACCCAACTGGAGTGAGGGACTGACTAGAGGGGGAGGATTGTAAACCCGAATTATAGCCCCATTGCAGGCGCACCCCCCAATAAAGGACTCAGACACTGGTGAAAGTGGATAACGGCATTGGGCCACATTTATTGATTCATGCCCTAGTCCGAATTATAAATTTCCATTGGTATTCAACCAATTATAATTCTTAAGGCAAGCAGGCCGGAGTAACACTGGTAAGGTTCCACCCAAAATTGCCAACGGCAATTGGTTACAATGTATCCATTTGTATCAATTTGTTTGTTGACAACAAACAAATTGTTGACCGTAGTCAATAACCTAACTACTGACCCCACCCTCTGACGCATATCCGTAAAATAACGGGGTGATGCCTACTGCCTAGCACGTGCCATCACCCCATTGCCTGGTTCGTCGTTGACCGGACAACGTTAAACAACTTATGCCTATCTAGTGTTGTCCAGTCACTTGCGAACCTGCCGGATACCTGTGGGTCATAAATGTTTACCTTACCAGTGACCCCCGCCCATGTGACCAAAGTCAACAGCAGCAGCAAGAACCCCTATGTCAAACCATAGCAACAGTGTGGGGTGGGCAAAAAAGCCAGGACCTGGAAGCCAATTGTAGATCCCAGCCAAAAATTCCCACCCGGCCCCGAAGCGACCAAAATATCACACTGTTTACTAGGGAGGGGGTGGAGGGGAAAAACTTCTCCTCTCCGTCGCTTCGCAATAATGGCAGCTCGGCTGCCTCGTGGCCACCCCTTTTAAAGGGTGCTGCCCACGCCCCCTGACTACCCGGATGTCCAAGTCCAGTGGGGGGGGGGGCCCGCAAAGAGCGCGGCTGCCATTTTGGCGCCGCACTTGCATTGCAGGCGCACCCCCCAATAAAGGACTCAGACACTGGTGAAAGTGGATAACGGCATTGGGCCACATTTATTGATTCATGCCCTAGTCCGAATTATAAATTTCCATTGGTATTCAACCAATTATAATTCTTAAGGCAAGCAGGCCGGAGTAACACTGGTAAGGTTCCACCCAAAATTGCCAATGGCAATTGGTTACAATGTATCCATTTGTATCAATTTGTTTGTTGACAACAAACAAATTGTTGACAGTAGTCAATAACCTAACTACTGACCCCACCCTCTGACGCGTATCCGTAAAATAACGGGGTGATGCCTGCTGCCTAGCACGTGCCATCACCCCATTGCCTGGTTCGTCATTGACCGGACAACGTTAAACAACTTATGCCTATCTAGTGTTGTCCAGTCACTTGCGAACCTGCCGGATACCTGTGGGTCATAAATGTTTACCTTACCAGTGCTACCCGCCACACAGGGAGGCTTCAATGAAGACTCACCGCCCCACCCCCAAGACCGTCAGCTCGGTCGCCAGGCCTGCTCGCCGCACTCCAAGAACGAGGTACATACCTCTGGCCGACAGGTGGACCCCTTCATCCGCTTACAAGTGAAATTTATGTAAAAAGTCTGAACAAGGGAGATCCGCATCTCCCCTGAATTGGTGTCTCGGCACAATGTTAGACCATGCAACCGTATGTAGGCCATACGTAATTTAAACTCCAGGAGCTGTTGAGCATCCCTGGCAGACAGCAGGAATGGCCTCGGTCCCCGCCCCCATGTGCCACTCATACCATACCATAGCCAGCGTACGGATGCACACAGCCCGGCCGGGGTCCACGCACTGTCGCTGCAGCCCGCACCGCTGCCCAGTGTACATAGCTGCGGCCCACCAGCCCCCTGCCACCGGCGTGTTGAGACCCCTAGGATCTGTAAAAGATGAGACAAAAGGTGAAGGGCATAACGGGCACTCCTACTATGAGGGGACGTACCTATCTGAAATTGCGCGTAGACGCATATCCACCTCGGAGTACCCCAAACGTAGCTGCGATAAGCGCGATGCCTACATTAAGTAAAAGGTGCCAAAACGGGCCCTGTACCGCTAAACCCGGCACCGGGCACCCGCAGGGACTGTACTATGGTAAGGGTAGACCCATCCAGGTGGCAGAAAACAGGCTGGGGCGCGCAGCAGGCACTGTCAAAAACCGTGTAGGGCACCAACTGGACAGATGTCTCAAATGTCTTGTAGCAGTATACACCACTGCCTACCGTGCTGAAAAACCCATGAGGACCGCATCCCCACTCGAGCCCACTCATGTGCCAGAGACATCGTCGAGTTCCAGTGCCCTACAAGACACTTCCGCCTTACACATGTGGTACCAACTCTGGGACCCTCTCAATGATGCGGAGCGCTCCCCAAGGCTACCATAGTAGCTGCGTGGCTAAGAGCCACCTCCTACCTATCTGTACATGAGTATGCCACCTCGTGCGAGGTGTGTCAAAATGCTGGGCAGAAAAGTGACGCGTGCAGGGGCAGCGGGCACGTTCTCGCGTCCACCCGTCCCTGACACGACACATGAACTCATAGTGATACGCCTTACGCGTGCGATGCGCCAATGACATGTCCGGTCCCCTTCAGCTCGCCTAACTTCCAGCTATTGGCCAAAGTGGCAAGTGGAATTCCTCCACTCCTGGATAAAAGCACGGGAACGGGCGATCCGCTGGTGGGGAAAAGCCACAGTAAGGTCATTATTCACACCCAGGACATGTCTGGCCTGGAACAGCACATTGCGGCGTAGGCTTGCAAACGAATAGACAAACTACAGTCAGGGCCCGGGGATTAGCATTTCAGGGCGTTGACAATGCGCACCACTGCCGCATTGCCACGCAGCAACTGGACCACTGAGTAGGCCCACCCATTGCACCATAGGCGCAGTGCTCCCCAAAACAGGGGAAAAAACACCATCACTGTGATCGCGGGGGCAATCCGGGCACCCACCATTAGAGCAAACCCCATAAGTGAGAGGCCGGCGGTATCCGACCGCGCCAGATATCTTAAGGCAGACCACTAGGTCTGATCCCCACTAAGTGACCCCCGAATAAGAAGGCAATACATGAACTACAATCCCGAAGGGCATACTATATGTTTGGCAATCAATGCCAAAGGCAGAAATGAGAGGTTAGAAGATGGGGCCTCGGTCTATTCAGGCGCCAAGGGGACACCCAGGTCCCACCTGAGTGTCTGAATTGTGATGAGGAGACGCGCACGCGTGTCCAAGCCCCGTTTAACCCCGGACCCCAAGTAGTCGAGGCGGTGGGCTGGAGACCGAGACCCCAATCCGTGAGCAGATGCCCACTGAACGAAAGTCCCATATCGGTCGGGTACTGAACCTGAATGAACACTGGCAGAAGGGGGGTAAGGCTTATCTAATTAAATTCCCGCTCGCACCTAAAACCCAATAAGGCTAAATCGTGGGATGCACTGGCAAAAGCTGAAGGCTGAGTGAATATCACACTGTGCCAAAACAGCACCAAAATTGTGTGGGCACGCCCACCCATAGCAGCAGAGGCAACTACGAGTACCTGACTGAACAAGGCCATCAGGAAGGGCATCCCAGCCCGGAGCACCCCCAGGGTAAGCTGAATGGAGGATAATGATATGCACCCTTTGACCAGCTCAGTACGAGCTTCATGGGGACTAAGGAAAGGTGGTTCCAAGACGTGCCCCCGCCACTCTCGTAGGCCCCAGCTTCCTAGTTGTGGACAGTGGAGACCCCTCCCCGTTACCCTGGAAGGGAATCAGGTCAGTAACATCCTGGGGCCCCCAACACCCCGAATGGATACAAAAACCCCATTGAAAACCCCCCGGCAGGTTTCCCGCCCCCTCGCTTCTTGGGAGACAGAGTGACATCCCCCCAGGCTGAGTATAATAGGGGCGGGGGGGGGGCTAACAACAAGAATATTTGGTTCAGATGGAGCTCTGATCGCCCCTGCGCACTAGTCGGTCACGACCGTGATGCTTAGAACACACATCGTCAGCTGAGCAGGCCGAACACAGTGGGCGGGCCGCAACCCCGCGCCCAACCAGTTTGCTTGGGGCCAGTGTCTGAACAGCCCGCAGCTCAGTATGACCACCATGGTGCCCATCACCAGGCACCGTTCAGTGGTACTGATGTACATGAGCACCCTTGGTGACAGAACTCGTCCCTCTTCTCTCGGGATATCTATAGCCACCCTCTTCCACATCCCCCACGATGAGCCAACTGTAATGGGCCCATCCGATCGACCAGGATAGTGGGCCCCCAAGGTGCACGGTGGCTAACGACAGTGGGACATCTCTTTGCCTCAGCCGTCCCATCCGTCTCTCTCTTGCCAGTGGGCTCGCGGTTCAACAGGGAGAACTCCCACATGTCCTCCTATGGCCTTTGCCCCCGATGGCCTGCGGCCAATAATCAACAGGGGCCAGTAGTAGCCGATCATCGGCCAGGCCCTCGACGGGACGTCCTGTGTAACGGGGCCTACGCAGCAGGATCCATACAGCCCCCACGATGCCCAACACTGTTCCGAGGGCGGACGCCTCAGTGCATGGTGGCTTACTACGGGGGACCACACGCTGTCTCTATCGTCCTGCCCGTACCCCCTATCCCCATTCGGGTCTCAGTTCATAGGGCTAATATATATCCACATACTCCCCCCCGCCAAATCTGCCCCCTCACGATCTGGAGCAGATGATCACTAGGGGGGGGGGCATGAATAACCAGTCGACGGCAGTGCCCTTGCTGGAGCATGATGTACAGCGGACATGCACAGCGGGACCTGGACAGCCCCTGTGATGCCACGTACCGCCCCGGGAGCGTAAACCCCCACCCCCAAACGTCGTGCCAGAATGCGACCAAGGGGCACTGGTATAGGATGGCAAGCGATGCCCCCCAGCCTCAAATCGGCAAGGCCAAGAGCACTGCCCCCACCGGGAATGGACTGTGATGTGTGTGTATTCAACTTGAACGTAATACTCACAAGTTGCACAACCCGTGAGCCGCCCCCACCGGGGGTTCCGGCCCACGGTGGGCGTCGGAGCTCGCGACCGAAATCGAGCTCTGGGGCGACCTCCAATACGCTCCCGCCGCAGATCCAGAGAAACGGGGAGCCGCGAGACAGCGGCGGACACAGGCCGGCGTGTCATGAGAAGCATGATCCAGCTGGCTGCCTTCTGGATAGTGGCCGCGATCAAAGTAGCCGGCAGACACAAATGGGGCTCTGTCGTTAGGAAAGGGGCCTGCCACGAAAAACCCTTAGTAGGTGGGCCAGGTGGGCCGGACGGCCTGCTCGGTATAGCGCCAGAGGCCCCCATTTTGGGAACCTGGGCCAGAATAGGGCCCTGTCCGAAACCCGGCCCCTAACGGGCAAAAAACGCTGTGAGCCAGTGCCAGGCCCTCCTCCCAATTGTTCCGGCCTGTAGCCGGCAGGCGTGTGCCGAATCCTCTGAATGGCCAATCCCTAGGGGTGCCTCTAGCGCCACCACGTGGGCCAGTAATGCATGCCAACCCCCTGCATCAGTGGGGCCAGGTGGGCCGGACGGCCCACCTGGCAACTGTCCAGGGTCCCTACTTGATTGCCAGGCCCTAAAACGGCCATGCCCAAACTCCGGCCCATGAAGGGCCGGGGAAGCCCTGCTGTGCAACCGCACCAGGCCCTCCCCCCCTGCTCCACACCCATGGCCAGGGATTGAGGGCCGAGGGCCGAAGCCCCTGTAGGGCCGGTCTGAGGGCGGAGGGCCGCGGGCGCAGCCTGAGCTGCCCCATCCCACCAATTCCGGTGGGAGCCTCCAGTTGGAGGTCCAATCGAGGGGGTGCATTCGCGGTCCTCCGACCCGACCACTGCCCGCCTAAGCCTTCTTACAAGAAGGCATAAATGAGAGGCCAAAGACCTACCTTTCTGGCCGCAGCCAAGGTATCAGACTGCTGACCTAATTAAGCCCCTCGCAAAGATGCAAAGGAAAAGTGGGGAATTGAACTCCCAACCTTTGTCTTCAAAGCCGAAGACTTAAACCGCTGAGCTAGCCAGCAGCTTGCAGAAAGGGAGCCTCAACAGAGGCTAACAAAGGAAGAAGCGACAGAGCAAATTCCTCTGCCCCGTCGCTTCTAAGCTGATCTTGCAAGGAGGAAGCTACGGAGCGAATTCCTCTGCTCCTACGCTTCTAAAGGTCTTGCCTCTAAGAATGAGAGAGAGCGACGGAGCAATTGGGGAAAAACTTCTCCTCTCCGTCGCTTCGCAATAATGGCAGCTTGGTTGCCTCGTGGCCACCCCTTTTAAAGGGTGCTGGCCACGCCCCCCTGACTACCCGGATGTCCAAGTCCGGTGGGGGGGCCCGCAAAGAGCGCGGCTGCCATTTTGGCGCCGCGCTTGCATTTGTCAGATGGAGGAGCAGGGATCACTTAAAACCAAAATCTAATTCTGTGGATGAATAAGACAACTCAGTGTCCCTCCTGTGTGTACTAAGAGTGGAGGGCAACTCCAAACAAAATTGGTCATCATCAAGAGTGCTAGGCTGGGACAGTGTAGGGGTACACCTGGCTGGAATAGGGGAGCATTTCACAAATTCCCCTTGAAATTGGTTCCTAGAAGACACTTCTGTGTCAATGTTGGCTGGCTGCTGACTATTACCTCTGCCCCCTGGGTTTAAACGGGTGGGGGCCGATCCTAGCGTTGAGTGTCTGTCTGTATTCATCTTGTGGGTCCAGTACTCTGGGTCTCAATTGATCCATGTGCCTCCTCCAGATCAGACCAGTGGCTGTTTCGATTCTGTAAGAAACAGGACCAGTTTGATCAATCACAAACCCAGGCACCGATGTAGGGCCACCAGCTGCATAATTGCAGCAATGTACAGGGTCTCCGGACGAGAAACCCTTCTGGTGTTGGATTGCTATATTTGTGCCTTTGTCCTCTACCCTAGAGGGATCCAATCTGTCCAGCAAGGATGACAGTTTCCTTCACTGGAGCAATTCAGCAGGGGACAGCCCTGAGGCAAGGAGGGTGAGCCTATATGTGAAAAGAAACTGGCATAACTGGAGCTCCAAATACCCTTCACCCATACGCCGAAGTGCATCTTTAGTTGTGCGCACCTGCCGCTCTACCTGGCCATTGGTGGCTGGGTGGAACGGGGCGGCAGTGATGTGCCTAACTGCATTCCTTTCCATGAAGGACTGGAATTCTGCAGATGTGAACGTGGACGCGTTGTCAGACACCAACACATCTGGAAGTCCAAATGCTGCAAACAGTCTTCTTAGGTGCATTATTGTGGTGGCTGAAGTGGTGTTAGGCACCCTAATCACTTCCAGCCACTTAGAGAATGAATCCACAACCAACAAAAATAGGGCACCCCTAAATGGACCTGCAAAATCTATGTGCAACCTGGACCACGGGCCCCGAGCAGAATCCCATTCCCGAGAGGGAAGGTGGGATTGCTCTGGGTGAGAGGATTGACAACTGGCACAAGTGCCGACCATTTGTTCTATGTCTTGGTCCAGTTGAGGCCACCAAAAGTAGCTATGGGCAAGGGTTTTGGAACGGACAATTCTCAGGTGACTTGTGTGAAGTAGATGTAAAACCTTTTTCCTGAGAGTGACAGGAATGACCACCCACTGGCCTCATAGAAGGCAACCTCGTTCCACTGACAGTTCCAAACGCTTGCGGTGGAATGTTCTGAATTCCTCAGCTAGAGGAGAGACAGACCAGCCTTTTTGTACCCAAGACATTACTTTAGTAAATGTTACATCCTTGGCCGTAGCCTTGGCTATATCTGAGGGGATGACTGGGGGCAAGTCGAAAGCCTCAGTCATAAGGACCTGGTGGTCACTTTCAATCTCACAATCGGCTTCCCCAACCCCTGGCAGTGGAGAACGTGACAGGGCATCAGCATGGCTGATGTTCTTGCCGGGCCTGTGCACCAAAGTAAAATCATATGCATTTAGGAAAATTGCCCAACGCAACATCCTTGGGGACAGAATTTGAGGTGTGGGCTTCCCGTTCACAAAGATTCCAAGGAGGGGCTTGTGGTCAGTTACAATGGTAAAAGATATTCCGTAAAGGTAATCGTGGAATTTCTTAGTGCCAGCCACGATTGCCAACGCCTCCCTGTCTGTCTGAGCATAATTTTTCTCAGGCTTTGAGAGTGAATGGGAATAGAATGCTATGGGGGCTTCTCTCCCGTCATTTAGTACATGGCATAACACAGCTCCCATCCTCGTCGCCAGTTTAGTGTTCAAGGAATGAAGAAGCAGACGAATGAAGTAGTGAAATTCAGCTCTTTATTAGTGGGATTTGAACACAGCTTGGATGGGGCAAAACTCAGACTTATATACACTATAAACATTAATAGTAACAATAATATAACAAGTCCATTGGCTAACAGAGTGTGCACATTTTCGATCCACTTATTTGCATAAGAATAGATACATGAGAAAAGATACATTCTGCTCCTGTCAGAAAACACAGTTAACATACATAACATCCTCCCAGATAATTTTGTGTCCCCTTCATTTCTTTTAGGCTAGTAGTTTTGGTCTATTTTATTTCCTAGAACCCTCTTTGTTTAGGCAAGGGTCCTGCTATTTGGTGTGTGTATGCCCAACCTGTTAAGCTTTGTTTTTTCCACTATCCCCTTTTTGTGTTTAATAAAGTTTTATTTTGCAAACCTAAAGCTGACTTCCAGAGATGTTCCTGGGGCCATTCTAGCGGATCTAAATTCCAGCGGCCTTACAAAGCCCCGCCAACATCAGTGGCAGCATTATGCACTTGGAACAGCAACCAACAAGCGACATGTAAGTTGTTTTTCTTGCCTGGTTTTGCACCCTTCTCAACAAAGCACCACTGCATACTTGAGTGAGAAGGCGTGTAGGTGGGGAGAGAACTATTCCTCTCAGCCCAGAGACCCTGGCTGCCTGAAGAAGTGCTGGAAGCCTGGGGGCAGCGGTGTGTAGGGCTAGATAGAGGGACTCCCCAGCACTATGGGGCAGAACCATCTTTACAGCAAGTCTTGCTTAAACAGAAATAAATAAATGAAAATAACTTGAACCCTATTGACCAAAGCAAAGGCAAAACAAAGGGACAAATCAGAGGAAACAGGAAGGATGCTCAGCACATTAGATGGACAGAAAGGGATGGACAGGAAAGGGGGAGGAGAAATACAGTTTTGTAAGGAACAATATTGCATAGGGACATGGAATGTAAGATCTATGAACCAAGGAAAGCTGGAAGTGGAAAATAAGGAAATGGAAAGAATAAGTATTGACATCTTGGGAATAAGTGAGCTAAAATGGACAGGTATGGGCAAATTCAGCTCTGGAAACCATCATATCTACTACTGTGGACAAGAAAACCTCAGAAGAAATGGAGTGGCCATAATTGTAAATAAAAGAGTGAGAAAAGCAGTAATGGGATACAATCTCAAAAATGATAGAATGATGTCAGTCAGACTACAAGGCAAACCATTTAATATCACTGTAATCCAAATATATGCACCAACTACTAGTGCAGATCAAGCCACAGTAGACCAGTTCTATGAGGACCTACAACATCTTATAGAACAGACACCAAGAAACGATGTCCACATTATCTTAAGAGACTGGAATGCAAAAGTAGGAAATCAAAAAGTGGATGGAATAACAGGCATGTTTGGTCTGGGAACACAAAACGAAGCAGGGCAAAGACTGATAGAGTTCTGCCAAGATAACACACTAGTCATAGCAAACACCCTTTTCCAGCAACATAAGAGGAGACTCTACACATGGACATCACCAGATGGCCAACATCGAAACCTAATTGACTACATAATCTGCAGCCAAAGATGGAGAACCTCCATACAGTCAGCAAAAACAAGACCTGGAGCGGTCTACTGATTGCAAAATTCAGGCTCAGACTGAAGAAAATAGGGAAAACTAATAGGCCGGATAGATATGATCTAGACAACATACCCAAGGAATACACGGTGGAGGTGAGGAACAGATTAAATGGTCTGGACCAGATAGACAGAGTACCAGAAGAATTATGGACAGAGATGAGAGACATTATGCAGGAGGCAGCAAGGAAAACTATACCAAAAGAAAAGAAGTGCAAGAAAGCAAAGTGGTTGTCGGATGAGGCTCTTAAAATAGCAGAGGAAAAAAGGAACGCAAAAGGCAAAGGAGAAAGGAAAAAATACAATCACTTAAATAAAGAATTTCAAAGAAAAGCAAGGAGAGATAAGGAAAGCTACCTAAATGAACAGTGCAAAGAAACAGAGGAAAACAACACAAGAGGCAGGACTAGAGATCTCTTTTAAAAAATTGGGGAAGTCAAGGGAACGTTCAAAGCAAAAATGACCACGATAAAAGACAAAGATGGCAAAGAGTTAGCGGATGCAGAAGAGATAAAGAAAAGATGAAAAGAGTACACAGAGGAACTTTACAAAAAAGACCTAAACACCCTGGATAATAACAATGAGGGGAAAATTGAACTTGAACCAGACATCCTAAAGAGTGAAGTCAGAAAGGCCTTAAAAAGCACAGCAAATAACAAAGCTAGTGGAGATGATGGTATCCCAGTTGAATTCTTCAAATCTCTAAAAGATGATGGAATCAAGCTACTACATGCTATATGCCAGCAGATTTGGAAAACAAAACAGTTGCCACAGGATTGGAAAAGAGCAGTATACGTCCCAATCCCAAAAAAGGGCAATGCCAAAGAATGTTCAAATTATTGAACAATTGTGCTCATCCCACAAGCTAGCAAAGTGATGCTCAAGATAATACAGGATAGACTGCAGCAGCATGTAGAAAGAGAACTACCAGAGGTGCAGGCTGGATTCAGAAGAGGCAGGGGGACCAGAGATCACATTGCCAACATATGTTGGATCATGGAGAAAACAAAGGAATACCAGAAACAAGTTTACTTCTGTTTCATTGACTACACCAAGACCTTTGATTGTGTGGACCACAACAAAATGTGCCAAGTAATTAAAGAGATGGGAATACCAGAACGCCTCATATGTCTCATGAGAAATCTGTACATGAGTCAAGAAGCAACAGTTAGGACAGAGTATGGAATGACAGAGTGGTTTGGAATAGGAAAAGGAGTAAGACAAGGCTGCATCTGTCACCCTGCTTATTCAACTTACACACAGAGCACATAATGCGCAATGCAGGGATGGAGGAATCACAATATGGGATCAAAATTGCTGGGAGAAACATCAACAATTTGAGATATGCAGATGATACCACCCTAATGGCAGAAAGTGAAGACCTAAAGAAGCTCCTGATTAGGTTGAAAGAAGAGAGTGCAAAAGCTGGCCTGAGACTCAATATCAAGAAAACCAAGATAATGGCAACAGGCCATATCAGTCCCTGGAAAATAGATGGGGAAGAAGTAGAAGCAGTAACAGATTTTACTTTCTTAGAATCCAAGATCTCTGCAGATGGAGATTGCAGCCATGAAATAAAAAGGCGACTGATTCTTGGAGACAAGCTATGAAAAACCTGGGGAACATAGTGAAAAGTAGAGATATCTCACTGCAAACAAAGGTCCGCATAGTCAAAGCAATGGTATTTCCGGTGGTAATGTATGGCTGTGAGAGCTGGACCATTAGAAAGGCTGAGCGAAGAAAAATAGATGCCTTTGAGATGTGGTGCTGGAGGAGAGTTTTGAGAGTCCCCTGGACAGTGAGGAGAACAAATAGGTCAATATTAGAAGAGATTAGCCCTGAGTGCTCCTTAGAAGGACAAATAACAAAGATGAAGTTGAAGTATTTTGGACATCAAATGAGAAGAGAGGATTCACTTGAGAAGGCCTTGATGCTGGGGAAGGTGGAGGGCAAAAGAAGAAGGGGACGGCCAAAGATGAGATGGCTAGATGGTATTGTAGACACAATGGGCATGGGGCTGTGTGGACTAAGGAGGATGGTGGAGGACAGAGGTGCCTGGAGAGTGATGGTCCATAGGGTCGCAAAGAGTCGGAATCGACTGTGCGACTGAACAACAACAACAACTTGAAACTGATTCGTTCAACACTGTTTTTCACTGCTTGTCCTACCAAGAGAGGCAAATAATGTTTGTTCCATCACTGTACAATAGATTTTACAATACTTATTGCATAAGAAGCTATTCTGGATACTACTGCTTAACATCTGTTGTTATACAGTTGAAATATATGTAGTTGAAATATGTGTAGAAAAACACTATAATAGAAACAATGAAAATGTCCTAGTTACATTGCTAGAAAGAAAAATGTTGCATTGGGGCAACATCCACTCCATTCAAAACTACAGAAATGGCATTCAAGATGGCATAGAAGGCTGGACAAACTATTAGGCAGAATGGGAGTGATTTTCATTGGCAAAGGATGCTAGGAGCCAATGATCTACAACCAGATGAGGAAGACCAGCATATTTGAAAATTGATTTGCATCCTCTGAACAAATGTACAATCTTTAGGTCAGGTGGAAGAACACCAAACAACACAGGTGGAAGCTGCTAGAAGTGCCAGAAAAAGAACCTTGCATCTCCCTTGACACCTGATGGTGTAAAAGAGGAAGTGAAGAAGAGGAGATTTCATGTGGCAAAATTCATGAGTATCCATCTTTGAAACAGCAAATCTACCCAACATCAGTTGTATCCACGCTTTTATTATAGCGAGGTCATCATTCAAAACTAGAAATCTCCTGGTGTTCTAGAGCAGTGTTTCCCAACTTTGGGCCCCCAGATGTTCTTCAACTTCAATACCCCAAACCCCTGATCAGCATGTGTAATGATTTGGATTTCTGGTTGTCAGAAACAAAAGAGTACTCCTGAATTTGTAAGGCTTCCTAGAGCAAGGAATTACGTTTTTCTCCTTCCCCATCAACCTTATGTTCAATTCCAAAGCATATGAAAGCACATTAGGAAACTGGTACAAAACATCAAGTATTAGATTAGTGCACCTTTAACATTTACACATTAAATATCTTTCAATGCTCAATTGGAAGGTCAAAATCTTTAGTGGAAAAAATAAAATAATCATAATGAGCTGCTAATTTGTATTATATACTTTACAGATAATACCTGGACAGATTAGCTGCTGCTAGCAATTACAGATTATTTTTTGTTCATTGATATTTTTAAAGAAGGAAGGAAATTAATGATATAGAGACTATTTTAGTAAAAATTAAAACATTGATGTGGCTATTGAAAGTGCCATGTTCAAAGAAGTTACATGAGTGAATTTCTTTTTGGCTCTACTGAGATTTCTCTAGTTCATTCATAGCTCAGTGGAAGGCACAACTCCTATTTGGTGTGCAAAGTATTCCTGGTTCAGCCCCCAAATAACATCGAGAAAGTGATGCTCAGAAAGAGTGGGTCAAAGCAAAATCCTCAGAAACACACCTGCTATTTGATCAGCAACCACCAAAGCAGAGACTGAAATCAAGGCACAATTTTCTCAAAACCTCTGCCCCCTGATCAACCAGCACCCACAGACCTCCCTAGAACTGTGGAAGGCAAGCAAGGAGCTACCAGACAACTGGGCAGAACCACACATTTCTCTACCACTTGGCCAAGAACAACCGTGGCTTGTGTGGAAAACTTTAAACAACAGCATGCCAGGTTAGGAAGAGCAAGGGCTAATCTGAGAAAGTGGGGTTTCCCTGTAGATGACAGCCTGTGTGAATGTGGAGAAGAACGAACTATCTCCCGTATGGTACAATGCACATGATGCCCCTCAACGTGCACTGAGGAGGACCTTATGTTGGCAAGAGGAAATGCTGTTGATGTGGCCCAATATTGGGCAAATGTCATCTAACCCTTTTAATTCTATTTTGTTTTAGATGTGTTAATTTTAGCTTTGTATGTTATTATGAGCTGGTAATACGTCTGACACAAATAAAGAAGCCTCCAGAATATCCAGTTAGAACATGGATGTAAAACCTGTGGCCTTTCAAATACTGGGTTTATTTAATTTCATTTCCATTCTGCCTTTCTCCCAGTGCAGATACCCAATGCTCTTGCAAAATGAATGAAAAACTGATACCACTAAATCCATAATAAGCTATAATGTTGGAATATAATTAATAATGCATGTAATAATATTAAAATTAGGCTATTTTAAAACAATTCAAAAGAGATCTGAAAACTTTCAGAAGTCTAACATCCCCCATTATAAGTAACCACCTGTGGAAACATTGACCTCCATCACTTTTTGGCAGTTTCAACACAGGGAAGCTAGTGTACAAAAAACCCTTCAGGTTGCTTACATTGAAATAGTCCCTTCCTGCCATGGGGAGGTAGAGGGGTCATCCTTGTGGTGCTATACCTCAAAGGAACACAGTCAGCTGGACTCCAGCATGTGGGGCATCCCCATATACAAAGGCATCTGAATGTTCCTTTATGCTGTGCTACATCTTGTCAACCATGTATGCAATAAACCTCCTATAATAGTGATGGTGAACCTTGGTATTCCAGATGTACTGGAACTTCAATTCCCAGAAGCCCTGATCATCAGGATTGCTGACTTGAGCCTCTGGTAATTAAAGTCCAAAAACATCTGGAGTGCCAAGGTTTGTCATCACTGTTCTATAAGATACTAATGGCTTACTGTTTCTATCAGGACTAAGAGGCTGACCCAAATGAACATTTAGCTCCAATTCCATAGCCTGGGAGCATTGTTCAGATTTGCAGTTAGTCCATTCCAATTGGTCTGAAATTGTGGGGAGTAGATCTTGTTGTATTTGGCTAGATGGCTCATGTGAGTTCCATTTCTGGCTTTGGATCAGGGGTTGAGAGCAGTGGTGGGCATCAGCAGGTTCACACCAATTCGCCAGAACCAGTAGCAGAAATTCTGTCTGGCCCCACCCCATCCAAGTTTTGAAATAAAGTTGTCCTAATTTGGGTGCAACACAGGACTTTCCCCCTGGCCATGCCCACCATACCATACCTACAGTGTGGTAGTAATTTTTTTTGAATCCCACCACTGGGCAGGTATAACTAGATCGCCAACCCAGTCACATGGCCCCGCGCACAGAGTAGGCTATGCGCACAAAGTAGGCCATGCCCACAGTGTGGTAGTAATTTTTTTGAGCCCACCACTGGTTGAGAGGTCAATTCTCCACTGTGCCTCATGGGAGAAGAGCCAGTCTGCATAGCCACAGGCATGCTGCACAGTCCCTCCCAAAGAAGGGAATGTTAGATCACTTCTGAATGCTCTCTACCTAGAAAACCCTGAAAAGTGTCACTGTAAGTCAAAATTGACTTGACATCACACAATAGGTCTTGTATTTGATGTATTTAGTCCTAGCTAAGTGGTGGCTTTCTTTTATAGGAAACTAGCATAGGTTGCCCGGCATTGCTGGGCATTTTTAATATGTGCGTTGGTGGTTATGGGTGGTTTTGGGTGTGCACAACCACCACCACCCATACAATACCACTCCAACCACCAACTCACACATTAAAAATTCCTGGCAAGGCAGAAGTGTCGTGTGTGTGTGTGTGTGTGTGTGTGTGTGTGTGTGAGAGAGAGAGAGAGAGAGAGAGAAGCAGTGTGTGTGTGTGAGAGAGAGAGTGAGAGTGAGAGAGGAAGAGAGACTGACAGATAGAGTAGACCACTAGAGGGTGCTAGTGAGTTAGATAGAGTGAGGGACAGGGGAGGAGACAGTCAGAAAGAGGAGACAGGCGAATAGGGCAGAGGCTATTTGCAGAAGCTGCGATGTGTGCAGGTATGTTTGGAGGGAAGGTTTGTTGTTAGGGGGATGTTCTGTAGTGGGTGGGTGGGTGGGTAGTGTTTCCCGTGTGTGTGTGTGTGTGTGTGTGTGTGTGTGTGTGTGTGTGTGTGTGTGTGTGTGTGTGTGTGAGTGAGTGAGTGAGTGAGAGAGAGAGAGAGAGAGAGAGATGAGAAAAGTTTCATTCCCAACCAACCCAGAGAGAAGGGAATCTTTCTCTTGGGGAGGCAAAGACACCTTTGCCTCCCGGAGAGAAGGAATCTACGTAACGGAGAGGCGTTGCTTCTCTCTGGGTTGGCTGGGAACGGAACTGTCATTCCCAGCCAACCCAGAGAGAAGCGAATCCTTCTCTTGGGGAGGCAAAGGCACCTTTGCCTCCCGGAGAGAAGGAATCCACGTAACGGAGAGGCGTTGCTTCTCTCTGGGTTGGCTGGGAAAGGAACTTTCGCCCCTAGCCAACCCAGATAGAAGCGAGGCTGAGACGTAGAAGGCCGCACCGGGAGGGAAAGACTTTTAAAGACCCAGACAGAGCCAGGAGGTAAGCATGGTTGGTGGGGGTTAGGAAGAGGGGCCTAGGTGGTGGGGCCGGAGGCGTGGTTGGCGTGGTTACTGGGGCCATGCCTCACCCCCCACTCCCTAACCCCCGCTGGCTGCACTTACCTCCTGGCTCTGGCTGGGTCTTTAAAAGTCTTTCCCTCCCGGCGTTTTTTAAAAAGTCGGCGCGCCGTGCTTTCCCAGCCTCCTCTGTGCTCACGTCCCTCAGCCTGATTGGCTGAGGGGTTGCGCAGCGCAGAGGACTCTGGGAATCGTAGGGTTTTTTGGTCACATTCGTGGGGCGGCTGACCCACTGGTGACCACCAAAACCCCATGGTGTTGGGAAGGCAGGGGTTATGGTGAGTGCGGAGGGCTAGGTTGGGGATGGTTGGGCCTGGTGCAGGAGCCTTTGAACGAACTCAATGGTTAAGGAGCCTTTTTATAGGTATAGACCAAAGAATCGAGTTTACCACTTGTGTTTATGGAAGTGAAAGGTAAAGCACAAGAAAAGTGCATCAATGTGCCCATGTTTTGTGTGAGGAAGGGGGGGTGGGTTGATGTAGACTGCATTTTATCAAGATGAAGTGTAGAGTGTCAATCATAACTTTTTGCTTTGAACTGAAGGCTTTTTCCTGTCTTGGGAACTTAGAATATGCTTAATGCAGTTGGAAATGCAAGATGGGAATTAATAAATTATGAACAGCAGAGTCATACATCAAGTACTGTGGGTTATAAAGTGCAAATTGCTAATTATGTACTCTAGAGATTAGGCATGTTACAAATAGTTGTTTTGTCAAGGTTTCTCAAGAGTGCCGTACGAATGCAGATGCTCACAAAAGCAAATTAATATTCAGAGCGGACAAACTTCAAGCTATTTTAAAGTTCTGCTTCTGTTATTTCATTGTAGCTTTTCAAATTATTTATTCTCACAACATCATGAATAATTTAACTTTTTCTTTTCTTTTATAGTACACTGCATAACATGAAAGTGTAGCTACTTTGACAAGTAGTTAACGTTACTGAATCTGATCACAGTCCAGTGTCTTGTTTTATCATCAGAGCTGAGTTGAAATTTCTCAGAAAACAGAATGTGCTTCTTGACTTTCCAGATGTTACTGTCATTTAGTTCCCATAATCACTTACCATTCCTGAGTGGGCGGCATACAAGTGTGAAAATTAAATTAAATTTAATTGTATCAGGAAAGCATATATAAATGCTTGTATACAAATGCCAGAAGCCTCTGGTACAAAATAGGGGAGATGGAATACTTAGCAATAGATAAGAATATTGATATTATTGGTATCACTGAAACCTGGTGGACGGATGATAACCAATGGGATACAGTTATCCCAGGCTACAAACTGTACAGGAAGGATAGGAAGGGGCAAACGGGAGGTGGTGTAGCCTTGTATGTCAAAGAAGTGATAAAATCGTATGAATTGGAATATCTAGGTGATTTGGAGTCACCATTAGAAGCTCAGTGGGTAAGAGTACCAGGCCACAAGGATGGTCTAACAGTAGGCATATACTATTGGCCTCCGACCCAAACTCTTGAGGGAGACTGGCAGTTGGAGAATGTTGTAAAGGAGGCATCCAAGAAGGGAAGCCTGGTTATAATGGGGGACTTCAATTACCTTCACATAGACTGGGTGAACTGTTGTTCAGCACATGATAAAGAGATAAAGTTCCTAGATATGCTAAATGATTGTTCCCTGGGACAGATGGTTGAAGACCCAACTAGAGGTACAAGAATCCTTGACTTGATCCTGAGTAATACTCAGGATCTGGTGCAAGATGTTAATGTGACTGATCCAATAGGGAACTGTAGAAATCCGATCCATGTAAAGATCTAATCAATCAGCCTCATAAGGAGCAGTTTATAGCCCCAGATAAACAAAGGAAGAGTTAAGAAGTCTAATGGAGTCCAGCTTCATTAGGCAGAGTAAGGAAGAAACAGAGATAGAGAGAAAGCATACACACGACTGCAGTCTTGGCTGAACAAAGGAATAATCATGGCGTCTCTTTATTCAAACAGAGTATATCAGAAACAAAACTAAGGCACACACAGCCAATCAGAATGTCAGAACCAAATAAGGAGAAATAAGGAGAATTCTTCTCACTATTCTACGCATGCCCAAAATCAAGCGTTGTCTCTCACGTATACAAAGAGGCCTTTGTTTACAAAATGTGTAGAAGACAGGCAGACAGAAACCAGATACATTCCCACATGTCCTCCTTTTTCATTTAAATTTGAGAGAGGGACGGCTAATCATACCCCTGCATGTCATCATACTCCATAACTACTCCTCCATATACATCATCACTGTCCTCCTGGACATCGTACCCCTCCTGACTCCTGGTACCTTGTTCCGGAGGATAATACCTCATTGAGTACAATTGCCGTCGTGCAAAACCCGATGTCTCCCTTCTACGCAGTGGACATGTGTTACACATAGAAATAAGATTAGGAATACAATAAATGCAAAAACACAAAGGTATAAGGCAAATAATAATAATGAACCCATAAAAGAAAACTTGTTTAAGGACAGACAAATCAGGCAACCAAGAAGTCATCCAATCAAAGAGATTAACATCAGTGCGTACATTGTTAGTAATGCTCTCCTGTAAATTCTGAAGTTCTTTCTCAATAGCATTATTCAGATCCTGGAATTTTACCCGACATCCCTGGTTCCCGACCAGTTTACAAAATCCTCCGGATTTTGCTAACAGGTAATCTATGGCCAGTCTGTCCTGCATTTGGTCTTGATGGAGCTCAGTGATTTACATTTGAAGATCCCGTATGACCCTCCCTGTGGCATTGATTGATTTCTCCAGCCTACAGGTGAGTCCCAAAATGGACCTTCTATTCTCCTGGGAAATGACACCTGGGTATGATCCCAAGGTGAGTGCTCCAGTGATAACACTCCCTATAGCTCTCCCCCAGGAGCTACCATCAGAAAGCTGAACATCGATTATCACTTCATCATTGCAACCAGAACCCATCGTGCCGACAGCAGCTCTCCGGCGCTGTGCATCTGCCTGAAGCGGCATTTGCACTTGTACGGGTAAGGTAAAATAACCCAATGCTGCACATTGATATTGTCCTGGATGGAAACTCGTGGCAACTCCATTAAAAAAGAACCACATGTTGGGATCCTTGATTTGCCATCCATTGCAAATTGAACCACTATCTATAGCAGAATAATCAGGAGTAAACATAGGAAACACATCATATATATCTTCAATAGTAGTGTTAAACAAGGTAAAATTAAGCTTATAAGAACTGTTATAACTACCCCATAACCAAAAATAATCATCACAACCCGTATAATTGCCTACATTCCGCAAAACCCTTTTTGCTTGAGTCCAGTGCTTCCATTTACTATTCCAGACCCCAGAACTATGACAGCAGAAACAAAGCCCTTTAGTGTATTTCTTGAATGTCATGCTTCGCCAGCGGGTGTTGTTAAATTGTTCTGGGGGATTAGAGAAGAGTGTAGACCTATCAATATGTTGCAAGTGTCCAATAACCAACTCAGGCATGTTGAACAATGCCAGTAGAAAGGCCATTTGAGACACTGCCAGTGGATGCTCATAGTATAACGTTGCATTCTTACCATGAACCTCAAACATATAGTTAGCATGACGAAGCCAAAAGTTGGGGTTGCCCCCATGAGTCATTGTTTTTACAGCTGGAAGCACAGTAAGAAAGAAAAGAACAAATGTCAGCAAACTTAGTCCACTGGTGAACCACCATCCTGGAGCTGAGTAACCTTCTTCTCTCTCCATGGGCGGATTGCTCGGGCAGGAATCCACACACTCAGGATCCCCTTGTTGCCAATAAATGACCAATGGCTTAGGAAGACACTCCCCTAAGAAACAGGAGCATGCCCTGTTTGATGACCAGTGCTATGTTATTACTAGCACCATGTAACTAAACATGAAACATGTCTGACATTTAACACAAATGCAATATCACAAACCCATTTACATGTGTAGGGTACTGAAAACTCTTCCATGTACTTCTGGAGGTACCTTGAGATATGCAGTTACATAAGGCAAAATATAACATAAGCAAAGACAGGTCTTTCCCCTGCAAGAGAATAAGCAAAACATTTAAGCATGAACAAAACATGAACATTTCTCTTCTTCCTTACATGAAGGAGGTCTCTGTTGCATTCTAGCAAGCATTTCTCACTCCCCAATTACATGAGTAAGGCATTACATTTCTTCTTCTCTCACTAAGTGAAAGAGGCATTCAATAACTTAAAACCAGCATAGCATGGTAAATCAAATACAGTACAAATATCATTAGAGCATTTCACGCTCATAGCATGAGCAGGTAGACAATTTTTAAAAAGGCTTTCAGGTTTTATAATGCAAACAAAGCCAATTCTTCTTTAGAGTCCACACAAACTTTTTAGTCCAATTAAAATGTCCAAATTAAAAGTCCAAATGTTGATTGAAGCTTTCTTCTTCTCAGATTACAACTTAAACACTATCTTCTCTCCAGCACAGTTCTTGGCATGGCAAGGTTGAAATTAGGCCATAAATTAATTCTCACTGAATTCACAAGACAACCAGACAACCCCCCTTTTCAGCTTTTCAGGCAAACACACATTCCTTCATGCTCCAGCCACACCCATCTGTATTAAGGCAGGCAGATGAGGTATGAACAAACTTGGAACAGCCCACTCTGGATCTCTTTGTTTGAGGGTTGGGCAGTTCAAAATCAGCCAAAAACTGGAGTAAGTCTTCTCCCTCCTTGTATTTTTGCAAAAGCCTGCTGTCCATAGAGGAAGGATCCACACCCCTTTTCCTCTGGACTTCTTTCATTTGCAGCATCTGAATCTCAACTTTATGACAAACTGCATCTGTTAGTTTGTACTTGCAATAAGACCCCTTTCTGGGCTTGGGTTTTCTGCATTCCTCCTCTGGGCCATCCTTCCTGGCCACACGTGAGGAATCAAGTTTACTACTCAGCTTCTCCTGCTTTTGTGATGAGGGCTGCTTCAGGGGTGAGCTGAGGTCTCCTGTGCTGCTCTTGGAATCACACTCCTTGCTTCCTGCCACTTTGCATGCATTAATAGCTTCAATCTGTGATGAGGTCCCCACCATTTGTTCCCAATCAGCTGGCACTAGTTGTTTTTTAGACTTGGCAGGCAGTATTGCAGCAGTCCCATTTGCAAGAGCCTCTCTGTTCACTGGATATACAGCAACAGTTTCCATATCCAGCACAGCTGCAGTTAAAGCAGCAGAGAACAGGTCTTTTGTAGGGCTAAAAGTGCTCGATTGCTGCAAGGCAGGATATAATGTCCCATCTCCATTTCCACCCCCACCTCCATCAGGGGGCTCATGCTGTTGTTTCTCATATGATGGAGGGGCTGTCGCCAGAGTCCCTCCCTTGGCTGGGGGCAAAAGCTGTGGAAGGGGACCAGCAAGCCTCTGGGACAACAAAATATTCCTTGGAGTAAGTCTTTGAAGACAGTTTCTGACTTCATTCCAGGTATATTGCACTGGGACAGAAACCCCATCATGCTTCTGCAATTCATTCCCAACCTTATCCCAATCTTTTAAGTCCAGACAGTCATATTTAAACCAAGGACAGTGTTTTCCTACAACTTGGACCAGCTGTTGTACTTCCTTCGTATCAGCCCGTCGCCCATTCTTATTCAGAAGATATGAGATATCTTTACAAAGCTCCTGCTCTGGCGAAGCTAGCACACACCCCATGATAAATTTTTCACTCACCCTGTTGGGATTCTCAAGCGCTTGACTGACCTTTCCTCTGGTCGGACCTTTTCTGGTCGTGGGTGAATGAGACCTTGTCCCTGGTCGCAATGAGGTGCTAATGAGGTGCTAATCGCTGAAGCATTTTTCAAAGCGTTCTTTGAATTTCATTCAAACGCCTCACACGGGGCACCACTTGTAGAAATCCGATCCATGTAAAGATCTAATCAATCAGCCTCATAAGGAGCAGTTTATAGTCCCAGATAAACAAAGGAAGAGTTAAGAAGTCTAATGGAGTCCAGCTTCATTAGGCAGAGTAAGGAAGAAACAGAGATAGAGAGAAAGCATACACACGACTGCAGTCTTGGCTGAACAAAGGAATAATCATGGCGTCTCTTTATTCAAACAGAGTATATCAGAAACAAAACTAAGGCACACACAGCCAATCAGAATGTCAGAACCAAATAAGGAGAAATAAGGAGAATTCTTCTCACTATTCTACGCATGCCCAAAATCAAGCGTTGTCTCTCACGTATACAAAGAGGCCTTTGTTTACAAAATGTGTAGAAGACAGGCAGACAGAAACCAGATACATTCCCACAGGGAACAGTGACCACAACTCAATTATGTTTAACGATCATAGACCGCAAGTCACTGATAAAATCTAACACAGAGACCTTAAATTTTCAAAAAGGAAATTTCCCAAAGATGAGGAAACTAGTAAAAAAGAAGCTGAAAGGGAAAATTGAGAGAGTCCAAACACTCCAAGAGGTATGGAGGCTGTTTACAAAAACAATAACAGAGGCCCAATTGGAATGCATACCCAAAAGGAAAAAGGGCACTGCCAGGTCCAAGAGGACTCCGATGTGGCTTACAGGAGCTGTTCGGGAAGTGATCAAGAGCAAGAAAAGCTCATTTAGAAGATGGAAGGCTTGTCCGAATGAGGACAGCAGGCAGAAAAATAAATTCTGGCAGAACAAATGCAAGGCAACAATCAGGAAAGCAAAGCAAGACTTTGAGGAGCGTATAGCTAAAAATACTCAGAGAAATAACAAAGACTTCTTTAAGTACATTAGAGGTAAGAACCCAACAAGGAAGGCCATTGGACCATTAGATGACAATGGAAGGCAAGGGGTTATTAAAGAGGAAACAGAGATTGCAGAGAGACTCAATGAATTCTTTGCTTCAGTATTCACTGAAGAAGACAGAGACCACATGCCCAAAACAAAGCCTATCTTCGTAGGGAGGGAAACCGAAGAATTAAGCCAGATAGAAATAACCAGGGAGGAGGTCCTTGCATGTCTTGTTAAACTAAACACTAACATCCATCCACGAGTTCTCGGGGAGCTTAAAGATGAAATTGCTGATCTCCTAGCCAAAATATATAATCTTTCCTTCAAATCAGGGTTTGTGCCTGATGACTGGAAGGTAGCGAATGTAACACCAATTTTCAAAAAAGGATCCAAGGGTGACCCAGGAAATTACCGACCTGTCAGTTTGACATGTGTCCCAGGTAAAGTGATGGAAACCATCCTAAAAGATAGAATTAATAGGCACATAGAAGAGAAGGCGCTGCTAAAGGAGAGCCAACATGGCTTTTACAAGGGCAAATCATGCCTCACTAATCTGTTGGAATTTGCTGAGAGTGTAAACAAGCATGTGGATAAGGGGAATCCAGTTGACATTGTTTATCTGGACTTTCAGAAGGCTTTTGACAAGGTCCCACACCAAAGGCTCTTGAATAAATTTACCAGTCATGGAAGAAAGGGACAGGTCTTGTCCTGGGTCAGCAACTGGCTAAGGGACAGGAAACAGAGGGTAGCACTAAATGGACACTTCTCCAAGTGGAGGGAAGTAAAGAGTGGGGTCCCCCAAGGTTCAGTACTGGTACCCCTGCTTTTCAACCTCTTCATAAATGATCTAGAGGTAGGAGTAAAAAGCAAGGTAGCCAAATTTGCTGACGACACTAAATTATACAGGGTAGTGAAAACTGTGAGAGATTGTGAGGAGCTCCAGAGGGATCTCTTGACACTGGGGGAATGGGCAAAACAGTGGCAAATGAGCTTCAACATTAGTAAGTGCAGAGTGATACATGTTGGGGCAAAGAACCCCAATTACATTTATAAACTGATGGGGTCTGAACTCTCTGCGACAAACCAGGAGAGGGACCTTGGTGTCCTGGTGGACAACTCAATGAAGGTGTCAACCCAGTGTGCCTCAGCAGTGAAAAAAGCAAACTCAATGCTAGGGATCATTAGGAAGGGTATAGAAAATAAGTCAGCAAGTGTCATTTTGCCTCTTTATAAATCTATGGTGAGGCCCCATCTGGAATACTGTGTACAGTTCTGGTCGCCATACCTCCAGAAGGATATTATGGAGCTGGAAAAAGTGCAGAGGAGGGCAACCAGAATGATTAGGGGACTGGAACACCTTCCTTACCATCTGAGGCTGCAACGGTTGGGCCTCTTCACTCTTGAACGACGGCGTCTAAGAGGTGACCTGACTGAAGTTTATAAAATCATGCATGGTGTGGACAAAGTAGATAAGGAAAAACTGTTTTCCCTATCGCATAACACTAGAACTAGGGGACACTCGATGAAACTTTTGGGTACTAGTTCTCAAACAAATAAGAGAAAGTACTTTTTCACCCAGAGGATTACTGGTCTATGGAACTCCCTGCCAGAAGAAGTGGTGACAGCTGTCAGTCTTGACAGCTTTAAGAAAGGATTAGACAAGTTCATGGAGGACAAGGGTATCAATGGCTATAATTATGGATACTTAAGGACAACCTCCGGGTTGGAGAGATAGGCAGGATATCTCTCAATGCCATTTCCAGGGAATCCTAAGCAGGTGAAGGCATCTGCTTGGGAATACCCTGAAGGAAATGGTGAGCCACTGTGTGAGACAGAATGCTGGACTGGATGGGCTGTGGCCTGTTCCAGCAAGGCTGTTCTTATGTTCTTATGTTCTTAATTAGTAATACTCAGGGATGCACTGTGAAATTTTTTGCTACCCACTTGGTGGGCGTGGCTATCTGTGGGCATAGCTATCTATGGGCATGGCCTCAACCCCCCACCCTTCTCCCCCAAGAAAAAGAAAGAAAGAAACCTACCTTGCTCTCTTTCTTTGCAGAGCTGAGGAGGAGGATGGAGGAGTCCCAGAGCAGCGGCGCTGCTGGGAGGTGAGCAGGGCGAGTTGGTGGGCTGGCACTGGCTGGGCTCCCCTTCCCAGCACTGCCGGAAATGCGTCCCTGCCATTGGGACTGCTGGGAGGTGAGCGGGCGGGTTGGTGGGCTGGTGCTGGCTGACCTCCCCTTCCCAGCGCCACCGGAAATGTGTCCCTGCCGGCAGCGCTGCTGGGAGGTGAGTGGGAGGGTTGGTGGGCTGGCGCTGTCTGTCCTCCCCCTCCCAGCGCCACTGGAAACACATCCATTCAATTCCCAGAAGTCTAAGTCAGTACATTGGCTGATCAGTGCTTTGGGGAATTGACTTAGGCTTCTGGGAATTGATGTTCAAAAACCAAAGGTTGGGAAACTGGTTTAGTTGGATCATAATTTTGTCCATTGGCCTGAGTCTGCTGACATAAACATCCAGTGCTTGTTTTTAAGAATATTAAAACTATTTGCTAAACAATTATTTACCCAACAAATTTCGTTTGTTAAGGTATTCTGGCAAGAGCCACTGTGGAAAGGCTTCCACATAAAACCTTCATTCTCAACCTTTTAAAGCCGGGGGCCGGGTCACACTCCCTCAGACAGCTTCAGGGGCCGGACAGGCACTTTGTCCTTCCTCCACCACATGACTCTTCCGGGGCCACATAAAATGGTGCTGCAGGCCGCATCCGGCCCATGAGCTGCAGGTTGAGAATCCCAGATTTACATGGATAGTGACATCATTCCATGACATTTTATTCCTATGGCCTTCCTTTCTTTTTTTCTTACAAAGATTATTTGTTTTATGGAGAGAGAGAGAAAGGGGGGGGGGGGAAGCAATTCCTTTTTAAAAAATTATTTACCCCTTTGTCAAATTAGCAATCCATTATTGCTCATAATTACTGAAGTAATCTCAACTCCTTGGTTTTCAGTAAAGCTTCTTAGATTGACATCTCTGCAAATTGGAATTTAAACGTAGTATAAAAGCCATTAATAAGACTTGATTGCCCTGTACAGAGGCATTATATTAATTGTTAGAATGATCCAGCTGCCTGGTTTCTACCATCTGTGGAAGGAAGGACTGTTTCTCAGAAAAAAAAGTAAAATGATATCACCCTTTTAAGGTCTGGGCTATTGAGATTGATTTTCTTTATTTTAGAGGGAAAGACTATGAGGAGAAACAGTAGAAGTGTATTTCATTATGAATTTTGAGTGTAGCCAGAATAGATTATTTCATTTATTTCTGGAAAAACAAATGAACCAACCAACCCACCAGTGAAGCAATGCAGTTCAAAATTTCTCAAAACATTCCAGTCCAAAAACGTCCAGTGAAATTAGCTGGCAGCACCTTCATGTGAAGACATAAAATGGTACTGCAGCACACACTATAAGATTAGCCTTGGCCTTAGGAGAAGTGCCAACCCAGAGACGGCTTAGTCTTTGCTTTTCTTACACAGACAAATATTAAAAAGTGCCTTGTGACCTATTCATAGTCTAGCAAATACCAAAATGTATTAGTATGTTTTCTGGATGTAACAAATGGGACTTTACTTCACATTTCTCTGCTCCAAATCTGAAAAGAGCTGTTTGTGCCTCAAATAAGCCAGTGGTAGACTGGGGTCTAGAGGGCAAAGACAGGCACCATCCTTTTATCTAAAACAGAGGAGAAAAATTGCAATTTTTGTTACTTAACTGTCTCCTGAGGAACCTACCTTCTGCTTTGCTTTGTTTTATGAGCTAAGGAAATAACATATAGCACAATTTTTGAAATATTTGTCCTATCATCTTTCCCTAATTGAGAGTTCTGTAGAACAAAAAAAATCTCAACTTACTAGTGACCCCATAAAGATTTTGACAAGTCCTGGTCTAATCCAGTTTTTACTTTGCTAAGTATGTCAGGGCTTAATGGAAAGCACCAAAATATCTATAAGTTTCAACATATTCTCTTCCTAACACTTTAAGGCTGGGCAATACCACATTTGGATTACTTTGAATTCATCATCGGGTAAAGACCTAAGTCAAGGTCAAAGTCTTCTCCTTGGAAGCACTGTGGATAATCAAACTTCCAACCTCTGGCTCCACAGCCACATACCCAAACCACTGAACTATTCAATCAGTCATCCATTATAATTGCATACTAATTATCTCACCCTTACACATAGTTACTTAAAACCAAGTGACAGTGAGCTTGATAGGAATTCAAAATTGGAGTTTCCACCTAATGATTCAAACCCATAAACTCTGGTGTAAGCCTTTTTAAACAATAGCTGGTATGAAGGGTAGTCTTTGTACAAAATGGCAACCCTCCAGTGCTGTGATCAGGAAGTATCTTCAAGGCTGCCTTCTTACCTGGCTATTCTGAGCATCTGAATAAGGATACTTCAGAACTGTAATTAGTGGCTTATTATTATTTTGTTGCTGTATTATATTTTTTGTATTTTTGTATTTTTATATTTTATTATGTATTTGGTTTGTTGCTGAAAAGCTTTGAGTCAAAAGCGGTATACAAATTAAACTATAATTAAACTATAATAATAATCTGTTGTTCACCAATTTAAACATGCTTTTTTGGGGGGAATGATCAAGGAAAACTACATGAGCTACTCATAAATACTATTGCTGTGTTTAATTTTGAACTGTGATAAAGTATTATGCATATTTCTGAGAAAGCAACTGAATCTCTGTTCCTGGTACCAAGGTGACACCCCATTGTTTCTATGTTACAGCATATTTGAAATTTTTCTGAAACTTTGTGATTTCTCTGGTAGTGTTCAGATACAAAAAACAAAGACCTGGGGGAGTTTTCTTGCTGTAACCCTCACTCAGTGCTCAGATTGTGTAGGGATATGGTTTCATTTTCTTTGCAGCAATCAATACCCAAGTGAAGAGCAAATGGCCTTCTAGAGTTTATGGTTTGATCAGAATGCGGTAAGTAAACTCATCATTTCTCCTGCCCTTATTTGAAACGTCATGGGAATTCTTTCTCATTTCTGAAATATTTACGGGATGTTTGTGGGCATTAAAGAGCACTTCTGTTATTCCTGCATGCCCCATTTCCTTTAAGCATAGCAAGTACACAAGTTAATCAATGGTTTGTGACAGCCAAGGGGGATGGGAATCTTGCACTATAATCATACACTCTGGCTGTACCTTGTGATCTCCAAGAAAAGATTGAAGTAACCCAAGGAGACAAGGCTGAGAACAGCAGTTTTCATACCACTCCTGAGGTGAATAAATGATGGGTGGGGTGAATTGGCTGTTTGATTCTCATAATGTATTACACCTCCAAGAATGTTAAACACTTGTACTTTGATGTTCAGCTCAGTTGTATACATGCTCATCCAGAGGTAATACTCACCAAATCTAATATCTCCCTAGTAAACATACTTCCTAAAGTTTACTAAAATAATATTTAGATATCCTGCTAGAAATGCACAAATTGAAGAATGTGTATATTCCAGTAAATTATTTGCATGGAAACAAATATGTCATGATGCTTTCAAGTGCCTTCAGTAGTATAGCTCATATATTTCATGAAAAAGCTCAGTCTCATGTTTCCAAGTAAGGCAGAGAAAGATTTCTGTGTAAACCTTCTAGAATCACTATGGTAAATTTCTTTCTCTCTCTTACTTTGAAGATGCTGTTCCAGCCTGTTTTGCTCAATATGGTTTTTCCCCTCTCAAATGGATACAGGGATTTAGTTCCTGGGGACATTTTGTGGCTTACTGCACCATCTTGTCTAGTCATGTGTTGTCATTCCCTAGTCAGAAGTTTCATCCCAGGTTCTGACAGGTTGAGGGGTTAATGAAAGAATAATGAAAGAATAATATGTGATGGTTTTGATATTTTTAAAACTTTGCTTTGATGTGTACCAGTTATATCCCACAAGTTTTGCCTTAATGTGTATTAAAAATTCTCTGTTTTGTTCCAACTTTTATCCAAATTGAAGTATGTCCACAAATAATAATGATATGTCCTATGATGCTGTACTCCACATGATGTTGTACACCACCTAGTTTGGATAGATCACCCAGATGGGTGGTATATAAATGGAATTAAATAAATAAAAATAAATAAATCACAAGCAGAGCTGGACTTGGCATACCTATACTTTTATGACCTCACTTATATGACTAATGCAGAACCATTCTTAAGATAATACCTGTGAAGAAGTTTATAGATAAAATTGCCTATAGACATCTTCTAGGGTAGTGGTGGTGAACCTTGGCACTCTAGGTGTTTTGGGACTTCAATTACCAGAAGCCCAAGTCAGCACTGCTGCTGATCAGGGTTTCTGGGAATAGAAGTTCAAGAACAGCTGGAGTGTCAAGGTTCACCATCACTGGCCTCGGGAAAGTTTCATGGAGCAACTGCTTCCACAACAATCTTCCTGCAATGCAGGGGGGGCAGCTTCTATGTAATGCTGGAGACCCCTTTGAAAGGACTGAATATCAATCAAGGGTTCTTAGGTCATTACCAAATGTGAAATGCCACACTGAGTGTCACAGTTTGCCAAGTCTATATTATTACTCACAGTCTATTAGCCTATTCCTTTACCAATGAACTATTGTTGCATTGTACATTTTCTATACCTCCATGCTGTTGTTGGAGTCATGTACAAATACAATAGTCACAAAGTCTAATTTTTATGTTAGAAGTTGACTTGATCTATGAACGTTTACTTTAAAATTCAGAATTTTGTCTTTAAAATGCTACCTTTTTGGCATTTTTTTTTGCCTGATATATTTCCAAAAAGGTCACAGAATCAACAGGATTTTTTTTTAAAAAGTTCTCTGTTACTATTTGACAAAGGTTTCACCAATTACAATGGTTATATCTGAAAGAATACAGTAATATAAGCAGATGACATCAAAGAAATAAACCATAGTAAAAAAAAACCACCCCTGAAATATTATAAAGATTTCCAGTGTGAGTTGGAAGACATGCCACTCCTCAAACATGCCTGTCAACTCTGGAATTGCATATTCATTTATGCACATGTTAGAAATTCACTACGATTATATGCATGTCCCCAGATTAGCAACAAAATGAAATGAAAAATGGCTGGATACACATTGAGAGACAGCTCCTTTAATTGAGGGGAAAGCTTACTGGTATCCTTCAGTCAATTTTCAACTTATCTCCAATCTATCTTTATATGCCACGGCCATGTCATTCTCTGCCTGGGACCCTATTTAAACTAGGCTGCGGTGGCAAACTGGCCATGATCTTATCCATGCCAGTTGCACACAGATGTTATGTCAACCCTTTTGGTATAGCTCCCAGTGCTCCTAACACTACTGGTTTTACTGTTGCCCCCTTCTCCCAGAGATTCTGTATTTCAGGTCTCAAATTTCAGGTCTCAATATCTCATGATTTTCCCCATTTCTTTTATTTCTACCCAACCGTCATCAGCGATCACCACATCAATCGGCTTAACCACATTTTTCCCATCCACAGTAATGTCTGGAGTGTTGTTCTTATCGATTTGAGTCTTTTAGTCCAAACAAGGTTTTAACTGTCTTGTCCTCATTCTCAACCACCATTTTACGCTTATATTCACACCAGTAGTTTGAAGACAGTATTCCATAATTCTTGCCCATATTCCAATATCATCATCATCATCATCATCATCATCATCATCATCATCATCATCATCATCATCATCATCAGGTAATAAGTATTTTCCAAGTATTTTTGTCTTATTTATATGGCATGAACTCATGGGTTTTATCACAGGCTATTGCAAAAAAAGAAAAAAAAGATGGCCTTGTAATGTGGATTTATTGCAGAATATGAAGAATCAAGAGGGTGACCAATTAAAATGTACAAAAGCAGATTGTTAGTGTGATGTGATGGAATGCAGGTGCCCATTCCATCTTTGTTCCTTGGCTGCCTGCTGGCCTCATGGAGGAGAGAGGGTGTGTGTACTTTTGCCCTTGTTCACAATGGCGATTTCAAACCACACGGGAGCCTCATGTTAGCATCTTGGGAAAGAAGGGGTGGAACTTGGTGTGTGATTGAAATGTCTTGCTGGAAGTTCATTGGGGGCAAGCCAATGGGTCAAAGGGAGGATCCTGATGGGAGGAGTCATGTCCAGGAGGAAGACAAGACACCCTCCCACATTAATTCAGTCTCTCTCTAGAAGCCTCCTGGCACACAGCCAAAAATGTAGTCTCTTGGAAGAATGTGGGTGGGTGGGTGGGCGGCGGCTGGCTTTCCCCCCACTCAACAGCCTGCTTTATCTATTTGCTTCTGATCTCTGGACTGTATTTTGAATCTTGCTATGCTTTAATACAATTATGAAAATGCCTGGAAGAGACTTGGAGTGATTTCTTTGCTCGACACTACCTGATTTACCTAATGGAGAAGCCTGAACTGAGAGGTCCAGATCTGGGCCAGAGGGCCAGATCTGGTACACTCTCGCAATCCCTTTGCCAGGACGCTGGAAAAGCATGGCCTGGATGTAAGAGGATTGTTACAGATGGTGACTAGAATAGCATTTATTTCACTGTTGGCACACTCAAGTGTAATCCATTTTGCAGTAACTACATGATGCAAAGCTTAGTGTAAAAGAGATCAACACTTCCCTGCTTCCCTTTAAAAAAAATTATTGGCAGCTTTTGTGGGGGGTGGGGGGAGAGCTAAGCTGAGCTGGAGCAAGCCTATCTTCAAATGACAAAAGGAGGAACAAGAAGAAAATAGGTAAATATTACTGAACTTGTTGGAGGGCATGCTGATTTCATTCTCTTCTTCGAGGAGTATCCTTGGTCTCCCAAATTAGTGTCATTCCAACATAAGAAGCAATATAATTAAACAAATCAATCTTAGGCATTTTCAGTAAAGTGCATTATCTTGTTTTCTTCTACATTGTGTTGCCATCATTACTCCAGCATTTGCAAGCTGATTTTAATGCATATTGTATTTCATGTGCATTGCCCTTACTGTATTATAAACTGTTCTGGGATTATTATTTTTCACTTGTCCCTTTCGGAAGGGCAGCCGCAGGATGTATATCTTTAAAATGAAGAAATACATTTTTGTTCGGTGGTGTTTTGGGAATGAAATCAGCATGCCCTCCACCAATATTTATACACATGTAAAAAGCCAGAAGAACAGAGCAATGGAGGCCGAAATTTATTTGGGAAGAGCAGGCCTTGCTGAGCTGCTGCTAGGTTTGAAGAGGGGTGAGTTGTGCATTCTTTTCTTTCACATTTCAAAAATTTATTGCTGTGCAGTTTACCTTTATCAAAAACTTGCCAAGGATACCAACTACATCAGAATAGCTCCAAGGCAGGTATAATTTACTGCAAAATATAGGCAATGTGGTTGTAATACTTTCCACTTTCATTGCAGGATACATGATACAGGAAATATGGACATTATATTTTTAAGCAAAATTGTTCTTATGGAAGCCTCCCCATACTTCTTGTCTTCAAGTAAGAATAGGTATTT
Source organism: Bradypodion ventrale (assembly GCA_035047345.1). NCBI lineage: Eukaryota > Metazoa > Chordata > Lepidosauria > Squamata > Chamaeleonidae > Bradypodion > Bradypodion ventrale. Next base: position 310,313,274 of record JAWDJE010000002.1, read on the forward strand.
TTTATTAGCCATTGCCAGAGTGGAGGGTGTGTTGGCTGCCCTAAGCATACCTGTCAAGTGCAGCTCTGGAGATTATGGGACCTGTGCAGAACGTTTCTGTGCAGGTCCGTTGTATGCATGCGTAGAAGGTTTTTTCGCATGCATCAAATGTTTCTGTGCAGAACGTTTTTGCACAAGTCCGTTCTATGCATGCGTAAAAGCCTTCTACACATGCGTACAATGGACCTGCACAGAAACGTTCTGCGCAGCTTACTTCTACGCATACGTAGAAGGCTTTTATGCATGCGTAGAAAGCTTTTACGCATCTCCGTCTGCACAGAAGCCTTCTACGCATGCGTAAAAGCCTTCTACGCATGCGCAGAAGTGAGCTGCACAGAAGGGATGTGCAGTAACTCATTTCACCCACTGCCAAATTACGGGGTAGCGGCAGCTTCGGGCGGGAAATGACGAAAATCGGCACAAAAAAAAGGGGAATCCCGGCCAATCCGGGATATTTGACAGGTGTGGCCCTAAGCCATTGAGGTTTTCCACTCCTGCTGTATATTTTAAAGAAAATTCTTCCCCACTGCAAAGTAGTTTCTGAGAGGGTGCACATCTCTGAGAACGATAGCCGTGGCAGTTTGTTTGTCTAATTTGTATCCCACCATAGTTAGTGTCCATCATTACTCTAGGTAGCTTTATGACAGGTAGAAAAAGATGGCAAGTTATGCTTGAGCTAATGCTGAGAACAGGATTTCAACCAGAGCTTTCAGAAACTAGCAGTGTCTAGGACAGTAATAGCTAACCTCGGCACTCCAGCTGTTCTTGAACTTCAATTCCCAGAAACCCTGATCAGCAGAAGTGCTGACTTGGGCTTCTGGGAATTGAAGTCCAAGAACAGCTGGAGTGCCAAGGTTAACCACCAGGGATCTAGGAGAATATTAGGATAAGCAGGACACATTCTACACCAGAACTTGAGCAACCCAATACTTGGACCCGAGAGGTTAAATGTGAGGTTGCATTTACTGATGACATGAGAAAGCCAACTTTGTGACTGCTCTATCTGTATCTTTAAGCATTTTAACTCCCAGAAATTTCAATCAAAAAGAGGTTTTTTACTAATCCTGATCTGTACATTCTGAGCCCAGGCATACCTTTGTCAACCATAATTTGCATATTCTCATGGAATTCAAATCCTCTGTCTTAAATGTATGAAATGGAATTGCATATAAATAATAGCAACTTGCCTGGGTGAAACATTCATTAACTCTCAAATATTGCTAAGAAAGATTTTTATATCACTTCATGTCAAATACAATACATTCTGATACATCCTGTTCACATGTGGTTATAAATCATTCTGTGACAAGTCTTCATAGAGTGGAATATCAAATGATGCTTGTGTACCTTCATACTGAGTGACCAACATCCTATTGTATAGCTCTATCTGTGCAACATGATTGACATCATTGGCAAATTGTCACTAATTACAGAGTTCTTTTTCCAGTTTTCAGTGGTACACAACTCATGTACAATGATGCAAAGTCATGTGCACTTAGAAATAAAAACAACAACAACTGTTTAGTGACAATTTCTCACTGCTAAGATGTCACTCCTCTGTTACTCAGGCAACAAGAGTAAAATCCAGTAGTGTCCTTCAGCTCACAAAAGAAGCTCACAGAAGACCACCGCTTGATACGAATATACCATCTAATTTCTGCCCTGTCTCAAACTTCCCCTTTTGGGGGAAGGCTGTCAAGAAAGTGGTGGCACGGCAGCTCCAGGGGGTCCTGGAGGAAGTGCATTATTTGGACCCTTTCCAGTCAGGCTTCAGGCCGGGTCATGGTACGGGCACTGCATTGGTTGTGCTGTTTGATGATCTATGGCGAGAGTGAGATGGAGGGTACCCCTCCATTCTCGCTCTTCTTGACCTCTCAGCGGCTTTTGATACCGTCGACCATGGTATTATTCTGGACCGGCTTCGGGAGTTGGGGATCCAGGGCACTGTGTTGGCCTGGTTCTCCTCCTTCCTGAGTGGCTCCGGACCCAGTCAGTGTGGGTGGGGGGGTGCGGGGTCAAGTCCTCTTGCCCTTACTCTTTAACATCTACATGAAACCGCTAGGTGAGATCATCCGAGGGGGGGGAGAGATATCATCAGTATGCTGATGATACTCAGTTGTATATCTCTGCCTGTAGTGATCCCAGTGATGCAGCCAAGGTCCTGATCCATTGCTTGGAGGCAGTTAGGGTTTGGATGGGGGACATAAGAACATAAAAATATAAGAACAGCCTTGCTGGAACAGGCCACAGCCCATCCAGTCCAGCATTCTGTCACACACAGTGGCTCACCATTTGCTTCAGGATATTCCCAAGCAGATGCCTTCACCTGTTTAGGATTCCCTGGAAATGGCATTGAGAGATATCCTGCCTCTTTCCAACCCGGAGGTTGTCCTTAGGTATCCATAATTATAGCCATTGATACCCTTGTCCTCCATGAACTTGTCTAATCCTTTATTGAAGCTGTTAAGACTGACATCTGTCACCACTTCATCTGGCAGGGAGTTCCATAGACCAGTGATCCTCTGGGTGAAAAAGTACTTTCTCTTATTTGTTTGAGAACTAGTACCCAAAAGTTTCATGGAGTGCTCCCTAGTTCTAGTGTTATGCGATAGGGAAAACAGTTTTTCCTTATCTACTTTGTCCACACCATGCATGATTTTATAAACTTCAATCATGTCACCTCTTAGACGCCGTTGTTCAAGAGTGAAGAGGCCCAACCGTTGCAGCCTCAGATGGTAAGGAAGGTGTTCCAGTCCCCTAATCATTCTGGTTGCCCTCCTCTGCATTTTTTCCAGTTCCATAATATCCTTCTGGAGGTATGGTGACCAGAATTGTACACAGTATTCCAGATGGGGCCTCACCATAGATTATTTTCTATACCCTTCCTAATGATCCCTAGCATTGAGTTTGCTTTTTTCACTGCTGAGGCACACTGGGTTGACACGTTCATTGAGTTGTCCACCAGGACACCAAGGTCCCTTTCCCGGTTTGTCGCAGAGAGTTCAGAACCCATCAGTTTATAAATGTAATTGATCTTTTTTTGCCCCAACATGCATCACTCTGCACTTACTAATGTTGAAGCTCATTTGCCACTGTTTTGCCCACTCCCCCAGTGTCAAGAGATCCCTCTGGAGTTCCTCACAATCTCTCACAGTGTTCACTACCCTGTATAATTTAGTGTCGTCAGCAACTTTGGCTACCTTGCTATTAATTCCTACTTCTAGATCATTTATGAAGAGGTTGAAAAGCAGGGGTCCCAGTACTGAACCTTGGGGGACCCCACTCTTTACTTCCCTCTACTTGGAGAAGTGTCCATTTAGTGCTACCCTCTGTTTCCTGTCCCTTAGCCAGTTGCTGACCCAGGACAAGACCTGTCCCTTTATTCCATGACTGGTAAGTTTATTCAAGATTCCTTGGGTGCAGGACCTTGTCAAAAGCCTTCTGAAAGTCCAGATAAACAATGTCAACTGGATTCCCCTTATCCTCATGCTTGTTTACACTCTCAGCAAATTCCAACAGATTAGTGAGGCATGATTTGCCCTTGCAAAAGCCATGTTGGCTCTCCTTTAGCAGCGCCTTCTCTTCTATGTGCCTATTAATTCTATCTTTTAGGATGGTTTCCATCACTTTACCTGGGACACATGTCAAACTGACTGGTTGGTAATTTCCTGGATCCCCCCTGGATCCTTTTTTGAAAATTGGTGTTACATTTGCTACCTTCCAGTCATCAGGCACAAACCCTGATTTGAGGGAAAGATTATATATTTTGGCTAGGAGATCAGCAATTTCATCTTTAAATTCCCTGAGAACTCATGGATGGATGCCATCTGGTCTTGGTGATTTGTTAGCATTTAGTTTAACAAGACATGCAAGGACCTCCTCCCTGGTTATTTCTATCTGGCTTAATTCTTCGGTTTCCCTCCCTACGAAGATAGGCTCTGTTTTGGGCATGTGGTTTCTGTCTTCCTCAGTGAATACTGAAGCAAAGAATTCATTGAGTCTCTCTGCAATCCCTGTTTCCTCTTTAATAACCCCTTGCCTTCCATTGTCATTTAATGGTCCAATGGCCTTCCTTGTTGGGTTCTTACTTCTAATGTACTTAAAGAAGTCTTTGTTATTTCTATGGATTAGAGTTGTATCCTGGCAAGACTGAGTGGCTGTGGGTGAGGGGACCTGGTCCTCATAAGAAGTTATCACTGCTGGTTTGGGATGGGGCATTGTTGCCCCGATCCAACCAAGTGCACAATCTGGGGTTCCTCCGGGACTCGCGGCTTCTGCTCCAGGAGAAGGTTATAGCTGTGGCCAGGAGGGCCTTCGGGCAAGTGCATGTTCATAGCATTGGACCAGGCTACTTAAGAGACCGTGTCACCACAAGGAATTCAGCCCGTCCTACTAGGTTAGACAGGAGGGGCTCACTGGTGGTCCCATCAGTGAAAGAAGTACATCTTATTGGGACCAGGAAGAGAGCCTTTTCTGTGTCTGCCCCAGCCCTGTGGAACCTCTTACTCCCCTTTAGAAAGATGCTGAAGACATGGCTCTTTCAGCAGGTTTGGGGCACGCTTGACTCCACTAGTCAAGCCAGCTGGCTGATTTAGCCTATGTAAGGGGCTGCCCCCCAGCTTGGTTATTTTGTTTTAACGTAAGTAGGGTGGAGAGGGTTGTTTTTTTAATGATGATTTGTTTGTTTGTGTTTTAATGCTGGTTTTAGCTGGGGTTGTTGGGTCTTGTTTTTAGCTGTTGTTGTTAAACTGTTTTATATTGTAATTTTTACTTACTGTATTTTCTCCCTCTTCCCTTTCCCTTTTTGTTGTTAGCCGCCCTGAGTGGTGTACCCACCAGGAGGGCGGGACATAAATGCACAAAATAAATAAATAAAATAAATATTTTTAATCAATTGCGCCCACTCCTGGACCAGGAGGCCTTGCTCACGGTCACCAATGCCCTGGTCACCTCCCATTTGGACTATTGTAATGCACTTTACATGGAGCTGACCTTGATGACCATCTGGAGACTGCAGTTGGTCCAGAATGCAGTGACCCGTGCAGTGGTGGATTGTAGTCATTTCACCCGCACCTCGTCACTGCTGTGGGAGTTGCGCTGGCTGCCTATATGTCTCCAGGTGCAATTCAAGGTGCTGGTTGTCACCTTTAAAGCCCTTCATGGTAGCGGACCAGGATACCTCAGGGACCGCATCATAAGAGAGAAGCTGCACAGGTGCCAGGAGTGTGGGAAATGTTTTTCTCGGAATTACCACCTTGTGAGACATAAGAGAGTCCACACAGGAGAGAAACCATATAGGTGCCAGGAGTGTGGGAAATGTTTTGCTCAGAATTCAGCCCTTGTGGGTCATAAGAGAGTCCATACAGGAGAGAAGCCATATAGGTGCCAGGAGTGTGGGAAATGTTTTGCTCAGAATTCAGCCCTTGTGGGTCATAAGAGAGTCCATACAGGAGAGAAACCATATAGGTGCCAGGGGTGTGGGAAATGTTTTTCTCATAATTCAGTCCTTGTGAGTCATAGGAGTGTCCACACAGGAGAGAAACCATATAGGTGCCAGGAGTGTGGGAAATGTTTTGCTCGGAATTCAAAACTTGTGAGACACAAGAGAGTCCACACAGGAGAGAAACCGTACAGGTGCCAGGAGTGTGGGAAATGTTTTTCTTGGAATTCAGACCTTGTGAACCATAAGAGAGTCCACACAGGAGAGAAACCGTATAGGTGCCAGGAGTGTGGGAAATGTTTTTCTCATAATTCAGTCCTTGTGAGTCATAAGCAAGTCCACACAGGAGAGAAACTGTACAGATGCCAGGAGTGTGGGAAATGTTTTTCTCATAATTCAGTCCTTGTAAGTCATAGGAGAATCCATACAGGAGAGAAATCATTCATGTGCCAGGAGTGTGGGAAATATTTTGCTCGGAATTCAGACCTTGTGAAACATAAGAGAGTCCACACAGGAGAGAAACCGTACAGGTGCCAGGAGTGTGGGAAATGTTTTTCTCATAATTCAGCCCTTGTGGGTCATAAGAGACTCCACACAGGAGAGAAAACGTACATGTGCCAGGAGTGTGGGAAATGTTTTGCTCAGAAGTCACACCTTGTGAAACATAATAGAGTCCACACAGGAGAGAAACCGTACAGGTGCCAGGAGTGTGGGAAATGTTTTTCCCAGAATTCACACCTTGCGAGTCATACGATACTCCACATAGGAGAGAAACCATACTGATGCCAGTAGTGTGGGAAATGTTTTGCTTTGAATCAGCTGCTTGAAGGACATAGGTGAATCCATAGAGGGAAAACAACTGCTTTGAATCAAAGTAATATGGCAAGAAATTGTTTATGCTTCAGATCCCCATATTGTGTATGCTTCAGATCCCCATATTCAGATCCACACACATTAAAGGTAGCTTTATTTGTGCTTCTGCCAATGTGATTTATATTAATTCACATTTTGGGCCATTCAACAATTATGTGATCCATTTTTTGGGAGGGGGAACTGACCCCCTACCCCCCATGTAATCCCATTGTAATTTTTGCTTCGACACCCACCCACCCCCTTAAAGTTACATAATCCAGAGCTTGTGTGAACTTTGTTCACTGCCCTGGACTCACCTGCGGCGGCAGTGGGTGGTAGGACTTCGCTGCCCCCCCCCAACACACACACACACAAGACTTATTTGTGGCTGGGGCAGAGAGGCCGCTGAAGTATTGTGACATGGTATTGCTTTCTATTGATATATTGTCTGGACTGAATATTGTACAATCACATTGTATTGCCATTTGTATTGCCATTTTTATTGTAATGCTATTTTTGGTTGCATTGTATTGCTGTATTTTGTTGTATTGCAATGTTTGATTTGTTGTGAGCCACCCTGAGTCGGCGTATGCTGAGTGGGTGGCATACCAATCGAATAAATGAAATGAAAATGAAATGATTCCTAGGACATCGACCCATCCCATGAGAGCAAACTGAGAGGGCACCTCAGGTACCATCTGTTGGGGAGGCTTGCCTCTCCAGCACGAGGAAAAGGGCCTTCTTGGTTGTAGCCCCCACACTATGGAACCTTCTCCCGGTAGAACTACGCCTCCAGGCCCAGTTGCTGCCATTTAGGAAAGAACTGAAAACATGGTTGGCAAAATGGGTCTGGGGGCTGGGATTGTCAACAAGCTCCCCTTACTGGCACGTCTGAGGCTCCCCCCTCCTGTAACTAATTTTTAACATTAACGTTATGCCATTTTTATATTTGTTTTTAGATAGTAATGGCACAGCGATGGGCAATACTGCTATGTTCTTAAGGGTTTTTAATTGTTTTATATTGGTTTTAACTTGTGTACACCGCCCAGAGTCCATCGGATTAGGGTGGTATATAAATCTATCTATTAAATTAAAATAAAATTAAATTAAATTAAAACTTTCAATCCAGATGTTGGCCAGGTTATTCTGCTATGGTAATAAAGTAGACCATACTGCCAGTGACTCAGTGCTGAGTGTCAAGCAGTGGTTAACTAACCTGACAACCCTAAGGACTAATAACTTGGGTATCAAAGTCCACAGGGAAGGATGATAGTCCCCAAATGGATTAAATCCCACTTGAATCCATATTGATGGAGAGCATCAATACTTAATCAATACTAGCCTGGGGCTGAGGAGGACTTTGTATGCCGAAATAGCTCAGGACCAGATAGTGACTCATGGAACTGGATCAGTAGTATGCTGCAATGTGGAATGCTGATGAAAGGCCACTGCATTACATTCTCAGGACAGTCTTCATGGCTGATCGCCATGAGGATCACCAGTATTTGGATTCAGATATGGCAGAAGAAGAGGAGGAAGGAGGAGGAGGAGAAGGAAGAAGAAGAAGAAGAGGAGGAGGAGGAGAAGTATCTTTAATGGATAAACAGATGACATACATCATTTCCTTTTTGCAGTTGTAGCTCTCACTTACCTCAAATCTGCTTCAAATGGAGGTTGGCATGGAATAAGGGCTGCAGATAAAGCAAAACAAAGCAATCACATTTGCGTACCACCCCATAGTGAAAAGGGCTGTGATTGGTGGAAGCATCTGGTAGAACAAAGAACTTCTCACAAAGTATTGTGAATGGGGATGTAAAGCAATCACAAATGTTCATGTGTGTATTGTGATGGCAGCAGTGGGGAACTCTGTTTTGAAATTGTTTGGAAACCTTGCTTCAGAGTAGACCATACTTCACAATCTCAGTTTTTCATGTTTCTGATTGAAATAATTTTTAAAGATGTCTAAGGCATGGTGAAAGATACACTTTTGTGCAGCTGCTTGGTCATTTACATGTGTGGATGTTCGTGAGGTGGCATCTGAGACAAAAACAATTAATATTATTATGAAAGAAGTATCTTCAGAACAATTTAAAAAAACCCTTCAAAATAGCCTCTGTAAATCAATTTTGTCAGCTACAATACCTTGATAGTTTCTCTTTTCACAATTCTGCAGTTGAACTTTCTCATGTGTAAGAGGAAAATTCTCTCCGGTGATCCCATTTATAAGGTTTGGCGGGCCATTTGATGCACTTAAGAGCCATCATGAACCCATCAGCAGGCACTTAAGCTACTGTGACAGCACTTATGCTTGTTAGCAACCTGAAGGGCTTTTTCAAGAGGTAATTCCTTCATAAGCCCCATTGTGTCTCTTCAGAGTAAAAGCATCATGGAAGCTTGAAGGTTATTTTAAAAAAGTCTACAGTGATAGCTGCCACTCCCAGGGGATCTAGATGGATTCATTCATAAGAGGCAAAAATCAAGATGCAAAGGAATCAGAAGTGTTACAAGATACAAGATAAGTAAGCCCAGATAGCCAATTATGGGGATCCAATGGGTAACTGTGCTACAACATTTGTGATGTCTACTCCTCTCACTTTGTGTGGTTGTGGTGCTGTGTGAGGATTCTGTATTTCCTCCTTGTGTGTGAAAACTGTATTAGGACTGTGAGCAAGCAATGCTCCTGGTGCATCACTGGATCGGAAATAACCGCATTTAAAAAGCCTCCAACAAACTACACATTAGCAGTCTTTCTTTGTGTATCACAGAGGTGCTGAATCTGTGAATGTGTCAAGGCTTCATATCTTTCAACTCAGCACAGGCAGCTGGAGACAGAGGGCTGATTCAGAGAGCACTGGCCACTACTGCATTTTGTTTAAAAAGGGTCTGATGGATGCCTGCTATGTCAAGAGAACAGAGTATTTTCTGTAAAGCAAGAAGGGAATGTCTTTGATTTGTTCCTTCTATTCTGCAGCTGCACAGAACAGACTGTGGGTCTAAGGGTAGTGAGATGGATCTTTTTATATATTTTTGAAACATAAACTACAGCCCTAGTCTTCCAGACCAACCCTATCGTTTGGCAGACTTAGATGGTCATCCCAGGAAGGGTCTGGGGTGTCACAAAATAGTAGAACATTATTATCATGGCAACTCTTCCAGGCAAGTAGGATTCTTGAGGATTTTCTGCCTAAAGTTCCCAAAATAACCCAGCTGGCCATAGATAGACTCTAGAGGCCCTTGTTAGCCTCAATTAGAGTAGACATGCCATGTAAAGGGTAATTGTTAAACAGTGTAAATATCTATCTGCAAAATGACTCTACTCTAGTTGGGGTTATTAAGTAATATGGGGAGGTGGACGTTTGTTGCTCTGTTTAGCCCTGCAGTTCTTTCTCCTTCATTAGACACTAGATTACCTACATTTTTAAAAAAAACTGGTTAAAGACAAAAAGGAAGTTTGCTCTTCATGAACATCTAAATGTAGTCCTCCTCTCTTTACCCTAATTAGCAGGACATATGATGAACCATGGAAACTGTTTGGAATGTCTCTTTGTCAGCATACATGTTGAGATGTTCCCATGCCATACATCATTATGGCATCATCCATGCCATTGTCATGGGCATTTGTTTTCTCTATTCATGGAAGAAAACTATTGCACTTGCAAGGAACAATGTTTGATACAGAGATAGATGTTGGGTTTTTTAAAAGTTCCTAATTTACTGCTGAGTAGACTCCTATACCCCATTTCAGAAGTGCTTAACCTATGGTACTTGAATAATTTGGGGTTGGGTGGGTGGGTGGGTGGTGTTCCCACTACAGCCAATTCTGCTGTTTTTATCCAGGTTATTATTTCTCCCTTGTTCTAGCAATAAAGACAGTGCAAGCGCGGCACCAAAATGGCCGCCGTGCTCTTTGCGCCCCCCCCACCCGGACACAGACATCCGGGATAGTTAGGGGGCGTGGCCACCCCTCCATAAAAGGGGTGGCCACGAGACAGCCTGGCTGCCATTTTGTGAAGCGACGGAGCGGAGAAGTTCGCTCCGTCGCTTCCTCCCTTGCTCGCCTCTTTCAAGAGGCTTGCTTTCCTTATTGCATCGGAGGTTTTTTCCCTTCCTCCGACCACTGTACTGCAGTGGCTCAGGTGGCTAAGAGGCTGACTGGGAGGCGGAAGGTCAGCAGTTCTATTCCTGAGTACTGCAGGGCGGAATTTTCTTGATCCCTAGGCTCAGGCGGCCCCTTGGTCGCTCCTGGGGGGGGGGGCTCAGCCCACCCCTCTAATTTTTCAGGAGTACCACAGGGCCGGAGGGCTCGGACGGCACCCCCGCAGGTGGGTGGCAGGGTTGTGGGACACACTGCCACCAATGAGCCCAGGCTGAGGGCTCAGGTGGGGGGCGGCATAGGCCTGCTCCACTGGGGTTTTTGCCCCGCTGCTTCTTTGCCCGGCGGGGCATAGTGGCCCACTTGGGCATGGTGCGGGTTTCCACCCCACTGTCATTCCGGCCCCTCATGGGCCGGATTAATAGGCATGGCCCTATTCTGGCCAGGGATTACCACATTGGTTTATCCCTTATCAATGACCCGGTGGGCCATCCGGCCCATCTGGCCCACCTTGTCCTGGTGGGTCAGATGCTGCGGATGCTCCCCTGCCCGCAATTCGGCACTGGAAGCATCAATGGACATTGCTCCACCACCTTCGGATGGTGGCCATGCCAACTCAGCGGTTCCGGCCCACATGCCGGCCACGGCTGTGCACCGGGCCGCCAACAGGGTTGAGCTGCTGGAGGCGATGCGGCCAGTGCAGGCCGGTGCCTCGCAGCTCCCCATCCAGCCTGGACACACGGAAACATGGAGCTCAATGGCCATCGTGAACTCTGACGCTCACCACGGGCTGGAACCCCCGGTGAGGGCGGCTCGTGGGGGTGCACCGAGTGAGTATCCTGGTCAAATCAGCACACCTGTGACACTAGCTTTAGTGCGGGGGGGGGGGGGGGGTACAGTGGCCATGGCTGCAACAGGCCAATTACACCCTGGTTCTTACAGGGGTGACCGCCCCTATGCTTTCCCTTAATTTCTCGGGGATCCGATGGGCCCTATTATGTGTATCCCAACTCCGATCCGTGCCAACGGTGGTTCTGCCGATGGCTGGTTACTCCATGCCCTTGGGTGACCATTTGTCCTGGGCTATTGGCAAGACGATGCGGTGTGGGGAATATATTCCCATTTTCCCCTCCTGCAGCGTGAACACACTGATTAGGACAGGGAGGGGCAGGATGACAAGGACAGGGAGTTGCCCCGTCGCTGAACGCTGCCTCGCAATGGGGCCAGTTGGTTACCGGCCTATCGGGTATCCATGGCAGGATATATAAGGGCCCGTCCTGATTTTGCCATCCCAATGGTCCAGTGCTTGGACAATATTTCCCGGGCCGTGGTTGCTTTCCTTGGCCCGTCATGGTTAGTCTATGGCCAAGACCTTAGGATGAGGACTGCCCTTCACCCTGAGATGAAAGCGATGAGCCCTGCTAGCACTTGTGGCTATTATATATGACTCCTACGTGTCCAGCGCCTATGCTCCATATGGGGAGTCTACTTTCGGGCAACTACCTCTGTGCCTTGATCTGGAGCTCGCAGATTAAGTTAGCTGCTACCATTTTCAACAGGGGACATGTTCTGCAGGGCACTGGAACTGGGAGATGTGTTGCTTGATCAGGAGTGGGCTCTGGGGAGGTTTCGCTCCTCAAGGGCCGGTCAGCCAGAAAAGGGTACTAGCCTGGCACTGCCATATGTCTGGTTGCTTCCCCACATATGCTTGTGGTGGCGCGTGGTTCACGCCCTGGCCTGCTGTCTGCTACCAGACGGGTCTACCTCTTACTGAATTAAAATTGGTACCCATTCCTTCCGGTTGGGCGCTGCATCAACTGCGGCTGCATTTGGGTACCCGGAGCCTGGTATATATTGCACGGGCAGGTGGGGATTTGTGCATTTTTCTATGTCTGTTCGTCCCCTCACTGCAGGAGTGCCTTGTTCTGCCCTCTATTCTCCCTCCTTATTTTACAGACCCTGTGTGTTCCCGCACACTGGTAGTAGTGTGGCTTGTGGGCCACAATTATGTGCACTGGGGTGGCACAGTATGCTGATTCGTCAGAATGGGGACCGCATCTCGGGCTATGCGTAACCGCGTGTATGCAGTGGTATGGTGTGCACGGCGTATAGGTGGCGGGAACTGTTGACATTCATGATGTCCATTGGGGATGCTTGGCCGCCACATCTTTTAATTCTGTACCTCGGAGGCGGTGATCTTCCACGGATTGCTAGCCCGGACTTAAAGACTTCCGAGTGCAGAGACCTGGCGTTTCTTTGCCATTTGTGGCCGTTTACACGTTGCTATGGTCATACATCGTGCCGGAGCACTATTATAAGGGAGGCTTTGACTCCGCGGTTGGACTGTGCCCGGCGGTCAGTGAAAAGGGCTGTTGCCTAGTTCCTTATCCAGAATGGCTTGGGGACAGCCATTTGTCATCTGGGGATAGGGTTACAGGAATTTGGCATGTATTCTGGAGATGGGGTTCACCTGTCAACAAGTGGATGCACCTCTCGTTTGAATAACGTGCAGGAGGGCCAGGTGACCGAATTGTCTGTCAAGGGGGGCAGCTCCTGCTGCGATTTTGGCAACGTTGCCAAGTGCAAGGTGCCTCTCTGAGAGTTGCAGGTGATGCATGGTCGCATCGACTTCGCCTGCAGAGTGGTAACACCAGGCAGTGCCTTCACCTGGTGTCTGGGTCACACTATGGCGGGTCTTCATACACGATGCCGTGGGGTACGGCTGACTAGGGGTTTACGTACGGACCTGTTGGTTTAGCTCACATTCCAGCAGGACTGTCATGCTATCTCTTTTTGGAGGTCTGAGCTTATGGTCAGCCCCAGTTCCAAATACGGTCGGATGCCTCCGGCTCCCCGGGGTGTGGGTTTTAACTTAAGGACAGTGTGCCTATGGTCTTTGGCCCCAGGGATGGCAGGGCACGGATCCTCACCCAATCCTACGTTTCTGGAGTATCTTCAATTTCGGATCCCCTTTATGCTCTGGGGGGACGGGTGGGCTGATTCTGTGCTTCACTTTTGGTGTGACAACGCTGCGGTGGTGCGCATTGTTAATGCCCAAATGTCTAAACCCCCCAGAGTCATGGCCTCAGCTCGCCTATTGTTCTTGGGCCGTGCGCTTGAATGTGCTCCTTAGGGCTAGACATGTGCAAGGCATTAATAACGATATTGCCGATGCTTTATCCCGCCTGCAGATCTCCCGGTTCCGTGACTTGGCTCCAGACCCAAGGGAACTCACCTCTCCACTCCTGGCTGAGATATGGACATTTGGCGAGGAGACGTGAACCAGACGAGTTGCTTGTCTTGGCACCTTGCACGCGTACGGCGTGTCAGCGTCCACTCCTTCGCTTTAGAGCCTTTTGTGGGCAAAGGCAGTTGCCTGAAATGTGCCCGATACCGGTCGCCTAGGATTTACAATATATGGTGCGCCTCATGATCTGGGGTTGGCCCCACGCACCATAGCCACCAGGCTTTACGCCTTGACATTTATGGCCAAGGCACGGGGCTTTACTGACTGTGCGAGGGTTTTCCACATACACCATCTATTGGAAGGGTGGACACATGTACGTGGCCACCGCCCGGACACACGTCACCCTGTTTTCACAGGTATTCTGACCTTGACCCACCTTGCACGAGGTTCGCATAGACTATGTTACAGTAGGTGGGAGGAGTCTCTTTGTATGCAGCTACCACCATAGCTTTCTCTGGAGCTCTGCGAATCAGCAAGCTGATCCCATGATCGAAGGGGGACATTTTTTTGTAGGGCACTGGAACTCGAAGATGTCTCTATCAACCAGGAGTGGGCTCAGTTGAGGATTCGTTCCTCAAAGGTCGATCATCATGGAGTAGGCAGTGGTGTAGACTGCTATGATGTACATTTGCTGACATCTGTCCGGTTGGTGCCCTACATGCAATTTTGGCAGTGCCTGCTGCATGCCCTGGCCTGTTTTTCTGCCACCAGGATGGGTCTCCCCTTACCAAATTTAAGTTCTGTAGGGTGAACGGTACCGCGTTTCACAGTGTGGGACCCGTTATGGCACCCATTCATTCAGGATAGGCGTCGCATTGACCACGGCTGCGTTTGGGTACTCGGAGGTGGATATATGTGGGCACGTGGGGGTGTGCGCGTATTTTACTTATATGTACGTCCCCTCACTGTATGAGTACCTAGTTATATCCTTAACCCCTTTTCCTCTTTTACAGACCCTGTGTGTCTCCGCACACCGGTGGCAGTGGGGCTGGTGGGCTGCAGCTATGTACACTGGGTGGCAGAATATGCTGCGGCGACAGAGTGTGGACCCCAGTTCGGGCTGTGTGCATCCGCACGTATACGGTGGTATGGTATGCGCGGCATAAGAGGGCGGGAACTGTTGCCATTCCTGATGTCCATCAGGGATGCTGGACCACCTGATGTTCTTATTCTGCACCTCGGCGGCGGTGATCTCACACGGATCACTGGCCTTTCCTTAAAATGTCGAGGTGCAGTGACCTGGCATTTTTACATCATTTATGGCCGTACACACGGTTGCTATGGTCTAACATCGAGACACCATTTTAGAGGAGACATGGATCTCCGTGGTTTGGACCGTCCCCGGCGGTCAGAGGACAGGGCTGTTGCCCGGTTCCTTGCTGAGAATGGCTTGGGGACAGCCAGTAGACATCTGAGGATAGGCTTGCAAAAATTTTGACTTATAGGCAGGATATGGGGTCCACCTGTCGGCCAGAGGTATGTACCTCTTTCTGGAGGATGTGCAAGCAGGCCTGGTGACTGAGCTGACGGTCTGGGGGGGGGGGGCGGTGAGTCATCATGGACGCCTCCCTGTGTGGTGGGTAGCACTGTGTAAGGTAAAGATTTATGACCCATAGGTATCCGGCAGGTTCGCAATTGACTGGCCAACACGTAGATAGGTACAGGGGAAACAGGTTTGGCCGGTCAAGGGCGAACTATGAAAGGGGTGATGTCAGGAGCTTCACAGCCTGCATCACCTTGATATTTGAACGGATACACGTCATAGGGTGGGGTCAGTAGATGGTATATTGACTCTGGTCAACAATTTGTTTGTGTCAACAAACAAATTGATACAAATTGATACATGTAGCCAATTTCCATTGGCATTTAGGGTGGAACCTTACCAGTGCTACTGCGGCCTGCTTGCCTTAAAGAATTACAATTGGATGATACACCAATTGAAAGTGATAATTCGGACTAGGGCATTATTCAATAAAAGTGGCCCAATGCCTTTAATCCAATACCGGTGTCTGAGTCTTTATTTGGGTGGGTGCGCCTGCAAAGTATTTCGTATGATCCAAGATCACTGCAGATGGTGATTGCAGCCATGAAATAAAAAGGCATCTAATTCTTGGGAGGCAAGCCATGAGAAATTTGGGGAACATAGTTATAAGTAGAGACATCCACCTTGCAAACAAAAGTCTGTATAGTCAAAGCAATGGTATTTCCGGTAGTAATGTATGGTTGTGAGAGCTGGACCATAAGAAACACTGAGCACAGAAGAATAGATGCCTTTGAGATGTGGTGTCGGAGGAGAATTTTGAGAGTACCCTGGACAGCAAAGAGAACAAATAGGTCGAACTTAAAAGAAACCAACCCCTACTGCTCCTTGGAAGATCAAATATTGAAGATGAAGTTAAAGTACTTTGGACATCAAATGAGAAGAGAGGATGCTAGGAAAGGTTGAGGGCAAAAGAAGAAGGGGGCGGCAGAAAATGAGATGGCTAGATGGCATTGTTGATGCAATGGGCACAAAGCTGGGCGGGTTGAGGAGGATGGTGGAGGATAGGGGTGCCTGGTGTGTGGTGGACCATGGGTCGGAATCGACTGTGCGACTGAACAACAAATTTCGTATGACTAACAAACAAAGGCTACTGATGCCTTCAGGTTTAACCAATGTGTGTTAGTGAGAGTTTTCATCTGTTGCAATCCACTCTTCAGACACATGGTGTTCAATAGTAAGCCCACTGGTTTACATAAATAGTATTCATGTTTATTTGGGTAGTGATCAAGTTCAATGGGATACATAAGGTGACAAGCACATTATTAACGCTAATGATGAAAGCTGAAAGTTTTGATTGTATGAATATCCTGACAAAATAATTTCCTAAAATCAAACAACTGCTTGCTAATGCATAACCACTATAATACTTTAGTTTTTGAAGTGCTGGAGCAGTGAGTTCTAATCTCAGGAGTCAGCTGATTGTGCTGAGGACAGAGGCTCTGCTGAGAAAAACAATTTTTGGCTGTACACAAGACAGTGGGAAGAAACAACCCATGTTCATTGCCAGTGTTAATAATGCATTTGTCACATTCTTTATCCCATTTCATTTGTTCCCTGCTCACACAATCATGCACAGTGAGTATCTAAATCTCTGGCCTCATTACTCCATGTGTCTGCTGAAGTGGAATTTAATTCACTTGCAATCTGGCTTATTTTTCAGTGTCCATTGCTGTTTTTCAGGTATTCACTCTAAATTGAGTATCCAGAGGATTTTGCACTGCAGTTCTCAACATGGTCTGCATAGACTATTGGTTCTGTTACCTAAAATGTATGTTAGGACCCTGCTATGTAAATACGGAGCAGAAGAGAAATTATGTAAGCTTTTTCCTTGTTCCAGAAGGGCCACATTTTTTTTGCATGATCAGGTATGGTGTTACTCTTGCAACTATTGAAAGAATGGGGATGTGATGAAGAAACTCCACATTGTAGAAACAAGTTTACAATTTCCCTTCCACTCCATGTTTAAGTTGAATATTTATGGATTTCAACCCATTTCTTTCAATGGCTATCTCTCTGAAAACAATAATTTTTGAAGCTTTGTGTTTGTGGCCAGTGTTGTGTAGATGAGGCACTTCCCTGGCTCAACAAGAATCACATCACATGGAATCATTGTGGGTACCCGTAAGACTGTATTTTCTTTCTGTAAGTATTTCAAAATTTTACTTTTGAAGTAATCTGGTAGAAACTCAATAATAAAGTCTGTACTGCCTTACACAAATCTCATACACCTCACTGGCAGTTGCATGACTTCAATCAAGTGATAAAGATTGGGTAGGGAGGTGAATGGGAAATAAAATATGCTTTTGGTTCAGTTTCTGCTATCATGGCTAGGGAGGCAATGAAGAGTAGGAAGAAAATGTAAGCTGGAGCTGACACCATGTTTTACTGTGCAGTTCTGTGCACATCTTTCTAAAGTGTGTTCAGGGGCACCGCTTTTACTTAGAGCTATGACTATTTTGGCAAGCTGAATAGGAATGGCTTGAATCAGAGCCTATTTTACACTTCTGTTCAGATTAGACAAGGGGTTCTCAAACCTTTCAAGCTGAGGGTTGGTCACGTTCCCTCAGATTCGGGGGCTGGATGGCCTCTGTGCCTGCCACACATGGTACTTTCTGGTGTGGCAGAGGTGGTGGGGGCCACATGAAATGGTTTTGTGGGCTGCATCTGGCCCCTTGGGTGTAGGTTGAGAACTCCTGGATTAAACAAACACAGTGACAGTAGATATTTTTCAGTCGCAATTGGTTGCTCAATCTGTTGCATTTTGATCTGTGCAACAGTCATCCTTCCTTTGATCCTGCCCTCTACAAATTCTCAGCTCTCCTTTTATGGTTAATTGTAAAGTAGATGGACTGTTTAAAGCAGGAGTTCTCAACATTTTAAAGTCAGGGTCCGGGTCACGCTCACTTAGACAGCTTAATTTAATTTAATTTAATTTAATTGTCAAATTTATATACCGCCCACTTGGCCAAAACCGACTCAGGGCGGTTCACAATGACAATTTAAAAAACATGTTAAAACAGTTAAAACTACCCACCCCCTGAAACAGGGGACTGGATGGCAATTTTGCCCTTGCTCCACCACATGGCACTTCCTGGTGTGGTGGAGGCAGTGAGGGATCAGCTTGGCCGCAGGTTGAGAATCCCTGGTTTAAAGTGTTACATGGCATTAAGGAAAAGGGACAATTTCCCAAGTACTCCTTAATGTATCTACACATGTATGTACAAAACAACCCTTAGATTGATTGTCCGTCTGTCTGTACATACATATATGCATACATATCATAGAAAGATGGTAATCTGCTGTAGTTCATTGGAGTTGTTTTATTTTGTATCTATTTTATCTTGTTTTCTGTCTGTACAGAGGTGATCTAGCACTAAACTTGTTAGTTTACTTTTAAAAATACTGTACTTTGGAACAACTAGTAAGAAAGAACTAGTTTTTGCATATACAAAACTGAACTCATGCTGTCTCATGCCCTAGGATGCCATTGTAATGAACTTGGAAAACGTTGCATTATTTTAGGTCAGTTATTGCCACTTCTCATTTCAAGAGATGGAACTTCTCCACACAGTTAGCATGAATGCTTTGCAAGAAAACATTTTGTCACCAGGATTAGCACCTCTAGTGGTCTATAAGTCAGCAAAAGGAGGGATTTCCCAGAATTCATCACATCTGTTTAAACTCAGAACTTCAAGTTCATATCCTTTTGAACTTGTAAGGTCATTCACCCACATGAGAGGGTGTGTGTGAAAGTCAACCTTGAGGATCTTACCAGTTAGTTTCGACCTTGAAAGATTTCAAAGAGATAATGGAAAATCTTATCTCTCAGATCTAAACTCAAGGACACCTAGAAATTCCTTAGGTGGGAGAAAGAGGGATTTTTTAGCATAAAAAAACCCCATTTTTGTGAAGTTTGAAGGAGTCTTCATCAGATGCAGCAGAGCACTTTGAAGTTTTGAACCATTGCCAGAAAGATTGGTGATGGGACTTTGAAATGGGGCCGAAGCGAGGCCGTTTCTTTGGGAGATGGAATGAGACTGGGTCATGTGACTTAGTGCATTTCTCGCCAAAGTGACACTTAGCCGAAATGTCACTGATTTTCAGACCTAGAAATTTTAGGATAGTTTCAGGTCTACTTTTAGGTTTTATGCATTTTCTTATTTAAGTTAAGTGATGCGAACTTAGGTTTAGAAGAGTTAAGGACCTAGGAATGGGAACTTTTTCTTTGAAGTTTTTTAACAAGCTTAGTAATTTAGCAACTGCTATGCTTTTGCCTTTGGGTACTTCATTTGGATTTATGGACTTTGTTTTGCTTCTTATCGCAATAAAAGGAAAGAGGCCCGGCTGGGTCTCCTTTCCCTGAAAAAATAATCAGAAGTATTGTTTTTTGAACCTGCTTGATTATTTCAGTGTCAAGATTGTTTCACTACCATTGCAAAACTCCCATTGCATGTCCTTGGAGATCACTCAGGAGGAGGGGAAATCAAAGGAGGAGAAACTCAGACTGGAGATACCACTCTCAGGGCTGGAGAAGGAGGACAATTTGTGGGAGTATTTCATTTTCCGGCAGTCTGAGAGGAGGACTGTGAAGCAAGACCTAGAAAATCCCAACTAGGTGCACCTGGTTTTCTCACCCCCTCCGCCTGTCACATTCCATTTTAGCCCTGATACGGAAGGGTGAGGTGGTGATGGCCATTACTGGGACAGCTGGAGATAAAAGGTCTTACATCATCATTAAGTCCCATTGTGTTTGGTGAAATTCAATCCCAGGTAAATACATAAATGATGGTATCCTCAGATAGCAATTTTGTGGGATGTTAATAGAGAAGTAAGCTCCACCATTAGCCATGTCAGTATCTTTAACAGTTTGCTGACTTACTGACAGTGTTGCCATAAATCTGAACAGTACATAACAATAAGCTCTAGCAGATGAATGGAGATTTATGCCTGAGTTTTGTCCATGGTTTTGTACTATATTTAGAGAACTTTGTGAACTCATATCCACAGTTTCTTAGGAGTAAGGCCAGTTGTACAGAACATAATTTCTGACTGAAAATACATAGACTGTAAAATAGTAAAGAGGCTTGAGATCATGTTTAAAATGTCTGCTTGTGCCTTAAACATATTTTCTAACATTCCTTCCTAAAATTTAAATCCAGTTTTTCAAAAGTCTACTCTTTCCGTCATGCAGCTCCCACAATGTCTACTGTATGCCATGCTTAACAGTCTTCTGATAATTGCAGTTTATTTTAAAATAATCCCAAAGGCAGCAAACTCAGGAAGGAAGGCTTCCTGGCAAATCACTGGTTTTGGTCTGAAGAGACTTAATCTCCTTTTTCTCCAGGTATGGCTGGGCACAAGATCTTTTAAAGATCTTTTAAAGAACCTGACAGTCTGATGCTTGAATGCAAACCCATGGGCATCATTGATCTGTTTTGGTACAAGAGAGATGTCTATGTTCTTAATCAGTGCTTGGAAAAGTTGCTCTTGTGACCTGTAACTCCCTGAATATCTCAACCAGCATGGCTTGTAGTATTTTAAAAATGCTTTTAAAAGTTCTGTTCTTAATATTGTTTCTGGATTTACTGTTCTTTTATTACAAATGCAACCATTTGAAGACTCCCTCAGAGATAATTAGCCCATCCCCAACTAATCCCGCCAATGTAAAGTGAACTTAAATTTAGTATAAAATTATGTATCTCCCTGGAAAGGTCATTACCACCTGTAAATTAATTGAAATATTCATTAAACATTTAGCACATACTAGGCTATATCCAGCACAGATAGATAGAACTAGGTAACGAGGAAAACAAGATGGGATTTCAAGTAATAATAATTTCATGTCAGAAATTATTCTGGGTTGAAAGGATTTTTGCTGGAGAAACTCTGCTCAGGGAGTGTCACCAAGGTCTTTTCCAACCGAAGTGGCCCCTGTTGATCTACTTGCTACGTTGGCAGGATCTGGGACAGATATGAGCGCTCAAACTGTCATGCAGTACCTGGGTCTCGAACTGCAGACTTGCTGGCCTTCCAGCTAACAAGGCAAGTTTCTTATTTATTTTTACTTATTTCAGATAACACATTTTATTATCAATATGCATTTTCTAATCTTTTATTTATTTGAATTATTTTTATCTCACTTTTCAGCTGAAAAATAAATTTTAAAAAGTCAAAGTTCTATAATTACAGTTTCTGCCCTCAGTCTTATGATCTGAATGGCATTTTTTTAAAAGGAAAAGGTTGAGAGTAAAGAGGAAAAAATATAGCAGAGAGTAAATAAAACAAAGACAAAAACATTGTGGCACTTTAAAACTAACTACAGTACTGTATTTTAATGTTAGCTTTCATGGTTCAAGTCCATTTTGTCAGACATAAGAGTGAGACTTCATGACATTAATTTATTCATGGCCCTATGATCGGGCAGGGATACAGAGGTACACAATGGTTGGTTAGTATAATAGATAAAGTTACAAATCAGTGTGGCTTTTTACACCTGGTAATGATTGATATTCAGATTTATTTCTCTGAAGTTTGGTTCTGTTGAGGAGTTGTTCAGTCGCACAGTCGATTCCGACCCTTTGCGACCCTATGGTCACTTGTGGACCTTGTCATGCGGAATTTTGTATCTTTGATATTGTATTTCTTTATTACATTGTTGCCATTGTTGTTATATTGTATTTTTTGTAATTTGTATTTCTAATCATTGTATCTTTATATTTTTGTAAGCCGCTTCAAGTCGTCCATTGGATTGAGGGAAGTGGGATATAAATAAAATTATTATTATTATTATTATTATTATTATTATTATTATTATTATTATTATTATTATTATTATTATTATTATTATTATTATTATTATTATCATCATCATCATCATCATCATCATCATCATCATCATCATCATCATCCAGGTTCCTCTGTCCTTCACCATCCTCCTCAGCCCTCCCAGTTCTGTGCCCATTGTGTCTACAATACCATCTAGCCATCTCATCTTTGGCCTCCCCCTTCTTCTTTTGCCCTCCACCTTTCCCAGCATCAAGGCATTCTCCACTGAATCCTCCCTTCTCATTTGATGTCCAAAGTACAATTGCTCGATAATTTGAACATTCTTTGGCATTGCCCTTTTTTGGGATTGGAAAGTATACTGATCTTTTCCAATCCTGTGGCCACTGTTTTGTTTTCCAAATCTGCTGACATATTGAATGCAGTAATTTGACTCCATCATCTTTTAGAGCTTTGAAAAATTCAACTGTAAGTAAAAGGTAAAGGTCACCCTTGCTTGTAAGCCAGCTGTATCCGACTCTAGGGTTCAGTGCTCATCTCTGTTTATAGCTGAAGAGCCAGCGCTGTCTGTGTTTACAGACGTTTCCATGGACAGGCATGCCTAGACACCAAAGTGCAGGGAATGCTGTTTACCTTCCTACCAAAGTGGTACCTATTTATCTACTTGTAATTTCTTGCTTTCAAACTGCTAGGTTGGAAGGAGCTGGGACAGAGACTGAAGCTCACTCCATCATGCAACACTCTGGTCCTGACCTGCTGACCTGCCAACCTTCCAGTCATCAAGTTCAGCATCTTATAGTATAGTATAGTATAGTATAGTATAGTATAGTATAGTATAGTATAGTATAGTATAGTATAGTATAGTATAGTATAGTATATAGTACTTAGCCTTTAAGGAGCCATAATGTTTTTGTCTTTTTGTTTTGTTTTGCTTTATTTACTATCTGACATCCTTGGCTAGAGTTAATGTTAAGTGTTTCATAGCAGTTAGTTGTATAACATATTTCCAACATTAAGGACATCTAAGTATGGTTCTGGCACTGAAGTGTATGTAGTCTCTAAAAGTGAAGGAATTGCAGCCTCTTCTCTCCATCCTCACCCATCTTCACAGGTTGCTGAGATTCTGTGGAATGTAACAATATGCAATTATCACACACATCACCACAGATGCAGTCATCTTAGCAGTACTGTAATGGACTATGGCAGCCATTTGACAGAAAGCAATAGAGGAAAAGGAAGAGCAGTCATTTGAAGTGATATGATTAGAGTGTTTGTATTAGACATAGACAATTATATTGAATAGGATTGTTTAGGACATTCATTGTAATGCTCTTTTGCTTCTAATAAGCACCCTGGCACTTAATGGCCAGAAAGAACCATGATTCAGGCTTTCATCTGAAGTACATTTGTGTCCTGCAAATCAAGCTTGGAGAGTGGAGACAGAAATAACCTTTAGCTGGTTTTGTTTCTCAGTCTATAAAGCACAGTTGGAGAGCTGGAAGTAGAGGCCAACCAACCGGGTTAGTAATCCTCAGACTTCTATTATGTGTGGCACACAAGTAATTGAAGAGCTGTGGGTGACATTTTGATGTTATTGTTTTATGGAAAAGAACAAAGGCAACTTGGTGCTTTCACTGATGTGCCTGCAGACTGTTATCAATGCTTCACCTCAGACTCACACAGCACCACTGGGCAGCCTTACTCTGCCTGTTGCTAAGGACATGAAAATCTATCACTCTTGTTCTGATTGCATTTCTTAGAATCCCAATGGGCATTGGGCATTTATTTTCATTTTGTTCTGGATGACATATTCTTTAAAAATCCTGAAGAAAAAAAAAATCATGCCTGTAGATGTGCATTTCCCCCAAAATGTATGCCTTTTTAATGTCCCCTTCTTCTGTAAATATTAGAAATGTGTGCAGTACTGATAAAGATGTATAAACATATGCATGGCATGGAGACAGTGGACCAGGAGATGTTTTTCAAAGGTGTTTCAGGTGAAAGTCTGAGTGAGGCCTCTCACCTTCAATGACTACACTGTTGGGTACTGGGCAAAATTGAAAGGCAATCAATTCTAAGCCATTTCTGCTGAAGTGGAATTATTTGCTTGCATGAGTGTACAGTGGAATTCATTGCCACAGGAAATAAAGACAGCAACTAACCCAAAGAGCATTAAAAAAGGGGGGTGTAGACAAATTCATGTAAATCAAAGCTAGTCATGTTGGCTGTATATTGCCTCTGCCAGCTAGCAGTTGTATGTCATCTGTACACTAGGTAGTAAAAAAGGGTTATGAGCAGAAGTGGGCTGATGCAGGCAAATTCTGCTTCTGGGCTTCCCAGACATGACTTGTTGCCCAGCATGTCAACAGAACAAAACTTTGACCAATGCAATGCTGTGTATTGGATCGAAGGTATAGGCAGCCATGGCTAACCTGGTAGACTAGCCACTTTCTGTGGTTACATTCCTTCTTTCACATAAAACATTGTATTCTATATCTAACAATAAATAATTAACATAAGGCAAAA
This sequence comes from Bradypodion ventrale, assembly GCA_035047345.1. NCBI lineage: Eukaryota > Metazoa > Chordata > Lepidosauria > Squamata > Chamaeleonidae > Bradypodion > Bradypodion ventrale. The sequence goes on from JAWDJE010000002.1 coordinate 310,337,797, forward strand.
CAGGGGGGCAATTGCTAATTCAGCAAGCTCCTTCCACTGAAGTGGGACAATCACTTCGCCAATGTTAAAGAGCTCAACAGATGCTTCATACACTTTTGTAGTTTTATTTCCTTTATTATCTTTCATTCTAAAATTTCTACTTTGTGCAGATTAATTACTGAGAAAATTTTGGTCTTGAGTTTAGCAGTTAGAACTAGGTCTCTTTATGAAATGACTGGCTTAGAGGGTGAAAAGAATACATGAAAGTCCACCAGAAGGCCTCCAATGTTTTTTATATTTTGTTTTTGCTTGCGTTAGCTGTTGACAGAGGTTAGACTCCCCTTGTGTCAGCCTTAAGGGCAAGGGGTATGGAGGGTGGAACCCTTCTCCTGATTCTGTTTCCCCAAAAATGACAGAACTGAAGAAAAGATGAAACAAGAGGCCAGAGAGTATCATGAGAGGAAGAAAACCCAAGAGAGTGAAGTGACAGTGAAATACAACGCAGCAAAACCACAGCTGGCATTTTTAAAAAAAAATAAAACTAGGAATAAAAGTTATAGACTTTCTCTTTATATTTTAAAAAGTCTGTTGTTTCTATTTTAAGCAACCTAACAGGTAAATGAGCATTCTGTAACCCTTCAGAAATCTCATGTACAGAGATTGGTCAACAACACTAGGTAGTAGATTTATGAGAACTGTGACAGACTGCCACTTCAGCTACAACAGATGAATACATGCAAAAAACAAAAACAAAAAAAAGGGGGGGGAGAGACAATCATGGGTTTAAATAAAAGCTCGGAGTTGCCCCCCAATATAAAGTTATCTAAAAAGGTAGATATCTACTATCTACTTTTGTTCAAGAAAATGTGTTGGTTACAATCCAGTTATGCCACATAAGCAAGAATGAATCAACAGCATCTAATGTAACACAAATATTGAAATCAGAAGTCAAAAACATGTATATCTGTTTATTATTATTATTTATTTAAAACATTTATGCATGAGATCTTGGGATGGATAAAAAAACCACAATTTAAAACACTTTGAAGTAGCTTAAAACATGTAAAACAATTTTAAAGTGACACTCCACAATCTAATGGTTGAATCTTGGGTGGGTTGAACTTGCACAATTGGAATTAAATCATCCTCAGTGATGAACTGTTGCAGATTAAAGTTTCCCTTTTTCAATTTTTGGGCACATGCAGCTTGGTTGTATTGCATGTGAATCATGTGAACCCAGAAATTGAACACAAATTCGTTACCCAATGAACTCATTCCTTTGAGCAGAAGGAGCAATGCAATAGGATAATGGCCCAGTTTTTAATAATTCAACTGATTAATTAGGGCCTCCTCAAAGATAGTAGTATTTTGTAACCACAATTGGACATACCCTGGCAATGGCAACCATGTGTTGCCAGCTAATCTTTCTCACACTAGGTCAGGTGAAAGAAACTGCAGAATGAACTGACCAAAAAGTGCCTTTATTTTGGCAGTTTCATATCTGACCTAGACATGGAGAAGAAGAAGAAGAAGACGAAATTAGCTACAGAATTCTGTGATCTATTACAATTTTGTTTGAAGTCTTCTTTGATGCTTTACAACTATTTCACATGAAGGCTGATCCAAGTAGATAATTTGTTCTACTGAGTACCATGCTGATTTTAATGGAAATGTCACCACCATCCTTATGTTGTTCCCCTTATCTTAAGCCTTTAAAAATAGTTCCCACACTTTTTTGTTCCTCCTAACCTCATTGCTTTGCTTTTAGTACTTGTAGGAATCGGGGCAGCAGGAATCAGGGCCGCTAGGACGGCCGTTGGGTCCCGGAGGAGACTGATCAAGTAACGACACGAGGCAATATGGAGCGAGATCAGATCAGTGGTTTATTGAGGAAAAAGCATCATCATATATAGATCAGAAGGCAATGCAGGGAAGAACCGTCATCTGACAGAAAATCACATCACCCATTTACTCGGGTTAATGGGGAATCTCTCTTGGGGAAGTTAATTAACTCAGGCAAACACTGACAGGGGAAAACCATTGTCTGGGGCTTACACCAGGGTAAATATGGCCTCTATTTGCACCAGAGATTACGCTTAGCTGCGAGGTGAGTGATTGCCTAATACGTAACAGAGGTTAGCGTTCTGCTCTCTCAGCGGGATCACCGGTCAGGTCAGATGTGGGTGAATCAACCCTTATTATTAATCCACCCCCCCCCAATTTCCATACTGGCAAGGGCCAGTGACCAGGGGTCTTCCTCGTCCGGTGTAACCTCTGCCAAGGTTTTGTGCCAATTGGGCATGCGGAATCCGCATCTCCCCTTTTTCTATTGTTTAGGAAACTGACAAGCGACCCTGCGCAAGAGGGGCATCAGCTGATGTGCGGGAATGACGCTTCGGGGTTCCCCCCACGGGGGACACCTTGATAATAGTGAGGGAATACATTGCATGAAACAGCATCCTGCTATGCCTAGTATAATCACCCCCACAATCACTTTGAGCATCGTCTGGAGCCACCACCACGGAAGCCATGATCACAACGAACTCCACCAATCCCATATCGAACCCTGTTTAATGTTCTTGACTAGGGTGTGGAGGTCCGTGAGCTGGCTCTGGACCTTGCGTGAGTTGTCAGTGAGATTAAAGCAACACATGCCGTGAACAGATTCACATCCCAAATGATGTAACAACAGAAGATAGTCTATAGCTGCTCGATTGCCGAGAATGGCATGGCGAAGCCCTGCCTGCTCCTGGTTGAGCAGCGCTATTGCTGAGGAGGTATGGTTAATGGCTTTTGCTAATCTGCAAGCCAGTTGACCAATTCTCCGAGCGTTGCCGACGGCTAAGCCTGGCACGCCAAGTATGCTGACTGCCAACGAGACGTATTCAGCTGGACTCAGAACCCTAATGTTGCTATCACATGAGCTGTCTAACTGGGTGGCACGAGTGTGTCGTATGGGTGAGGAAACATTGGAAACATTTGTGCTTGGGGTGATCATATCCTTAGTAGGGAGTAACAGTGTCAAACGACTGATACAACATATAGCATCTGATACATTTGCAGGAATGTAGTTCCAAGTGTACTGATTACATGTAAAGAACCACCCTGAAGGTAGGGTAACATGAGCATACATTGAACCAAGTGTCTGTGGTTTGTCACAAGTCCAGTTGCCGCTGCCAACTTTGAGGCAGCGACGCCGAGTTCGGCCGACTGCAGAGCAGCCGGTCATTCGAGCACAAGTAGAGTTCGGACTGACCACCACTCGAGGAGTGTGAAGAGTGGCTGCATCAGCTGGCAAAGTCATTGTCAGCCGCATTTCCCAGCGGGCATATTCTGAGGAACCTGCTGGGATGTACGGGCTGAAAATCCGTTTCACTAGCCAGTCGCCATCCCTGGGGTGCGTGCCTGGAGTGTGGCACACTGGGATGAGACAGGTGCTCAAGATTGAGGCAGAACCAATGTCCTGCTTCAGGCAAAAATCGGACTGGTTGACGAGACCCGCCAACCTTTCCCATATGTTGTAATGCATCCTGGCGGAAAGGTCTCCGCCTGGCATCAAATCGTTGGCCTTCAGTGAGGCAGCCTGAACGCCTCCCCCGGCAAATAGGGAGAGGGTCAGGATGATGGTGACTGCCACGGAGTTGGCAGTAATCAGGACGAAGACTGCGAACACGATGTTCTCCGGTGTGGGTTCCCCACCTTCGCGTTGGACGAGGTCCTTGGTTTCACTGCAAAGGGTCTTGACCATCCCCCAGGTGATCCTCGGCACTGCCAGCTGCTGTCGCCGCTTCCTCCGCCGAGTCTCCTCGGCCAGGGTGAGGTCCTCCATCTCCGGGATTGGACTCGGGTCGGCCTGGGTCCCTGCCATGTGGCTCCAAGTGAGGCTTGACACACTGAGCTGGAATCCAGATGACACCTGTAGGAGACATAATTGCAGCATACCCTCTTCCCCAGGTTACGAGTGGCGCCGGGCCCCTCCAGGAAGGGTCCGGTGGCACCCGGTATCGGACCATCGGTTGCGGGAGAGCTTCCGAACGGCGGAAGTGTTTCTCCTGTGGCGTGCAATCCGAAAAAACATTAAGGTGATTGTATGTAAATAATACCTTGTTCAGACAATGCTGTGCCTGACCCTGTGACTTGGGGAGGGCTGGTGGCTCCCCCCTTTCTGTTTGTTTGTCAATATAGGACTTGAGTGTCCGATTGACTCGTTCCACAATCGCTTGGCCCTGCGGATTGTAAGGAACACCAAAAGTATGCTTAATGTCCCAGGTGGCCATGAAGGTCGCCAGCTGCCTGGAGCTGTAGGATGGGGCGTTATCGGTTTTCACGTGCCGCGGCTTGCCCATGGCCGCGAAGCAGGAAAGGAGGTGCTGCTCCACGTGGGAAGCAGTCTCCCCTTTCTGCGCCGTTGCCCAAACGAATGGTGAAAAAGTGTCAATGCAAACGTGCATGTACTGCCATCTGCCAAACTGCGGGACATGCGTGACATCCATCTGCCACACCTGGTTAGCCTCTGTCCCTCGTGGGTTGACCCCCCACGAGGGCCCCCCCGGTGCCCCTGCACAATGCTGGCAAGAGCGAACTATGCCTTGGGCTTGAGAAAGTGGCAGATTGAACTGTCTGGCGAGCGCTTTGGCATTTTGGTGAAAGAATGCATGACTCTGAATTGGAGTAGTGAAAACACCTAACACTGAACGTTGCTGAATTTCCTTTGCAGCCGCGTCCGCTCTGCTATTGCCCGTGGAAATCGGACCCGGTAGGTCTTGGTGACTTCGGATGTGGGCAATATAGAGCGCTTCCATGCGGTTTCGCAAATGAAATTGAGCTGTGAGGAACAGACTCAGCAAATTCTTGTCTATCGCGGGAGTGATGTATGCTCCCGGTAGACTGTGAAGCAAATTCCTAACATACTGACTGTCAGTAATGATGTTTAGGCGTTCTTTGGCGAAGGTGCGCAAAGCAAGGTTCACCGCTGCCAACTCTGCCCGCTGCGCGGACTTCTGTGGAAGAGTTAACAGCGTGCGCCAAGCCTGGCCCTCCTGCCAAGTCAAGACACCATATGTGCGACCCCCATCAGTGAAAACTGTTCTGGCCCCCTGAAGTGGAACCAGCGAGAGCAATCCGAACAAGCTGACTGTCTGCGTTTGAAGCGAGACAAGTCTGGGGTCTTTCGGCAAGTGGTATGCCAAGCATCCGGTGAATCCCTCCAAGGCAATTGGAAGCGAGTCACTGAGCTGCATCAACTGCTGAACTTGTTCCTTGGTGAACGGGACCACGATCTTTGCTAAGTCGTGCCCTGAGATGTCCCTAGCTCTTAGCCTTCTGCGGTAAACCACCGCGGAGACCAATTCTTGGGGAGGAACGATGTTTCAGGAAGAGGTGTTCGGCAAGTACACCCATTCCACGATACTCGCCCCTTTCTCGGAATCCACTCCTAGAGCTCCGGTGAACATGGATGCCCGAACTATGTACAAGTTCAGGATCGGGGCATATGGCCCCTGAGCAATCCTGTCCACCCACCTCTGGCTGAGAATTTGGTTGACTTTCTCGAGGGCCAAGCGTGCCTCTCGAGGAATTTGTATCCGGTCTGCCGGCTGCTTACCTAATGTGAGCAGCGAGAAGAGCGGCTTCAAAAGATCCGTATCCAATCGGAAATACGGTCTGGCCCAATTAATGTTTCCTAAAACCTGCTGCAATTCTACCAGGGTGACTGAGTCCTTCAAGTTGATTTGGGGCAAAACTGGTGCTGCGAAAGAGTGGAGAAGCCGATGACCCAAGTATGAGAAGGGCTCGGTTCTCTGCACTTTCTCCGGGGCAATGAGTAAACCTTTCTCCCCCAGGCTGGCCTGGAGGTCTGTAAACATTTCGCTGCCGAGTTGCGGCACTGCGACCAAGATATCATCCATGAAATGGCAAACTAAGGCTGTGGGATGAAGGTTTCGAAACTTTGCCAGTGCGTTGTGAACATAAATTTGGCACAGGGTGGGCGAATTGAGCATGCCCTGTGGCAAAAATTTTCACGCGTAACGCTGCGTGGGCTCACTGTGGTTCACAACCGGCACCGTAAAGGTGAACCTTTCCCTGTCCCTGGGGTCTAAGGGAATGGTGTAAAAGCAATCCTTGAGATCTACAACTAGGATCTCCCACCCCTCGGGAATCATATTTGGATTTGGGATGCCGCATTGAAGCGGACCCATTGGCTGTATGCATTTATTGATCTCTCTGAGATCGTGGAGGAGTCGCCACTTCCCCGACTTCTTCTTGATGACAAAAATAGGCAAATTCCAAGGACTAGTGGACTGCTCTATATGTCCTGCATCTAGCTGTTCTTTAACCAGCTGCTTTAGGGCGACTAATTTTCCCCCCACTACTGGCCATTGTTCCACCCAGACCGGCGTGTTGGTGAGCCATTTAAGTGGCAACGCCATTACCCAAAGGTAAGGGTGGCTCCGTACTGCTGTAAAATGTCTCGCCCCCAAAGGTTGATGTGCACGTCCAGAATGTGCGGCCGAATGACCGCTGTGCCGTCAGCCTTTGGAATCGTGACTTCCACCCACTCCCGGCTCCTAAACGCTTCCTGGATGCCGCCTACCCCCACACATCGGAGACCGGCTCAATGGCCCACTCCCGTGGCCACTGGCTTCTGCTGACCACGCTCACATCAGCTCCTGTATCTATCAACCCTGAGAACGATCTTTTATTCAAAAATACCTCAATAACTGGGCGCTGTTTCCACTCAATGTTGGTCTCCACTGTCGCTAAGACCTGGTAGCCTTGCACTGCCTCACTGGCGCTCGAGCGGTCTTCTGACCCAGACTCTGAGCTGTCCCTGAGCCTTCCCTGGCTGCCTGCTGGTGAGTGACAAGGAACTATAATCAGTTGCGCTAATGTGTCTCCTTTGTGAATGGTTTGGGGTAAGTGCGTCCAAAGCTGAACTTGGAGAACGCCTGAAAAATTGGAGTCAATGACTCCTGGAATTACAAGAATTCCGCGTGCTCCTGCTACACTGCGAGGCAAAACTAAACCTATGAAGCCCTTGGGCAGGGGTCCCATGTACTGGGAATCCACCAGATAGACTGTGCCTGGCAGGTCGCATGTAACGTCTGCCTGGCAAGTCAATTCTAGCCCTGTACTACCCTTGGGGCTGGCCTGTGCCTTCGCAATGCTCGGAATGCAATTGGAATCTAATCCAGCTCTGACTCGCCCAGAGCAAGGGAAGCCTCTGTTTGGACCGGGGCCAGAGACGTGCCCGCGTTCCGGTTTCCCGAATGCGGACAATATCTGGACCAATGGTAGCCTTTCTTACACTTCGGACATGGGGTGGTTGGAGCCTCGGAACGGCCGGAATTTTGTCCGCCTCCCTTGGATCGGCACTCCCTAGCGAAGTGACCGACCTTGCCACAATTGTGACATGCCCCTTGGTTTCTGCTCTTGGGTTTCCTACCCCCTTGCACCGCTGCTGCTAGCAAACCCATTTTATAGGATTCTGTGCCAACGTCGGCGCAAGCTCTAATCATGTCCGTGAGAGTCAAGCCGGGACGATTACCCAGTGACTGCAAGATTTTACGGCAGTCCAAATTGGCATTATCTTTGGCCAGTTTCATCATGAGCTCTTGTTGGGTTTGCTCATTATCGATCTGCCTACTGATCGCTTCCTCTAAGCGATTGATAAAGTCCATGTAAGGCTCCTGGGCTCCCTGTTTGACTGCGGTGTAATTTTTGGCCGCTTTGCCAGTTGCTGGAACCTTGAGAAAAGCCTTGAAGGCAGCCTCGGCTGACATCTGAAGAGTGGCTAGTGGCAAGTTGGTCTGCGCATCGATGGACTCGAAGGCACCTGAACCATATAACTGGTCAGGAAGTACTGCTCCTCCCATCCTGGCAGCCCTTGTCTGAGCCTCGAGGCAATACTCGCTGTCCCATAGCAAATACTAGCTGGGGTTGAGCATCATCCGCGTGACGGCTTTCCAGTCGTGCGGGATGAACATGGTATTCTCGCACACTTGCTGAAGCGTGCCCCTAGTGAAGCAACTCTGTAGTCCTGTCTCTGAAATGGCCTTCCGTATAGCCATGAGAAGCTTATACGGGACTGGGGAATGAACTACCTGCTGTTGCCCCGTGAGGGCATCCATTTCCAAGCGAATTGGACAAATCTGACTAAGCTCAGCTAGTTCTTCTGCTGGCAAATCCCCCTTCTTGATCTCTTCCTCAACTGTGCGCTGAAGGGCACTCTTAGTTTGGGAACCCGTAGCTGTCAGAGAAGCGCCTGCGCTCCTCATTCCATGCATTCCGTTGGTGACGTCTGCAGCTGTCACTGAGGGAAAGCTCCCTACACTACTTTGCTTAAACTGCAATGATAGATAGAGCGCCGTGGGCGCCGATGGCTCAACTGGCGCTCGGGGTTCTTTGGCCTCTACCCGGACTGGATCTATCTCCGCTAAGAGCTTCCTACATTTACTCCATGTGCGAATTATGCCCTCTGGAGCTTTCGGGGGTTGCTGAATGCAGTCTCCTATCTGATCCCAGAGCTGAAGGGATAACGTACCTACTTCTGGGTAAAGCAGGCAGTGTTCCCTCAAGAACACCAAAAGTCTCGCTAGCTCTCCACTGTGAAAGTGTAACTGAAATACCCTGGCCAGGATTTTGAACTCTTCCTCATGAGTTCTTTGGCTAGCGGATGGACGTTGTCGCTGAGGACAAGTCCCCATATTACCTGCGGGGTCCTCCGAAGTTTCCTCCTCGGGACGGGTCGACGCGTCTGTGGTTCAGGCAATAGGTTTTGCGTGACGAGTGTCTGGGTAGAGCTCGGAGCGTGGCCTGCTGCCACGGGCCCTCGGTGGCCTCTGCGCTGTCAGGGGTTCACAGCTGACCCTGAGCGGAACGCATTTTTCCGTTACTGCAAGCCTGCCGCGAAAGTCGGGAGCAAGCTGTAGGATGCCTCTCTGTAATGCCTCGTCGCTAGGCCGTCTCTCCGATCGGCTGGCTTACCGACCGGACTGCCGCGCTGCCCTCCGGGACGATCGGACATGGTTCTAGCGTAGAACCGGACCATGCTGATCACTTACTCTCGAGTAGATCACGTCGGGGTCACCAGGTGTAGGAATCAGGGCCGCTAGGACGGCCGTTGGGTCCCGGAGGAGACTGATCAAGTAACGACACGAGGCAATATGGAGCGAGATCAGATCAGTGGTTTATTGAGGAAAAAGCATCATCATATATAGATCAGAAGGCAATGCAGGGAAGAACCGTCATCTGACAGAAAATCACATCACCCATTTACTCAGGTTAATGGGGAATCTCTCTTGGGGAAGTTAATTAACTCGGGCAAACACTGACAGGGGAAAACCATTGTCTGGGGCTTACACCAGGGTAAATATGGCCTCTATTTGCACCAGAGATTACGCTTAGCTGCGAGGTGAGTGATTGCCTAATACGTAACAGAGGTTAGCGTTCTGCTCTGTCAGCGGGATCGCCGGTCAGGTCAGATGTGGGTGAATCAACCCTTATTATTAATCCACTCCCCCCCCCCCCAATTTCCATACTGGCAAGGGCCAGTGACCAGGGGTCTTCCTCATCCGGTGTAACCTCTGCCAAGGTTTTGTGACAATTGGGCATGCGGAATCCGCAAGTACTGATTATACTGAGGGTCAGTTAAACACTATGTTGCACAACTCTTCTGAATACTTCCTATTAAGATTCTACATTTGCAGTATATCACCACAATATATCCTTAAAAAGTCAAGTTTATTGTGCTTTCTTGTTGCTTCTTTTACAAGTGATCAAGTGTGGGGAAACTGGTTTATTTCTTCTATGCTCTTATCTTGCATGGATTTTTTTTCTGGTTGCATTTTTAAACCATACATACAGCCTTGGCCAGGATCTGAGAATCAAAGTTTAAGGAAATCCTTTCTCCCCCATTTGATTCATGATATATAACTTAAGATGGGAGCAGAGCTGAATGGATTCTCCTCTTTCCACCCATCTCACTTGGCCTGGAGAAAATAGTAGCCACTTGGATTTAAAGATGTTTTGGGCTGCAAATCCAGAGTTGAGATAATTTTCTTCTCTAGCTGAGTGTCTGTTGGCATTTGCAATTTGCATTTGGGCCACTTAGTTATGGTTGAATCAGGGATAGAAGATGGAGAAAGATAGGTGTGTTGGGAGTCATGATTGGAGACAGAAAGGACAAGAAACGGAGTGTCAACAAGCATGATAAAGGATGAGCATCATGAAGGGTGAAAGGGGTAAGCAAAAGGAAGTAGATACATGGGATTTTTGGAAGAATCTATTTTCTTTGCCCTGTCTTGCTAGTCTAGTTTACTGATTTAAAGTCCAAAAAGAGAGTCCAGAGAAGTCCAAAAGGATCTGTTGAAAATGGAAAATTAGATGTTAAATGGACAAGTGTAGTTAAATATAACCAGGTCAAATGATGGTCACCGTGATCAAAACATAACCCCCAGACAAACCCCCTCAACATCATGTATATACTAATACAGACTCAAGTGGTGGTGACAGACAGAGGAAAAGATCTTAGTGTTGTAATGGAGAGTTAGATAGAATACACAATGTTTGTAGATTCACATTATTTTGCATACTTAGTAATTATTTTCATCTTTTTCAGTTGGTACACCACTAAATCCTGAATTCACTAGTTTTTGAAAGACAGCACAGTATCAGTAGTAATTTGTTTCACAACTTTTTTAAATGTGAGAGAAACCACCAATAACAAGATTTGAGTAAGGAGGCTGTGGTGACTCAGTGTTTAGAAGCTTGCCTTGTTAGCTGGAAGGATGGCAAGTCAGCAGTTTGAGACCCGGTTACTGCATGATGGATTGAGTGCCCGTCTCTGTCCCAGCTCTTGACATGAAAGGAGCCTCATTTAGGCATTCCCTGAGTGGAGTTTTTCTGCAAAAATCCTTTCAACTTACAATAATTTCTGACACAAAATTATTATTATAGTAAGGCCCATTAAGCATAGTGAATTTCACATTAGGGACTTCCCATTAAATGACTTTCCACATCAATTCAAAACTGAGAAATATCTGTTTCATCTATTTGATGGCCAGCATGTCTTCACTGGACCCTAAGAGAATCCTCATTAGTTAGTACTGCATACAATGAAATGACAGCTGCTAACTTAATGGGCACTTGCTATGAAAAAGAGGTTTAGATTATCAGATCACTACTCTTCACAGCAAGAAAAAAGAAAATAAGCTCAGTGCCACCAACCTTCTGCTGTCTATGAATGTTGTGTCAATGGTACAATTCCACTAAGCTGCAATTTGATTCATCTTGAACGGAAGCTATGAGCTGGCTAAAGCCAAGTGCCTTGAGGTTGAAAGAATAAAGCAACATAGTGTGTCATATACTGTACTGTATGTCCTGAATGTATGGATGCAGCATTCTTGAACTAGTTGAAACTAATATCCAAGTCTTTGCTACTTGTAAGCCACAGTTCATGTATAATATCATGAAACACAGTTACACACCCAAGAAGTGCTAGAACAAATTATCTACAGTACTTGGTACAGCCTTCATACATACTAGTTTTAAAGCATCAAGCAAGACTTCAAACAAAATTGTAATGGATCCCAGAAATCTGTAGTTAGTCAGTTGAATCACAACCACAGAGTGTTTAACATAATTTTTTTGCTTATAAACATTCATGGTAAATATTCAAAGCATGCACTGAGAATTTAATTACTATTCAGCCTCATACATTTTAAGTTTATTTGCTTGTTTTGTTTTGTTTCTTCCAAGCAGCTCCAAATGCTATTGTGTTGTTCTTGCAGTTTAACTTGATTTCAAAAGAGTTCCAGCAAACATAGCCTCAAGTATCTATTATAACAAGAGGCCAAAGAAAAATTCACATAATCGGTTAAGAAAAAAAATTCCATGTTGTCTTCAATCCCTTTAGAAATAATATGTATTTAATTTTGTTAGTGTGTTTATTGCATTTTTATACTGCCCATCTGGGATATTTCCCACTCTGGGTGGTGCACATACAAATAACAAAATAACATAATAAAACAACCAACAAAATGAAATAAACAACCAAATAAGTACATCAAAAATAAGTGTCCTTTAGAAAAGGTCTAAAAACCTGGCTGGCACAACAGGTGTGGGATCCTGCCAGTGGGGCAGCCCCCCCCACCCCTTGGTTTTTAAATGTTAAATGTTTTTGTGATTTTATTGTCGTGGGGATGTTTTATATCTGAATGTTTTTATGGTGATTGTGAGCTGCCTGGAGTCACTTCGGTGAGGGGGCAATATAAATCTAAATAAAATAAAATAAAATACCTGGCCTCTGTGGGCACACAGGGTCAACTGACAAGCTGGTTTACTGTTTAATTTAATTTAATTTAATTTTTGCACTTGTATGCCACCCAATCAGGGTACCCGACTCAGGGTGGCTCACATGTTAAATAAACAATATATATAATACTGTATACACAATATACACAGTAAATACACAGTAATACAATATCCAAAATTTAATCTACCAAAGCAGCATATAAAATAATATACCACAACACAATCCTATAACAGACTCTCTACCCTGCCCACATATAAGGCCCTAGAGTATTAAGAGTATAATATCCTTAAAGGCTTCCTTGAATAGGAGAGTTTTAAGTTGTTTTTTAAATATATCCAGCTAATGTGTTCTAAACTGTTGGTGCTGTCACCGAGAAGGCTCTATTTCTAGTTATAGACTTTCTAACCATCCTCGGGGTTGACACCTAAAGCTGTGTAGATTATGATGAACAGGTGATGTGGGGAGTTGTTCTGAGGGTGAGACACTCTGACAGATAATAAGGTCCCAGAATGTATAGGGCCTTATACGATAACACTAACACCTTGTATCTGACACCATAGGGAACAGGTAATCAGTGCAGACTTGTGAAGGCTGGGGAAATATGATCAAATTTCTTTATGCTCATCACCAGCCTGGCTGCTGCATTCTGGACCTGTTGTACTCTCTGTATCAGACACAAGAGAAGCCCCACATAGAGAGAATTACAGTAGTTAATCCACGAGATTAAGAGTGTTTGGTGTATGAAAACCAAGACACAGGACACAGCCTCAGGCTGGGTTAACTCAGGTTTATTGCATCGTGGACAGAGGGAACATGAGGTAATGGCGGATCGATAGCTCTTTATATACGGTGGTAATACATTTGAACGTGGTGCCATGGTAGCCCATTGGCTACTGTCTGCGTGACATCATTTCTGGTCACGCCCTTCTTGTCCAGGTGTAGGTAGTGGCGGGAAAGCTTCCCGCGCTGTTGCCTTTGATGAGTTCGGACCAAGAGAGCTTGGACGCTCGCTGCTGCCAGCTGGTGGTCATTAGCTCGCGTCCTAATGCAGGGTTCATATGATACAGCTGAAGGTTACATTGTTGCTATAGGCAAGGTTACATTGGTTCAGATACATTGTAAACCATGTGGAAGGTAAAACCCTTAGAACACAACAGAGTGTATGTCCAAGTAGGATGTGACTTTAAGCAACTCATCTCATTATATCTCAAATTGATTCCCCATTCCTAGTATGAGCCATGTCTCCAAAGGTTGGGGATATCACGGCCCTACGCATTAAAAAAAGAGAGACATAAAGAGCACACTTCATAGTGACATGGATTGTTTGCAGACATCATGACTGTAAACAGTCTGATGCTATTTGTGCTGAATATTTAAAATATTCAGAAAAGCTGAGAATAGATTCTGCCCCTCCTCTTTATGACTATTTTTCAAATAAAGTAAAACCCTGGGTTACGATGGAGGTCCGTTCCAACATCCTCCATTGTAACCCGAAAAAAATTGTAAACTGAAACATCCATAGGGATGCATTGAAAAATTAAAGAATGGTCCTGAATTGATCATTGTAAACTGGGAAAAAATATATTAAAAATGTGTAAGCCGGGACGACATGTCCATAGGATTTGCCGTTGTAAACCGCAGTAAACTCAAACTGAGGCAGTTGTAACCCAGGGTTTATTGTACTGTATTTGAAAAATGCTATCATATCTCACCACAGCAACTTCAGGCCCAGGATGGTCATTAGGAAGCAGAGGTTGCAAGTAGAAACCCAACAGTTTTTACTTTAGAATTTTATATGCAAGCCCTCTGGCCATGAGCCCAAATCTCAAGTCCACCCATCCAACAGTGTTTCTAGTAATAGCAGGGTGATCCCCTTCGCCCTTTACCTTTCACCAAGTTCTCATTCTCTTCACTTCATGAGTCTCTGGATATTGGCTCTTCAATACCTGCAGGTTTTACTCCCAATTGCCTTAGTTCTTTGAACTGGCACTGCCATTTGTTGGGTCATCATGGATAATGACACAGAGGCTGGGCTGGTTTTGATGTTCAGCCCTGGGTCTGCCTAAGAAGCTATGATCTCAGTCAAGATGCTACAAACATGCTTTAGTCCCTGGGTCCAGAGCCAGGCTTTCAGGCAAGCAGCAAAAGTAGAACGTCAGACTTGTATTAGAGGATCCTCTACAGTAGGGGTGGCACCCCTGAAATAGTGCTATGGGCCATATCCAGCCCGTGGGACACAGGTTGAGAATCCCTGCTCTGTGTGGTAAACCAGTCTCACCAGACTGAGTCCCATGGGGGTCTGTGGAAGATGTCCTGTTCACCTTTGCTCCTAGCTACTGCCTGCCCTCTCATACTGAACTGTATTTTAAATGCTGGATTATACATCCAAAGTCAAATTTGAACAACAGTGGGGCATAATAATAAATGACTAATGTCCACTAATCATGAAATGAGGCAAAGGTTTATACATTTCAAAGTAGAGTTTATACATTTCCCTAGAGTTGGACTTATTCTACAAGGTAGCCCATAAGTCCCCTACCCTGCCACAAAGAGAGTAGGGCTCTGCTGGGGGAGGGAGGAAGCACTCTCATTGAGCTGCCAAGCAGAGGGGTGGGGCAAACTTTGTGCTGGGAAGAAGGAGGAAGCACTCCCATTGGGCTGCTGGGCAGAGGGGAAGGGTGTGTGCCCATGGAGAGGATGGGTAGGGACTTACAGGCCATCCTGTACATATGGACTGGTAGGGACTTACGGACCACCCTGCACATAGTTCAGAAGAGTGTGAATGTGTCTCCTTTATAGAGGGATGAGTAGTATGTCCAGTGGTGGGCTCTAATTTTTTTTACTACCAATTCTGTGGGAGTGGTATGGTAGGCATTGCCAGGGGGAAAGCCCTGTGTTGCACCCGAATTAGGACTACTTTAGTTCAAAACTTGGATGGGCAGGGCCAGCCAGAATTTCTGCGACCGGTTCTGGCAAACTGGTGCAAACCTGCTGATGTCCATCACTGAGTATGTCTATACTTCCGTCACTTCCGTGCAAACATCACTTGGTAGATTTAATAAGTTGAATTAAATAGCTATATCAGGGTAGGACACAAGGGGCCCTAGCATGTTTTGTCATATAAATGTTCCAGTCCATTTCTATAAGACATACGGTTTAGGAGGTTTAAATCCAAAGCATCTGGAGGCCCAGAAATCCCCATCCCCCTCAGTTATATCAAGATGCTGCTACATGTTTCAGGTCTATTTTCATAACTGCTGTGAGTGGCTGACATTCAAGTAGCTTTAGTATTCAGGATTTTGAAAATTAAGCTACTATTCCTGTAGTGAAGAATTTTAGATTAACAAAAGGAGACCGTCAGAAAGACAGTCTACGAAATCTTGCAGGCAAAGTCCAGTATCATGATTAATGACCTGCTGTAGAGCCAACACAGTGTACAGTAATATTGGAATGTGAAGTGTTTTCTTTCTTCTTTTGTACAAATAGGCAGGTTTTGCAGTTGAAATGTATGTGGCAGCTACTGCAGTCATAAATTGTTAAGTTAAATGTTGAGGGACATTATTTTATCTGCTTTAAGAGGATGCAAAACTGTTCAGCTTGCAGACTGATGTCCCTGCACTGAATCCTTTGAATGACAGGAGTAACATCTCTCCGTAGCAAGTTTGTCACTCATACACCTGCCAACACTAGTGCTTTGAAAAGACCCTTGATGTTAGGGCTGATCTTCCAACTTCTTCTCAGACAGTTTCCATTAAAGAGCTTTTATTTTTCCACTGACATGTTGTAAGTAAAACCCCAGTTTACGACTTTGGTCCATTCCAACTGCTTTCATCAGAAACCAGATCAATCGTAAACCAAAGCACGTTTCCCCATAGGAATACATTGAGGGGGAAAATGGTCCCAACCGGACTCCCCCCAAAAAACAACCTCCTCCAAAAAAACCAAAACAACAAAAAAAAAACCAGACACGATCATCCCCCACCCCTCAATCGATCTCACCAGCTGGTGAGGGACTGGGGTGGAGAAAAGGGGGTGTTCTTAAAGGATTTACCGCTTTTTTATTCCACACCTCCACACCTCAATCGATTGAACTCCCCAGCTGATTAGTGACTGGGGTGGAGAAGAGGGGGGAGTTCTTGAGGTGCGGGAGAGAAAGGGGAAGCTCCTAAGAACACCCCTCCCCCCTAGCTGACACCCTATGGTGGAGATCAATTAGATTAGATTAGAAGTTTATTTTATATCCCGCTTTCCTGACACAGGTGCCACTCAAATCGGCTTACAACATGTATAGATACAATAAAACAGAGCAAAAGGCAATACACAAAATTAGGCACAATTAGGCAATACAATACAAAAGGCAAATACACAATTAATATACTCAATACACTGCTGTCAGTCCTAGAACGAGTCCCCCGAGCGGTGGAGTGGCTACGGGGTGAGCGCGGGCCTCCCTCTCTGCGGCGGCGGCGGCAGCTTTTCACCCCTCCGGCCAGGCGTGGCTCGGAGGGGGCGGCGGCGGGCGCAGGTGGGCTCAATCCCCCGAGCGGTGGAGTGGCTACGGGGTGAGCGCGGGCCTCCCTCTCTGCGGCGGCGGCGGCGGCGGCGGCGGCGGCGGCTTTTCACCCCTCCGGCCAGGCGTGGCTCGGAGGGGGCGGCGGCGGCGGCGGGCGCAGGTGGGCTCGATCCCCCGAGCGGTGGAGTGGCTACGGGGTGAGCGCGGGCCTCCCTCTCTGCGGCGGCGGCGGCGGCTTTTCACCCCTCCGGCCAGGCGTGGCTCGGAGGGGGCGGCGGCGGGCGCAGGTGGGCTCGATCCCCCGAGCGGTGGAGTGGCTACGGGGTGAGCGCGGGCCTCCCTCTCTGCGGCGGCGGCGGCTTTTCACCCCTCCGGCCAGGCGTGGCTCGGAGGGGGCGGCGGCGGGCGCAGGTGGGCTCGATCCCCCGAGCGGTGGAGTGGCTACGGGGTGAGCGCGGGCCTCCCTCTCTGCGGCGGCGGCGGCGGCTTTTCACCCCTCCGGCCAGGCGTGGCTCGGAGGGGGCGGCGGCGGCGGCGGGCGCAGGTGGGCTCGATCCCCCGAGCGGTGGAGTGGCTACGGGGTGAGCGCGGGCCTCCCTCTCTGCGGCGGCGGCGGCAGCTTTTCACCCCTCCGGCCAGGCGTGGCTCGGAGGGGGGGGCGGCGGCGGCGGGCGCAGGTGGGCTCGATCCCCCGAGCGGTGGAGTGGCTACGGGGTGAGCGCGGGCCTCCCTCTCTGCGGCGGCGGCGGCAGCTTTTCACCCCTCCGGCCAGGCGTGGCTCGGAGGGGGCGGCGGCGGCGGCGGGCGCAGGTGGGCTCGATCCCCCGAGCGGTGGAGTGGCTACGGGGTGAGCGCGGGCCTCCCTCTCTGCGGCGGCGGCGGCGGCTTTTCACCCCTCCGGCCAGGCGTGGCTCGGAGGGGGCGGCGGCGGCGGCGGGCGCAGGTGGGCTCGATCCCCCGAGCGGTGGAGTGGCTACGGGGTGAGCGCGGGCCTCCCTCTCTGCGGCGGCGGCGGCGGCTTTTCACCCCTCCGGCCAGGCGTGGCTCGGAGGGGGCGGCGGCGGCGGCGGGCGCAGGTGGGCTCGATCCCCCGAGCGGTGGAGTGGCTACGGGGTGAGCGCGGGCCTCCCTCTCTGCGGCGGCGGCGGCAGCTTTTCACCCCTCCGGCCAGGCGTGGCTCGGAGGGGGCGGCGGCGGCGGCGGGCGCAGGTGGGCTCGATCCCCCGAGCGGTGGAGTGTACAATCAATTGAAATGCTGGGAAAAAGGGACACAAAAGGGATGACGCAATCTCCCTACATTTTCCACACCACTGCTTTTCCAGTCTCCGCCACTACTGGCAGCATGAGAGTGTGGTGACCATATCCGCTCAGTTTCAGTTTTCATCTGAGCTCCCTGCATGGTGCTACAGCCGGGAATGCACGCCTATCTGGAACTTCCTGGTTACACACCAGATGCTCAGGCATGTATTCCTGGCTGTAGTGCCATGCAGGGAGTTCAGATGAACACCAGAACCGAGTGGATATGGTCCCAAAAGTCTCCCACTGTGGAAACAGTGGCAAAAACTTTGTCAATGCTGCCACCGCCATTGCCTCCACCACGGTAAGTATTGAATCACAACTTCCAGCAGTGGGGGCGGGTGCTGTTTTAGAGTCTGAAATGGCATGGGGCTGCCATTTTAGAGTTTAAAATGGATCTGGTTGTCTAATTCCCAGTCGTAAGGTGAAAAATCATACACCGGGATGTCATTTCCTCTGGATTTGCCATCGTAAACCACAGCAAACGTAAACCAGGACATCCATGAACTAGGGTTTTACTGTAAATAGTCCTTGTATGATATGACAAGTGAGGTATACTGTAAGAATTAGCTTGCTCTGTAGTCTCAGAGTGCTTCATTAGAAAAAGCAAGGCTTATGGTAAGGCCTGTACTGTTGTCAAGGTATCAGCACTTTTTCTCCTCCTCCCATTTGCCACCACGAATACATACAATTTTTGTTTCTTTTCAGAAGGTAAGCAGGTCTGCTTTTTGCTCGGAAGCAAGACTACCAGAAGACCACCAGGGAACACCATGGATCTTTGACCAGAACTAAGAAATAATTCTGCTTAAAACCTGAGAGAGCAACTATCAGTCAGAATTTGCAAGAATTTGCTCAACATGGTTCAGGGATATTGATAGTAGAATGTGGATTGTTATGTTTCATAATGAGGTCTTCATTGTCCAGTTGTTTGGCAGGTATATTCAAGTTCAGCCCCTTTGCATATGCATAAATAGAATAACAAAAAACATCCTCACAGGAGCGGGTGCAACTGGCGAATTACACGGAGTTGTGCAAAGGCCCTCCTGGTCACGGCTGCCACCTGCTCTTCCAGCAGCAGTCACGCGTCCAGGAGGACCCCCAAGTTGCGCACTGGGTCTGTCGGGGGCAGAATAACCCCATCCAACCAAGGATGGGAGCTCTCGGGATAGTGCGGGACCCTGAACCCACAGCCACTCAGTCTTGATAGGGTTCAGATTTAACCCGTTGGCCCCCATCCAGACCCCCACAGCCTCCAGGCACCCGGACAGGACATTGACAGCATCACTTGGGTCCCCACGGGCCGAGATGTACAACTGTGCATCATCCATGGACTGATGGTACCGCACCCCATGGGAATGGATGATCTCACCCAGCAGCTTCATGTAAATGTTGAATAGGAGAGGAGAGAGCACCGAGCTAGACTGGTTTTGGAGCCATTTTGCACAATTAAGAGTGGTGCATCAGCTATATATTTTTTCAGTGACCTTCTAATCTGATCATGTTTTTCTTGATTGCTGTAAAGTGTTCTATGTGGGGTTGCCCTTGGTTTATGAGTGCTTCAGTTGTTTGAGAGATCACGCAAAAGGCTTGTCCTTCTGTAACTACCAGGCACTTTGGTGGCATATAGTTTGAGGATCATCGACTGCAACTTGTATCCGAGAATGCATTTTTCCCCTGAAAAATGTCACTGCCATGAATTTGTTTAAGGTGGATTCCATCTTGCCATGAAATGACCCACACACTATGATCATGGAGCCATCTCCTGCGGCACACATGAAATGAGACATGCAGGATTTAACACCGGGACTGCAATGGACTGCCACAACCTCAAGGATATGGACAAGGTGCACCTTCACAGCCAATCCATCTGGCATGGCCTCTTCCTCCTCCATGATCGTTGGGAATCAGAGTTCCTCCTCTGCTCATTTTGCAGTGTGAGGATAGAGCCCATATTACCCAGACACCCAAACAGTGAACACATCAATACTTGATATAATAGGGCTTCAACTGTTTAGTCAGTGTAGACAGAATGTGTGCAGCCAAGACATTTGTGAGATAGTTGCTTGAATTTGGTAAAGCACATCTCTGGAGAGTTTTTCCATTGTATTTAGGAGTACAGTATTCAGCAGCTGGGGCAGGTAAGATGTAATTTTTGGATAATTATATTTCACCTTTGTGTAGGTAGTCCAATTTCTACATGACAACATCATTTCCTTTAGCTGTTTCTTTAATAAAAATATTGGGATTGTTTTTGATGCTGCGGATGTCCCTAAGATCTTTTTCCCACCGAAGTGCTCTTTATTTATCTGCTTACAATTTCTTGCTTTCGATCTGCTAGGTTGGCTGGAGCCAGGACAGAGCCGGGCGCTCAATCTGTCATGCAGTATCTGGGTCCAAAATGACCAACTTGCTGCCCTTCCAGCTATCAAGGTAGCTTCTTAACCATCGAGCTACTGCAGCCCCCTATATCCTGGATGGGCAGTATATAAATTCAATAAATAAAAAAAATAGTTTTTCTTAAATTCAATAGGCATTTTCTGTTACTATCAATTTGATTGTATGTTAACATTTTATCTGCTTTCCCCTTTAAATCTATTTTAAAGCTTGTTTGAGTCCCACTTTAACAGAAAGGTGTGATATCTATCTGTCTGTCTGTCTGTGTCAATTACTTCTTACAGAAATGTCCATATGAAACAATGGCAGAAGACAAGGAAGTTTCATGTTGGATTATGGTATCGCCATGAGACATTTCTTGGTGAACAAAAAAGATCAAAGATCAAATTTCAAAACAACAATACTCTGTGATTAACAAAGCATGCCTCCAAATGTAAAAAAAGAAGGTTATCTTTGTTTCACAGGAATCAACTGATGTCACCACCATCTGCTTTCCATCTCTGGTTTTCATTCTGATCCATGCAGCTTTGCCTGCGCATACTGCCTAGCCAAGTAAATCATAGCCCTTGCTCAAGCTCAGCAATCTTGCTGTCTTTAATTGCTGATGCTACAGAGAGATAGTCTTCTTACATGTTGGAACATTGGCAGAGGGGAAAAACAAACAAAGCTTTGACTTATCGCCAGTCTAGATGTATTTATAAGCTTGTACAACTTATTATTAACATGTTAGGACAGTTTCTTGCTAGTGGCATGGATGGACAGCAGATTAGGAGACAGATGAGGCACCCCATTGGTTGAGCTCGCTCTTAATTCATGGGTGAGGTATGTATGTCTCATTTCATATGTGCCACAGGAGATGGCTTCGTAACCATAGTGTGTGGGTCACTTCATGGCAAGCTGGGATTCACCCTAAACAAATTCATACCAGTGGCCTTTTTCTTGAAAACATTTTCAGGAAAAAATATATACTTCAACACGAGTAGCAGCTGACGATGATGACGACAACATCTCATTTTTGGACCATGAAACACCTATGGGTGGTAAGGCTTACTTAGATACCAATTGATTAAGGAGTAGAGATAATGCAGATGCTAATTCATGGATGATGTAAATACAAGGGAGGGATGATTAACACTTCAAAAGAAAGGACACTTTGAGTCCTTGTTAGAGTGAAAAACTGGGCTGAAACTAACCAAATGGATGAAACAGGGGGAAATGGAAGGTTCTGCCTTTAAGAGAAAAGAAATATGAAAATGAAACAAAAACTGCCAAAGCATGTACACAGATATAAAATAGCTGGCTTGGCAGAAGTGTTTGTGTGTATGTGTGGAACGACCTCAGGATCGTGATTAGTCAAAAGAAAACATGACTCAGCTATGTGATGCAGCTACAAAGGACACAAGATCACATTTTAGTCTGTATTTATAGAATTGTTTCCAAATTTAGAAAAATCAATAGCTATACGTTATTTTATTTTTAAAAATATTTTTAATTAGTTTTAATAAACATAATACAAAAACAAAACTATTTATTTATTTATTTGTTTGTTTGTTAGATTTCTATCCCACCTCACTCAACACAACGTGTGACTCGAGGCGGCGTACAGCATAAATAACATACAATACAGGTTCAATACAGTTCAGAATACATTACAATTACAGGTAAAAAACTTCAAAAGAAGAAAATACCAAAACTACAGTCTTCAAATAACAAAGGTTACAGAATAATACAAAAAATTACATGATAACAAATAAATCTGGGGGTTGGAGCTCAAGGCTCAATGACCTTACCAAAGCTTAAACGAACCAAGGGGAAGGATCTCGAGAGCGATGGAATGGCTCAGGGGAACAGACTAGTCTTCAGGTGTGGCATCGACAGCGGCGGCACACCTGTCTCCCATCTCCTGTGCGTTAGTGTGGCTCTGGGGAGAGACTGAGGCACATCACAGCGCATTTGGTGGCGTTGCCGGCTCTTCAACCCTCGGGGCTAGGCGGGGCACTGAGGGGCAGGCAGCAGCAGCAGCAGCGACGCACCTGTTTGCCATCCCCAGCACATTGCCATTGCTCTAGGGAGAGACCGAGGCTCATCCCGGTGTGCTTGGCGGCGGCTCTTCAACCTTTGGGGCCAGGTGGGGCTCCAAGGGGTGGGCAGCAGCAGCAGCGGTGCTCCAGTCTCCCATCCTCAGAACGTCGGTGTGGTTCTGGGGGGAGACCAAGGCTTGTCCCGATGCACTTGGCGGCGTCGGCAGCTCTTCAACCCTCAGGGCCAGGCGGGGCTCCGAGGGGTGGGCAGCAGCGGCGGGGGCATACCTGTCTCCCATCCTCCTTAATCAATTGTTATCTCAGTTATAATGAGCATAGTTCTTATTTTAACTCCTGTTATCTATCTTAAAACTTATTATTTCTAAACATTTTCTTCAACCACATATAAAATTATATTATTCATTTACTCAATTCTTATTTCTTAATCTCTCATATTAATTCAAAATAACCATTTTCACCCAAGTGTTATCTACAATGCCCTGGAAAAAGCCATATTTGTCATAAGATATACATTAAAACCCGACTTACATATGCCTCGAGTTACATAAAATTTGACTTACATAATGATTTTGTGCTAAAACCATGTCCTAATTTACATGGTTTCTTATGGGTTTGCTTCGAGTTACATAAATATTCTTTTTCCCATGGGTTTGCTTCGAGTTATGTAAAAATTCATTTCCCTATGGGTTTGCTTCGATTTACATTAAAAAAAAACACGATTTAAGCAAAAGCCTATGAAATGGACTTTTTTGTAAGTAGGGGTTTTACTGTATTATTATTTCCCAAAACTCATTTGATCTGATGCAGGGCTCCCACCTTTACTTTTAACCAATGTATATTCCAAAAAAGGCTTCCAGATATCCCAAAATTTATTTTCATTGATTAAACCTTTTTTCAAATTCAACTCCCATGTAAGTTTGTCGTTTAAGGCTATTTCCCATTTCTCTTTATACCAGTCATCCACTTCTAAATTTAAATTATTTAAATTATTTGCAATGTATTGTCTTGCCATTGTTAAGAAGATGGATAACATATCCTTCATATGCATCATCCCAATCATTCAGTAAGTCACTCCTTGACTTCAGTTTAAAATCAAAGCCCATTATTTCCCCAATTTCTTTTTCCTCCCAAAAGTCAGATATTGTTTTAAAACTCCACCACTTATGCTCATATGTTCCCAGTATATTCTGACAACAGGTATACTTTATTCTACACTGGTCAAACCATTCTGGATTAATCCCCCTAGTTCTAGGCACCACTTTAGGCACCACTCTTGGAGGAGTGGAATAAGTTTGGGAAAAGGTGACAAAGAATACCTCCCGTATATTCGATCCCTTACCCTGGAGAAATAAATAATTAATAAATAATAAATAAAAATGACCAACACTAAGGAAAACAGATTCTATGAAAAATAGTTGGAGCTACTATGTATCTTTAGCCTACATAAGTACCTTCAGGAACAGAAATATGATCTTAAAGTGGCACTTTACACTCTGTTTCTCACCAAGCTAAGATTTCCTTAACACAAATTAATTGAATGATAATAGCTCTCCAGATATGAATATCATTAAAAACTCTACAGTGTGTGAAGACTTTTTCTGAAAACGTGTGGAAAGCAGTTAAGCTACTTCTCTACAAGAAGAGAAGTGGGGGGGAGAGGTGAAACATCAATGTCTGATAGTTCATCTATATTGAATGACTATAAATGTGATATCATAATGTTTGTTGGTTTTATTCTCTTCAGAGTAAGTTACAGTAGTAGACTATGACCACCTTAAAAATTCTATATATATTGCTTAGCAAACATTTGTAATTGAGTCACCATTTTTTAAAAAAAGGATCTTGATCCACGTTGAATTGAACTAATTTGACATTCTTGCCTAACAAGGCTCAGAGAAGAAAGGAATCATTTATTTATGCAAAACTAACCTATATGAATCATTTATTTACTTTAGTCTGGTAATTTTGTCAGGGTCACTTTTCTATAGTGCTGAGACAAAATGGTTTTGGCTTGCTAAGATGTTAATCAGCATTGAAATCTGCTCCCTATTTCAGTGATTTCCTCCCCCCCTAGAACTGCAGACAGGTTTGTTGTTGCTCAGTCGCACAGTCAATTCCGACCCTTTGCGACCCTATGGACCATTGACCGCCAGGTACCTCTGTCCTCCACCATCCTCCTCAGCCCACCCAGCTCTGTGCCCACTGCATCTACAATACCATCTAGCCATCTCATCTTTGGCCGCTCCCTTCTTCTTTTGCCCGCTACCTTTCCCAGCATCAAAGCTTTCTCAAGTGAATCCTCTCTTCTGATTTGATGTCCAAAGTACAGTACTTCATCTTCATCTTTACTATTTGACCTTCTAAGGAGCAGTCAGGGTTGATTTCTTCTAAAATTGACCTGTTCTCTTCGCTGTCCAGGGGACTCTCAAAACTCTCCTCCAACACCACATTTCAAAGGCGTCTATTCTACTGTATGTCAAAATGTTCATCTGTATCACATCATCATCTTCACTTTGAACAGCCTTTGTTTGCTTTTGGTGACATCTGTTCATAGTATATAAATGGAATGGATGTGAAGTGTTATTGCACTATCACATCAGGAGTGAACTCAGAATGACCAGCTATATCTAGGAAAAAAGAGAAACCCGTGTGTGTGTGTGTGTGTGTGTGTGTGTGTGTGTGTGTGTGTGTGTGTGTGTGTGTGTGTGTGTGTGTGTGTGTGTGTGTGCGCGCGTGTGCGCGTGTGTGCGTGTGTGTGTGTGTGAATAAGAGAGGAACAAGAAAAACTGATGTAGATGGTGCCACTTGAGGCAGGTAGGACTGTGTAGGTCTGAGGGAAAATGCCTTGAAGGTGATCGCAGTAAATAAGCAGGTTGTAGGTTGTGCAGAATGCAAGCGCGGTGCCAAAATGGCCACCGCGCTCTTCCCCCCCACTCGGACTCAGACATCCGGGTGAGTTAGGGGGCGTGGCCACCCTCTTTAAAAGGGGTGGCCACGAGGCAGCCGAGCTGCCATTTTGAATGCGACGGAGCGGAGAAGTTCGCTCCGCCGTGTTCCCCTTCTGCTTTCCCCTTTCTCTTTTAAAGAACGGAGTTTTTTTACCTTTGCTGCTCATTACTGTGGTGCTGCAGGCAAAGGGTTGTGAGTTTGATCCCTGGCTAGGGATAATTTAGGGGCAGCTTCACTTCTTCGACTTGGGAGACATGGCTCCCAAGCGCAAGGCACTGGCTGCCAAGCTGCGGCTGAGGGGAAGGGCTCTGCCTACCCCCTCCTCATCCAGGGGGCCGCCACCGGGCCAGAGGGCTTGGGCGGCACCCCCACAACAGGGTGGTGGGGTTGGTTTACCCACTGCCACCAATGCGGGCGAACAGGCTCCTGCCTGCCAGCCCGGTCCAGCTTTTCAGTCAGGGCCGGCACCGGCCAGCCCCTCTGGGATTACTGCCCCTGTAGGGCCTTTGCCCAGCTTGGGGCAGGGCGGCCCACTTGGGCCCGGTGTGGGTTTCCGCCCCACCATTCCTCCGGCCCCACATGGGCTGGATTATTGGACATGGCCCTATTCAGGCCCAGGATCCCCATTCGGGTTTCCCCTGCAACAATTACCCATTGGGCCATCTGGCCCATCCGACCCACCTTACATGGGCGGATCGGAGACTGTTGATGCCCTCCTTGCATGCATTTCGGTGCTGGAGGCATCAATGGGCATTGCCCCACCATCCTCCGAGGGTGGGCTTGCAAATTCCTCGTTTACAGCCCACACGTCAGCCTCGGCTCTCCAGCGGGCCGCCAACAGGGTTGAGCTGCTTGAGGCCATCAGGCCAGCCCAAACTGGCGCCTCGCAGCTCCCCGCCCCACCAGCACAGTAGGGCTTGCCGCTGGGGACCAGTCCAGTGTGGCAAGGGTGCAGTGGCATGCAGAGCTCGTGGGGTGGCCCACGGGGGTGCACCGGGTGAGTATCCTGGTCAATTAAGTACACCAGTGACACTATCCAGTAGCACTGGGGGGGGGGGGGTTTCACGACAGGTCCCTGAGGGAGGGCAGTTGTATCCACAATGCCCCATTAACTCTTGGTTGTCGAATTACCCCCTGGTTATGGCAGGGGTGACCGCCCCTGTGGGTATGCCTAGCGTTGCAGGGGTTATTCAGGGCCCACTGCGCACACCCTCAATCCGATTGGTGTCGACGGCGGCTCTGCTGATGGTTGGTTATTCTTTGCCCCTGAACGATCATCTCTCCCAGGCCATGAGGGAGAAGATTTGGCGGGGAGAATATGTGGATATCTTCTCCCTCCTAAACTGTGAGCCCACCAAGGAAGAGAGGGAGGGTCAGGATGATAGGGACAAGGAGTTGTCCCGTCGTCATAAGCCACCGCGTACCTGGGCCATTTGGCTACCGGCCTATCTCATTTATATGGCGGTATACCTGAGGGCCCGGCCTGACTTGGCCATTCCGATGGTACAATACCTGGATAATATTTATCGGGCGGTGGTTGATTTTCCCGGCCCATCATGGTTGGCTTACGATGAAGAGTTTAGGATGAGAGTGGCCCTCTATCCTGAGATGAGGTGGGATGAGCCCTGCCAGCAATTGTGGCTCTTGTATATGACTCCCACGCGGCCAGCGCCTGGTGACAGGTATCATTGCGGCCATGCCGTTCAGCGGGCTGCTGCTACACAGGTTCCCCGCCAGCCGGCGGGGCAGGGGGTTCCAGCCCGCCTGCTGTGTTGGAGCTTCTCCACCAGCGGAGTGTGCAACAAGCGTCAGTGTCGATTCTGGCACGAGTGTCCCTCTTGTTCTGGCCCTCACGCCGCCTCCGCGTGCCCGTGGGCTGGTGGGTCACGGGGCGGTAGAGGTGGGCAGGGGGCGGTCAGAGTGCCCTCTGATGGTGCTACCCACGCAAAAGGCCCCCTCCCCAATTAATGTCTCAGTCCTCGAATGATGGCTTTCCGCTTATCCTAGACGGGATGATGCGAGGTACCTACTTGAAGGTTTCCAGTTTGGTTTTCATATACCCTTTAGGGTGTTCGGGGGCCTCAGGATGCCCCGAACTTACTTTCTCTCAGGGATAATGAGGATATTGCTGCACAAAGCATAGCCAAGGAGGTAGCTGCAATGAGGGTCGCTGGGCCATTTGCTGACCCACCATTCCCTAACTTAAAAGTATCTCCTTTGGGTCTAGTCCCTAAAAAGTCCCCGGGTGAATTTCGCCTAATTCACCACCTTTCTTACCTTGCGGGTTCCTCGGTCAACGACGCGATACCTGATGACCTTTGCTCAGTCAGGTATATGTCCTTTGACCAGGCCTTACAGATGGTACGCTCGTGTGGTCACGGGGCGCTGCTGGCAAAGTGCGACATCAAATCGGCATTCCGATTACTGCCAGTGCACCCCGATGACTTTGAACTGTTGGGTTTTTGTTTTCGGGGCAAATTCTACGTAGATATGGCCATGCCTTTTGGCTGTTCTATTTCATGTTCGGCCTTCGAACGATTTAGTACCTTCCTCCACTGGGCCTTTGTTTGTAGGTCGGAGTCCCGGTCTGTAGCCCACTACCTTGATGACTTTTTGTTTGGGGGTGCGCAGGGCTCGGACACGTGCACCCGTCTCCTCGCCACATTTCAGGTGCTTATGCGGGAACTGGGTGTCCCCTTAGCACCTGAAAAGACTGAGGGCCTAGCCACCACGCTCACATTTTTAGGTATCGAAATTGACACTGTTGCCCAGACATCCAGGTTACCTGTGGAAAAGGTGACTCGGATCTCGGCTGCGATTTTGGCAATGCTTGCCAAGCATAAGGTGTCTCTTCGAGAGTTACAGGTGCTTCATGGCCACCTCAACTTCGCCTGTAGGGTAGTAACGCCAGGCAGAGCTTTTGCCAGGCGTCTGTGTGACTCCATGGCTGGCCTATTAAAATGCCACCACAGGGTGCGGCTGACCAGAGGTTTACGGGCAGACCTTTCGGTCTGGCTCACATTCCTACAGGATTTTAATGCCGTCTCTTTCTGGAGATCAGAGCTTATGGTCAGCCCGCAGTTCCAAGTACAGTCGGATGCCTCCGGCTCTCTGGGTTATGGGATTTATTTTGAGGGGCGGTGGGCCTATGGCCAATGGCCTCAGGCATGGCAAGGCATGTATTGCTTACGCGATCTAACTTTCCTAGAATCTTTTCCCATCTTGGGAGCACTAATGCTATGGGGCGACAAGTGGGCCAATTCGGTGGTTCATTTTTGGTGTGATAATGCTGCAGTGGTGCACATTGTCAACGCCCAGACATCCAAATCCCCCAGAGTCATGGCATTGGTTCGTCAATTTGTTTTGAGATCCCTACGCCTCAATGTGCTGTTCAGGGCCAGGCATTAATAATGATATTGTTGATGCTTTATCCTGCCTGCAGATCTCCCGGTTCCGTGCCTTGGCTCCAGAAGCAGAGAAATTTCCCTCTCTACTCCCAGCCGAGATTTGGACATTTGGCGAGGAGAGGTGAACCGGGCGATTGGCATGTCTTTGGCACCTCGCACAATTTAGAACCTTTTGCGGGCAAAGACAGTTGCCCGAGGCATGGCCGATACCAGTCGACCAGATTTTGCAGTATATGGTTTACCTTCATGGTCAATGGTTGGCCCCTCGTACCATCGCCTCTCGGCTTTCAGCATTGGCATTTATGGCCAAGGCACGGGGCTTTACTGACTGCGTGAATGACTTCCGCATACGCCACGTATTGGAAGGGTGGACACGTGAACATGGCAGCTGCCCGGACACACGTCACCCCATTTTGCCAGGTGTTTTGACCCACCTTGCACGAGGTTGGCATAGCTTGTGTTACGATAGGTATGAGGAGGCTCTCTTTTATGCAGCTACCACTGTAGCTTTCTTTGGAGTGCTCCGTATCAGTGAGCTGGTCCCATTGTCAAAAGGGGACGTGTCTCGTACGGCACTGGAACTCAACGATGTCTATATCACCCAAGAGTGGGCCCAGTTGAGGATACGTTCCTCCAAGGTTGATCAGCACGGCGTAGGCAGCGGTGTAAGACTGCTACGATGCTCTATTGTTGACATCTGTCCGGTTGGTGCCCTACATAAGTTTTTGGCAGTGCGTGGCACACACCCTGGCCCGTTTTTCTGCCACCAGGATGGGTCTCCGCTTACTAAATTCCAGTTTTGGAAGGTGACCGGTATGGAACTTCACAGTGTTGGCCTCCATGTCGGATGGGCAGATGGGGATCTATGCGTTTTGCCTTATATGTACGCCCCCTCAATGCATGAGTACTGGTTATGTTATTAATTCTTTTTCCTTCTTTTACAGACCCTGTGTGTCCACGCACACCGGTGGCAGTATGGCTGGTGGGCCACAGTTACGTCCACTGGGCAGCGCAGTATGCTGCGGCGACAGAGTGGGGACCCCGTCTCGGGCTACGTGCAGCCACATGTATGCAATGGTATGGTAAGCACGGCATGAGATGGCGGGAACTGTTGCCATTCCTGTTTTCCATCAGGGATGCTGGACCGCCCGATGTCCTTATTCTGCACCTCGGTGGCAATGATCTCGCACAGGTCACTGGCCTTTCTTTAAAATTGTCGGTGTGCAGAGACCTAGCCTATTTACATAACGTATGGCCGTACACGCGGCTGCTATGGTCGGACATCGTGCTGAGGCAGTGTTACAGGGGAGGCATTGACCTCCGTTGTCTTGACCGCGCTCGACGGTCACTGAACAGGGCTGTTGCCTGGTTCCTTGTGGACAATGGCTTTGGGACGGCCATTCGACATCCTAGAATAGGCTTGCAGGATTTTGGTCTCTATGCAGGAGATGGGGTCCACTTGTTGGCCAGAGGTATGAACCTCTTTCTTGAGGATGTGCAAGCAGGCCTGGTGACCAAGCTGACGGTCGCGGGGGGGGGGGCGGTGAGTCATCATGGACGCCTCCCTGTGTGGCGGGTAACACTGGTAAGGTAAAGATTTATGACACATAGGTATCCGGCAGGTTCGCAATTGACTGGCCATCATGTAGACAGGTACAGGGGAAATAGGCTTGGCTGGTCAAGGGCGAACCATGCAAGAGGTGATGTCAGGAGCTTCACAGCCTGCATCACTTTGGTATTTGAACGGATACACGTCATAGGGTGGGGTCAGTAGATAGTTTATTGACTCCGGTCAACAATTTGTTTGTGTCAACAAACAAATTGATACAAATAGATACATGTAGCCAATTGCCATTGGCATTTTGGGAGGAACCTTACCAGTGTTACTGCGGCCTGCTTGCCTTAAAGAATTACAATTGGATGATACACCAATTGAAAGTGATAATTCGGACTAGGGCATTATTCAATAAAAGTGGCCCGATGCCTTTAATCCAATACCGGCGTCTGAGTCTTTCTTTGGGGGGTGCGCCTGCAAAGAGCTTGGGGGCTGCAACATGGTTGTGGGCTCTGGGTTGAGAACCCCTCTTCTAAGATATGTGGTGTGAGTTGCAATATTCCTCTCCATGACAAGCCTAGGTAAGCATAACATGGGGAGGCATTGCTGTGTTAGATGCCCTTCAGGATACAGTCAAAGTCTAAGGAAACTAATGATGCCCCAAGTATAGTGGCTCCCAAGCCTTTTACAAAGGGAGAAATGACAAGAATGTCTCATTTCTTGTGTTTGGAAGGCACCACCTGAGAGCTATTGCTTTTTCTTTTTGAAGCAATGCATCAGATATTGTTGGCTTCCCAAAACATAATTAGGAAGAAAACAAAGACAGCTGGACTGTTATTATTTAGCATCACCTTAAGCCAACTAGAGGGGAAGAAAGATAAAAGACACGATATGAAGTATGTTGCAGCAGAAGGTCTCAAAGATGGGGCTCTCAGGTAATTTGAAGCACTGTGGAAGTGAAAGGAAAGGAAGCTGAGTGGAGGAAGCAATGGGCTACTTCTTTTTCTGTACTCCAGGCTTCTGAAGGAAACCATCCAGGCATTTAGGCTGCCCCAGAAGAATTATCTCCTGGCTCAATAAATAAATTGTAGCTGTCCAGTTATGATACCCAGCCACTGGAAAGAAAATTACCGCAAAAATAAGTGAATGAGAAATCAGTTTCTTTGGGAAGGAGGAAAAAGGCTAGATACTGTATATTTTATTTTCTGATTTCTCCATTTTAAGGATTGGCTTTTCCTGCCCCCTTTTGGAGGTCTTCCTGAGCATCCTTGATCTGTTGCTTTTCCTTTACCAAAGGGGTCATGGAAGAAATAAACAGAACCTATCTGTCTCTTTACTGCCACCACTTTCCTATAGTTCTGTTAGTTGTCAGAAGACTCAGGTCTACGTGAGCATCTTGTCTAAAATAGGCCAAATGGACAGGGGTGTGCAGGGCACCATGGGAAGGCACTGGACAGGGAGTGATGGGGGTACCTATTTGGGGGTTGGGGGGAATCCCATACATTACTATTGGTGCCCCAAGGCGCCAGAGGTGAGGGTGGGGTGAGACAAAGCCCGATTGCCCGATATACCAGCACGCACCTGCAAAGTGTAATTGCTTTGCATTCCTTTTCATGTTAATTACAGTATTAATTTTGCACATGGTCCAGCACCGTGTACGTCAGGTGTGTGTGTGTATGCATATATATATACCTTTATCTTTACTTATATATATATATATATATATATATATATATATATATATATATATATATATATATATATATATATATATATATATATATATATATATATATATATATATATATATATATATATATATATATATATATATATATATATAGATAGATAGATATATATATATATAGATAGATAGATATATATATATAGATATATATATATATATAGATATATAGATAGATAGATAGATAGATAGATATAGATATAGATATAGATATAGATATAGATATAGATAGATAGATAGATAGATAGATAGATAGATAGATAGAGATAGGTTATAGAGATAGATATAGGTTATAGAGATAGATAGATAGATAGATATGTTGATAAAATATAACCTAAAGATAAGAAGATATCAAAAAGATGAAAGTATCATAATGAATGAAATTAGAAAATGAGAAAAGATTAGAAGTGTCTGATTTAAACCACTTCAAGTGACTAACAAACCACTAATTTCATAGAGGCATAGGAGGATAAGTAGTTAATTATTTCAATATAGAAACTGTAGTGACTCTGAAAGTACCCAATTTTTAGCGATTCGATGGAACTAACTTACAGGAGAGACTTTCTCATATAGAGACTTTATAAGAAACTGAGTTACATAGTGACTTGAAATAGTTAACTAACAGCAGAAAATTAACTTAATTTTTTAGCCTGATATTGTGTTCTAAACTGTGATAATATGCATGATGTTACCTTGTTTTAAACTGTGATAATATGTATGATGGGGGAAGAATGGCATAGAAACCGGCAAAGCACACCAGGAAGTGTGTCAAGAGAACCCTATTGACCAAAGCAAAGGCAAAACAAAGGGACAAATCAGAGCAAACAGGAAGGATGCTCAGAACATTAGATGGACAGAAAGGGATGGGCAGGAAAGGGGGAGGAGAAATACAGTGTTGTAAGGAACAATATTGCATAGGGACATGGAATATGGGATCAATGAACCAAGAAAAGCTGGAAGTAGTAAAAAAGGAAATGGAAAGAATAAGCATTGATATCTTGGGAATCAGCGAGCTAAAATAGACAGGGATTGGCGAATTCAGCTCTGGAAACCATCATATCTACTACTGTGGACAAGAAAACTTCAGACTAAATGGAGTGGCCATAATTGTAAATAAAAGAGTGAGAAAAGCAGTAATGGGATACAATCTCAAAAATGATAGAATGATGTCAGTCAGACTACAAGGCAAACCATTTAAAATCACTGTAATCCAAATATATGCACCAACCACTAGTGCAGATGAAGCCACAGCAGACCAGTTCTATGAGGACCTACAACATCTTATAGAACAGACACCAAGAAACGATGTCCACATTATCTTAGGAGACTGGAATGCAAAAGTAAGAAATCAAAAAGTGGACGGAATAACAGGCAAGTTTGGTCTGGGAACACAAAACGAAGCAGGGCAAAGACTGATAGAGTTCTGCCAAGATAACACACTAGTCATTGCAAACACCCTTTTCCAGCAACACAAGAGGAGACTCTACACATGGACATCACTAGATGGCCAACATCGAAACCAAATTGACTACATACTCTGCAGCCAAAGATGGAGAACCTCCATACAGTCAGCAAAAACAAGACCTGGAGCGTACTGTGGCTCAGATCACAATCTACTGATCGCAAAATTCAGGCTCAGACTGAAGAAAATAGGGAGAACTAATAGGCCGGATAGATATGATCTAGACAACATACCCAAAGAATACATGGTGGAGGTGAGGAACAGATTCAATGGTCTGGACCAGATAGACAGAGTGCCAGAGGAATTATGGACAGAGATGAGAGACATTATGCAGGAGGCAGCAAGGAAAACTATACCAAAAGAAAAGAAGCGCAAAAAAGCAAAGTGGTTGTCGGACGAGGCTCTTAAAATAGCAGAGGAAAGAAGGAACGCAAAAGGCAAAGGAGAAAGGAAAAAATACAATCACTTAAATAAATAATTTCAAAGAAAAGCAAGGAGAGATAAGGAAACCTATCTAAATGAACAGTGAAAAGAAACAGAGGAAAACAACACAAGAGGCAGGACTAGAGATCTCTTTTTAAAAATTGGGGAAGTCAAGGGAATGTTCAAAGCAACAATGACCACAGTAAAAGACAAAGATGGCAAAGAGTTAGTGGATGCAGAAGAGATAAAGAAAAGATGGAAAGAGTACACAGAGGAACTTTACAAAAAAGACCTAAACACCCCGAATAATAACAATGAGGGGGAAATTGAACTTGAACCAGACATCCTAGAGAGTGAAGTCAGAAAGGCCCTAAAAAGCACGGCAAATAACAAAGCTAGTGGAGATGATGATATCCCAGTTGAATTCTTCAAAGCCCTTAAAGATGATGGAATCAAGCTACTACATGCTATATGCCAGCAAATTTGGAAAATGAAACAGTGGCCACAGGATTGGAAAAGATCAGTATACGTCCCAATCCCAAAAAAGGGCAATGCCAAAGAATGTTCAAATTATCGAACAATTGCACTCATCCCACATGCTAGCAAAGTGATGCTCAAGATAATACAGGATAGACTGCAGCAGCATGTAGAAAGAGAACTACCAGAGGTGCAGTCTGGGTTCAGAAAAGGCAAGGGGACCAGAGACCAAATTGCAAACATACATTGGATCATGGAGAAAACAAAGGAATACCAGAAACAAGCTTACTTCTGCTTCATTGACTACACCAAGGCCTTTGATTGTGTGGACCACAACAAAATGTGGCAAGTAATTAAAGAAATGGGAATACCAGAACACCTCATATGTCTCATGAGAAATCTGTACACGAGTCAAGAAGCAACAGTTAGGACAGAGTATGGAATGACCGAGTGGTTTGGAATAGAAAAAGGAGTAAGACAAGTCTGCATTCTGTCACCCTGCTTATTCAACTTATACACAGAGCACATAATGCGCAATGCAGGGATGGAGGATTCACAATATGGGATCAAAATTGCTGGGAGAAACATCAATAATTTGAGATATGCAGATAATACCACCCTAATGGCAGAAAGTGAAGAAGACCTAAAGAAGCTCCTGATTAGGTTGAAAGAAGAGAGTGCAAAAGCTGGCCTGAGACTCAATATGAAGAAAACCAAGGTAATGGCAACAGGCCTTATCAGTCCCTGGAAAATAGATGGGGAAGAAATAGAAATAAGATAGAAATAACCAGGGAGGAGGTCCTTGCATGTCTTGTTAAGCTAAACACTATCAAATCCCCAGGACCAGATGGCATCCATCCACGAGTTCTCAGGGAACTTAAAGATGAAATTGCTGATATCCTAGCCAAAATATATAATCTTTCCCTCAAATCAGGCTTTGTGCCTGATGACTGGAAGGTAGCGAATGTAACACCAATTTTCAAAAAAGGATCCAGGGGTGATCCAGGAAATTACCGGCCTGTCAGTTTGACATGTGTCCCAGGTAAAGTGATGGAAACCATCCTAAAAGACAGAATTAATAGTTACATAGAAGAGAAGGCACTGCTAAAGGAGAGCCAACATGGCTTTTGCAAGGGCAAATCATGCCTCACTAATCTGTTGGAATTTTTTGAGAGTGTCAACAAGCATGTGGATAAGGGGGATCCAGTTGACATTGTTTATCTGGACTTTCAGAAGGCTTTTGACAAGGTCCCACACCAAAGGCTCTTGAATAAACTTACCAGTCATGGAATAAAGGGACAGGTCTTGTCCTGGATCAGCAACTGGCTAAGGGACAGGAAACAGAGGGTAGCACTAAATGGACACTTCTCCAAGTGGAGGGAAGTAAAGAGTGGGGTCCCCCAAGGTTCAGTACTGGGACCCCTGCTTTTCAACCTCTTCATAAATGATCTAGAGGTAGGAGTAAAAAGCAAGGTAGCCAAATTTGCTGACGACACTAAATTATACAGGGTAGTGAAAACTGTGAGAGATTGTGAAGAGCTCCAGAGGGATCTCTTGACACTGGGGGAGTGGGCAAAACAGTGGCAAATGAGCTTCAACATCAGTAAGTGCAGAGTGATGCATGTTGGGGCAAAAAACCCCAATTACATTTATAAACTGATGGGGTCTGAACTCTCTGCGACAAACCAGGAAAGGGACCTTGGTGTCCTGGTGGACAGCTCAATGAAGGTGTCAACCCAGTGTGCCTCAGCAGTGAAAAAAGCAAACTCAATGTTAGGGATCATTAGGAAGGGTATAGAAAATAAGTCAGCAAGTGTCATTTTGCCTCTTTATAAATCTATGGTGAGGCCCCATCTGGAATATTGTGTACAGTTCTGGTCGCCATACCTCCAGAAGGATATTATGGAGTTGGAGAAAGTACAGAGGAGGGCAACCAGAATGATTAGGGGACTGGAACACCTTCCTTACCATCTGAGGCTGCAACGGTTGGGCCTTTTCACTCTTGAACGACGGCGTCTAAGAGGTGACCTGATTGAAGTTTATAAAATCATGCACAGTGTGGACAAGGTAGATAAGGAAAAACTGTTTTCCCTATCGCACAACACTAGAACTAGGGGACACTCGATGAAACTTTTGGGTACTAGTTCTCAAACAAATAAGAGAAAGTACTTTTTCACCCAGAGGATTACTGGTCTATGGAACTCCCTGCCAGAAGAAGTGGTGACAGCTGTCAGTCTTCACAGCTTTAAGAAAGGATTAGACAAGTTCATGGAGGACAAGGCTATCAATGGCTATAATTATGTCTACCTAAGGACAACCTCCGGGTTGGAGAGATAGGCAGGATATCTCTCAATGCCATTTCCAGGGAATCCTAAGCAGGTGAAGGCATCTCCTTGGGAATACCCTGAAGGAAATGGTGAGCCACTGTGTGAGACAGAATGCTGGACTGGATGGGCTGTGGCCTGTTCCAGCAAGGCTGTTCTTATGTTCTTATGTAAGAAGTAGAAGCAGTAACAAATTTTACTTTCAGATGGAGATTGCAGCCATGAAATAAAAAGGCGGCTGATTCTTGGGAGACAAGCTATGAAAAACCTGGGGAACATAGTGAAAAGTAGAGACATCTCACTGCAAACAAAGGTCTGCATAGTCAAAGCAATGGTATTTCCGGTGGTAATGTATGGCTGTGAGAGCTGGACCATTAGAAAGGCTGAGCAAAGAAAAATAGATGCCTTTGAGATGTGGTGCTGGAGGAGAGTTTTGAGAGTCCCCTGGACAGCGAGGAGAACAAATAGGTCAATATTAGAAGAGATTAGCCCTGAGTGCTCCTTAGAGGGACAAATAACAAAGATGAAGCTGAAGTATTTTGGACATCAAATGAGAAGAGAGGATTCACTTGAGAAGGCCTTGATGCTGGGAAAGGTGGAGGGCAAAAGAGGAAGAGGACGGCTAAAGATGAGATGGCTAGATGGTATTGTAGACACAATGGGCACGGGGCTGTGCGGACTAAGGAGGATGGTGGAGGACAGGGGTGCCTGGAGAGCGATGGTCCATGGGGTTACAAAGAGTCGGAATCGACTGTGCGACTGAACAACAACAAAACTGAAATTCAGATCACAGCTGTTCTGATAAAGACCATTAGCCTTTTCATTCAGAGTTGCTGCATTTGATTGCTAATTGTAGTTAATTCTTTTTTGTTTTTGTCTGTGTCATGAAATAGGAGTAAATAAAGGGCTAACTGAATGTGGCATTAACCACATGAATGCAATTAAAATACCTTGTGTGTGCAAACAGTACCTGCTTGAAAGTCTACATTGCCTCAAAACCAGGGGAGCGGAGGAGTATAAAATTTCTGTGCTGCAGTTATGTGGGGAAAATGCTTTCTGAAGCTATTGTTTGCACTGGAAAGGTAAGTTCTTCCAGCTTCAGCCCAAGCTTCCCTTGTCATGCAAACAGAAGCTTCAGAGAGTCTATTTTTATTTTGCCTCCGGCTAGGCCAAGGAAAGTTCCTTGGTGGCCAAACTTAAGTCCTCATCAGTGCATGTTTCTGTCAGTAATTGGCAGGCCAGTAAATGAGCCGGATTCTGTACCTCTCCACTTTCACACAGCATGTTGTTGTCTGCCAGCAGCTCCCACTTGAGCATATTGATATTACATTTAGGCACTCAGACCCTCAACCTGTTCAGGGTCCTCCAAGTGACGTAGGGGATTGAGTTCCTCAGCTATATCCTACTTTAATGTTGTTCCTTGTTCAGTAAGCTCCTTCTTCCATCTTCTAATTTGGTTTTGCTCTTACGTACCCTCAAGAATGTTTGGACTATTGTAATGCGCTCTACATGGGGCTGTCCTTGATGTCCATCTGAAGACTGCAGTTGGTCCAGAATGCGGCAGCCCGCACAGTGGTGATAGGATTTTGATGTCCTGTAGATATTATGTAAGATGCATGAAGATGTATCTTTAAGAGATCCTTCAGCACAGCACCCAGCTGTAACCACTGAGTGGGTGACTGAGCAAATTATCAAGTATAAATCTAGGCTTCTCAGAAGCCACTTTGCTTTTTAGCCAGCTGTTGTGTCATACTGGCTTCTATGACAAAACTCTTGCTAGCTGAACTGCTTGCTAGCCAAACTGTTTGTATGCAAAACTGATTCTGCCAGGATGCTTCAGCTCCTGGGGTTATGCTACTGGCTTTGCTGAAATCTCTGGAGGAGAGAGAGAGTCTGAAACTCTCCAGAGGACTGGAATCCAACTGAATGGACAAAGTGAGTCCAGTTTCCAGAAGCAACGCCTAGCAGAGACACTGAGCCTGGAGGCTCTGTTATTTCCTCAAGCTAGGACAACAAGGCTTTGCATAGCCTACAGCCAGCCGGAGAGAAGGCTGGAGTTTGCTGTGAGTACTATGACTGGGACTCAGACCTTGAAAGTATTGCTTACAAAGACTTACAAACTGTTTACCTGACTTTGCTTTCATAGAGAGGAATCTAATGTTTTGTGTTTACCTTTGGAACTGACTTGCTCAAGTAAAAGCTATTTTGTTTTCATGGTTACTCTGCATGTTATTGTCTGGGTGAGAGTAAAACACTACACAGGCACCACCGCTGCTGCCACAAGCTAACTGCTTAGCTCTGCAGGATTCACACCCAGACCCCAATACCTAACAAGTGGTGGGATGTAGTTGTTTTGCCCGTGCCTGACCGCTGTTGTCGGAGCTGTACTGTATGTCTCCGGGTGCAACTCAAGGTGCTGGTTGTCACCTTTAAAGCCCTTCATGGTAGCGGACCAGGATACCTCAGGGACCGCATTGTCTCTAAGACATCAACCCAACCCATGAGAGCAAACTGAGAGGGCACCCTTCTTATACCATCCGTTGGGGAGGCTCACCTTTCCAGCACAAGGAAGAGGGCCTTCTCGGTTGTAGCTCCCACACTATGGAACCTCCTCCTGGTAGAACTACGCCTTCAGGTCCAGTTGCTACCATTTAGGAAAGAACTGAAGATGTGGTTGGCAAAATGGGTCTGTGGGCCGGGATTGTCAACAAGCTCCCCTTTCTGTCTCATCTGAGGCTCCCTCTCCTGTAATTAAATTTAACATTAAGGTTATGCCGATTTTATATTTGTTTTTAGATAGTAATGGCACAGCGGTGGGTAGTATTGCTATGTTCTTAAGGGTTTTAAAAATTGTTTATATTGGTTTTAACTTGTGTACACCACCCAGAATCCATTGGATTAGGGCGGTATATAAATCTACTAAATTAAATTAAAATGTTTGCTGCTCAGAGTAGGAAAATCTCCTAGATGGGTGGGGTACAAACAAACAAAAGTTTGTTCTTGCCATAAAGCTCCTTCTGGATCTAAGATGGCAGACCTGAGGCTCATATCTGTTCAGAGGATGTCTAAGGCCATTCTCTTGTTTAGTTCTCTTGGTGTCTGCTGCTACTTCTCTCTTTATCTTAAGTGGAGTGATATCAAGAAGAGGGTATATTTTCTCAAACTGGTGTAGGTTTGCAGCATCCTGTCACTATATGCATGGCTTCATTAACAGCGATGTTCACTTGTTTTGCATATGTGGATGTGCTCCATACAGGATGCCCATTATATAAGGCATAGATTGGACAACTGGGCAATGAAGAAAGATGTCTGTGGATGCGGGATCCGCGAGCACAATTGGCATAAAACGGCCCCTGGCAGAGGTTACACCGGTCGAGGAAGGCTCCTGGTCACTGGCCCCTGCCACTATGGAAATTGGGGAGCGGATTAATAATCATAGGATTGATTCACCCACATCTGACCTGACCGGCAGTTCTGCTGAATTGCTAACCTCCGTTAGACATTAGGCAATTACACACTTACAGATCAGCCCAAGCCCGAGTGCAAATAGTGGCCATGTTTACCCTTGTGTAAGCCACGAACAATGGATTTCCCCTGTCAGTGTTTACCCTAGTTAATTAACTTCCCCAAGAGAGATTCCCCATTAACCCGGGTAAATGGGTGATATGATTTTCTGTCAGATGACGATTCTATCACACGCTGCCTTGAATTCCTATATATGACGATGTCTTTCCCACAATAAACCACTGGTCTTCGCTCCATCTTGCCTCTTGTCGTTCCTTGACCAGTCTCCTCCGGGACCTCACGGCCGCCCCACGGCCCCAATCCAACATGTGGAGGAAGGGTGTGTGATTTATTCAAACTGTGGTGTTGGGGTAGAGTTAAGCAGCTCTTCAGCAGCCAAAATAAGTGAATTATAGATCACATCAGGCTAGACGTAAACATGATTGCACAAAGGCTATTGTACTTTGAATGTATTATGAGAAGACAAGACACTGAAAAAGATGATGTTGCTAGGAAAAGAAGAAAGCAGTAATAATAATTTCATGTCAGAGATTATTCTGGGTTGAAAGGGTTCTTCCTGGAGAAATTCCGCTCAGGGGATGCCTGAATGAGGCTCATTTCTTGTCCCCAAGTCATAAAAAAGGAAGGCAACTTCACCTGAAATGGATTTAATCCGCAAGATGTAAGCAAGATTGTTAATGATAAGACCTTTTGGAGGTGGTTAAATCTTTAACTCAGAAATGACTTGACTTTACATCATAGGAACAATAACTTATTTAACCCCCCTCCCCCCATCTCCTTATTCTTTTGTGTCTAGGCCAGATGTGAAACTGCCAAAATGAAGCCACCTTTTGGTGAGTTCATTCTGCAGTTCCTTTTGCCTGACCTAGTGTGAGAAAAATTAGCCAACAACACAAGGTTTCCATTACCAGGGTATGCCCAATTGTGGTTCAAGAATACCAAAATTAATAGATTTTCTAAATAGAGAGTAGTCAACGGTGGTTTATCATTTGTTTTTTCCAGGGGTGTCCTGGAACTGTGAAGCTTACTTAAGGCTACACAGGCTGGCCTTTCTCTTGGGAGACACAGTAGAAATTGAACTCTCAACGTCTGGCTCTGCAGTGCAGCCAAATAGCTAACTAAGTGGACTTTAGTTCCAGTCTGTTGATAAATACTCACTACATTGTCTCTTAATTGCTTAGATTTGGAAACAAAGGCTGTTCTGGCAGCAAATGTTATGACATCTGCTGTACACAACCTGGTGTATCATTCTCACATGATGGTTGTTGTTGTTTTTTGGTGGGGGGGATATCATTATGCCAAGGACAGAAACACCTCCTGGGGCACCAAAGATAGGTCAGGCAAGGCAATGGCAAACTGTTGGCAGGAATGAGACATTTCTTAATGCTGCTTAAGTCATCAGAGAGTCAACCTGTCACTGCCGAAACAAATCCATCCAATTCATGGCGAGAGCACTGCAATGTTAAAACTCTATAATATCAACAACCACAAAGTTGTGCTCAAACCGGTTTGTTAGATACTGTATCTAGAAGGCGTCATTTTAATGTATTTCCCCCTTATATCTGCATACCACTAAGTTTTAGCAAAAACATGGAATTTTGCCACGAAGCACTTGCAGTCACAAAATTCAGAATGGGGAGACAACAACAAAGGGAATAGAATGAGACAGATGCACAAGGAAAAATTGCTGGTCATTTTTCACATACCTGAGCTTACCTTTGGCAAAGGATATGAATAAAAAGCTAGAAGAAAGAAAGAAAAGAAAGAAGATTATTTTACTCTTTTTCTACAATAGCCAAATTCCGCAGCCTACGTGGTCATTCTGGTTGTGAGGTTCTGCAACTTGTAGGCTACAACACTGCCTTTGCTAATACCTAATCTTCACTCTTGCCACTTTCTACTTCAAACCCTACAGAGGAGAGTGACTGTAGTGTTTTCTGTTTGCTGAGTTGCAATGTCTCAGAGCAAAGCTAGTAAGCTCTTGCCCATGGCAGGTATTAGAAGACATAAATTTCCCACCAGTTTACCAGACAATCAACATGACAGTGGCCTCTCTCTTGTCTTGGCTGATCCTACAGTGTGTGGTTACATAAATGAAAACATGAGATTTGGACTAAAAATGGGAAATCAGTAGCACAAGGATCTCAGCCTCCTCCCTGGACCAGTTGTTCTAAATAATAGCAGAGAGTAAACAAAACAAATCAACAAAAATCATTGTGGTACCTAAAAGACTCCCTCCAATATTTAAATGTGAACATTTGTGGATCAGGCCCACTTCATTAGACTTGATCCACAAAAGCTCATATTTAAATATAGGAGTTAGTCTTTAAGGTGCCACAATGTTTTTTGACTTTTCTGTTTTATTTACTCTCTGATATGCTTGCACAGACTAACACGGCTACCACTTCAAACCTTTATAAATACAGTAGTACATTTATTCGAGTATAACGCGCACTCGTGTATAACGCGCACCCCTAATTTTCCATGAAATCTTGGTATAAAATTTTTTTTCACACGCCTCGTCTCCCGCGCCACCCAATCAGATCCCGCCAGCCGCGCGCCCCTGGGCCCGTGGGTGGGGCAGACGGTGCATCTCAGCAGTGCCTACCGTACTCGGCGCCGGCTCCTTGAGTCGCGCGGCCCGGGTAGGCGTGGAGCACGCCGTGGCCCTCTCCCGTAGGGTTCCCTTCTCGACCCGGCGGGTGCGTGCAGGTGAGCGGCGGCGGCAGCGGGACCTGGGCGCCTGGGAGGAGGGCCGCGGCGTGCTCCGCGCCTACCCGGCGCCGGCTCCTTGAGTCGCGCGGCCCGGGTAGGCGTGGAGCACGCCGCGGCCCTCTCCCGTAGGGTTCCCTTCTCGACCCGGCGGGTGCGTGCAGGTGAGCGGCGGCGGCAGCGGGACCTGGGCGCCTGGGAGGAGGGCCGCGGCGTGCTCCGCGCCTACCCGGCGCCGGCTCCTTGAGTCGCGCGGCCCGGGTAGGCGTGGAGCACGCCGCGGCCCTCTCCCGTAGGGTTCCCTTCTCGACCCGGCGGGTGCGTGCAGGTGAGCGGCGGCGGCAGCGGGACCTGGGCGCCTGGGAGGAGGGCCGCGGCGTGCTCCGCGCCTACCCGGCGCCGGCTCCTTGAGTCGCGCAGCCTGGGTAGGCGTGGAGCACGCCGCGGCCCTCTCCCATAGGGTTCCCTTCTCGACCCGGCGGGTGCGTGCAGGTGAGCGGCGGCGGCAGCGGGACCTGGGCGCCTGGGAGGAGGGCCGCGGCGTGCTCCGCGCCTACCCGGCGCCGGCTCCTTGAGTCGCGCGGCCCGGGTAGGTGTGGAGCACGCCGCGGCCCTCTCCCGTAGGGTTCCCTTCTCGACCCGGCGGGTGCGTGCAGGTGAGCGGCGGCGGCAGCGGGACCTGGGCAGGCGCCCAGGTCCCGCTGCCGCCGCCGCTCACCTGCACGCACCCGCCGGGTCGAGAAGGGAACCCTCCGGGGAGGGCCGCGGCGTGCTCCGCGCCTACCCGGCGCCGGCTTCTTGAGTCGCGCGGCCCAGTCCTCGTGTATAACGCGCACCCAAACTTTGAGCCTTTTTTTGGGTATAAAATTTTGCGCGTTATACACGAATAAATACGGTACATTTCTAGACCTTATGAGTTCCGAAATGTAAGAACTTTGTATCGTTCTCACATGGTGAGTTTTTGTGGCATCCTTGTACCAAGGACAGAACCATCTCCTGGGGCATGAAAGACAATCAGACAAAGCAAAAGCAAGCTGTTGGCGGGAATACTTTTTGGCAACAAGAACAGAAGACTACAGCAAAGCTAAGTTGTCAGGAGACTGGGTTTAAAATCATACAAACATAGTGCTGGAAGGTCTGTAGTCCTTTAGTCCAGCACTCCAGATGCAGGAAATCCACAGGGTAAAGGTCGCCCTTGCTCCAAAGCCAGCCGTATCTGACTCTAGGGTTCAGTGCTCATCTCTGTTTATAGCCAAAGAGCCAGTGCTGTCTGCGTCTGCAGATGTTTCAGTTGACA
Source organism: Bradypodion ventrale (assembly GCA_035047345.1). Classification (NCBI taxonomy): domain Eukaryota; kingdom Metazoa; phylum Chordata; class Lepidosauria; order Squamata; family Chamaeleonidae; genus Bradypodion; species Bradypodion ventrale. The sequence goes on from JAWDJE010000002.1 coordinate 310,382,209, forward strand.
TGTGGCAGGCATGCCTCAACACCGGAGTACATGGATTGCTGTTTACCTTCCCACCAAAGTGGTCCCTATTTATCTACTTGAAATTCCTTGCTTTCAGACTGCTAGGTTGGCAGGAGCTGAGGCAGAGACAGGAGCTCACTCCATAGTGCACTACTTGGGAAGCATTATTATGTTGGAGGGGCTTTTAACTGTTTTTTATATTGTTTTTAATTGTGGAGCGGCCAGTGAGGAGTTCACTGGACTGTGTGCACTGCCCAGAGTCTATTGACTGGGGCGGTATATAAATCTACTGTAAATAAATTAATCAAGCTCCAACCTTCCAGTCATCAAGCTCAGCATCTTAACCAATTGAGCCACTGCAGCCCCTTTGCATCCTTTACATCTGGATAAAAATGAGGAGAGACCACTAGGGGAAAGAGTTAAAGATATACAGCCAGACTGTGCAAAGGCCTTTCTCGTATTTGAAGATAACTACAGTATTATCATTGATTAATAACCTCTGCATTAAGCCAAACGCCCCAAACTATTTCATGCGTTCCTCACACAATAGATCCTCTCTCCAATGACCCCTGCCATTTCTCCCCGCTGCCCACTCCACCGGATGGGAAAGTGGCTGCAGTTGTGTGAGAAAGATTAGCCAGCAACACAAGGTTACCAATACCAGGGTACATCCGATTGTGGTTCAAAAATACCATAATCTTCGAGGAGGCTCTTTCTATGTACCCCCACAGAATTGTAGTGGATCTAGGTCTGACAGGGTTAAAGTCCCAAGACTTTCTGAGTAGCAGGACCTATGACAGTGATGGCAAACCTTTAAGAGACCGAGAGCACAAACTGCAACCCAAAACTCACTTATTTATCGCAAAGTGCCAACACAGCAACAGGGGAGCGAGGAAACTCTCCCATTTGGCTGCTAGGCAGAGGGGCAGGGCAAACTCTGTGCTGGGGAAACACATGGGTAACATAGGTTCTCCACCACTGACCTATGACACTATCCGTCAGCTGCCCACAAAAGCTGCCCTGTTCCCCCTCAACGTAGGTACCATCCTCACAACAAAGAGAAGGAAGAGTGTATTGTTGCAAGGGATAATATATAGAGAAATTTATTCCTGAATGAGAAATTAAGAGTAATTAACATTGCACAAGACCTGTTTCTTATTTGTTGATAGGAAACAATCAAGCTCCTGCCATTTTTGGATGCTCAGTGCCCCTCCCCCACCCAACCCGTTTTGGGCAATTTGTCTGAAAATGATTGCCATCACAGATATATCTCGGGTATGGGGAGTTTTAGAATGATAGACCCGGAGGCTAGGGATTTAAATTGCAAATTGTGGTGACAATAAAGGGAGAGAAAAATCAGGAAGTTGAGGAAATATTACTAATTAAAGCAAGCCACCACCGGAAAATGACTTCTTAACATCTTTAGTTCAAAGCTTCCAACTCTCTCTCTCTCTCTGTGTGTGTATCTTTCCTCCTCGCTTCCGGCTTTGTTTTTAACTGAGTCCTGCTGAGTAATATGTCTTTCAAACTATACATTGAAACCTGCCTGCCTGGTAAGTGCTCAGCTCTAGTATAATGTGCAAACAAACACATCATATAAAGATTTGGGAAACCCATGAAATAATGCTTTGGATATGTTTTGTTATTGATTTATTATTTACACGTATATCCTGCCCCCTCTAGGGAAAAAAAAATCATCCCTACTCAGGGCTGCTAACATCATAAAATCAGGCATATAATGATCAGAAGTTAAAAATTACACACAATAAAACTCCCAATAAAATCATCACACACATTACAATAGCCAGAAAGTACAGCAATCCAGGACTCTTAAAACACAACCTATTTAGGATGAAAAGGAGCTGGGCAGCATATCTAACAACCAGAAATAGGCAGCATATTCCCAAAGGCCTCCTCAAAAAGTAGTGTTTTTAGTTGTTTTTTAAATGACTGCAGGGATGGAGCCTGGCGTAGCTCAGCTGGAATGGTGTTCCACATCATTGGTGCCACCACTGAGAAGGCAGTACCAATATGTGAGATATTCAAGGACTGATATACCAGAACCATTCCCCAGTGAGTTTCCATGGCTGAGTCGGGATTTGAACCCAGATCTCCTGAATCATCAGCAAACATTCTGTCCACTGACTGTATACTACACATTTATTTATTTGATAGTTCCTCAAATGCTATTTCCCTTCAATACTTTTCTTGTCGTTTTTCCTCATCAAGTTAAGGAGGTTAAAGGCTTGCTGGTTTGAGCCTGATAGCACTGTTGGCAGCATTGAAGGCAATCAATGTAAAGTAATGCCCAGTTCTTCTATCAAAACATATTTTAAAGTAGTTCTATTGACTCTGAATTTAGAGGGGAAATGCCTTTCTTTACTTTTGCTCTTGATTGACATTTTGTCTTGGATGAATTGTGATTTTATCAGCACACCCTTTGGAATAGGACCCCCTGAGACCCAGAATGGGAGGGCTTCAATCAAAAGTAGCATGCTTGTCAATTGGAGGCCATCTTGATTTGGTGAACTGGAGCAGAAGAAATGGTCTCTTATGAGGAAACCTTATTTTTCTTCAATTTCTTCAATGTGGAGCCTATAGTCACTTGTTCAGTAAAGCTTGATTTGGTGCTGGATTCTTCACAGACTTCCAGCTCTTGATTGGAAATACTGGAGATTCTCTCTTATACAATATGTAGTTTCACATTTTCAATTAATTGCCTTTCTCTTCATTTCATTTCTCTGTTCCCACTTTAAAAATAGCAAGGTTCTACACTGCTGAGGGTCTGGCTTAATTCTTAATATCAATTAACAAGATCTGTCATGGCAATTATGGGAGGGGGGGGTAGAAAAATTATGAAGCACAAATGAAGAGAATTTGGTCTGAAAGAGATCTCTAAGGTCATCTATTCCTATCTCCCTGCTTCCCTGCTAGGTACTTTCATTAGAGCATTTCTGCTGTTCTCATTAAATAAATGGTGCCACTGGCTAGAGATGAGATGAGAAATTCAATGCCCATGGAGTGAATTGATATTGACTTGGACAATGGGATGCCAAGCATCTCAACTGGAGAGGCACCAATCAGTAGGACAGACATAGCAATCCATACAACCAAGGTTTCTGACCCAAAGTAATTATTCTTAGAAGCTACTATATTTACAACTACCTCAATGTTCTCTATGCTGTGTGACTATTATTGTATACAATTAAATGGGCCTTGTAATGCATGCCAGGAGGAAGAGGAAGAAGAACTAGAATTGAGCATACCCTGGTAACAGTAACCTTGTGTTGTTGTTTAATCTTTCTCATGCTAGATCAGGTGAAAGGAACTGCAGAATGAACTCACCCAAAGGTGCCTTCATTTGGGCAGTTTCATGTCTGGGAGCAGCAGAAGCAAAAGCAGAAGAAGGACCAGTGATATGGGTGTCACACTGCGATGCGGAAGGCATATGAAAAGCCATTATATTATATTCTCAGGATAGTCTTCATGGATTATCACCATGATGATCACAAATATTCAGATTCGGATACAGAAGAAGAAGAAGAAACAACTTTTATGTACATATCAGAATACCAGTTGGAGGGAAGGGAAGCAGAAAAAAAATTGCTACTAGAGAGCTCACTGCAGACATCTAGTTCTCCACTGTGGGAAAGAAGCCATTTGGATGAGACTGACTTTTAATATGATGAAGTTGTACTTTTCTTAGGCTCACTGATTTGTTGAATTGATTCATATTGCACCTTTTTGGCCTCAAATGTCACTCAAGTCAGTGAACAATAATCATATTAAAAACCTATATCAACTAAAACATAAAAAGCAAATCCATTAAAACAGCATTAAGAAGTCAATAGCAACTGTTACTTATCTTGTGGTGTTTTTTTTAGTTCAAAACTAAGGTGAATATACACGAGCTTTATTGTTATGTCAGCATTTCTAAAGTTCCTTGTAAATCTAAAACAAATCAATTCTTGGCCCAGTTTTAGTAAATATAGATATTTGTTATAACATGCACATTTTCTTAGAACAGTGTTAAGCATAGGTAATTGCAAAGCAACATGCCAAGTTCTCCGCATGGAGGCCCTTTTTGTGTGGCCATGCAAGATAGTTCAGGAAATTGCTTTTAAAAAAAATTCTTCCAAGAAGACAAGAGATCAAAAATGTCTTCTAAGAAACTAGATTTGCTTGTTTCTTCTTTTAAGAAATGATGGCCATTGGTAATTTATATTTGTGATTTTATTTATTTATATCCATGGCTCTTTCGAGGAGATGTGAGGAGAGGCCATTGAGGCTTGGGATTGTCAACTGTGCCTCGGCTGAGAGTGAATGACTGAAGTCCCTGAGCCTCACTCAATGGGCTAAGGAAGGACAAGGACAGGACAGGACTCCAGGAACCTATTGCATCTTCAGTATGACCTCGTGCTCATGTCATCCCCCAGGAGCAGCAGAATGTACTTCTGCCGAGGTGAGAGACAGATGAGGCATTGAAGGAGCAGGTAACAATACACCTGAATTGTCACTGTTACTTTTTATTGTATTTCATGCTTTGCTCTTGTTATTTTGTTTTTTGCTATATTGTATCTTTATTTGACGTTTTGTGAGCCACCCTGAGTTGGCCTGTGCTGAGTAGGACAGGATACAAATCAAATAAACATAAACCTTGCCCAGCTATATCAGGTGTCCTTGAAGGGTCTTCAACCAGTGACAGAACTCTTACTTCCCTCTTGCTTTTTGAGACCAGGACCTGCAGGACATCCTGTGTCTTAACAGGGATCCTCTTGCAAAGACATGCCTAGTCTCTTGCTGTGTGTGCATGTTGGGTTAGTGCCAGAACCCAGAGGAAGTTGTGGACAGTATTCCTGTTTCTATTTGTTATACTAATAAAAAATTTTGTGTCAGAATTTATTCTGGGTTGAAAGGAATTTTGCTGGAGAAACTCTGCTCAGGGGATGCCCAAATGAGGCTCATTTCATGTCCCCAACATCATTTCCTACCTATTTATCTACTTGTAATTTCTTGCTTTCAAGCTGCTAGGTTGGCAGAAACTGAGACAGAAATGGGCACTCAATCTAACATGCCGTACCCAGGTCTCGAACTGCTGACTTACAGGTCTTCCAGCTAACATGGTGAGTTTCTTGTTCATCTGTCACAATAAAGTCTGTTCACTGTCATTCTTGCATTCTGGAATGCATTAAATTATTGTCTGGAGACTTGATCAGAGCCAGCATCACTGAAGGCTGAGCCAGTGGACCTCAAAGAAACACAGTGAGAAAAACAATGTGAGGTCAGCATTAGCCTTTTTTATGTATTGTACACCATATATTATTAGCTCTATCTTGGCACAGCTTTGGACTACTGTATTATGACTCAAATGTTTTGTGTTCCAGAGTTGTTAGCCAAAATGTCCTGGTTTAAGACATTTCAATATTACATCTTGTCCTCTATAATGCTTGTGATTCCTTACAGGCTTAAATCAAGTGCGTTGTTCAGCTTTTCTTTTATATAATTATGAACAAAACTGAATCTGGAACCAACTCTGGTGAAATATCACTTGAGGGTATTTGTTGCTTTGAGTACTTGTTGTTGTTCAGTTGCACAGTCGATTCTGACTCTTTGTGACCCCATGGACCATTGCTCTCCAGGCACCTCTGTCATCCACCATCCTCCTTAGTCCACACAACCCCGTGCCCATTGTGTCTACAATACCATCTAGCCATCTCATCTTTGGCCGTCCCCTTCTTCTTTTGCCCTCCACCTTCCCCAGCATCAAGGCCTTCTCAAGTGAATCCTCTCTTCTCATTTGATGTCCAAAATACTTCAACTTCATCTTTGTTATTTGTCCTTCTAAGGAGCACTCAGGGCTAATCTCTTCTAATATTGACCTATTTGTTCTCCTCGCTGTCCAGGGGACTTTCAAAACTCTCCTCCAGCACCACATCTCAAAGGCATCTATTTTCTTTGCTCAGCCTTTCTAATGGTCCAGCTCTCACAGCCATACATCACCACCGGAAATACCATTGCTTTGACTATGCGGACCTTTGTTTGCAGTGAGATGTCTCTACTTTTCACTATGTTCCCCAGGTTTTTCATAGCTTGTCTCCCAAGAATCAGTCACCTTTTTATTTCATAGCTACAATCTCCATCTGCAGAGATCTTGGATCCTAAGAAAGTAAAATCTGTTACTGCTTCTACTTCTTCCCCATCTATTTTCCAGGGACTGATATGGCCTGTTGCCATTATCTTAGTTTTCTTGATATTGAGTCTCAGGCCAGCTTTTGCACTCTCTTCTTTCAACCTAATCAAGAGCTTCTTTAGGTCTTCTTCACTTTCTGCCATTAGGGTGGTATCATCTGCATATCTCAAATTGTTGATGTTTCTCCCAGCAATTTTGATCCCATATTGTGATTCCTCCATCCCTGCATATTGCATTATGTGCTCTGTGTATAAGTTGAATAAGCAGGGTGACAGAATGCAGCCTTGTCTTACTCCTTTTCCTATTCCAAACCACTCCGTCATTCCATACTCTGTCCTAACTGTTGCTTCTTGACTCATGTACAGATTTCTCATGAGGCATATGAGGTGTTCTGGTATTTCCATCTCTTTAATTACGTGCCACATTTTGTTGTGGTCCACACAATCAAAGGCCTTGGTGTAGTCAATGAAACAGAAGTAAACTTGTTTCTGGTATTCCCTTGTTTTCTCCATGATCCAACGTATGTTGGCAATGTGATCTCTGGTCCCCCTGCCTCTTCTGAATCCAGCCTGCACCTCTGGTAGTTCTCTTTCTACATGCTGCTGCATTATCTTGAGCATCACTTTGCTAGCTTGTGGGATGAGCGCAATTGTTCGATAATTTGAACATTCTTTGGCATTGCCCTTTTTTGGGATTGGGACGTATACTGATCTTTTCCAATCCTGTGTCCACTGTTTCGTTTTCCAAATCTGCTGGCATATAGCATGTAGTAGCTTGATTCCATCATCTTTTAGGGCTTTGAAGAATTCAACTGGGATACCATCATCTCCACTGGCTTTGTTATTTGCCGTGCTTTTTAGGGCCTTTCTGACTTCACTCTCTAGGATGTCTGGTTCAAGTTCAATTTCCCCCTCATTGTTATTATCTGGGGATGTTTAGGTCTTTTTTGTAAAGTTCCTCTGTGTACTCTTTCCATCTTTTCTTTATCTCTTCTGCATCCGCTACCTCTTTGCCATCTTTGACTTTTATCGTGGTCATTTTTGCTTTGAACGTTCCCTTGACTTCCCCAATTTTTAAAAAGAGATCTCTAGTCCTGCTTCTTGTGTTGTTTTCCTCTGTTTCTTTGCACTGTTCATTTAGGTAGCTTTCCTTATCTCTCCTTGCTTTTCTTTGAAATTCTTTATTTAAGTGATTGTATTTTTTCCTGTTTCCTTTGCCTTTTGCGTTCCTTCTTTCCTCTGCTATTTTAAGAGCCTCATCCGACAACCACTTTGCTTTCTTGCGCTTTTCTTTTGGTATAGTTTTCCTTGCTGCCTCCTGCATAATGTCTCTCATCTCTGTCCATAATTCCTCTGGTCCTCTGTCTATCTGGTCCAGAACATTGAATCTGTTCCTCACCTCCACCGTGTTTTCCTTGGGTATGTTGTCTAGATCATATCTATCCGGCCTATTAGTTTTCCCTATTTTCTTCAGTCTGAGCCTGAATTTTGCGATCAGTAGATTGTGATCTGAGCCACAGTACACTCCAGGTCTTGTTTTTGCTGACTGTATGGAGGTTCTCCATCTTTGGCTGCAGAGTATGTAGTCAATTTGGTTTCGCTGTTGGCCATCTGGTGATGTCCATGTGTAGAGTCTCCTCTTGTGTTGCTGGAAAAGGGTGTTTGCTATGACCAGTGTGTTATCTTGGCAGAACTCTATCAGTCTTTGCCCTGCTTCATTTTGTGTTCCCAGACCAAACTTGCCTGTTATTCTGTCCACTTTTTGATTTTCTACTTTTGCATTCCAGTCTCCTAAGATAATGTGGACATTGTTTCTTGGTGTCTGTTCTATAAGATGTTGTAGGTCCTGATAGAACTGGTCTACTGTGGCTTGATCTGCACTAGTAGTTGGTGCATATATTTGGATTACAGTGATATTAAATGGTTTGCCTTGTAGTCTGACTGACATCATTCTATCATTTTTGAGATTGTATCCCATTACTGCTTTTCTCACTCTTTTATTATCAATTATGGCCACTCCATTTCTTCTGAGGTTTTCTTGTCCACAGTAGTAGATATGATGGTTTCCAGAGCTGAATTCGCCCATACCTGTCCATTTTAGCTCACTGATTCCCAAGGTGTCAATACTTATTCTTTCCATTTCCTTTTTTACCTCTTCCAGCTTTCCTTGGTTCATAGATCTTACATTCCATGTCCCTATGCAATATTGTTCCTTATAACACTGTATTTCTCCTCCCCCTTTCCTGCCCATCCCTTTCTGTCCATCTAATGTGCTGAGCATCCTTCCTGTTTCCTCTGATTTGAGTACTTACATTTTAACATATTGTACCTTTAGTAGATAATTATAATCTGTCTTTCAGTAGCTTTCTTAAGAGGCCACAGTTTGGAGAAAATTTGAATTATGTACATTTTGATCAAAAGTGCCTTTTTTGAACTCACTTTCTTTTCCAGTTTCTTTCATACCTACATTTATTTTTCTTTATATCTGACATTTTACATGTATTATACAAGACTCTTTCCTTCTTCCTATACTCTCATTAAGAATTAGTAGAAACTTTAAAATCTTGGTTTGTAAGCACTATACAATGTCACATGGTTATTCAAGGTACAGAATGAAAGATGAAAAAGTGAGAGTACTGTTATGTATCAGCAAGTACCAACCAACCAACTTACCTACCTACCTACCAACCAACCAACCACCTACTAGTTATTGCAGGTAAGTTTATGAGCCATTTGTGGTGCTGGATATAAAAAGCACCATTGTGAGAGACAAAGGAGGAACAAAGAAGACCAGAAGAGTGGGGCACCCACACCCCCGGCCTGGTCCTATTGGAGTCCTTGAAAGTGAATGATCAGGGCTCTTGTTTTTCAAGACTTCAACTTTCAAAAAGCAGATGAAGACATAATGTTTTATGCTCAGTATATTATATTAAATGTGGTGGGTTGAGGCTTTGATATGTATGGCTCCAAAGTGTAGGTATGCCATTTGTTTGAGGACATCACCCTGAGTAATGAGAAGTTCCATGGATGCAGTACTTACCTTAGACTTCCCTCAAAGGAGGGACTTTGGAAACATTAGCTACTTTGTAATATCTGAGATGATTTACAGGTAGAGCATAGTGGAAGTTAAAGCACCACAACATAATCCAAATCCACCACCCCAAAGAGATAGCCAGTACTTCAGAATGCTTCCATGCTTATTTCACCTCTCATTTTTCTTTCTTCCTTGCAGTGTCTTCTTGTTCTTCTCCAACCATAGACTGGGCAGCACCAATCTGATCTTAGTTGAAGCAGCTCTAAATGGCGATGTTGTATTGCACCCAACCATTCCCTTTCTTGCTCCTCAACTCAAAACTTTATTGTTTCTTTTTTTTCACAGACCTACATTACATCATTCTTGGGGTCCTGTCTACACTGGCAATTGTTTGGTGTGGTCCAGGATAAGGAGGGTCACTTGAGGTTGGGGAAAGGAGTAAAGTGCCATTTAGCATAATCTTCTCTGGTCCAAACATCACAATGACCTTGAGCAGTTCTGTTTCCAGTATTCTGAAGTGGCTAATGAGCTATGTTAAGGGATATGAAATTATTATTATTACTGAGTCTGTGAGACAATTGCTGCCACGTTAGTGATTTCTCTGTAGTGCCAATAAAAACTAAAGCTGCAGGCAGTTTCTTGACTGGCACTACATAAAAGGAGGAATATTTTTTCCTGTTATTTAAGTGATTCAGCACAACTGTGATCATCCAGCAGCCTCAAAAAGTATTCAGTTCCCCTAACCATCCACAGACAATCAGGGGAAGTGTTGTTAGCTACTTCAGGATAGTGGAAGTTGACACTAGAAGCGGCCTTTGACAGCTGCAAGGCTCAGCTGTAGTCTGCTCTCAGCATTTACACTTGCTGGGAATCTACTGCAAGTGAGTGTGCCAAAACAGAAATACATGTTTGGGATAAACTGGTCCACTCCAGTGCAAATGGAAAAAATAGCACACCAAACTGACTCATCAGCACCCTAAACAGCAGGATAAATGCCTATGTAGATAACCACTCAAGTCCATGCTAGAGGAAGAGGAGGGTACCCCAGTCATCCCCTAGTTATTGTTGGCTATTTGCATGTTATTATCTCAACAAAGACCAATGTGTTAGGGTGGAAGAGTACAATGCTGAAAATCACATGCATAAAGGATGGGATGCACTTAAATAGGCTCTGAAGATTGCAATTCCCTGTGTTGCCATCTCAGAATACATCCAATTCAATGAGGTTTTTGAGGCACACAGAAAGAGCCTCCTCAAAGATTGTGGTGTTTTTGAACCACAATCAGGCATACTCTGGGCAACAGCCACCTTGTTCCGGCTATTCTTTCTCATATTAGGTCAGGTGAAAGGAACTGCAGAATGATTTTTATCAAAATGTGGCTTCATTTTGGCAGTATCACATCTGGCATAGACACAGAAGAAGAAAAATGAGGTTTTTGCAAAGCCATGCCTAGGACTGTATTGTAAAATGGTAAAAGGAAGCAATATTCAACCTATTTTCCCATTATCCAAATCTATGAAAATGTGAATCATAATAGCTCTGATTTCCAGTATATTATATACTGTTAACTTATTATTCCGTGACCTTCCAGAAACTCATTTTAAGCCTTTCCGCTAGTGCATTGTTGAAAAAAGACTGGGTTTGTTTTATTGACCTTAGTCTTTCACCAGCAAGAACAAATGCCCTTAAACTTGAATTTGAGTGCATTTGTGGTTTCTTTTCAGTCAAAACTATTTTTCTTTCTAAATATACTATCAATTCTACATAAAGCATTTATGATTTAATCTATATTATTTACCTCAATCTCATAAATATTGTACCATGTAATGCAAACATTATATAATATAGATGCTAGCTTTTAAAGGGAAGAGAGTTGATAATGCATTATGCTATAAATCAGCTAGTTTAACTTTTCTGCAGTTGGTGATCTTTGCAGTTGGTGATCTTTGTGTGAATATCAATGCACGGTGCTCTCCTTCTCAATTATGTGACAACAGCTACTCCTACAACATACCTGAGACCAGACCTTGATAACAAGTGGACAGAGTATGTTTTATAATAACCACAGAAGCTATTTTCTGTTTCAGCTAGATCTCTGGAATGGAATGTGTTCCCCTAGGGAACTAATTACAAGACCAGATTAATGCACTAACAGGTTGGATGGAGCAGAAGCTCAAGATTGCCATAAATAGCTATTACAACACTATGGGCATTGGTGAAATGCAGCTTTGAAAACTTTAATAAGTCTAAAAATAAACCAAGGATGGCAGCGAAATATTGAAGGACAAACTGTTTCACAGCAAAGGAGTGATTTCCTAAAACACCAGTCTGTCATCTTGCTGGAAGGTAGAACCATGTAAAAAGTTACTCTTTTACTGTTGTACTGTTAGATCCTTAATGTACTTCTTTGCTTCACTGTTTCTTCAAAACATTTCTTCCAATGGCGGGGGGAGGGGGGGAGAGTGGGCTGCATTGGTTGGCTTGGATCTATCAGTTAGCCATATTAACCCAACCCAACCTGGCACTGTCTTTGTTAGCTCCTTAAACCAAGAGTTTCATTCCAAAACCTAAAGCATTCCAGGAATGGTCAGGACCAAAATAATGTATCCATTTTAGCTTAAAGGTCTTAAATATAGGAACAAAGTATGAAGAGAGACATTTCAAAGTTTTAGAATAAGACACAAACATACACACCACCTTAAGCTGGTAAGTCACCAAATCATGGGGAAGGGAGTATGGCAAACTTAAAACCAAGGAGACTGGATTTAGCACCAAGGCTATTCCCCCCTTCATTAAGTTGCTGCATCTTTTTTTCAATTCTAGAGTTACTGTTTCATGTATTTTATTGTTTATGGTCCTCTTTAGCAGGCATGGTAGTTCAGTGCTATAGGTATATGACTGTAGAGCCAGAGGTTGGGAGTTCAGCTTTCCATTGTGTGCCCAGCCTTGTCCTAGCCTGCAACAATGTTCAAAATCTCTACAGTGGCTAAAATTCTTAACTCTTAAGTGACTTCTTCTTATGCAACAAAAACAACAAAAAAACACCCACTCACTCTCACATAAACATACCCACAAAATTCACCTTGAGTGGACATGATTATCCTGCAAATGTCATTGTGGCTGTTCTCTTCGTTGCCCATTTCTCTTCTCCAAGTTAGCGGTTGCAGCATGGTTAGTCAGTAATTACAATCCAACAACATCTGGGGAGCTACAAGACGGCCATCTTTGATGTCAATTGTTGAGAAATCATTTAAATGTTTGTGCTGATTGGTGATAACTATTGTACATAATGTTCCTGAGACTGCTCCTTCAGTTCATTTTGAGAGGCAGGCTTTCCTTCTGGTGCCTTACCACTAAATAAATAAATTTTGTGTTAGAAATTACTCTGGGTTGAAAGGATTTTTACTGGAGAAACTCCACTCAGGGGACGCCCAAATGAGGCTCCTTTCATTGTCCCCAAGATCCGTTGTGCAGCACTCGGGTATTGAACCCCAACCTTCCAGTCTTCAAGCTCAGCATCTTAACCACTAAGCTACCGCAGTGCTGCTGCCTTACCACTATGATACAGCTATTCCTTATCAATAAGACCCATGGAAAACCATGTGGAAGTGCTGGTCATGATTGCCGGTAAAGGAAGAACTTTGCATTGTTGACTAGGTTAGACATTTGGCCACAAGTAAACAGTATATGTCTGTATAACTACCTTTACAGTTAAGAAGGATTCTGATTTAGGGTTCACTCCTTACAAAGGGTAGCTTCACTCCTTGACTCTTTAGCAAAGGCCATAGATCAAACGTCTAAATCTTTGGTGACTCTTATACTGACATGTTACATATACAACTACATCATGTTATGGAAGCAGATAGCAGAAACTGTGAGGTATAATCTAATGTAATTGCATCAGATCATGTGCGGCTATGTGAGGTTATATTAACCCTTTAAGCTAGTGCCCTTGATTTTATTGTCCCACAGGCCATCTTGAGTAGGCCCAATCTTGCTCTGCTTCCACTGTACCAATTCCCCTCTGCACCTCTTGTCTCAAACCCTAAGCTCACTAGGATGCCCTTTAGCTCTGATATTCATCCTGATCTTCCTGCTGACCCATGACAACCTTATTCTTTTAAAACCTGACTCCTGTATCTAGCCATTACATCCTTTTCCTGGTGGACTTCCTTCTTCTTATGTTTGCCAACATACTTGGGAAGACTGTGCTAAGAACTAAGGCTGTTTGTGGTTGAATCTCTGTACTGCAGGCCCTTTGTCATGAGACTTCTCCCCTAAAGCAGATATTGTGATGGCTGAATCATATGGTGAATGTAAGATTTCCTGGTTTGCAGCCAAGGGACATTAAACTGATGCAGTGCCACACCAGTGTCCAGATATTGGCCTTCCTATCCAGTACAATCCTTCCCTTCTGGAAAGGTATAGTCAGTTAGGCACTTAGTCTCATTTGCAATAACACCAACTATTTTTTCCTAGACTCTTCATTTTTATTTCAATATTCAAATTTTACAGTTTTCAAGGAAAAATCTTGGACTGAGATGTAGATTGTTTATTCCCCTCTGATGGATTTACAAGTGCAACTTCAATTGGATTTCATACAGGTACATTATGGATTTTGTACGAGGACCGTAAACTGCTGTAAGAAAGTATATCCCTTACCTTATTTCTACCACCACCACCACCCTACTGTCTTTTTATTTAAAAAATCAGACTCAAATACAATTGCATAATTTAATACCACCACCTGCAATGTGAACTACAATCTTTAGCAAGAACGAACCATCTAGCTAGTGTCTCATTTTAGACACGATAACTTTGGAATCTACATAGCAAAGCAGCAGGCAAAATATAAGGTAGAAGGCCCATTGGCAGTTTAATTTTTCTTCTATGACTGCTTGCAAAAGGCCTTCAAGTCTTCCTTATCCCCTTTGTGTTTATTTGAGCCTATCTTTGACTGCACCTGCTCTGCGTTTATTCAGAAACTTTTAATTTCCATATTGAACATGAAAAGGTGATTTGATATGGAAAAGTTAGATGATTATAAAAGTCAGCACAGGAAATGAATTGCCTCTCCAGGCAGCAGTGAAAGTTATGCATATAATAATTGTTGATTTGTTGTATTTCAACAGTTTGCTAAAATATAGAGATAAAATTCTCTACCAGTACAATAATTTTTGCATGTAAAGCTCTCATTTTATAAACACCTTACTAATGTTTACAGTAACAATGTATGTCAATCTTATATTTCATTTATTCATTTGTACATCCACTTACCTCAGAGATGCCATGCAATTAAAGCGAGAAAATGGGAATCGAAATTGTCAATATCTTATATGGTAGGCACTGGACCAAAGTATAAGACTGACAACTTAAAGAAAGCTAAGATCTGTCCTTCTCACACCCATGCCTGAAGGGCCCTGACTGAGGTTATTGGGCTGTAGATGCTATTCCGCTCGCTTAGTGTGAAGTGGGGAGCATCTGGCAATGTATAACATTATGCTTGAGCATTACGGTATGTTCTTCAGTTTTATTCCCCTTCCCCCTTTTTTTTCTTAGTTATACGACAAGGACTGTGTGTGAGTGTACAGATGAGAGTCTGCATTCTGTTTGGATTTTGAGAATTCCAGCATAGGATGCCTTCTTTCTCCCTTCCACTTTGCTCTCCCTTTTCTTGTTCGTATCGTAGTGTCATCACCAAAGTTCAGGGGCTGCGGTGGCTCAGTGGTTAAGAAGCTCGCCTTGTTAGCTGGAAGGCTGGCAAGTTGGGTGTTCGAGATGGATTGAGCGCCCATCTCTGTCCCAGCTCTTGGGGACATGAAAGGAGCCTCTTTTGGGTGTTCCCTGAGAGGAGTTTCTTCCACAAAAATCCTTTCAACCCAGAATAATTTCAGACACAAAATTATTATTAGTATCACCAAAGTTCATAATAACCACATCTTTTCCTATTCCTTGTGTTTTCTCGGTTGGAGGTGGGCAAACAATTCTTACAGAAATAATTCTGATTAGTGATATGTGAAACACAATGTGTATATCAGTAAAGGATATACAGATCAATGTTGACTCACGATGTACCCTTCGGGATACATTCCAACCGACTCCATCATTTCTAGTTGTGTTTTTTTTTAAACACATCAATGGGATAAGACCAAAATGGCAGTGAGTGCTTTAACTGCATGATATATTCACTCAAAACCTACACAACAATTACCCTCCATAATCATATGGACATACAAACATTCAGTCTTAATAATGCAATGATATTTCAATAAAGTTGAATACATAAAACTGAGAAAAAGAACAAATCTCTCTTCACCCTATGGCTCTGTGAAATGGCTGGTGGAAAGTATGCAAGAGGACATGTACACCATAGGGTGAAGAGAGGTTTGCCCTCTCCAGAGTCACAGTGGTTGTAGTGTCCAGGTGAGATCTTGAGCTTTATTTGGGGAAGTTAGCTGTCACTCATATTCCTGAATGGTACCAGCAGTACAGTCTATTGTATTACTTCCAATTACTTCTTTCCTTTTCAAATTATTGAATGGGATATGAAGGATCCATTAATGTGTTAGTCCATACCAGACATAAGCATATGGTCCTTGCTCCTCCATTGCACAACTGCACCTATTCTGGTGTCCCACCCCCTTTTATCCAATGGAGCAAATTCTGTAACTCTGTTGCCAATGTGTAATGCCCCTGAAGTCAGTGCCATTTACACATTACAATTCACAGCAAGCCCCCACCTTAAGATCAGAACACAACCAATAGTGTCACAGATGTGGACGAGGATTAAATCAGCAGTTGTTTAAAGCACAGAGGGTGGGCCAAGCACCAATCTGAATGTTATTCAAGTAAAGACTGGTTCAAGTGCCAGTGTATACCCTAGTTCTTCGTCCAATGTCTGAAAGCAAAACTATGTTTCTTGTTCCCAATGTACATCTTTTGTCAAACCATCTATTAGTCAAACTCTGACATGAAACTGTAAGCAATTCCCAGGAATATCCAAATTTTACTCCACAGATTCACTCCATAGAATGGAAAATATAAAAGAATTTTGTGACACATCTAAAATGTTTTGTTTCTTCTTTTTGCATAAGTTTTCATGGACTTTAGCCCACATCTCGATTCCCAACCTAGCAGTTTGAAAGCAAGAAATTGCAAGTAGATAAATAGGGACCACTTCGGTGGGAAGGTAACAGTGTTCTGTGTGCTCCGGTGTCTAGTCATGCCTGCCATATGACCATGGAAATGTCTGCAGAAGCAGACAGCGCTGGCTTTTTGGCTTTGAAACAGAGATGAGCACTGCACTCTAGAGTCAGATACAACTGGCTTTCAAGCAAAGGAAACCTTAGCCCACATCTACACATGCATTTGAAAAAAAGCAGGTAAAAATTCATTGAACTGTATGCTAAATGAAACTTGTTTTCCTTTCAGGTACCACTAGGCTCCTGGTTTTTTTCTGCTGTAACATTTAAATTTAGGAAATTTCAACCTATGACCTTGCAATTAGAAATTTTAAAATAATAATCTTCTACTGGACTGGACACACACATTGCTTGAAAAGCTGGTGGTTCTCATAAAAGGAAGTGGTAAGTAAAGATGTTATGGCGTCTTGACATCTCTCTCATGCAAATTAAATAATGGGCAGTTTTATGGACAAAGCCATGGTGACTCTCTGACAAGAGCCCTGAGATGTGATGAGTGAGGCACATGCTATAACTGGAAAAGTTTTACCAGCTTCTGTGAGCTTGGCAGACACCCAAAATTTCTTCACCGGAATCCTTTGGCGTCCATCCATTATAATCATTGGAACTGTGCCAGAATTAATTAGATGTCTAGTTCTTTTTACTCAAGGGTCACCGAGTAAAGTGTAATTTTTCTCTTCTTCACCTCAAGCTGGGAACTATATTTTATATAAACTGTGCAGTCTTGCAAGAAATGACTAACTGTGTAATGCCATCCATCCCTACCTAGCACACTCCACACTTCTTGTCCATTACATTTATTACAAACTAGCATATTTTGCCCGGCCTTGCCGGGCATTTTTAATGTGTGTGTTCGGGTTTGGGGTGGTTTTGGTTCTGTACAACCACCACCCCTACGTAAAATACCTCTTCAACCACCAACACACACATGATTTATTTTAAGACAGTAGTGTCTCGTGTGTGTGTGTGTGTGTGTGTGTGTGTGTGTGTGTGTGTGTGTGTGTGTGTCAGAGAGAAAGAGAGAGAGAGTTAGTGAATGTAATCCACCAGAGGGTGCTATTTTTAGTTAGAGATAGTGTTCTCTGAACAGTATCTCTGACTAATAGTAGCTCCCTCTGGTGGAACACATTCACTAACGTTCAGATGGAAGAGGCAGTCGTGGAGAATGGACGTGGGTGAGGGTGGCTCCATTTAGGTAAGTTTGGATTTTTTTGTTGTTGTGGGTTGGTGGGTGGGTTTGTTGGTTGGTTGGGGTGGGTTTTATGTGTGTGTGTGTGTGTGTTGGGGTGGTGGTGGGTTGTGTTGGGAGGGTTTTCTGTGGCCTTGCCTTGCTGGCCAGGACACAATAAATTTGGCTGCAGTGGCGGTGGGGGAGGGGGTTCCCGTGGTCTGCCTTTGGTGGCCAGACCATGGGAATCCTTGCAGTGGCAGTGGCCGTGGGGTGGGGTGGGGGGTGGGGTATTTCCCAATAAACAAAGACAGCGAACAGGGCTCTGTTCGCTGTCTTTGCTTTCTGGTTTTTTTTTAAGTGGGGCCGGCCGGGGGGGGGGGTGTCCCTTAGCTTGGACTGCAAGGCCAAGCTTTGGGAAGCTTAGTGGTGGCGTTCCCCATCACCCGTGGGTGGCAGTGGCCAGATCCTTTGGCCCTGCCTTCCTGGGTGAATGGGGACCTGCCCTCCCCCTTAATTTTTTTAGGCTGGCGTGTTTTCCCTGGCATGGCCTTCTCCTCTGGGATGCGCACTGGTCTTCTCTGATCCGGCTGATGTTGAGGCCTCGACGCCAGCAGGATCGGAGGAGAGACTTGCGCGCGTTCCAGCAGAGAGTGCCATGTTTTTTGGAAAAACACCTACCTTAAAAAGGTAAGTGGGGTGGGGGAGAGGGACTGTTGAGGGGGCAAGGTGGTGGGGCGGGTGGGCAGTGTGGGTCCTGGGATGCCCCCTCATTTCCTATTCCTCTCCTCACTTACCTTTTTGTGGTTGGTTTTTTTTCTGTGGTGCGGTCTTTTCGTTTTTAAACTTTGAAATACCCAGCCGGAGCCGGGAAAAGGTAAATGCAGCCGGTGGGGGTTATGGTGGGATGGCATGGTTACCGGGGCCATGCCTCCCCCTCCCTAGCCCCCACCGACTGCGCTTACCTCCTGGCTCCAGCTGGGTATTTCAAAGTTTTTCCCTCCCGCCATTTTTTTAAAAGTCAGCGTGCCATGCTTTCACAGCCTCCTCTACACTTGCGTCCCTCAGCCTGATTGGCTGAGGGGTTGTGCAGTGCAGAGGACTCTGGGACTTGTAGTTGCCCCACTGGCGACCACCGGAACCCTGCAGTGTTGGGAAGGCAGGGGTTACGGTGAGTGCAGAGGACTAGGTCGGGGATGGTTGGGCCTGGTGCGGGAGCCTTTGAACGAACCCAACGGTTAAGGCCACTTTTTATAGGTATAGATTAGCAATTTTCTAATATCATTGTGTGCTGTGTTGCCTCCTGCCCTCAGCAGTTGATGCTGACTGACAGAGCACACAGTACCATGATATCACATATGTAAATCAATATAGAGAAGAAAAGTGGAGATGTGAGCACCAGTTGATATTTTGTTCAGCTGTTACACATTGAAAGAAAAATTCTCCCAAGCCCAGGAGACACAATTTTGCACCTCTTACATAAGGGGTTTGCAGTGTGGTTGTACTCTTAGATTCAACCCTAAACCTGGACGGTGGCCAGGAATGCATTTTCACAGGTAAAGCTGTATTAGGATGGATAGTCTGCAACACATGTTGTCTGTGGCATATTGTCTTCATGCTTCAGACAGTGGTAGAACATGTGCCAGCTTTGCCTACAAATACTGCAACTGTGGACACAAAATTCTTGCCCCACTTGCATATTAGAGTTGCATGTCAACAGAGCAAACTTTCCCTTCTTTCCCTCCCAATTGTGCCACCATCCTCTATTCAGGGTTGTTGAAGACAAGGTATTTTTGGAGATAAGTAATTCATATAGTTACCATAATTTGCAGGTGACTTGACAGTATGTAACAACAACATTTTAGGATCTTATTGTTCTTGGAATATTGGATTTTATGTTCTCATCGTCGTGAAATTTTCTCTAGTCTAATTTCATAAAAGTTGACAAACCTGCTAACATGAGATGGTCATTTTTCCATTCAGCAGATCTACCCAATCCCATAAAAAGAGACTTAACACCCCACCTCTCTCTCTCTCTCTTTCAGGGAAAGAAAGATAGAAGTGCTCAAATTATAGGAGGTTCAGGAAGACAGAGTCTGTATTTCTTATACACCTTATAAATTGCTGACCTGAAATTAATAGGAGTTACTTCTGAGCATACCTGTCAAGTTTTGGAATTGGAAATAAGGGAAATTTCCCAGCAAATATGGGGTACTTGACAGCTATGCTTATCATTTGCTGCCCTCCAATGGCAGCAATAGAGCATTGCAGTCTAATTAATACGGGATGACGGCATGGAAGAGGGTAAAAAAAAGGGTTTCCCCGGCCAATACGGGATACTTGACAGCTATGCTTCTGAGTAGATATGCGATGGTACATTGGGTCGCAAAGGGTCAGACACGACTATGCAGCTGAACAACAACAACAACAACAAATTCTCTTACAGAGATACAGGAGCCTCAATAACAGTGGTAGTGAACCTATGGCACTCATGCCAGAGGTGACACCCAGAGCCCTCTCTGTGGGCACCTGTGCAGTCTCCCAAGCACAGGGTTTGCCCTGCCCTTCTTGCCAGAAGCCCAGTGGGAGCGCTTCCTCCCATCCCCCAGCACAGAGTTCACCCCACTCCTCTTCCCAGCAGCCCAATGGGAGCATTTCCTCCCTCTCTTGTTGCTGTGTTGGCATTTTGTGATAAATAAGTGGGTTTGGGGTTACAATTTGGTCACTCGGTCTCTAAAAGGTTCACCATCACTGCTCTGTAATTTGTCTGAGAATTAAAGACAGGGCTGATGGAACACATTAAGAATACTTCTACATTTTGCCTAGTAAAGGAAGGGGTTGGGCTAGAGCCCAGGAGTGACATTCAGTTGACAGAAGCAGTTTTCTTAGTATAACTGGTTAGGGGCAATTCCCACTTTTCTTCACAATCTCTCCCCCCCTCCCACACACATACATCTTTAAAATCTGATACAAATACCTAGATCAAATTTTGGGTTGCATGAGAAGGTTGGGAGTGGAAAGCAGGAGGTTTGCTAATCTGCTTCAGATTCCTAGCCATCAAATTTGAGTTGAATACCCTAGCATTGGCTGTACTGTTGATACCTATATTTGCTGGTTATGATGTATACTTTGTAGACAAAGTTCATAGACAAAGCATCCTTGATTTCAGAGCACTCATTGCATAATTAGCACTTTATCCTTGTTTTATTTTTTTAGGAACAATGATATTTTCCCCTCCTGACACCTATGAAAATAACTCTTCAGAGAAAGTGGGTGAAGGTTAATGTTTTGTGAGTTACTGCAGAAATAGGAGATAAATTTAGCTAATGTTGTGATCCTTTTGGTCCCAAGAGCAGCTTTGCTGCCTACCTACCTGGACTTCAAAGAAGCTTCAAGTGTCAGATTAAAATGAACATGATGATGAATGCCACCTGCTGTGTAGAGGAAGATGACAGGCTGTCTAGAACCTCTTTCAGTTACAACTCCCAGAAATCCTAACCAGCAAGACCACCCATATACAGTGGTACCTTGGGTTACAAACTTTTTGGGTTACAAATAAAAATCCATTGAAAATAATGCGTTGGTTTATGATTTTTTCCCAGAATGGATTAATTGATTTTCAATGCATTCCTATGGGAAACAGTGTTTCATTTTACATTTTTTCCTTGGAGGATTTTCAATGTATTCCTATGGGAAACTGCATTTTGGGTTACAAATTTTTCGTGGACAGTGCATTACATTCATAACTCGAGGTGGCATTGTATATATTCTCTAGTTTAGTTAGATTTGGTAGAGAGTCCTATTCCCTGTGGGTGATGACCTTCCAACTTGCTAGTCCAAAAACAGATATCACCAGTTTACTAGATTACTGGAAAATGCAATAATAGTACGAAAGATTGAAGGTAGGAGTAAACAATATGCATTAAGTCCCTAAAGGACACCACAGCCTTGAATTTATGGGAGCTAAGCAGGACTGTTGAGGACAGGGCATTTTGGAAGTCATTCCTTCCTTCCTTACTGGTTGACTGTACTTAAAAACCACTCATCTAGCATATTGCTACTCTGGGCAGTGTACAGCAAATGCTAAAACACACAAAGATCAGAATCAAACACAGCATATCAATAATAATAAAAATAAACAAAACCACAATTAGCATACTTAAATCAAGAAATTAAACTTATAACAAATTCAATAACTCAGCTGTTCAGGCGGCAAGCATATTCATATTCCTCCATGAGAGTGAGCTCTAGGAACACTTTCCTAAGTAGATAAATGTTGAGCTGCTTCTTAAAGGTGTAAAGAGAAGAAGCCTCACAAATTTCATGGGGAAAGCATTCCATAAGTCAAGGTGACTTGATGGCACCTGAACAGCAAAGACAAGGACAGGCAGTAAATCAACATACACTTAAACTATCCCAAATAGACCATAGAGAAAACCCCACCTTCAAAAAGAAGAGGTAGAATTGGTAATACAATCCAGGCATGACTCTTAAAGAGAACATTCATACAAACTAGAACATGACTAATTAAAACCAAATCTGGCCCTAATATTAGTCTGTGATGTAATCTTCTCAGATAGCATATACGAGGAGGCAGCAGTGATAATAGGTCCTTATTGGCTTCTTCTGAAGCCAGGGAATGGGATAACTACAAAGAGTCTTATACTAGAACTGAAAAATTCAGAAGAAACAATGTGGTTCTAATAGTGAAGTGAAGCATAGTGTAAATATTATGAGCTATAATGACCAAATATTATTCAGACTTCATGGAAAGCCTGCCACCCAGAGCCATGCCACTCCCCCTCAAACTGCTGCCAGTGCTTATCTGGCCCACCAACAGGCTGAGGGACGTGATCCAGCCCCCGGCTTAAAAAGGTTAAGAGCATGCTTTCACAATCCCCCCCCCCCTCCGCCCAAATGTTGTAGTTCAAATTGTGTATGGTTTTGTGACGGTGGTCTTCAAGAATATATGGCAGTGCTCACAAATACTGTATATGCATTCCCAAGGCAAACTGCAGGGATCTCCAAGATGGATATTTCCACATGAAGCACAAATCCAACTAATTTCTTTTCCACCCTCAGTTACATAATTCCATGTTATTAAAGTAGGTATAATAGCTAGGTGAGCTAAAGGAACTCTACTCCATGGCTGACAACTGATATCAGCTTTGTCAAGCAACGAGTATGATTTCTTAATCCCCATGAAAATGTTATTTCTCTAAAATCTTCTGTAAAAACCAGGCAGAACTCAAAATTGGAGCTCTGCAGTGGTTGCTATTTCTGTATAATGTGCCTGTTTGTACACTTATCTACCTGCTGCACTGACATTCAAATACAAATGAGAGAGAGAGAGAGAGAGAGAGAGAGAGAGAGACTTTTCTTAACAACTAGAAAACTTTGTCATGCTCTCTTAGCGAAGGAAGGAGTGTTTTCCAACACAGTCATGTTTTGCTCATTGCACAGAAAGTTAAGCATTAGGATCTGTGTTGGCTGAACAAAATTTGTTAGCAATGAGATTTAATCAGGTGATAACAGCTAAATCATGTTTACATGTGTATATGTGCACACACACACATTTCATTTTGCAAGTAGAATGCCCAGAATTAATCCCTCACCCAAGCATGCACAGTACTTACAGTGACATGACTATTCTGGGAACTGCAATATAAAAAAATAAACTTTTCTTGGCCCCTTTTATCTGGAAGGCTGCAAAACAAAGTCAGCGTAATTAGTATCTGTCTTGTCATTGGCCTCAGTTAGCAAAATGCTTGAGCCAGCTCTGATGAAGTATCAAACTAGAATTAAATAAACCCAACAACAGTTATAAGACACTTCTTATCAGGCATGGACAGGTTTAATGCAGCTTCATTTTTGTTATTTCCTATGCTTGGAAAATCAATTTGCATTAACTCCTTTTTAAAAACAACAACAAAATGTATCCAATTTGAGGTTTGCAAGACTCTTAAGTGTCCATTATTTTTAAATCTCTGGTCTTTAAGGAGAAACCATTAAGTGGCAGGTATGGGCCTTTTTATCCTTGAATTCTGCATAAATAAATGTGCCCAACTCAAAAATCTGTTCTTCTTCAGGTGCCTTAGCCATTCCAGATATTGGCTATCATCATGGTGATAGTCTTCCTGATCTTAACTCCTCAGAACAGTTCTTCTGAGGACATTCCACGCCAGTCTCTCAGGTTCTTCAGCCATGAAATCCGTCAATATCCAGGGCCTCTCTTCTCAGGGATCTTTCCTTGCAGGGAGAGTAGGAGTATTCTATACTATATGTTGCTCCTCATGATATGGCCAAGGTATTGGAGCCTTCTTTGCTTAATGGTCTTAAAGAGTTCTTGTTCTTTGTCTATCCGGCACAACACTTCTACATTTGTCACATGGTCAACCCATGATATCCTTAGCAGCCATCTGTAGATCCACATTTCAAAAGCTTCTCTTTTCAGATGCTTTATTTATGTCCAAGATACAATTCCATTTAGCAACACTTGGAATACATAACATCTCACTATTCAAAAAGCTGTTATCCTTTAAAATCACACACTCACAAATATACTTTCATCAATGGGGAAAACACATGAAAAAGAAAAGAAAACAACACACACATCAATGTATTCTAAAATATACACAAATGTCCATGGCACCCTTACCCTGGTTTTTGCAGCAAGAACGTCAGAAAAAGCAGCTGAGAATGGAAGAAAGGCAGAAAGACAAACTCTAGCCCTGTTGAGCTGTACAGAATAAGTTTAACTAGGACACACTAACAGAGGGAGAAGGCTAATACGTGTAGCACATAATTTAGTCCTGGCCTAAAAATATCAGTGGTGCAACAAACCAGTTGTCAAAATAGAACATTGATGAGACTTTAGTAAAAGTAAAGGTCACCCTTGCTCGAAAGTCAGTTGTATCCAACTCTAGGGTTCAGTGCTCACCTCTGTTTAAAGCTGAAGAGCCAGCACTGTCTGTGTTTGCAGATGTTTCCATGGACATATGGCAGGCATGCCTAGACACCGAAGAGCACGGACTTTAGACAGACATAAAATTCACCAGATGACAGTGAATTTACACATTCTTGTTTTGCCAAGTTGCTTACTTTCCTGTCTGCAAGTTCATTTAAGCCTGCATTAGAATCAATTTGCAAGCATGGCAAAATGTGTCAAATCTACAGAAAAAGAATGCATATTTTTCTATAGGTATTTCCTAATATACACACATTTGCATGAACTCTTCATAGTCTAAGCACATTTCCCTTTCTATATAGTTTTGTCTATGTTGTTATCAATGATGCACTGCAGCAGGTTCTGTCAGGTTCTGCAGAACCGGTAGCGGAGATTGCCCCAGGTCATGCCCACTTGGTTGGCCACGCCTACCTCCATAGCCCACAATGCAGGGTGTTTGGCCCCGCCCACAGATTTGGCCCTGCCCACAGATTTGGCCAGCCCACAGAGTAGGTAGTAAAATTTTTTGCAGTGCATCACTGGTTGTTATGTGTTATTATGGTCAAGTCAGAACCGGCTTGTAATGATCCTAGCAGTGTTTTCAAGGTAAGTGAGATATTTAAGGAGTGGTTTTACCCATTCTTCACCCTGTAGCTGAGCAGGGATCATGAGTTCCCCTATATTTTTATGTAGGGACTTTTTCTTGCTAGATATAGTGTTGGCTTGATTTCCTGAAATTATCAATCAGATGGCAACATCCAAAGAGCTGTAGGTTCCAGCATATAAGCATGCCACACATCTTCATGGAGGTATGAAGTTGCCACATTCGTAAAGAAGTCAGACCTGAATAATTCCTTCCAACACCCCAAGGGGCAGTGGTATCAGACCATAGCTGGGGCTGCGACATATATTTCTTAAATTATTCCAATCATGCCCAAGATCAGTTTTAGAACCAGCTTTGGTTGCCAAGGTGAAAATGATGTGCAGGCACAGAGTATGTAATTACCCAGCTTCTACTTGGTTATCATAGAAGGCTTCTTCCTCTGAAGTATAATGAGGATTAATGTGTCAGAAGGCTGCTGTGTTGGCAGGGAGAGACATTAATATCGATGAGAAGCAAAATGCTTTGAGGTATTCTTTGAATAAGCAGCCCTACTGACCCTCACTGAAGAAGAAAGCACTACGAATGTAGCTGCACACTGGCAATTTGGCATCTGTCCCACATGGTGTATGTGAGCAGGTGGAAACAAAGGGTGTTTTTCCTCTTCTTTGCACTGATGAACAATGCAAAGACAAGCTGATGATATTCGCCTGCAGCAGAGAAGATTACCATGGTACTGTTGTCAGTTAGAAAGATCATCTTTCTATTCTTTCTATTTCCTAATGCAGTGATGGCAAACTAATGGCACATGTACCAGAGGTGGCACTCGGAGCTCTCTCTGTGGCACTGGGCACCCATGTGTCACCCCAGCAAAGTGTTTGCCCCGCCCCAGCTCTGCCCACCAGCCCAATGGGAGTGCTTCCTACCTCTCCTCAGCACAGAGTTCACCTGCCCCTCTGCCCAGCAGCCCAATGGGCGCATTTCCTTCCTCCCTTGTTGCTATGTTGGCACTTTGCGAAAAATAAGTGTGTTTTGGGTTGTAGTTTGGGCGCTCGGTCTCTAAAAAGTTCACCATCACTGCCCTAAAGAGAGATGTAATGCAATAATAGAGTGGTTACAATGCTATGATACACATTCTATTTAAAAATCCACAGCAAAATGTTTTTACAGATTGCAAGAGGCTTGTCTGCCTGATTGCCCTAAAGCAGATTTCCCATCAGCCATACCCACAGACCCTGTAGAAACCTGCCTGTCTTAGAGAAGCATTTTTAGCTGCTCTACCAGTGGTAAATCTTTGGAACTGTGAGTTCAGGAGTAGAATATAGTTATTGAACAGTGTAATAAAATAGATGTTCTAGCACAGAAGCAGCCATAACCTCTACGTGGTGGAGAGTCTCACATAATAAACACCCACACTTTGTCTAAGTCAGAGACCTATTGGAAGTTCATGAGTGTGATATGAGCACGCTAGTATTCTCTTTCTCATGTCTTCTAGCAACTTCCTCTGATACTAGAGGCCAAGGTAAAGGAAAAGTTGCCCTTGCTCAAAAGCCAGTCGTATCCAACTCTAGAGTTCCATGCTCATCTCTGTTTATAGCCATAGAGCCAACGCTGCCTGTGTTTGCAGATGTTTCCATGGACATATGGCAGGCATGACTAGTCACGGAGTGCACGGAACACTGTTTACCTTCCCACTGAAGTGGAACCTATTTTTCTACTTGCAAATTCTTGCTTTCGAACTCCTAGGTTGGCAGGAGCTGAACACTCTGTCGTTCAGTACTCGGGTCTCAAACTGCTGACCTGCCAACTTTCCAGTCAACAGGTGATTTGCCTTTTAAAGTCACCCAAATTGGTGGCCATCTTCACCTCTTGCAATAGCAAATTTCTTAACTTTATGTAATGCAATAAAGTCTTTCCTTTTATTCATCTGGATTGCTGATGGTTTGGCTTCTTTGGGTAACTTGAGCTTCATGCATTAAGAGGCAGATAGGGTCTCTTTAACAATGGTAATTTTATACATTTCTGTTGTGTCCTGGAGCATACTGGAGTTGCTGAAGAGGCCCCCCTCTTCTGTAATCAGCCAACTGCATCAATGGTTACATGGTAGGGCCAGCTCTGCTTTTTTAAAAAGTTATTTAAAGGAAAACATTTATAAGATTTAAATGTAGTTGAGCTTGGTTGCTCCAATTTTATGTAGATGGTAAATCTGCTCCGAGTTGGAGTCTAAACTTTGCACAAGCTACCCATAGTTCTCAATTTAGGATTCAGTACTTTGAATAACCACTGAAGACTTTTGACTAAAATCCAGAGCACATGTACTGCACGCATATACCAACAGATAAGCACACAAACAACTGGTCCCAATCCATTACCTGGAGTAAAGGCCTCTATTAACCTTGTTGGCCCATTCAATATTTTCAGGACGGTTTAGCCAAACTGCGAGCTGCATTTGAAAGCTTGCATGTTTTATTTTAACTGTCCCTATATTATTCTGCATCTCTCTCTGTATCCCAAT
Source organism: Bradypodion ventrale (assembly GCA_035047345.1). Classification (NCBI taxonomy): domain Eukaryota; kingdom Metazoa; phylum Chordata; class Lepidosauria; order Squamata; family Chamaeleonidae; genus Bradypodion; species Bradypodion ventrale. Next base: position 310,409,865 of record JAWDJE010000002.1, read on the forward strand.
CCAATAGGTCCATAAGGCAGCACTACTGTATATGCACTATTAACTTGGTAAAAGAAGCCAATGCTGTGGAGCATTGTCTTTTGTTAATTAAGCCTCTTGCTGCTAGAGGAATGGAGAATCATTAACTGCTGGTATTGCCCCCATGGGCCAAGAGCTGTCTGTGATCTCCAGGGATGTTGCATATAAAATGCTGTTTATTTTCCTGACTTAGTTTATCCAATTATTTCAGGTCGAAAAATGCCCAAAGAGGATTAGGTGGAGTCAAATGAGGGAAAGATGGTGTGATTGCTGTGCTTTTGGGATCTCCTCTCAAATTGAGTGTTGTTTTCACTCCTAGAATTACTTTTATAACTCTATTATTTCCCTGCACTGAAGATCAGCAAAAGCAAGTCATTTGTGCTGACCAGATTTTTGCAAAGGGTCTACTTGTCTTTAATATATTTTTCATATCTTTGGAACATGGTTTAAAATTTTTAATGGAAACTTTTAAATATGTTTTATTGTCCATTGAACCTTGGTAACTAGATGCATCTTTATTTACTTACTTACTTACATGCATTAGAGCACTGCATAGTTCAAAATTATGTATGTATGTGAAATATAGATAAAATCCAAATCAGATTATAATATTAAAATAATTAGACTATTATTGTCCAGAACTGAGCTATTTTAATGACATTATCCCGGCCTTTTACTAGATCTTATTTTGTACATTGGTGAGGCAGAACATTTGTCCTGTATCCAACTAGCCCTATTTTACTTGATTATTCTTTGATTTTCCTACTTCACTTTGAAGTCTAGTAAGTGACTTCCAGATGGTCCAGCCAGAGTTTTGTCCTGGCAGGAGATGATCTTGAGTGTTCATCCATTTTGCAAGGTGTGTTGTTTTTGCTCTCCAAATTATCTTATTTCACTCATTATTTGCTAGAGTTTTTTTTATGTAGTTCTGGAGAGGCAATGCCAGTCAAATAATAGACTTTTTCAATGAGATAAGTTTCAGGCAGCCAATAATAATTAAGAGTTATTAAGAGCTACAACCACCTATTTGACATGTGCTGATTTATACCAAATGACACTAGAACGTTCTTCTGAATATCACAGGGACCAAGCTGTTGTTCTTATTGTTTGTGGGTGTGTGCACCCTGTCTGGACCAGCCAGCTTCCTAAGTATATTATTTCTGTTGGCAACCTACTTTTGGTATTTAGAAATTTTTTTGGTAAGTCATGGTTCGATTCAGAGTGATGCCAAATAGTTTGAGGAAGGGCAATATTTCAAAATTTTGCTTTCACAGATAATTCAAAGCTTCCTTTCCACCTCTCTGTTCTTTTAAGTAAAAGCTAAAGGCAGTGGTGAGATTCATTTTTTTCACTACCTACTCTGTGGGGGTGGTATGGTGGGGGTGGCCAGGGGGAAAGCCCTGTGTTGCATCCGAATTTGGACTACTTTATTTCAAAACTTGGATGGGTGGAGCCAGTAGGAATTTCTGTACCGGTTCTGGCGAACTGGGGCGAACCAGCTGAATCCCACTAATAGGCAAAGGCTGTGTTTTTAAAAGGTTGGATTCTGTGGGTTGTTTTTATACTACAGTAGGCTGTTTCAGTATCCATGGTTTCCATGGTTTCACTGGAAAATCCCAGAAATATGTAATATATACTTATTTCTAAGATGATTTACCAGAACCAGCCACTGTATACAATGTAATCTATAGAGATCTTATATATAATAGGTTAGATTTAATAGGTGATAAATTTAATTGCATATTTCTGAATTTTAAATTTTTATTTTTTCATATTATGCTTCTTATTTTATTGGTATTATACTACCTCATATTTAATCTATTATTGCATCATGTTATGCTATTGTATTTTATTCAGTCCAATTTATTATATTTTATTCATTTCAACGTTTGCATTTTATGCAATTCATCTTGTTCCATTTTAACTTGATATGGTCAGCAGACCAATCTGCTAATAAAGAATAGATGAATGGGATAACCAGGGTCTATGAAAGTGCCGGTGGACTCACCAGTTGACCTAGGCAAGTTAGGAGTTATGGACTGCTTATGTGAAACAGGGGTTGAGCTCCTGGAAGAGCACAACAGACTCATGTCTGCAGCTGCGGAAGAGTCAGTACAGGCCATTTTTGAAATAGACTTGGGCGTGGTCGGGATCCTGGCAGCCAACATGAAGTCATCTAGGGATTGTGCGGAAACAGTCCCCATAGAGCGAGGGACATTTTCTACCACAGACCCAGCAGTGTTTAACTCACTGGGCTCCTCGGGGGATTGCTGAGTGCTAGTGCCTGGCTCAGAGATATGAGGAAGGGGCTGGCTGAATAGATCCGGATCAGAATCGAAATCAGGGAGGTCCGACTCCCCCAGGAAAGAATTGCCTCGAGGCGACCCTATTGCAGCCAAATCTGAAAAAGCATTTTGCCCTGTTACATGGAGACGCATCTTGTTTGCATGTCTCCTCCAAATTAACCCATTGTCCATGAGTACTTTATAAGACACTGGTCCTGTCTGCTCAAGGACCTCTCCCTCCAACCATAGTGCATAGTTTCTGCAGTGAAAACTCTTTGTGTTACGAACATCTATGTTGTGCCCCCTATACTCCTGGCGATGAGGATCCAAACAGTCCAGCGCCATACACAACCTCCTCCTCATTAAGAGGTTTGCAGGGGAAAACCCTGACGCCAATGGTGTGACCCTCTGAGCAATTAAATATTGACATAATTGCAACTCAAGGTCACTGGAACCCATACGCCTGAGGGCTTCCTTGACTGACTTCCTTGACTGACCTCAACCTGCCCATTTGTGGTGGGGTGAAAAGGTGCAGCAGTAATATGTCAAACCCCATTCCGTTTGAGAAAGCCTTGAAATTTCGCCGACATGAAAGTTGAGGTGTTGTCAGATACCACTATGTCTGGCAACCTGAGTGTACAAAAAACTCTCCTCAGCCTTTTAATAGTGGTAGTAGAAGATGTGCTCAGAACAGGAAGAACCTCCAACCACTTAGTGTATGCGTCCACTATGAGCAGAAATGTAGCTCCCTGGAAAGGTCCATGGAAGTAGATATGGACTCGCGACCAATGATCACGTGCAGTGTCCCATTCCTTGGTGGGCTGGTGGTGCTCCTCCTGCCGGGAGGACTGGCACTCACGGCAGCGTTCTACCCAAGCCTTGATATCCAAGTTGAGTCTTGCCCACCAAAAATAACTCATGGCAAGCACCTTCAAGCGGACAATGCCAGGGTGGCTCACATGAAGTGTGCGTAAAACTTTATTCCGAAGCACCATCAGAATCACCACTCTGGCCCCCACACCAAGCACCCCCTCTCAACTGACATTTCATTTCATTTAGAATAGTAGACCCAGAACTCCTCAGAGACCGGTGGCGCTGGCCACCCTTTCTGAACAAATGACATGACCTACATCAGTAGGGAATCCTTCTTGGTGGCCGCAGCAATATCCTTGGTGGACACTGGCGGTGAATCCAAAACTTCTAAAAGCAGGACCTGGCGGTCCACACTAATATTTCCCACTGTCTCCATGGGGGACCTAGAGAGGACATTCGCATGGGTGATACTGGCACCCGGGTGATGCTGTAAATCATACTGATATACTTCCAAGAACATTGCCCAATGAAGCATTCTTGGGGACAATATCTGGGTGGTTGGTTTGTTGGGCACGAAAATACCCAGGAGTGGCTTGTGATCAGTAACGATTGTGAAAGGCCATCCATATATGAAGTCATGAAACTTCTTGGTGCCTGCGATAATCGCCAGGGCTTCCCTGTCTATCTGTGTGTACCTTTTCTCAGTGTCCATTAGGGACCTAGAGTAGAAGGCGATTGGCACCTCTTTTCCACTCCCCAAATCATGACATAACACTGCCCTCACCCCCACAGGTGAGGCATCACAGACCAGGATGACCGGCTTGCTAGGGTCGAAATGCGTAAGGATGGCATCGGAAGTGAGGAGCTTCTTTACTCCCCAGAAAGCCTTGTCCTGCATGGACCCCCAACGCCAGACAATGTCCTTTCTTAACAAATGGTGTAGCAGGGTGGCTATGGTCGCCTTTTGAGGGAGGAAAGAATGGTAAAAATGTAAGAGCCCAAGGAACGCTTGCAACTCACTCTTAGAGTTGGAACAGGCCGTGTCTCACACCGCTTTTACCTTAGCGTCCAAGGGCCAAGTGACCTTAAACCCCAGAAAATCCACCTCTGTAGAGTACAGGCAACACTTTCCCCTCTTAACTCTCAGCCCCGCATTGTTGAACCGCTCCAACAACTTACCCAACTTCGCAGCAAGATCCGCCTGATCCTTCCCAGATATCAACACCATCAAAATATGGCAAAATGCCAGGAAGGCCCTTCAGCAGTTTTTCCACCAACCCTTGGAAAATACCTGGTGCCGCATTGACACCGAACTTCAGATGTTTCACTCGAAATGCACCCTTGTGTGTGGTGATCATTTGTCACAGAGCAGAGTCCTGGGTTACAAGCAATTGCTGATTTGTCTGGGCCAAGTCCAATTTGGTGAAACAATTTCCCCCATAAAGGGCAGCCAGCAAGTGGCTCACAATTGGGACAGGATAGGAATTGGGGCAGATCACTTTGTTAATAGTACACTTATAGTCCGCACAAATACGGATGTCACCATTCGCCTTGATCGTGGTGACGATCGGAGTGGCCCAAGGTGTTGAGTCCACTGGCTCCAAGATACCCTGCGCAACCAGTTTGTCAAGTTCAGCCTCAATCTTGTCCTTAAGTGCAAAGGGCACCCGCTGAGGCTTAAGTCTAATGGGTTTGACCAAAGGATCTAAGTCAAAATCAACCGGGGGACCTCTAAAAGTTCCCAACCCTGAGCAGAACACATCCGGATACTTCTCACACACTGCCTGAATGTGGTAAGCCTGAACTAAATTGATGTCTGAAAAGGCGATACCTAGGGGCTCAAACTACTGAGTACCCAGAAGGTTGTTCTTGCCCACTTTGACTACAACAAGCAGGAGTTTTGCAGTGATGCTTTTGAAACGCACATCAAACATTCCCACACCAAGCAAAGGGATGTGGTTTCCTTGCATATCCCTCAACTGGACCTGCAGAGCCTGCAACTTGGGCCGGTCCGCAGGTGGAATCTGGAAAAACTCACGCTGGGCCAGGATCGAATATGAAGATCGCTAGTCGATCTCCATGTGGCAACAGGTACCCTGAAGACCGATGTCCACGAAGAACTGACCTGTGAGTTTTGACCAGCGTAGATTTTAGAGATCTGGAGCTCCCTGGACTGGCAAACTTTGTCTTTCAAAGACCTTCCGGAACACTGGCAGTACACTCTCGCTATGTGCCCCTTCCAACCACACTTGTGGCACTCTGCCTCTCTGAACGGGCACTTCTCCTGAAGGTGCTTGCCCCCACAACTCTTGCATGGGCCCCTGACCTTATCTACAGGTTTGGAGGACTTGCAGTGAACTTTCCACACGTCGTCCCCTGACTCTCTGTCATCTGAGGACGATGAGGGCAGCAAATCTGCCCTAGACACGTTGAACCCTCCAAGTGGTGTTGCAGTGGCAAGAGATCCCATCCTCGTCGCCAATGTTGAGTCCTAGTAATAATTGCAACGCAACAGCAGTTCAGAGGTTAACCAACAAGTCATTTATTATAGCTCAGTTCGGACTGGGGAAAACAGGGACGAGGTAACAACTTATATACAGACAGAATGGCAGTTAGTGATACATTTGCCCCGGCTTTTGTTAACGCGGGAAACCTGTGCTAGAACCAATCAGATTACATTGATAACACATGAATGTGGCACCATACAGAAAAGGCGCACTTTTACAGCAAGGACTTAATGCGATTGCAAACTTAAAGCCGGTGCACTGCAGCCTCTGGTCAGCTGCAGCCAATTTTACTGAAGAGTGTTTCTCCCGGAACACCTTTACACCTACACTGGCAACTTCGGACACCAGAGCTTCCTCGAAGACCTCGCCGAAGGTCAGCGTGTTCCTCTTCATCAGTCTCCTTTGCACTGAATCATCTAGGATGTCCATTAGCAACCTATCTCCAAGGGCATCATCCAAGTTCGGCCACTCACATGTCCGAGCCGCCTGACACAGGGCGGCAACATAGTCGGTGATGGACTCCCTGGGCTTCTGGTTCCAATGGTAGAAGTTTGCCCGGGCCATGAAAATTGAGACCCTGGGCTTGAAGTGGTCTCTTAACACTGCGAGAATGTCCCGTAGAGAAGTATCCTTTACTTCTCTGGGCTGAATCAGGTTCACAACGAGCTAAATTGTGGAGATGCCGCAGTTTGTGAGGAACGTCGCCTTCCGATCCTCTGGCTTGACTTTGTTGGCTATTACCCAATTCTCAAATTGGATTTCGTTGCTCGGCCATGTGTCTGCCCTAGACACGTTGAACCCTCCGAGTGGTGTTGCAGTGGCAAGAGATCCCATCCTCGTCGCCAATGTTGAGTCCTAGTAATAATTGCAATGCAACAGCAGTTCAGAGGTTAACCAACAAGTCATTTATTATAGCTCAGTTCGGACTGGGGAAAACAGGGACGAGGTAGCAACTTATATACAGACAGAATGGCAGTTACAGTGATACATTTGCCCGGGCTTTTGTTAACGCGGGAAACCTGTGCTAGAACCAATCAGATTACATTGATAACACATGAATGTGGCACCATACAGAAAAGGCGCACTTTTACAGCAAGGACTTAATGTGATTGCAAACTTAAAGCAATATATGTTTGGACACAACCGTATAGTATGCAAGCGCGGCGCCAAAATGGCTGCCGCGCTCTTTGCGGCCCCTCCCCCACTGGACTTGGACATCCGGGTAGTTAGGGGGGCGTGGCCAGCACCCTTTAAAAGGGGTGGCCACGAGGCAGCCATGCTGCCATTTCGCGAAGCGACGGAGAGGAGAAGTTTTTTTTCCCCTTTTGCTCCGTCGCTCTTCCTTTTAGCCGGGAAGCCTCTTTGGGCAGCGGTTTCTTCTGCGATTCTTTTCTCGTCTTCCCAGCGAATTGCAGCGATGCCTTCTAAAAAGAAGGCCATGGCGAACGCGGTTCGCACTTCACGGAGGCGCCAGCCGGGTCGGAGGACCGCGACTGCGCCCCCTCAGCAGGCCCCCTTTCCGGGGGCGCCCGCCGGAACCGGCGGGAAAGGGTCGCTCGCACCCTGGCCGAGGCTGGGCAGCCTCAGACCGGCCCTGCAGGGGATGCGGCCCCCGGCCCGCAATTAGCGGCCACCGGCCCGGGCTTGGCACATAGCCAAGCTGGGCCTTCGGGCCTTGGCATGCAGCTTCCAGCGGTGCGCTTTAACCAAGGGGGTTGGCTGGGTTCCCTTCCCTGGCAGGGCATGCCCCCGGCCCCCCAGGGGCCGGTGGTTGGGGCATGGCCATATTCGGGCCCAGGGGTCCAGAGACCTGGCCCGGCGCCGGCGCCCGGTGGGCCGGCCGGCCCTTTGCCCCCCATCAGCGTTGGGGGCTATGTAAACGTGGATGCCCTACTGGCCCGCGTAGCAGCCCTGGGGGCATCTTTAGGGGTAGTTAATCCATCCGGGGCACCTTTTGGTTTACAGGTCAACTCAGCGCCTGCAGGTCCTCGGCAGGCGGCCGAAAGGGTTGAGCTGCCTGGGGCGAGTAGGTCGGCGCCAGCAGCAGCCTCGCAGCTCCCCACGCAGCAGATGCCACCGGCAGGTAGTGGTCAGGCCCCATCTACGAGCTCGGTTGCGGTCGCGAGCTCCGACGCCCGCAGTGGGCCGGAAACCCCGGTGGGGGCGGCCCATGGGGGTGCAACTTGTGAGTATAAGGTCCAAAATAGTGCACCCACACCACAACCCACAATGGGGGGAGGTTTGCAGTGGCCGTGGCCTCGCCTGGCTGGGGCGGCGGGTCAGCCGCCGCCGGCCCATCCGGGAACAGCTCCAGCCGTCCAGGGCCCCTCTTGGGGCGGGGTACCCTGTCCCGAGGGGAACTTACTGGGGGTGGCGGGGCTGGTCCAGGCTCCTTTCATGGTGCCCAGTACTGTCACTGTTCCGATGTCCGCCTTGCCGACAGCAGGTTATTCGTTGCCCCTCGGGGACCACCTGGCCCAGGCCACCAAGGAGAAGATCTGGCGGGGGGAGTATGTGGACATTTTCTCCCTCTTGAATAGAGAACCCACCAAAGAGGAGAGGGAGGGGCAGGATGAGAAGGACAAGGAGCAGTCTCGTCGACGTAAGCCGCCACGCACGTGGGCCAACTGGTTACCCGCGTACCTTATATACATGGCGGTGTACCTCAGGGCCCGGCCTGACCTGGCAATTCCGATGGTCCAGTATTTGGACAACATATACCGGGCGATGGTTGATTTCCCTGGCCCGTCGTGGTTGGCTTACGACGAAGAATTCCGTATGAGAGTGCCCCTACACCCAGAGATGAGGTGGGATGAGCCCTGCCAGAAGCTGTGGTTTCTGTACATGACCCCCACGCACCCGGCGCCAGGGGAGAGGTACCATTGTGGACATGCAGTCCAGCGAGCTGCTCCAGCCCAGGCACCCCGCCAGGTGGCGGGGCAGGGGGTTCCAGCCCGCCTGCTGTGTTGGGGCTTCTCGGCCAATGGTGCGTGCAACAGGAAGCAGTGCCGATACAGGCACGAGTATCCCTCTTGTGCTGGCCCCCATGCCGCCTCCGCATGTCCTAGGGCAGGCGGACTGCGGGGCAGAGGTAGAGGTGGACAGGGAGCGGGCAGAACTGCCGCAGAGGGAGCTGGTCAGACAAAAGGCCCCCTCCCCAATTAATGTGGACATGTTGGAGCGTTGGCTCACGATGTACCCTAGGAGGGCAGACGCAGCTTACCTGCTTGAGGGTTTCCAGCAGGGGTTTCACATTCCTTTCACAGGGGTCAGGTCCCCTCAAGATGCACCCAACCTGTTATCACTCAGGGGAAGGGAGGAGGTGGCTGCCATGAGCATTGCTAAGGAGGTTGCTTCTGGCAGGGTCGCTGGCCCTTTCCCTCTCCCACCATTTCCCAACCTCAAGGTTTCCCCGTTGGGGTTGGTGCCCAAGAAGTCACCGGGAGAGTTCCGTTTGATACACCACTTGTCTTACCCGGCTAGCCGTTCGGTCAACGATGCTATCCCTGACGTCCTTTGTTCGGTCAGGTATACATCTTTTGACCAGGCCCTGCGCATGGTGCGCTCATGTGGCCCGGGTGCACTACTAGCTAAGTGCGACATTAAGTCCGCGTTCCGTCTCCTGCCAGTGCACCCAGGCGACTTTGAGTTGCCGGGTTTCAAGTTCCGGGGTGGATTTTATTTTGACAAAGCCATGCCTTTTGGCTGCTCCATTTCGTGCTCGGCATTTGAGCGCTTCAGCACCTTCCTCCAATGGGCCTTTGTTCGCAGATCAGGGTCCCGGTCTCTAGCCCACTACCTTGATGATTTCTTATTCGGGGGTGAACGGGGCTGGGACATGTGCACACGTCTCCTGAATACATTTCAGACGCTAATGAAGGAACTCGGTGTCCCTTTAGCGCCCGAAAAGACCGAGGGCCCTTCAACCAAGCTCACATTCCTGGGGGTTGAGATTGACACGGTTGTGCAGGCATCTAGGTTACCTGTTGATAAGGTTTCACGGATCGTTGCACTCATTTTGGACTTGCTGGCAAAACGCAAGGTGTCCCTTCGGGAGCTCCAGGTGTTACATGGTCACCTCAAATTCGCTTGCAGGGTCGTCGCACCTGGCAGAGCATTTGCTCGACGCTTGTGCGACGTCATGACAGGCTTGGCCAGGCCCCACCACAGGGTCCGACTGAACAAGGGCGTGAGGGCTAATATGCTCATCTGGCTCCAGTTCCTGAGGGAATTTAACGGGGTGTCCTTTTGGAGGTCCGACCTTTTGGTTTCCCCTCGTTTTCAGGTTCAGTCGGATGCATCGGGGTCCCTGGGTTATGGGATTTACTTTGAAGGGAAGTGGGCCTACGGCAGATGGCCACCAGCCTGGTGGGGCACGGACCGCTTGCGCGATCTCACGTATCTGGAATTTTTTCCCATTCTGGGAGCTTTGATGCTATGGGACGAGGAGTAGGCCAATCCGGTCGTCCATTTCTGGTGTGACAATGCGGCAGTTGTCCACATTGTCTACTCACAGACGTCTAAATCTCCAAGGGTTATGGAACTGGTTCGCCAGTTTGTGTTGCGCAGCCTACGGCTCAATGTGCTTTTTAGGGCTAGACATGTTCCAGGTATTAATAACGATATTGCTGACGCTTTGTCCCGCCTGCAGATCCCCCGGTTCCGTGCCTTGGCCCCGGACGCAGAGGAATTTCCCTCACCGCTCCCGGACGAGATATGGAAGCTTGGCAAGGAGAGGTGAACCGGGCGATCAGCATGTCGCTCGCCCCCCACACGCGTAAGGCGTATGACTATGCATTCAGTTCATTCAGGGCCTTTTGTGCCCAATCACGGCTGCCTGAAAGTTGGCCCATCCCAGTGGCTCACGTCCTCCAATTTATGGTTTGCTTACATGCCCAGGGCTTAGCCCCCACACCATAGCATCCAGGCTGTCAGCGCTGGCATTCATGGCCAAGGTGGGTAGTTTTGCTGACAACACAAATGATTTTCGCATACGACATGTTTTGGAAGGGTGGGCGCGGGACCGTGGGCGCAGCCCGGACAACCGCCACCCTATTTCTCCAGGGGTACTTACCCACCTTGCACGGGGTTGGCATGACCTGTGTTTCGACAGGTATGAGGCAGCCCTGTTTCACGCGGCTACTACGGTGGCCTTTTTTGGAGCGCTCCGCATCAGTGAGCTGGTGCTACTGTCTAAGGCGGATGCGAGTCGTAGGGCACTGGAACTCGAAGATGTCTATGTTTCCAATGATTGGGCTCAGCTGAGGATACGCTACTCTAAGGTTGATCAGCACGGTGTAGGGAGTGGTGTAAGACTGCTATGATGTTCCATGGCTGACATCTGTCCGGTTGGTGCCCTACAGGAGTCCCTTGCACTACGTGGTACGCAACATGGCCCGTTTTTCTGTCACCAAGATGGGTCTTCCCTTACTAAATTTCAATTTTGGAAGGTGACCGGTAAGGCACTAGCCAGTTTTGGCCCCCCTGGGGCTCGCTACCACACCCATTCATTCAGGATCGGGGCGGCTTCCGCCGCAGCGGTGTTTGAGTACTCTGGGGCTGAGATATGCACCATGGGAAGGTGGGGATCACGATGATTTTGGTTGTATGTTCGCCCTCTTCAACAGTGAGTACCAGTTAAGTCACTGCCCTGTTTCCTTTTTCCTTGACAGACCCTGGGTGTCGTTTTACACCGGTGACAGTATGGCTGGTGGGCCACAGCTATGTGCACAGGGCAGCGCAGTTTGCTGCGGCGACAGAGTGGGGACCCCTGCTGGGACTGGGTGCATCCGCAAGTCTCAGGTGGTACGGTAAGCGCGGAATGTTATGGCGGGAACTGTTGCCATTCCTTTTCTCCATCAGGAATGCTGACCCGCCTGATGTCCTGATTATACACCTTGGGGGGTAATGATTTGGGACAGGTCACGGGCCTATCACTGAAGCATGCGATTTGCAGTGACCTGGCCTACTTGCATTATGTGTGGCCTGCCACAGCCCTGCTTTGGTCGGACATGATACCGCGGCACGCTTACAGGGGAGGGTTTACCCTCCTGGCCCTTGATCGGGCTTGGCGCTCTGTGAACAGGGCTATTGCCCGGTTCTTTCTGGACAAGGGTTGGGGGCGCGTCATACGACACCCCACTATCAGTCTACAAAATTATGATCTTTACTCAGGGGATAGGGCCCATCTGTCGCAGGGAGGTATGGACCTCCTGTTGTGAGATTGGCGAGCAGGCCTGTTGACCGAGCTGACGGTCTGGGGGGGGGGCGGTGAGCCTTTTGTTGAAGCCTCCCCGTGTGGCAGGTAGCACTGGTAAGGTAAACATTTATGACCCACAGGTATCCGGCAGGTTCGCAATTGACTGGACAACACTAGACAGGCACAAGTTGGTTAACGTTGTCCGGTCAACGATGAACCAGGCAATGGGGTGGTGGCACGAGCTAGGCAGCAGGCATCACCCCGTTATTTTACGGATACGCGTCAGAGGGTGGGGTCAGTAGTTAGATTATTGACTACGGTCAACAATTTGTTTGTTGTCAACAAACAAATTGATACAAATGGATACATTGTAACCAATTGCTGTTGGCAATTTTGGGTGGAACCTTACCAGTGTTACTCCGGCCTGCTTGCCTTAAGAATTATAATTGGTTGAATACCAATAGAAATTTATAATTTGGACTAGGGCATGAATCAATAAATGTGGCCCAATGCCGTTATCCACTTTTACCAGTGTCTGAGTCCTTTATTGGGGGGTGCGCCTGCAATGCAAGTGCGGCGCCAAAATGGCCGCCGCGCTCTTTGCGGGGCCCCCCCACCGTACTTGGACATCCGGGTAGTTAGGGGGCGTGGCCAGCACCCTTTAAAAGGGGTGGCCACGAGGCAGCCGCGCTGCCATTTCGCGAAGCGACGGAGAGGAGAAGTTTTTCCCCTCCACCCCCTCCCTAGTTAACAGTGTGATATTTTGGTCGCTTCGGGGCCGGGTGGGAATTTTTGGCTGGGACCTACAATTGGCTTCCGGGTCCTGGCTTTTTTGCCCATCCCACACTGTTGCTATGGTTTGACATAGGGGTTTTCTTGCTCTGCTGTTGACTTTGGTCACATGGGCGGGTAGCACTGGTAAGGTAAACATTTATGACCCACGGGTATCCGGCAGGTTCGCAATTGACTGGACAACACTAGACAGGCACAAGTTGGTTAACGTTGTCCGGTCAACGATGAACCAGGCAATGGGGTGATGGCACGAGCTAGGCAGCAGGCATCACCCCGTTATTTTACGGATACGCGTCAGAGGGTGGGGTCAGTAGTTAGATTATTGACTACGGTCAACAATTTGTTTGTTGTCAACAAACAAATTGATACAAATGGATACATTGTAACCAATTGCCGTTGGCAATTTTGGGTGGAACCTTACCAGTGTTACTCCGGCCTGCTTGCCTTAAGAATTATAATTGGTTGAATACCAATAGAAATTTATAATTCGGACTAGGGCATGAATCAATAAATGTGGCCCAATGCCGTTATCCACTTTTACCAGTGTCTGAGTCCTTTATTGGGGGGTGCGCCTGCAAAGGACTTTTGTCAAGATGTAAAATGTTACATGTAGGCGGAGGGTGGAGAAAAGAAGCTTTGAATATGAAAGTGCTTATGAAATGGAGCTTCGAACAGTTGTTTACTGCAGACATTTGCAAAACAATCACCATTTCCCAAACATATTTGAAAGCTAGATCAATGTAACCTAAACAACCTTGATAACTGAAAATATGGACATAGTGTTAACAATTCCTGTAGCTCACTCTTTTGATGGTTATAATGGCTTAGCGTCTCAAAATCAGGGCAGTACATTCTCTTGGTGCTTCAAGGGTTTGTAATAGTAGAGCCTTTTAAGCGTTGTAAGAGTTTAGTCACAACAATGAACTTATTGTTATAGAGGCAGCCTGCCAGATTTTACATTATACTTGAGTATTTTGTAACAGTTTTTATTCTTGAGTATTTCACAGCACTTTAGCTACAGACTTATAACTTCCTTTTAAAGCACTATAGGCCTGCAGTGGCTCAAGATGCTGAACTTGACGAAGGTTGGCAGGTCAGCAGTTCGAGACCCAAGTACTGCATGATGGAGAGAGCTCATATCTCTGTCCAAGCTCCTGCCAATCTAGCAGTTCAAAAGCAAGAAATTGCAAATAGATAAATAGGGACCACTTCGTTGGGAAGGTAAACAGTGTTCCGTGCACTCCAGTGTCGAGGAATGTCTGCCACATGTCCACGGAAATGTCTGCAGATGCAGACAGCGCTGGCTTTTTGGCTGTAAACAGAGATGAGCACTAAACCCTACAATCAGATACAACTGGCTTTTGAGCAAGAGCGGCCTTTACCCTAAAGCACCATACTGATTCTCATTAGAGCATTTTTAGATTTTGTTAGAATAGTTACTTCTATTTTACATTTACTTCATCAATATTTCTTAGTTATTCATACCTGTCAAGTTTTGGATTTGAAAATAAGGGAAACACTGTGGGCGGGGCTACCTTGGTGGGTGTGGCCAAATCTGTGGGTGTGACCAAATCTGACCATGTGACTTGCTGGGCTCTAGTCATGCCTGCCACATGACCATGACAACATCTGCAAACAGACAGCACTGGCTCTTTGGCTGTAAATGGAGATGAGCACTGCACCCTAGAGTCGGATACGACTGGCTTTTGAGCAAGGAAGACCTTTACTAAGCACTTGCATAAACAGGGCCAAACATCACAGCAAATTTGAATACCATTCAGGGATTTTCTGTTATTAGGTAAAGGTAAAGGTTGCCCTTGCTCAAAAGCCAGTCATAGCCAACTCTAGGGTTCTGTGCTCATCTTTGTTTATAGCCAAAGAGCCAGTGCTGTTTTCTGTGGTCATGTGGCAGGCATGACTAGACAACGGAGTGCACGGAACACTGTTTACCTTCCCTCCAAAGTCGTTCCTATCTATCTACTTGCAATTTCTTGCAATTTCTTGCTTTTCAACTGGTAGGTTGGCAAAAGTTGGGACTGAGATGGGAGCACACACACACACACCTGATTTGTGCAGCCATGTAAGCAAAAACCCTTCCTGCTCCTTCTCTCTCTCTGCTGTCCAGGTCCAGCTTCCCCCCCAGCACTGTAGTCCCTCAATCTCTCTGTCTCCTCCTCCATTTCCTCATGCTGCCCAATGGAAATCCAAAGGCCACTGGGAGGTGTAGTCCTGCTCCTTATGCATCTCATTGGGGCTGCCCACCCAAAGAACTGCAGCTCCCAGAATGCACGGGGCCGCTTTGCCCCCAAGCACAAAGCACAAAGCATACTGGGAGCTGTAGTCCCGCTCTCCATTCTCCTCAATGGGGGCTACCCACCAAAAGAACAACAGCTCCCAGGATGCTCCACTGCACTTTCCAGACCAGGGGAAGTCTGTATTGATTACCTGCCAGCAAAATCACCATCTTGGAATGCCCCCCCCCATTCTTTTAAAATATTTTAAAATATGGGAAGAGGAATTATGAATTATGGGGAAATCTGGGCCAATACGGGGTACTTGACAGGTATGGTTATTTCCTAATATTCTTGAATTATGTTTTTATATTTATTTTTGAACATTCATGAGATAGGGGCCATTCAACAATTACGTGATCCTTGAAGGGGGGAGGGGGGTCTGCCATCTGAATTACGAAAAATTACTTGGGGGCGGCGGGGGGGGGAGGTCGAAGATTACATAATCCATTTGGAGCTGTTGTGTATTAGGCACCAATAGTGAAAAACTCTAACAATTAGAGTTTCGATATCAAAGCTCTGGATTACGGAGAGAGAGGGAGAGAGACAGACAGAGAGACAGGCTGATGTTGCCGCAGCTTGGGTCGTTGGGCTGGACACCATATGGGATGTGAGCTGCTCTTCATCTCCTGGGGATTTTGTTAATATTGAATATATTTGATGCCTTGTTAATTATGTATTGTGTGATGTACTGATATTATGCTTTTTCTTTTTCTGAATTTGATACTGTATTATTGTCTGTTTATTGCACTGAATCTATTTTTGTATTATTATGTTGTTGTTATATTGTATAGATTAATATGTTGTTGCCGCCTTGAGTCGGCTTCGGCCCGAGAAAGGCGGGGTATAAATTAAAATTGGAATTGGAATTGGAGGGGGTTGAAGCTAAAATCAAAGTTGGATTACATAGGGGGGAGGTGGTCAATTTCCCCCCGAAAATGGATCACATAATTGTTGAATGGCCCCATAGACAACTACATGCACTCACATCAATACATATTAATTACATATGCCTGTTGCATGAAAGGAGTAAAATTAGAGACTTCCTTGGACTTTCTGTCTTTCATGGGACAAATAAATTAAAGAATAATCAGGAGAAAGGAAAATTGTACAAGGAACAAAATATTTTTCTTGGTCATAAATTGCCCTTTTGAGACAATACCAGCTGTAATGAACACAGACTTTTAATTTTTCCCTGGAGGTCTATAACGTTATACAGGATTCTTAGAAAGAGGTCCAGACACCAATTTGATTGATTTGATGCAACAGATATCAAAGAGTTGAAGGAGCCATTCTTTTGTATTTTGCCCAAAAACTTTAATTTGCTTGATCCAGATATCATTGAGTCCTGCTGCTTTGCCATTTCTATATTTTTGTGCAGCTTCCTCTCATTGTGTCAATATGATGGCACTAGAAAGTTCATTGAATTCACTCTGAATATCATTTGATGTTTTATTTTTATGATGTGTTGGTCGATCTCAGTCAGAAGCAGTTAGTTTGCTGTTTCGTTTGGGGTTATATTTGCATACAGTGTCTATTTGTTTGAAATGTTCAGACATTTTGTACTCTTCGTATTTGCTGGCTGCTTCTTGCTATGTCAAGTTCTTTTATTAAGTCCTGTATACAGAAAATTATTTTTGTTTCGACTGCTTATCTGTCTCCAACTTTCTTTAATTTCTGCTTCTGCAGAAAGTAAACACTGAAAGAAGTAATTGAAATGATAAAATGAAACTTCGAAGTGACTTTGCTGATTGAAATGATAATGCATTAAGCTTTAACTTCCAATTTGTGCTCTACTTTCTCTCTTGATGAAGCTAAAGAAGACTGCAGGTTATACATACTCTAGATGAGAGATGAGATCTGTGGTTTAGGAAGGAATCCTGGGAATTAAGTATGTCTGGTGGAAGACTGAACTATGAGTGTTGGGAAATACAGTAGCACAATTTTCTTTCACATCTCCACCTCATTCGCATATAAACTAGACCACATTGTGAACTAAGGACCCTATCTTGTCTAATAATTCCAAAGAGAATATGGAATTTTTGTCTTTTTGTTTTGTTTACTCTCTGATATGCCTGGAACCAAATTAACATGGCTACCATTTCATTAATTTGAAAGTTCATTTAAATCACAGCAGGCAAACATAGAATAGGTTCCATGAAATGCAGGCACAGAATAAAAGAAAACAAAGGAAAATAAAAATAAATCAATTTCTAACACAGTACAATGCAATGGGGTAATGAAAGTGCAAAATTAACTATAGTTAGCCCTTTCATAAAACACTAGATTTGCCCCCGATCTTCCACCAGCTGTCTGGTTGAAGCTCCCTATATTCAGCACTCCTTGGTCTAAAGGCTGAGAAAGAAAGCCATACAACTACCTATTCCAAGGAACGGGTTCCTGAAGACTCAGGCGAATGTACAGTAGAATTGATCCAGGAGAATCCAGATGGGAAAAAGAATCAGAAGATAAAATGAAAGATAAAGTAGTGAAATCACTTGTGTGTGTGTAATAAATAAATAAGCAAACAAAGACAGTAAGGAAGGTGTACTCTCCTAGGAGCCATTGTGAAACCTGAAATTGTTCTCAAAATTAAGGCAAACTAAGGCCCCAAGGATCCAAAACAATCAATCTGTATTTAATTATTAGAGGAAATTATAGTTGTGCTAAACTAACCACAGTTCCGCTGACCTTTATGACCTTTCCTGCATTCAGGTTTGTTTCTTTACCCTCACCCCTAAAATTTAGATCTTTATTGGTAGATTGCAAGTTGGGTGAAAAAGTACATTGCACCTCCTTTATTCCCAGAGACTAAATCACCCTTTTGTCTTGAGACACATGATGTGATTACAGCATCTTATCAGCCACTGAAAGCATCCAACTTTGTAGCTTCTCCATGCTATTCCATGGTCTTCCAGATTAACCAGAACATTGTTGCTATAGCAATCATGCATCTCTTTTTTTACTCATTGCGTTGTGTGTAAGCCTTAAGTAGGAGAACTCTTCAGCCCTTTTTGACAACAGGAGACAGGAAATCATGTTATTTATTAAACATATTGATGCTACTCCACAGGTTGGTAATCCAGTCCATAGGTCATATATCTGTTGGCCAGTCCAGTCCAAATCCACAGGCCTTCTGACCATGAGTACCCCTGTATCGTAAAAGAAGATCCTGATTAACACAGAACAAGAAATATCCATTCCTTATTCTCCTCTAGTATGATGCCATCTGTCATAGATATTCCAATTAATTATTTATTGTTGTTACCATTTTGTTTATAGATTGTTACTGTTCTTCTTCTGACAGCAATACTGTATATTTAAACTCTTTCATCCAAAGATATCAGTATATCAAGAAATGTTCAGCAATTGTCATGTAATCCTAAAAGACAGTAAGATCACATGGGAATGCGGACATAAAACAGTTTCAAAGAATATAAAATGACATACTAAACAGGCCTGAAAGCCCAGAAAAATACAAACAGTCTATCTTGGCAGCAGAAAGATGGCAGAATTAGTGCCACTTGTATTTGTGGTATGACAGAATATCACAAAACAGATGTCAGAACAGAGGAAGCTGTCTCTCATTAATACATAAAGTGCAGAAGGCTATACAAGTAACAACCAAAAAAAGAAGCAGGTACTTCAGCATATAAGCTAGTTCAGCAAAAAGTTCAAATGTTATAGAAAACTATAACATTTGGAATGAGGAATCCTTTTTGCCCAGATCCAAATTATACATTAGTTCTTACTCAATTGGACTTTTTCTCACTAGCTGTACAGAGCAGCCAGAAATAACATATTTAGGAAACTGGCTGACTCAGACCGTAGTGCACTTACTTGAACAGCAATGTCCCTATGCTATTACATAGCAGAATTAACTAGTATAGTACTGAATGGTAGAAATGAGCACATACGTTGCTGCTACAGAAGTATATCAACAGGTTTTAGCAAATAATTAATGCAATAAGGTAATACAAAACTAAACCCAGGTATTTCATGGAGACTAACCATCTAGGTCCGTGATGGCGAATCTTGGCACTCCAGATGTTCTTGGACTTGAATTACCAGAAGCCCAAGTCAGCACTTCTGCTGATCAGGGCTTCTGGGAATTGAAGTTCAAGAACAGCTGGAGTGTCAAGGTTTGCCATCACTGATCTAGATCATGGCTAAAATCAAGGGATAGTTTTCTGCACAGCACTCAAGATCTAAATCTTAAACTAAAAGAGGCTAGGTTAAACATATGAAGAGCAAAAAGCAACACATCTTGCCACATGAATAAATGCCAAGGATTGTCTCCCACTAGGACAAGATTCTGGCCAGGCCATACTGGAAGTCACTTACTAGACTTTGAAGTGAAATTGGAAGAACAAATAATACTTGGAGAAATTTTCTGTGAATTTGGAGGAAATCAATCAATGGAGCATTTATGTGCATGCAATTTATGCTCTCCACCTGTACAGCATTGTAGTGGCTGCTTCTGATAAAAAATAGTCTAAATGTTTTAAGATTTAATATGTTTTGAATTTTATCTAAATTTCATATACATCCATAGTTTTAAATTCTGCAATGCTCTGAGCTGAATAAAGAGAGTGAAGAATGGAAATCTATTTAAGAATAAGCCTCAGTATTGTAAAACAGCAGTGAATTCCATGCTACTACTTAGAGGCTTTAAATATTCTCAAATCTCTAATCCTTGATCATAGTTAACATCAGAAAGAGCTTAAAGCCTAGATGAAGATCATGGTGAGTAGCTTCCAATCTCCAGACAGCAAACCACAGAAGAATTCAATACAACAGCTTCTGAGGCTTTAAATCAGGAATGCCTATACTACAGCCCACGGGCCCAATTAGACCTGTGCATAAAATTAATCCGGCCTGGGGTGAGAACCCGGGTCTCTCTGGACCACCCCCACCCACCCCCACTGGCTGAAGTAACAACACGTCACTTGTGGCGGCGGCCATCATGCTTTGCTCTTGCTGGTCCAAGCAGGCTCTGCTCATTCCCAGCACTGGGTAAGACTTTGGCAATGTAGATTGCCATGTTGCAGAATTTTTTTGAGCCTTCTCTTTCAAAATCTGTGGCACTGGGAGGGTAAACATGGTGCGGCGCTCTGACGTCAGCCTTGGTGCACCAAGGGACTCTTCCAGTGTAGCATGCCAAGGCTTACGTCAGCGCGGCGCACCACATTCACCCTTCCAACCCCATGGATTTTGAAAGAGGGAAGGCTTGAAAAATTTCTGCAACGTGGCAATCCACATTGCCAAAGACTTTCCCAGTGCTGGGAACGAGCAGAGGCTGCTTGGACCAGCAGGGGTAAAGCACGATCACCGCTGCAGCCACTGATGTTAAAATTATCAGAAATTAGAGCATCCCACCTCCAGCCCCTGCAGCTGCATGTCAAGGGCAGGACCGGCCCACCAAAAAAAAAAAGGTTTGGGCACCACTGCTTTAAATACTCACTTATCTTCAAGAGTTCAGAGTCAATATCAGGAGGACCTTGAGGCCTAGATGGGAAATTTGTGTAAGGAACATGCTGTCTACATATCAGAAGTTCAGTATCCCTGATTTAAATGGATCATTTCAGTTAGCAATTTCCAATCCTGTGTCCAAAAAGATCCATCATTGTTGAAAATTGGAGTGGCTGGGGATGAACTTTGGGGTGAAACGGAGCCCAGGAAAAGCCTTTGATGAAGGGGAAAATGGAGCCAGCCCCCTCTGAAGCCACTTCTAGGAGGAGGAGGTGGGCAGGGCAGTGCCGCAATTGGGGGGGGGGGGGAGAGTAGGACTTCCGTCCTGGGCCCGGAGATGATGGGGGCCCGTTGGTGCCAGGAGACAAACGATATGCATATGCGGAAACAGACCATGCATGTGCAGAAATCCACGGTGGCATGGCGGCGCCGGGAAACCACCATTGTACGCATGCACAAACAGACCACGCATGTGCAGAAACCATGGGGGTCCCCAAAATGGGGGGCACGTACCAGGTGCGGAAATTTCTGATGTTGGCCCTGGGGCATGCCCAGCCATTTTTACTACCAGTATGTGCATACTGGTGCAACCCTGCTGATGCCCACCACTGGGATAAGGAGTTCTGGATTAGATGGATCAACAGTACATCCACTGACAAAGCAGGCTTTATAGATTAATAGATGCAGGCAAACAAATGTCTTACAAATATTTGTACAATTTCTGTATATTAAGGGAGAGGGCAGCAAAAAGAGAGAACAACCTAACATGAGATGCTATAGGTTTGTAAGATCTGAGCACAGCTGGTAATGATATTGTGCTGTTCATGATAGACATTTTGTAGGTCATTAATTCATATAATCACCACATATTAGAAATGACTTGATGGTACATAACACCTTTGGAGATTTTTTAAAAACTCTATCTATCTGTCTAATCTATCTATCTACCTGCCTACCGACATATGTTGTTGTTGTTGTAGCGGTTTCCATTTCCCTCATTTGTAGGACTTCTTAAAAACAAGCTGATCATTTCATTGATCTGTGGTCATAACGAGCAAGAATATCTCTGGAAGGATACAGGAAGGCTTGTTCCTAATCTATGTCCTTTATTTGGGCATAAAGCAGGTGGCGCTTCCAAGCACCCTAACCAGTGGTGGGTATCAGCAGGTTCACCCCAGTTCGCCAGAACCGGTAGCAGAAATTCCGACTGGCCCCGCCCATCCAAGTTCAGAAATAAAGTAGTCCTAATTCAGGTGCAAAGCAGGGCTTTCCCCCTGGCCACACCCACCATACCACGCCCACAGTGTGGTAGTAATTTTTTTTGGAGCCCACCACTGACCCTAACCCATATCATTCCCCAAGTTTTCACAACCAAAAAGTTCTTTCCTATCATGGATTTCTCTTCCCTTTTATGTTTTATCTTAAAAATCATTGTTCTGTGCCATCATTTTGCTTCACACTTATAACAACCCTATTTTCTCCCCTTGCATTTTTCTCTAGGTCCTGGATCAGTCATAAAAAAAGTTCAACATAAAAATAAAGCCTTTTCAAATATGACACTTGTTGTCTGACATCAACATCCATTACACAAGGACGCATATCTTGCATCGGATACCAGTAAGCAAGCACATCTAGGGCAAGGTTTCTATTTCTGGCATTCTCATTGGGTTGCTTCAGCTCAGCAGGCCTATTGTGAGAAGATAGAATTCAAATTGCTCTTAACAGAAAAGGAGAACCGCAGGTGATGCCACACGAATATGCCTGCTGGGAAGTGTCTCATTTGAAGAAAATGGAGATGGTGAGTGACTCAAAGGAGCATGATTCTTTCTGTGAGCTGGAGAGTGCAAAAGAGAGGGGGGGGTGACACCAAAAAGAGTACCATGCAGCATGGGAAAAATCATGGAAAGCAGAATAGGTGTGAACACAGATGAAAAGCAGCCTGGCAGTGGGGTGAGAAAAGAAACAGCAGTAGCCTTGGCAACATGCCTATCTGGGCAAGCAGTGGGGAAGGAGTACTAGCAGCTTCTCAGGAAATCAGCTTCAATTCTCTGTAAACGCCTTTGTGCTACAGAGCACTGCAGATTCTCTGTAATACCAAGATTGCCAGCTTGGGACACTGTTTTATAGCTACTTCTAAAAGCTTAGGGTCAACCACACTTTCTTTAGCAATAGGTGAGCTCTCCATGGCTCAATTTGGAAGTGAAGTGCTCTTATTTTTTTAAAAAAACTTGCCTGTTTCAGAGTTCCATCCCGGCACCTCACACTTCCCTTGCATACCGCCTTATTTATTTTTCCTTGGACTTGGGCTTCCCAGCTTGTGATCCATTTTAAAGTACATTTCTCTCGAGGCTGGGGAGGTTTTGGATGTAAAGATATGACAGTAACAGTGATGCACTGCAGCAGGTTCTGCCAGGTTCTGCAGAACCGGTAGTGGAAATTCCCCAGGCCACGCTTACTTGGTTGGCCATGCCCAATTCCATAGCCCATAATGCAGGATGTTTGTCCATGCCCACAGATTTGGTCCCACCCACAGAGTAGGCAGTAATTTTTTGTTTTGCAGTACATCACTGGACAGTAAGTAAGTCTGGCCAGGTTATCCTGCTATGGTAATAGAGTAGACCATACTGCTAGTGACTCAATGCTGAGTGTCAGGCGGCCATTAACTAACCTGATGACCCTGAGGACCCTTGAGTGCTGAAGTCCACAGGGAAGGGTGATTGTCCCCAAGTGGATTAAACCCCACTTGAATCTATCTTGACGAAGGGCAGCAGCTTCATCAATACTGGCCTGGGGCTGATGAGGACTTTGTGCGCAAAAAGAGCTGAGGACCAGAAAGTGACTCACTGAACTGGACCAGTGGTACAGGTGTCATGCTGTGATGCGGAAGGCAGATGAAAGGCCACTGCATTATATTCTCAGGACAGTTTTCATGGCTGAGAATCGCCAATATTTGGATTCGGATATGGCAGAAGGTGGGGCCTTCCCAACTTGAGCCATTTTAAAATCCATTTTCCTTAAGGCTAGGGAAGTTTAGGATGTAAAGATATGACAGTAAGCACATTAAAATGGTTAATGGTTAGAGCAGTAAGAACCAATTACTTCGAGAAGTGGTGAGTGCTCCAACACTGGGAGCATTCTAGAGAAAATTGGACAGCTATCTCATATCTGCTTTGATTTGGATTCTTGCAGTGAGCAAGTGGTTGGACTCAATGGCCTAAAAGGCACCTTCCAAATCAGTTATTCTATAATTCCATGAAAAATAATTAAAATAGGAAAAGTACAATAAGCACATGAAAACAATGAACAAACTATATTTAAGTGGGAAATGATTAATCATTAAAATAAAAAACTACTTAAGTGACCGGCCTAATCACTTAAATCTTTCTTAATCATCCAGTATCCAGTAAGTTTAATGCACAAAGAGGGACAGCAAGGTAGCTCTACACCTTCTGATATGCATTTGTTAAGACAAGAGAACAGATCTGAAAAAGAGAGACTCATTATTTTGTGGTGGCACTCTTTGTTTGGATTTTGCTATGTCCTGATTTTCTTGAACAGCCTTGATGGATTGGCAAGTCTCCCCTCCTGAGATTTATCACTTCATGAGCAAACCAATAGCAAAGAAGAGGTTGGCTGTCCATCTTCCTATGTTTCAGCTGTCTAGACACTGAATATTTGAATAGGACCATACTTTAGAGCAATCTATGAGAGTTTCAATCCATGAGAGGCCATTATTCATTGACTCCTCAATTGACCAGACTATCAAGGGATAAATTCCTGCTGGTCGTAATTCACTTTCCATTCCTTTTGCTGTTGCACTCTTCTTTTCCAGGTTCAACCAAAACTATTCACACATGGGCCTTCCCGTCTTTTTTTTTTTTTTTGGGGGGGGGTGTCTGCCAAGGTGGTCTTGTTATTCCTCTGAGATACTACTTGTTGACTGCTGCTGTCCAACATCTGTCTGTCATTTGAGAAACATGTCCAGCCCAGTGTAATTTTTGTTTATAATATTCGACAACAGCTTTGGTGATTCCACTTTGTTTTCTTATCTGGGCCTTGGGGATGTGGTCACGAAAGGATACCTTTAGCATTGATCTTTCCATGGATTCTACGGCTCTTGATAGTTCTTCTTCCTCGACCTTCGTTAATGACAATGACTCACTCCCATAGAGAACTGCAGGAAGTACTATCATGTAAGTAAGTGGTGGGATTTGAATTTTTTTACTGCCTACTTTGTGGGCATGGTATGGTGGGTGTGGTCACCCGAATTCGTGTTGCACCCGAATTAGGACTACTTTATTTCAAAATATGGCTGGGCAGGGCCAGCCGGAATTTTTGCTACCGGTTCTGGCGAACTGAGGCGAACCTGCTGAATCCCACCACTAAGTTATATATAGGTGCTTCATGGCTGCTTTGTCAGCCTGAATATTAAGAAGCAAAGAGTATGTGAAGATAAATACAGAAGATCCCTATTCAATCTCTACTACTTTTTGATAGGACAGAGAAAAATCCCAGTTTAAAATCCTGGAGAGCCATTGCCAATCCGAATACATAAAAATGTTGCTACATGGATCATGGGAACTCATGTTAAAGTCAACAGCATAATTGTCCATGCCTTTAAAGTGCTCTGATTCTTGCAATCTCTCTTTTTGCTACTTTCTATCAGCCCCTGTGGAACAGTGCTTAAATTGCAGTACTTTAACCAAAACTCTGCTCATGATTTGAGTTTGATTCTGATTGGATGAAGGCTGGCTGAGCCTTCCACCCTCCGAAACTTGACAAAATGAGTATCTAGCTAGCTGGGGGTAAAATGCTTGTTCCATTATTTGTTGTTCAGTTGCACAGTCGATTCCGACTCTTTGCGACCCTATGGACCATTGCTCTCCAGGCACCCCTGTCCTCCACCATCCTCTTTAGTCCACACAGCCACGTGCCCATTGTGTCTACAATACCATCTAGCCATCTCATCTTTGGCCGTCCACTTCTTCTTTTGCCCTCCACCTTCCCCAGCATCAAGGCCTTCTCAAGTGAATCCTCTCTTCTCATTTGATGTCCAAAATACTTCAACTTCATCTTTGTTATTTGTCCTTCTAAGGAGCACTCAGGGTTAATCTCTTCTAATATTGACTTATTTGTTCTCCTCGTTGTCCAGGGGACTCTCAAAACTCTCCTCCAGCACCACATCTCAAAGGCATCTATTTTTCTTTGCTCAGCCTTTCTAATGGTCCAGCTCTCACAGCCATACATTACCACTGGAAATACCATTGCTTTGACAATGCGGACCTTTGTTTGCAGTGAGATATCTCTACTTTTCACTATGTTCCCCAGGTTTTTCATAGCTTGTCTCCCAAGAATCAGTCGCCTTTTTATTTCATGGCTGCAATCTCCATCTGCAGAGATCTTGGATCCTAAGAAAATAAAATCTGTTACTGCTTCTAACTTCTTCCCCATCTATTTTCCAGGGACTGATATGGCCTGTTGCCATTATCTTGGTTTTCTTGATATTGAGTGTCAGGCCAGCTTTTGCACTCTCTTCTTTCAACCTAATCAGGAGCTTCTTTAGGTCTTCCTCACTTTCTGCCATTAGAGTGGTATCATCTGCATATCTCAAATTGTTGATGTTTCTCCCAGCAATTTTGATCCCATATTGTGATTCCTCCATCCCTGCATTGTATTATGTGCTCTGTGTATAAGTTGAATAATCAGGGTGACAGAATTCAGGCTTGTCTTACTCCTTTTCCTATTCCAAACCACTCCGTCATTCCATACTCTGTCCTAACTGTTGCTTTTTGACTCATGTACAGATTTCTCATGAGACATATGAGGTGTTCTGGTATTCCCATTTCTTTAATTATTTGCCACATTTTGTTGTGGTCCACACAATCAAAGGCCTTGGTGTAGTCAATGAAGCAGAAGTAAGCTTGTTTCTGGTATTCCTTTGTTTTCTCCATGATCCAACATATGTTGGCAATGTGGTCTCTGGTCCCCCTGCCTCTTCTGAACCCAGCCTGCACCTCTGGTAGTTCTCTTTCTACATGCTGCTGCAGTCTATCCTGTATTATCTTGAGCATCACTTTGCTAGCTTGTGGGATGAGCGCAATTGTTCGATAATTTGAACATTCTTTGGCATTGCCCTTTTTGGGGATTGGGACATATACTGATCTTTTCCAATCCTGTGGCCACTGTTTCATTTTCCAAATCTACTGACATATAGCATGTAGTAGCTTGATTCCATCATCTTTTAGGGCTTTGAAGAATTCAACTGGGATACCATCATCTACACTGGCTTTGTTATTTGCCGTGCTGACTTCACTCTCTAGGATTGCTGGTTCAAGTTCAATTTCCCCCTCATTGTTATTATCCGGGGTGTTTAGTTCTTTTTTTGTAAAGTTCCTCTGTGTACTCTTTCCATATTTTCTTTATCTCTTCTGCATCTGCTAACTCTTTGCTATCTTTGTCTTTTATCATGGTCATTTTTGCTTTGAACGTTCCCTTGACTTCCACAATTTTATAAAAGAGATCTCTAGTCCTGCCTCTTGTGTTGTTTTCCTCTATTTCTTTGCACTGTTCATTTAGGTAGCTTTCCTTATCTCTCCTTGCTTTTCTTTGAAATTCTTTATTTAAGTGATTGTATTTTTTTCCTTTCTCCTTTGCCTTTTGCGTTCCTTCTTTCCTCTGCTATTTTAAGAGCCTCATCCGACAACCACTTTGGTTTCTTGTGCTTCTTTTCTTTTGGTATAGTTTTCCTTGCTGCTTCCTGCATAATGTCTCTCATCTCTGTCCATAATTCTTCTGGTACTCTGTCTATCTGGTCCAGACTATTGAATCTGTTCCTCACTTCCACCGTGTATTCCTTGGGTATGTTGTCTAGATCATATCTATCCGGCCTATTAGTTTTCCCTATTTTCTTCAGTCTGAGCCTGAATTTTGCAATCAGTAGATTGTGATCTGAGCCACAGTCCGCTCCAGGTCTTGTTTTTGCTGACTGTATGGAGGTTCTCCATCTTTGGCTGCAGAGTATGTAGTCAATTTGGTTTCAATGTTGGCCATCTGGTGATGTCCATGTGTAGAGTCTCCTCTTGTGCTGCTGGAAAAGGATGTTTGCTATGACTAGTGTGTTATCTTTGCAGAACTCTATCAGTCTTTGCCCTGCTTCGTTTTGTGTTCCCAGACCAAACTTGCCTGTTATTTTATCCACTTTTTGATTTCCTTCTTTTGCATTCCAGTCTCCTAAGATAATGTGGACATCATTTCTTGGTGTATGTTCTATAAGATGTTGTAGGCCCTCATAGAACTGGTCTACTGTGGCTTGATCTGCACTAGTAATTGGTGCATATATTTGGATTACAGTGATATTAAATGGTTTGCCTTGTAGTCTGACTGACATCATTCTATCATTTTTGAGATTGTATCCCATTACTGCTTTTCTCACTCTTTTATTTACAATTATGGCCACTCCATTTCTTCTGAGGTTTTCTTGTCCACAGTAGTAGATATGATGGTTTCCAGAGCTGAATTCGCCCATACCTGTCCATTTTAGCTCACTGATTCCCAAGATGTCAATACTTATTCTTTCCATTTCCTTTTTTACCACTTCCAGCTTTCCTTGGTTCATAGACTTTACATTCCATGTCCCTATGCAATATTGTTCCTTACAACACTGTATTTCTCCTCCCCCTTTCCTTCCTATCCCTTTCTGTCCACCTAATGTGCTGAGCATCCTTCCTGTTTCCTCTGATTTGTCCCTTTGTTTTGCCTTTGCTTTGGTCAATAGGGTTCTCTTGGCAAACTCCCTGGCGTGCTTTGCCGGTTTCTACGCCATTTCTCCCCCATCATACATATTATCACAGTTTAAAACAAGGTAACATCATGCATATTATCACAGTTTAGAACACAGTATCAGTTTAGAACTGATGTCAGTCAGTTCTAAACTGACACAGTGACTATGTCAGTTGTTATAAGTCATCTATGTTAAGTCAACTATATTATTTCAGTTCGATTACTGATCCCTTGCATGCATGCAGCAGCTCTCGCCTCCCTTCGGCTGCAAGGAGTTGGTCAAAGCTGCCGACTTGGGCCTCGCTGTGATGATGGCTGCGGATGGTGTCTCCTGGGGGTGGTCGAGGGTCTCCTGTGTCTGCAGTGTCTGTGTCTGCAGTGTCAGCGTGTCCCTTCCTCTTTGCCCTCCAGGGCGTTGCTACTCTAGGAGGACTCCCCTGGGCCTCTGGATGGTAACTGGGCAGTTGGGGCCTGTGTCCTTCTGCCTTTTCCTTCCCTTTTCCTTCCCTGTGTCCTTCTCTGCCCTTTCCTTCCCTGGACCCAGGTTTTAGGATGGGGTGGGAGGGAGGGGCCGATTCTTCACTCACCTCCCCCCAAGGCCTCTGGATGATAACTGGTCAGTTGAGGCCTAGGTCTTCTATTATTAGGAGGCAGTATATAAATGTAACTGTTATTGCTGTCAATTTCCCTGCCTAACCTGCAAGGCCATAACTATGATGGGCAACTGAGGACTTTGCCTTAGGGGAAACAAATTTAGGGTGAATGCCTTTTCCTTGGGATACCTGTGGCGAAAAACCTATCTAACCAGGCAGTAGTAGATCCAGCCTCCAGCTGGAGAAAAGGAAAGATGATTTGTATATGAGGCAGCAGAGGCAAAGTCTACCTGAGACTTGAAATACCAGGTCTCTGGGCAGAACAGGAAAGAAAGTTGATTTGTTTTTATATATAGTATTAATATTTTTTATATAGGGTTTATATCGATAAACATAGATCTGGCTGGTTAGATAGCTCAGGAGAAGA
Organism: Bradypodion ventrale; assembly: GCA_035047345.1. Classification (NCBI taxonomy): domain Eukaryota; kingdom Metazoa; phylum Chordata; class Lepidosauria; order Squamata; family Chamaeleonidae; genus Bradypodion; species Bradypodion ventrale. Next base: position 310,439,041 of record JAWDJE010000002.1, read on the forward strand.
GCCAGCTGTAGAGCCTTGAGTTAAGTGCACAGCTCCAGGATTCTCCCAGAAGAAGTGAATGATAAACCACTTCTGAGTACTATCTACCTAGAAAACTCTTTATTGATGAAAAAAAGGGGAAAGGCAAATGGACTCAAAGGATCATTAGGTCTCTATCATTAAGAGAAAAAGAACATAACAGCAAAGTTTTATGGAGGTAGTATATGACTCCAGTTAGAGTACATCAAATGAAGAAAACCAATGCAGATCAGTGCTGGAGATGCAGACAGGAAACGGGAACCTTTTTACACATGTGGTTGGGATGCCGATATGCTAGGACTTTTTGGAAATCAATAGAGGCAGAATTGGTAAAAATAATAAACACGACAATTCAATTGAACCCAAAAATAGTTTTATTAGGTGTGATTGACAATTTAAGCATGGATAAAAATAGAAAAGAATTATTGATCACCCTGCTATCAGTATGCAGACAAATTATTGCCAAAGAATGGAAAGAAAAGCTCAAGTTCAATAAATGTAGATGGTATACTGAAATATGGCAGCTGGTGCTGAATGAAAAACTGACCATGGAAGTGAATTTAAAAAGAGGTATTATAAATAAAAGAAGCTTTTGGGAGATATGGAACCCATTTGTATCATATGCCTTGCACAAATAAAATAATATCGGCCCAGACATGAAAACGCGCAAATTTTGGGAAAATTAGAGAGGGAGGGGAGGATACAATTATTTGTTTACAGATCCCAATGTACAGCATGGGTACAGCACATTATGTTTACGTTTAACGGTGAAAAAGAGTGGTAACAGCTCGAAAAAAGTTACGTAAATTTTAATAATAAAGGAATTCTATATGAGTAGTAAGAGAAATCTATGATGTTTTGTATGTTTTTTCTTTTCTTTGTTTTGTTTTGTAGCTCTATATGTTATGTAATTGTATTTTTAAATAATAATAATAATAATAATAATAATAATAATAATAATAATAATAATAATAATAATAATAATAATAATAATAATAATAAAGAAAACTCTGGAAAGGGTCACCAAAAGTCAGAATTGACTTAACAGTACATGATGATGGTGATGATGATTAATCTACACATACATTCATATGGATGTATGTAAATGCTAGACACATACACACATCAGCCACACTTTTGATTTGTTTTTGTAACTCTGACTGCTGGTCCCCTGGGGAGGATTGGAGGTGCTCTTGGCAATAATTGTTCATACTTATTGTATGGACCTCAACACTCCTGATAATCACAATGATGAAGAAATTGAACTTGAGCCAGACATCCTGGAGAGCGAAGTCAGAAAGGCCCTAAAGAGCACTGCAAACAACAAAGCTAGTGGAGATGATGGTATCCCAGTTGAATTTTTCAAAGCGCTAAAAGATGATGGCGTCAAATTACTGCATTCAATATGCCAGCAGATTTGGAAAACAAAACAGTGGCCACAGGATTAGAAAAGATCAGTATACGTCCCAATCCCAAAAAAGGGCAATGCCAAAGAATGTTCAAATTATCGAACAATCGCGCTCATCCCACATGCCAGCAAGGTGATGCTCAAGATAATACAGGATAGACTTCAGCAGCATGTGGAGAGAGAATTACCAGAGGTGCAGGCTGGTTTCAGAAGAGGCAGGGGGACTAGAGACCACATCGCCAACATACGCTGGATCATGGAGAAAACAAAGGAATACCAGAAACAATTTTACTTTTGTTTTATTGACTACACTAAGGCATTTGACTGTGTGGACCACAACAAGATGTGGCAAGTAATTAAAGAGATGGGAATACCAGAGCACCTCATATGCCTCCTGAGAAATCTGTACATGAACCAAGAAGCAACAGTTAGGACAGAACATGGAATAACAGAGTGGTTTGGAATAGGAAAAGGAGTAAGACAAGGCTGCATTTTGTCACCATGCTTATTCAACCTATACACAGAGCACATAATGCGCAGTGCAGGGATGGAGGAATCACAATATGGGATTAAAATCGCTGGGAGAAACATCAATAATCTGAGATATGCAGACGATACCACCCTAATGGCAGAAAGTGAGGAAGACCTAAAGAATCTCTTGTTTGGGCTGAAGGAGGAGAGTGCAAAAGCTGGCTTGAGACTCAATATCAAGAAAACCAAGATAATGGCAACAGGCCCAATCAGTTCCTGGAAAATAGACGGGGAAGAAGTAGAAGCAGTGACAGATTTTACTTTCTTAGGATCAAAGATCACTGCAGATGGGGATTGCAGCCATGAAATAAAAAGGCGACTGATTCTTGGGAGACAAGCGATGAGAAACCTGGGGAACATAGTGAAAAGCAGAGACATCACATTGCAAACAAAAATTAGAATAGTCAAAGCAATGGTTTTCCCAGTAGTAATGTATGGATGTGAGAGCTGGACAATTAGGAAGGCTGAACGCAGAAGAATAGATGCCTTTGAAATGTGGTGTTGGAGGAGGGTTTTGAGAGTCCCCTGGACAGCGAGGAGAACAAATAGGTCAATCTTAGAAGAAATGAACCCTGACTGCTCATTGGAAGGTCAAATAGTAAAGATGAAGCTAAAATACTTTGGACATCAAATGAGAAGGGAGGATTCACTTGAGAAGGCATTGATGCTGGGAAAGGTGGAGGGCAAAAGAAGAAGGGGGAGGCCAAGGATGAGATGGCTAGATGGTATTATAGACACAATGGGCACAGAGCTGCCTGGAGGAAAATGGTCCATGGGGTCGCAAAGGGTCGGAGTCGACTGTGCGACTGAACAACAACTTTTTGTATGATTTTCATATAATGAATTGCAAACTTAGCGGTGTGTTTAACATCCCGGATGTCAGCATTACTAGTTACAGTAATGCCATGGTTGTTTCTTTCTCCCATGCTTTTTACTGAAATAGTCTATACCAGCCTTCCATGCTAATTGTCATGAATTTCTTCAGAGATCTACACATCATTTACTCATAATGCTACTTGTCCTCCCCTCTTCCTGGTGAGTCTGTTTACTTTTGAACAGGCATCTTAGATTTGCCAAGCTATCCCCAGAGGAAATCAAATTGGTTTTGAAGTGCCAGATTAATCCCCCCCCCCCATTCTTCCAGAACTGTCTGCTCTTTGATTTAGAACAAATTAATGAGTTGTAGATCTTTTAGATCTTCTGATTTGTTTTCCACTCTAGTTTTACTTTGTTGTAGTAAAGATTTGAGCAGTTTATATAATGTTCTTAAATTGCATCATTTTGGTACTTATTTTCTAATCCATCCAGGAAGCTTTGGCCACTGGGCAGTCTAGAAATGAAAATAAAATAAATACAGTACATAAAGAGGAGCTTCTGGGGAAGTTTTCTGGCATTTAAAAGCCAGTTGACAATTACTGCTAACCACAATGAATTCTTTTTATAGAGACATAGCAAAGATGCAGTCTTTTTCTCAGGAGATGACAAATGACAAGTGTTACCTCAGGTATGATTTATTTAGTGCTTCACATAACCTGTGATCTAGAAGAACTTTTTTTTGTTAAATGTCAGCGGCTCAGCATGATTTCTAAATGGAAGAAAAATAAGGATTGGCTGAGATACACAAAACTCTGCTCCAAAAGAGAACAAAACTGTGTTTTACTTGATTTCTAACTGTTTGAAAAATATACGAGAGCCTTCAGTTCTGAATTAAAATATTTTTCCATACCACACAGCAAAATTCCACATGGGTCTGCATTCTCCCAGGCTGCCTTTGGCACCAGCATGTAAATGCATATATTTTATGCAACAACAGAGGCTATAATTTGTTGTTTTAGCTTGCAACCCAAATGCACGTCGTACAGAAAATGCGAATAATAATGGTCTTATAGTTTTAGTAGCCAAAGAGAGCAAATGGCTGTTGCTATCAAAGTTCAATGCTAATTTGGATGGGAATCCTTGCATTAACTCGTCACAGTAGCAAAGCTATGCACAAAAATCTTTTTGTGCAGCAGGATAAATTAACAGTTTACAAGGCAATTCTAAAAATGGGGACAAAATATATATCTTTGAAATTGGACTGAGTCAGATTTAACACAGGTGTAGTAGACAGTCTGCTACTGCATTGTGTCAAATCTCGAGAAAGGGTTTTCAAGTGATGATTTCCAAAAATAAAGCTTTTTACCCTGTGTTCAGCAATAGGTGGATCCTAAACATTCTCAGGTTTAAAACAACTCAGATCAATTGAAAAGACCAACCTTACTTATCTTGGAAGATTTTATTTTTTATTTTATTTATTTAGATTTATATCCAGGCCTCTTGCTCCAGGGCAACTCAGGGCGGCGTACAACATATAAAGACATTACAATATAAAACTCCATAAAAACTACAATAAAAACACTTTATAAAACCACCCCATGTCTAAAAAGACCCACCCCATCCCACAATCATTGAAAGGACATGTAGCATCAACTGAGCCAACGTGCAAGAGTCAATATTCCGTCGGTCCCCCAAACTTGCCCTGCCAGCCAGGTTTTTAACCCTTTCCGAAAGGGCAGCAATTCTGACTGAAGCCTTAAGTCTGCTGGCAGGAGGTTCCAAAGAGTTGGGCGGACACAGAGAAGGCCCTTCTCCTTGTGCTAGAGAGGCGAGCCCCTCTAGCCGATGGAACACTGAGGGACCCTCTCCGGTCCACCCTGGTAGGACGGGCGGACTCCCTTAGGGCAATGCAGTCTCTTAGGTAACCTGGCCCACTACCATGGGCCAGGTTGCCCCACTCACTTTTTATTTGGAACAAATTCAGGCTGCAGGAACTGAATTATTGGTCCTCAATAAAGGTCTTTCAAATATGAGAAACACTGCCTTTGTTATGAACTAAGCATGCATGGAATAGACATACCTGCAAGAGCATAGCAAAGTAGATATTTTGTAGTTTCTTCAGTGAGAAAAGCAATCAGACAATGAGAGTTACAGGAAAAGGGTAAAATGATATGTTTTCTTTAAATAGTCAAAAAAACTTGCTGTAAAGAAGGCAATAGAGTAGGGGTTTGCAATGTTTTCCCACCACGGGCCAGTCATGCCCCCCACACACAGGTGAGCTAGCCGGAGGCGTGGTCTTTCCCACCACTTCTGCCACTTCTGATGGCAGCAGCAGCAGTGGCGAGTGCATTCATGGCATGATCTTGGATGGTTTTGCCGCTTCCAGAACTTTCCATGGTGATGGGAGAGAGGGTGGTGCATTTTCCCCAGGTCTTCAGGTTTTTTTAGCGGCATTTTCATGGTGTTTTCACAGCATTTTGTGGCATTTTCACAGCATTTCATAGCATTTTTGGCACATTTTCAGGGCTTCCGGTGGCGGTTCTGGGATCCTCACCACAAGCTGGATTAGGCCAGTGGGCCATAGGTTGCAACTCCCTGTAATAGAGTGATAGTTCTTCAGAAAGGAAGACATTTTGTAATACACTATATCCTTAGCATAGTTTCATAAGGCATATTTAAAGCATTTCTGCATTGCAAAAGAACAGAGCAGTTGTGCTTGTTCCAGACCTACCGGTAAGTGCTATAAGTAAACATTCTCTCAGGATTTCTAAGACCACACTCCTAACACAAATTTGCAAAGGGCAAACCAGCTGCTGATCTGGGACAATCTGACATTTTGAACTTCTCAATCAAGTTCTAATTGAACTTTCAATCCAAACAATGATTTGTTCTTACAAAGGGATTCTGTTTCAGAATGTAGAAGAGGGCATTTTCAAGCCTCAAAAGGATCAGGTGAAGATTTTCTATACTGTAGAATATACTGTATTTTCCATACAGTATTAACATTTGCTGTTTTTGCAAATACTAATCCACACATTGCTTTAATTTCTTGCCCTTGTGATGGCAATTTTCTAAACCTAGACTCTAGAGCAGGGATTCTCAACCTGTGGCCTGTGGCCCCACCACCACCTCCACCATACTAGGAAGTGTCATATGTTGGAGGAAGGGTAAAATGGCTATCCGGCCTCCGAAGCTGTTTGAGGGAGCGTGACCCGGCCCACTGGCTTAAAAAGGTTGAGAACTCTTGCTCTAGAGCACTGGTTCCTAATGTGGGGCTCATACCCCACAGGGAGACTTCAATTCCCAGAAGCCTAAGTCAGTACATTGGCTGATCAGTGTTTTGGGGAATTGACTTAGGCTTCTGGGAATTGAAGTCCAAAATCCAAAGGTTGGGAAACACTGTTGTAGACTCTCTTGACTGCTGCCATTAGTGTTGCCAACATTCATGCTGTCCTTTTGCTCTGTAAAGCTTGGCATCCTTTTCCTGCTGGCAATGTGGTCATAATATTGTACTGCAATATCTGGCCATTTACAGGTGCTTTGGATCATGAGATGAGACAAGGAGTGACAGTAAAAATGGAATGGGTCAGACTGATGTGAGAGGGATGAAGAGGCCAGAAGGAGAGAGGTAGAGAAGGAAGTGATAGGCAAAATGTGGAGCAGAAAAGTATTTGTTGGTTTGTGTCCATCTGTGATCTGGTGCACTAAGTGTACCTGCAATTATATATGTATGTACACTATTTGGACTTGAAGCAACAACAAAAAAGACTGGGTGCTACAATTTTTCCCCACTGGCATGCAGGCCTGAACAGGGCTCCGTACAACTAATAATACAGGGTTTCTCAACCTTTTTACACCGTGGGCCAAACCATGCCTTCTCAGACAGTTGAATAGGCCAGACCCCCGCCACAAACACTACCATAAAACATGTCCGCAGCTGTCATAGACATGCTTACAGCAGCCCTGGGTGCATTTACGGCTGTCATAAACTTTGGCAGTGGCGGTGGCAGTGCAGGATGAATGGGGGGCGTAGGTTGAGAACCACTGTAATAATACAGCCAAGATGCCCCTTTGTCCAGAGAAGGCCTCTGATTCCTGCTGCACCAAGTAGGACTTATACCACCTGCTGTTCGACCATTTTTGACTGGAACTTTTGCTGGAACAAGGAAGAAGCTTGTCTTCTCTGTTGTTTTCTAACCTGATTCCCAGCTGGGTGCCAACATTTAAAATGGAATTGGGGCTAATTTCTTCTTCATCTTAAACCCTTAAACTGTTCCTGCCCAGGTGGTCTCCTTATCTCATGTTGCCTTGTGCTAGACCTTAAATTGTTAATCATTTCCCCCTTGCTGGTGACAACTTAAAGCTATTGCTTTACACAGCCTTTTAGTGAGCTAAATGAGTCTGAACCAGTATATCTGGTAGCAAAAAGAACATGCACTGAACTATTGTTTCTCTACATAGCTGGAAGCAATTGGAGCACAGGGATGAATAACAATTACATGATGGTACTAAAGGTCCTTAATATCGGCTTTCAATAGTTGTGCACTTTTGTTAGTCAGCATACACTAATAGATATCTTTCCAAAGTGTTCAGTTGAGGCTCCCTATGTATTCCAGCTCCCAAAGAGAAACAAAAGAGGAAACATTTACCATCTGCTTTTTAGATAGTTCAAATCTCTGTAATGGGTATTTTGATGTTGCTAAAACACTAAGAAGGCATTGCAACCATTGAAACCTTTTTATGTTGGTGCAGTATAATGAAGAGGAAAGTTCACTATTGCCCCTTTCCTGAAACAACAGCAACAACACATTAACAGAGATGTGGGTTTTGCATGCAAAAAGGGTTGCCAGCTTCTTAAAAACCAGCCTTGCTCTTGGGTCTTTAGTGGCACCATACAGGCCAGCCATTTATGATGAGGAATAAGTGAAGTGTGAAACTTAGGCTGCACTTCCCTGGGAATAAACCTTTAATTTTCCCATCTTATGTTATCATGAATGGTGCAAAAGTGGGGCCAGGAAAAAATGGTTGTACAATCCCAGTGTCTTTAATTCAAAGCAAATCATTTTTTTATAGAATAACTGGAGTGATAAACAGATAACTCATATTGGGCAGTGTAGAGTTCTAATATGCTGGAACGATGACTTGAGAGCATGGCCTTCTCTGGAAATAATGATTCAATATCACATTCTGTAAAATGAATCAAATTTTTTCCAAGCTTGTGGACACTCAGTGGAGTCTGTTCAGTGAAGATCCTTGTAAAACACTGAAGATTCTCGGATTTATTGTGGCATAACTTTGGCAAATGACAGCCATTTGGGCAGATGTATCTGGAAAATGATGTTGTAATACAAAAGACACGTTGTGGGTTTCCCTATCTGTAGTACTTGCTAATATCTTGAATTCATCCACTTCATGCAAAAGTGTAGCTGAGTTTTACACTGGTATAACATTCATGTTTCTACAGAGTTTCCAAGAGTCCCAACTATTCAGAGGTGACACCACTTCTAAGCAGCTGTCTAGGTCAATGCTGTGGTTGGCAAGTGACAACTGTGGTTGGTTGAATGGAGGGTGAAGGAGCTACAGGAGTCAGTATTCATTAGGTAAAGGTCACCTGTGCTCGAAATCGAGTCGTATCTGACCCTAGGGTTCAGTACTCATCTCTGTTTATAGCCAAAGAGCCAGTGGTGTCTGCTTCTGCAGACATTTCCATAGACATGTGGCAGGAATGACTAAACACCGGAGTGTACTGAATGCTGTTTACCTTCCTACTGAAGTGGTACCTATTTATCTACTTGCAAATTCTTGTTTTCGAACTGCTAGGTTGGCAGGAGCTGGGACAGAGACGGGAGTTCATTGCATCATGGAGCACTCTGGTCTTGAACTGCTGACCTGCCAACCTTCCAATCATCAAGTTCAGTGTCTTAACCACTAAGCCACCATAGTCCCTAGTATTCATTACATACACATAAAGCTGGGAACTGATAACACATTTTAGTAGTGCTTTACCCATTCCCCTTTCATTTATTCCACAAATCTTCTGAGGAGCAGAAAAAACATACCTTGCTCCAGACTAGAAATGTTCTTTCTACTTGCTGTTGTTCCTTTTCCTTTTGCCTGGTCACAGAGTAACTAATTCAGTCATATTCTTTCCTTCATTTTTTCCTCCTGTTGTGTTCTAAGGGTTTTACCTTCCACATGGATTACAATGTATCTGAACCAATGTAACCTTGTCTATAGCAACAATGTAACCTTCAGCTGTATCACATGAACCCTGCATTAGGACGCGAGCTAATGTCCACCAGCTGGCAGCAGCGAGCGTCCAAGCTCTCTTGGTCCGAACTCATCAAAGGCAACAGCGCGGGAAGCTTTCCCGCCACCACCTACACCTGGACAAGAAGGGCGTGACTCACAATGACGTCACGCGGGCAGTAGCCAATGGGCTACCATGGCACCACGTTCAAATGTATTACTGCAGTATATAAAGAGCTATCGATCCGCCATTACCTCATGTTCCCTCTGTCCACGATGCAATAAACCTGAGTTAACCCAGCCCGAGGCTGTGTCCTGTGTCTTGGTTTTCATACACTAAATTGGCGACGAAGGTGGGATTAATGGATTCCCAAGGGGCCAGGACACAGAGCGGGTTCAATATTACCAAGCCGCAAGACTGGACCATCTTTAACATGGATTTCAAGGCGGCATTGGTGGAACTCAAAGTCAAAGACGACGAGGAAAGGAAGAGGGCCATCCTCACCCGAATGCTGGGAGTAGAGACCAAGCGGACGCTGGTGGGCATGATCGAACCGAAGACGTTGGATGACTTCAAAACCGACGACATACTGAAGTTGCTGCGTGAGCGGTTCCAACCCTCGAAGGCAATGTTTCCCGCCAGGAGTGCGTTTTGGAGGCGAGTCCAAGCGCCGGATGAGTCGGTAGAGGTTTTCGTGGAGGCCCTGAGGGTAGCCGCCGTCCCCTGCAAATGGGACAACCTGGAGATGATCATGAGGGACGTCGTGCTGTGTGGCCTGAAGGACAAGGAAGTGCAGCGCCGCCTGATGAACAGGGAACCGCCACCCACGCTGGCCGAGGTCGTAGAGACCGCGGAATCCGCGGAGTCCACGAATGCGGGAGTGGACGAAATACACGAGTGGCGGGAGTGGCGTCCTAGGGCCAGCAAAGCGGAAAGCTCGGTGCGCGGCAAGTCAGGACAGCCGGTGCACGCGACCCGACGAACCTCGAGATCCTCTACGGATGGCAGCGACGGCGAAGAGGTACAGAAGGTCAGGAAAGGGGGGCGCCGCTGCGATGGGTGTGGGGCGGCCCACGAGCGTGCGAAGTGCCCTTTCAGGAAAGCCGAATGTTACAGCTGTGGTCGGCGCGGGCACATCGCCAGGGCATGCAGAAATCGTAAAGAGGGCCGGAGGCAGTCGAAAGACCGTTCGGCCAGACCGGACCGTCCACCGAGACCCCAAGATGGCGCCCGAACCACGAGGAAGCAGGACGGCGTGGGCCGCGTCTCGGACGGCAGTGAGGACGACGCCCCCGTGTTCAGCGTGTCCGCGGGACAAAACCATTACTTCGTTGAGGTAATAGTACAAGGGGCCCCTGTTAGGATGGAGATTGACTCGGGGTCCTATTATTCCATAATTCCCCAGAAAGAGTTCTTGAAGATCGATCCCCAAGCGCGGCCCAAACTTAAGACTCTGAGGTCCACGCTACGAGACGTACAAGGGAACAGCATTCCAGTGCTGGGGGTCGGGAGATTTCGGGTTCGTTATAAAAGACATTCTGCAGAACTCCCTTTAGTCGTCCTCAAAGGGGGAAATTGTAGCCTCCTAGGGACGCAGTGGTTTCAGCCCTTGGGTTTGTTCATAGGGGGGGTGCATGCCGTGGGCGCGGATCCGATACAAGCGGTGTGTGACGCGCACCCCGCCGTCTTTGAAAAAGGACTTGGAAAATTCAAGGGACCCCCCGTAGCATTCGACCTAGACCCGGAGGTCCGCCCGATAAGACTCAAACCGCGCAGGGTGCCTTTCGCACTAAAGGACAAAATAGAGGCGGAACTGGACAAATTGGTGGGCCAGGGGATTCTTATTCCTGTTGATTCCGCGGAGTGGGAAACTCCAATTGTAACAGCTCTGAAGGCTAACGGGGAGGTGCGCATTTGCGCTGATTATAAGTGTACAATTAACAAGGCGATTCGCCCTAATGCATATCCGGTGCCAGTGGTCAGCCACCTTTTGGCCAGGCTAAATGGGGGAAAGTGTTTCGCTAAGCTCGATCTGGCACAAGCCTATCAACAACTCCCCGTAACTCCCGCCACGGCCGCGGCACAAACGATAGTCACACATAAAGGAGCGTTCCAGGTGTCGCGTTTACAATTCGGCGTGAACTCGGCACCCGGCCTTTTTCAGTCGCTTGTGGAACGCCTCCTGAAGGGGCTGGAGGGGGTGTTGCCTTATTTTGATGACGTATTGATAACAGGGGGGAGTGAGGCCGAACTAGTCAGGAGATTGGATAAAGTGCTAACTGTGTTCGAGAAAGCGGGGCTGAGACTGAGGAAGGACAAATGTGTTTTTTTCGAAACCGAGGTCGAGTTTTTAGGGTTTCGGATCACACCCGAGGGTATTAAGCCGTCCAAATCCAAAGTGGCAGCCATTAAGAAGGCCCCTCGCCCCACATCCAAAACCGAACTACAGTCATTCCTGGGGCTCCTCAATTTTTACCATACATTCCTTCCGCGGAAAGCCTCCGTGGCCGAGCCGCTTCATCGGTTACTTAAAAAGGAGGAGACATGGATGTGGGGTGACGAGCACGAGAAGGCGTTCAACGAACTAAAGCAACTTTTAACATCGGACGCAATCCTTACGCACTTCGACCCCAAACGGCCGGTGGTCTTAGTCTGTGATGCATCACCGGTGGGAGTGGGGGCGGTGCTTTGCCACGTGTTGGATGACGGTCGGGAGGCCCCAGTTGCGTTTTATTCAAGGTCCCTGTCCCAAGCAGAGCGAAATTACGCACAAACCGACAGGGAGGCATTAGCAATAGTAGCGGGGACCAAAAAGTTTCACGATTTTCTGTATGGCCGCCCGTTCACAATCGTGACGGATCACAAGCCCCTGTTAGGGATTTTCACGGCAGGCAAGCCAACACCGCAGATACTATCTCCGAGAATGTTGCGATGGGCCATTTTTCTTAACGCATACCAACACGAGTTGGAGTACCGGCCCGGAAAGGAGATCAGCCATGCTGATGCGCTCTCGAGATCTCCTTTGCCCTTGTCGGACGACCAAAAAGCCAGAATAGGAAGAGACCGCCAGGTGTTGCTAATCGAGGTTTTAGACGAACCCCCAATAGTACCAGCCGATATAGCTAGGGCGACAGGCAAGGACAGAACGCTGGAGAAAGTCAGCTCATGGGTGCAGAAAGGGTGGCCAGCATCGTCCCCAAGCAGGGAATTCGACCCATTCTTTCGGAAGAAGATAGAGTTGTCCCTAGAAAGAGGGTGCCTGTTGTGGGGCCAACGGGTGGTGGTCCCAACACCCTTGCGGCCGAGGGTGCTCAAACTGCTGCACGTCAGCCACCCGGGCATCGTTCGCTCAAAAGCGCTGGCCCGCAGTTACTTTTGGTGGCCACAGCTGGACGAGGACATTGAGCACATGGTCGGCACTTGTGAGGCATGCCAGGGGTCCCGACCAGAGGCGGCCCGCCTCCCGCATAGGGAATGGGACACAGCAAGGGGGCCATGGTCCAGAGTGCACGTAGATTTCGCTGGCCCTTTCCGAGGAACCATGTTTCTCCTGGTAGTGGATGCATTCTCAAAGTGGCTGGAGGTCATTCCGGTAAAGAGCACGTCCTCCGCCACTACAATTAACCAACTACGGAGAGTCTTTTCAACGTTCGGTTTACCCGACACTTTAGTCAGCGATAACGCGAGTTGCTTCACCTCCTCAGAGTTCGGGGCATTCATGGAGGCGAATGCCATTCGGCATGTCACGTCCGCGCCGTTTCACCCGGCCACGAATGGCCAAGTGGAACGGTTGGTGCGGACAACAAAGGAGGCGCTTCGGCGCATGGGCCCCGGGGACCTAAATCACCAGGTATGTCAGTTCTTATTAGCGTATAGGGTGACCCCCTTAGCGTCAGGTTACTCGCCGGCAGAGCTATTGATGCGGCGAAAACTGACTACGCTCCTGTCCAGGCTGGACCCCACAAGAATCGAGGATAAAGGGAAAAACGTGGGGCTGGCAGTCTCGAAAGGTTTCGCCGCCGGCGACCCTGTTCATTGCAGGAATTATGCCAGCGCGGGGCCAGCCTGGGTGCCGGGGACGGTTGTAGAACAGACGGGGCCAGTGTCGTACCGGGTCGAAACCCACACCGGCCTCCTCTGGAGGAGGCACGCAGACCAACTGAGGCACCGAGTAAGTGGGCCAGTCAATGAGGATCACCAACAAGATTCAGCGTTAGGGTTCTCCCCCACCCGCTTAACCCAAGGGGGAGACAGCAGCGGACAACAGTCCCAAGCAAGGGGGGAAGGAAGAAGCAGCGGCCCCGACTCATACAGCAGCGGACAACAGTCCCAAGCAAGGGGGGAAGGAAGAAGCAGCGGCCCCGACTCATATCCTTTTGATAAACCAGTTCCATCAGAGGCCGGGGAAGGGGGAGAGGAGTTCGCGACCACTGCCCCCGAATGGAATTGTGGTTTTGATTTAGCAAACCGGGGGGGTTTTCAGGAGTGTTCCCCCACCCATCCAAGCGAGAAGAGGGGTTTTTCGTTAGTCCCCAGTGCCCCCGGTTCCTCCCTAAGTAAGAGCACACCTCCCAACAACGCTGCGGAGCCGCGGCAAGTCACTAACGAGTCTCCCTCTCAAATTACAGGACAGGAAACCAGGGGACAAAAAGAAGGTAGCAAACCCGGGGAGAGGCAGCCCGCATCGAGACCCCAGCGTGTTCGAAACAAGCCATCTTGGCTGAGAGATTTTGTCTCCTAGGGGGGGGAGTGTCTAGAAGCAGGGGCTCGAGACGTTGTCTCGTCCTAGGGGGGAGGGATGTTGTGTTCTAAGGGTTTTACCTTCCACATGGATTACAATGTATCTGAACCAATGTAACCTTGTCTATAGCAACAATGTAACCTTCAGCTGTATCACATGAACCCTGCATTAGGACGCGAGCTAATGTCCACCAGCTGGCAGCAGCGAGCGTCCAAGCTCTCTTGGTCCGAACTCATCAAAGGCAACAGCGCGGGAAGCTTTCCCGCCACCACCTACACCTGGACAAGAAGGGCGTGACTCACAATGACGTCACGCGGGCAGTAGCCAATGGGCTACCATGGCACCACGTTCAAATGTATTACTGCAGTATATAAAGAGCTATCGATCCGCCATTACCTCATGTTCCCTCTGTCCACGATGCAATAAACCTGAGTTAACCCAGCCCGAGGCTGTGTCCTGTGTCTTGGTTTTCATACACTAAACCTCCTCACTTTTCTCTTCCCCCTTTCTTTCACACATGCATTAAAGGAAAAGGTCACCCTTGCTTGAATGCCAGTTGTATCTGACTCTATGGTGCAGTGCTGTTTACAGCCAAAGAGCCAGCACAATCTGTGTGTGCAGATGTTACTGTAGTCATATACCAGCCATGACTAGACAGCAGAGTGCTTGGAGCACTGTTATCTTTCCCACAAAAGCGGTACCTATTTATCTACTTGCAATTTCTTGTTTTCAAACTGCTAGGTTGGCAGGAGATGGGACAGACGATTGAGTGCTCATTCCATCATGCAGCACTCGGGTTTCAAACTGCTTACTTTCCCGCCTTCTAGTCATCAAGTTCAGCCTCTAAGCCACTGCAGTCACACCTTCACACACAAACATGCAGACAGGCTCAGTGTGGTGAGAGTGAAAGTTCAATGGGTGAGGGGCAGGGGAGGACCTGCCCTTCCTCCTCTAATGAGTGTCTCTTCTTGAGCTGAGGAAGAGCATTGTCCCATTGGCTCTTCTGGATCAGCTTCCACTGGCCAGCACGTAGCAAACGAGAGCAGTCCTGCTGTTCAGAGAAAAGAGAGTTTCATGTATGAGAGACACTGTTTGGACCTAGCAAGAGTAGAAAGTGTAAGGGAGGAGACAGGTCAAAGCTCACTGGTAGAGCACATGATTTATGTATAAAAGGCCATATCTGGTGTACCTACTGTTTCAGAGTCAACTGCATCCTAATCTATTGTAGGGCTTAGATATGTACTTGAATTACATTTCTACAGCACAGGAGTCTGGCTAGGCTTGTTATTATCTTTAAATTGGCAGTCAGGAAACTTTATCTCTCTCTCTTTTTAGCACACACTAGATCTAGATAATATAAGTTGGCTTTATTGACTGAAAATAGGATTGGTGTATGGGCAAATAGTTGAGAGCCCAGCGTATGGAACATTTTGAATATGTTTTTGAGCTGTGAACAACACACAAGAGACGCCATTTGCCTCTGACCAAGAAGTGCTGAATTGCTAAAGTATGTAAGTCATTCTCCCCTGGTGTAGAGTCTTGAAATGCCTACAAACAGTACCATTTTAGTGCTTGCTGAACACTTTTCCAATGCTTAGAAATATGTAGCCATGAGGTTACAGCTGTAAAAATATTACCAGCTGTGCAAAACAATTCTGCCATCAGATGTGAGAAATAATGCAAAGATATGTGGAAAATATCGAGAGAGAGAGAGAGAGAGAGAGAAACCAAAGAGATGAGAAGTCATTCATGGACACTGGTGGTAATTCCCTCTTGTCAGAAGCACGACGTCGCAGAGTATCACACTTGGGGAGTCTTGGCTGTAGTTCTTGAATGGGGCAACCAAAATGCACCAAGTCATAACTTTCCTATAGAACATAGGTCCTCAAACTTGGCACTCCAGGTGTTCTTGGACTTCAATTCCCAGAAGCTCAAGTCAGCACTCCTGCTGATCAGGGCTTCTGGAAACTGAAGTCCAAGAACATCTGGAGTGCCAAGTTTGCTGACCCTTGCTATAGAAGATGCACAGCTGGATGTTTCCATGGGGAAATTATAGAGAAGCGGACCTTAAGCTCATAGGTTCTCAGCACATGTTAAGTCAGCGTGAATGGTAATCACTGCCACTGGAAGCAGGTAAGTTGTGGGCGTTCCAATTAAGTATACAGACTTCATGTATGAAGTCTATTTCTTCTCTCATGTTTTTGAAGGCACCAAAGTTACAGGGCAGTGCTGAACCCTTATGAGATGGAACTGCAACTCTCAGCATCACTATCCACAAATTGCATTCTTTCAAGCCATGAGACTTGCTAGTTCAGGAATGGCCTTAAGATTAGGCAAAGTGTGGAAGCTGCCTTAGCATAAGATACGAACACCATTTTTTCTTGGCAGAGAACATTTTTACAGATAGTCCTGCTTGGCTCGCAAAATAACCTGGTTAGCCCTGGATTCCACAACTTTTGCAGGAAAAGTATTATTTGATGCTCCACCTGAAGCAACAAGAAATATTGGATGTTAGTTGGTTAGTGGCACTGCATGTGTGGTTACAGAGCACAATCCACTGTATCGAACATGACCAGACTATATTAAATGACAGTCTCCTCCAAAATCTTGTTCAGCTGGTGGTCTTCCATCAAAATATCCAAAGGCAGGAAGAACATAGTGCTCACACAAGGCTTCATCTGAGGTTTTAGATTGGCATTGCTTTCATTGGCAACCATCCCCTTTGCATAAGAAGGCACATCCAGCTCATATTGACTTTCAACTTTTCAGCATTGTTTGCTCTCATTGGTATCAAAAGCCACTGTAATAAAGGAAAAACTTCAGAGGGATCTATTTTCTAGACACGCACACACCGATTTAGTTAGTAAGTGCAAGAGCTCAGTATGATTAGATTCACAGCACAGTCAAAGGGCTAAGGTTCCCCTAATCCAACATTATAGTTCTGATTCAGATAAATTTGTAGATTGAGCAGTACATGCTTTTGGGAGGAAAAAATTGCCAGAGAGCATTAAGGACCACTGTTGGTTGAGAAACCATGTTGCTGATAATTGTTCTTTATAAATTACAGCTCTGTGTTTGGATTTTCTTTTGGGCGCGGTGGGGGATGAATTCAGATTAAACAACTATAATTTATAGCTCATAACTACCACAACCTCTTTGAAGACTGCTTAGAAGCATTAACTGATGATTCTTTCTTCTGAAATATTATTCACACATGGTACTTCTTGCCAGAAGTGGCAGCTGTCTTGAGATCTGAAATAATCCATAGCAGGGGTTGGCAACCTATAGCCTGTGGGCTGAATCTGGCCTGCAGCACCAAATAATCCAAAACCCTATATGGTAGTGGGCCAGGATACCTGAGAGACTGCATCGCCCTGAGGACGTCTGTCCATCCAACCAGAGCAGATCGGAGGGGCTCTCTAATTGTACCATAGGCCAGAGGGGCCCGCCTCTCTGGCATAAGAAGGAGGGCCTTCTCCGTGTCCACTCTGGCCCTCTGGAAGTTCCTGCCAACAGAATTACATCTCTGGACGGAATTGCTGCCTTTCAGAAAAGGACTTAAAATCTGGCTGTCGGGCCAAGTGTGGGGTGCAGGTGGAAGGGTAACCTCCATTGGGTGGCTGATATAGAAGATAATTTCTTCCCCCATGGTCCCTTCGGTCCCTGCACCTTTTTTTAGGGGGTGGGTAGTTTTAAGTAATTTTAATCTGTTTTTATCTGGGATTGTTAACCGCCCTAAATCGGCCTCGGCTGAGTGGGCGGTATATAAATTTAACAAATAAATTAAATTAAATTAAATCTCCCACCCTCACTCCAACTTCTGTCCCTGGAAGTAGCCACGGACGTGTTTACGGCGGCTGCAAATATGTTTAAAGGTAAAGGTTTCCCTTGCTCGAAAGCCAGTCGTATCTGACTCTAGGGTTCAGTGCTCATCTCTGTTTCAAAGCCGAAGAGCCAGCACTGTCTGCTGTAGACGTTTCCGTGGTCATGTGGCAGGCATGATTAGACACCATCCGGAGCACACGGAACGCTGTTACCTTCCCACCAAAGTGGACCCTATTTATCTATTTGCAATTTCTTGCTTTCAAACTGCTAGGTTGGCAGGAACTGGGACAAAGACGGGAGCTCATTCCATTCTGCAGTACTTGGGAACCTTCCGCCTCCCAGTCAGCATCTTAGCCACTTGAGCCACTACATTCCATAGATATGTTTACGGCAGTCATAAATGCACTTGTGGCAGCCGCAGACACGTTAATTGCAGGGTTTACGGCAGGGGACCATCAGTTCAGACCCCTTCTCTGTCTGTGGGAGCATGGCCCGGCCCACAAGTTAAAAAGGTTGCCAACCCCTGGTCCATAGCGTAACAGATAGTATGGTTTATAATTGTGTTGTTTTCTGTCAGTATAGTTGCTTTTTCTTAGTTTGTTGCAGAAAATCCTATCCTATTTCTCTTCAATACAATTTTTAAAATTACCATACACTTAACACTGGAATTGATGCTCACTAGAAATTGTACATGTGTAAGAGAGGTTCACATTCAAGAGGTTTATGTTTGGAAAAATTAATGCCCTGTCATTACTGCTCCCTTGTTAAATTGTACCTTCTTAGTCTCTAGCATTGACTTCAGAATATTTCATCTGGCTTTCAGGTTTCCGGATCTGCTTTCTGTGTCACTTCTTGGCTAGAAAAAGAAATGTTGTGAAGGACTGGAACTGTACTAGAGCAGTGTCTTTTAAAACCAATCCAACTTCTAGTTAACTTCAGCAGAATCAACGGGAAGTAAGAGTTGCCTAATGGATTGTGTCAGAAGGCATTTTCCATCAAACTCTGAAACACATACATCTTTTACACTAATGTTGCCTTTAATTAAGGCCAAGTTTAGACAACCATTTTTTGACAGGGGAACGCCACCATATAGTGCGTGTTTGCTGTCATTCTCCCAAGGCTTAGCAATCTTATAAATGCTTCAATTCAACCAGTGTTGTACTGAAGCAGGTTCTGGACGGTTTGACCAAACCAGTAGTAAAACTGGCTAGCCATGCCCACCTCTGTACACACCACACCACACCCTCCTCCTCCTCTTCTCCCCTGCACTCCGGGGAAGCCAAGAGACCAGGAAGAAGAGAAGGAGGAGGAGCTGCCGTGGCCGCCGCCATAGCCAGGGAGGAGGAGGAGCCCACCAGCCCATCTCCCCTCCCTGTCCTCCTCCCAGGGTCAGGAGAAAAAGGAATCCATTTGCTGTGGTGACTGACCTGGGCCAGCCCAGGCCAGGCCATGCTGCCGCTGCCACTTGGGCACTACTGCCTCCACTCCCTCTTCCTCCTCGCCCCGGGACCATGGGGGGGGGGGAACAGAGGTAGGCTTGTCCAAGTGGCGGCGGCAACGTGGCCTGGCTCAGGCCAGCCACCACATCAGGCGGCTTATTTTTCCTCCTGGCCCTGGGAACTTGCGGCGGCGGCAGTAGAAGTGACGGCAGGTGAAGTGACAGCAGAGGTTGTGGCCTAGGCGCAAACACAAACCACACCCGATCCTCATGCAGACAGATGGGCTGCATCTTGGAGGCTGGGGCAGTTGCGCCGGGGTCTCCTGCCTCTGCTGGGAGCAACGCTCCGAGGGCAAGGTAGGCCCCTGGGTTTCTTTTTTTCTTTTTCTTTTTTTGGGGGGGATGAGGCCACATCCACAGAGTTAGCCACATCCACAGAGTTAGCACTCTGTTGTGCAGCACTTGGGTCTCAAACTGTTGGCCTGCTGATCTTCCAATCATTAAGTTCAGCATCTTAACCACTAAGCCGGCACAGTTCCTGACTGCTTTGGTGTACCCTGACACGAAAAAGGGTGAACACCATTTGCTGTTCTGACTCTGGCAGCAAAATGTCATGGGTCAAGCACTGATCGGTATTTGAACCACTCCCTTGTAAAATTTAGTTCCATTCTGTAACATAATACAGTAATACCTCATACAAAGTCCGCTTCATACAACATCGGATTCATACAACATTGCCTAATTCCTTGAAAAAAGTTGCCTCATACAAAGTCGTGTGACTTTGTATGAGGCATTGGGTTTTTTCCAGGTTGCATTGTGCCTGGGCAGTATAAAAGGCAGGACACATGCGTGCATTGCTCTTGTGGGTTTTGCATGAGGTGAAGAGTGTTCAGGAGTGGTTTTGAGCGCGATTGTGGATTTTTTTGAATTTTTTCATCAGAATTTTTAGAAGCATTCCTGGGATTTTTGCAGCATTCTTCAGGTTCTTGGACAATCAGGGTTGTTTGACATGTTTTTGTAATATTTTTAGCCTTTAGACAATATTTCTTAAAGTTCTGTCAGTTTCCTGTCTGTTTCCTTAACTTTGCCCTGAAGTCTGTGCTGTTACAGTACAATGTATCTCTATGGAAACGACGTTGTATGTCAAGGATTTGGGCGTTGTATGAGGATTTTGCAAGCGTCATACAAAGTCCAAATCCGTATAAAGTCCAAACTTGGGGAACCAAGTTTGGACGTTGTATGAGGTATCACTGTACATTGATCAAAGCAATAAGCTGGAATAAATTCGCAATTTTTTTCAGTCCTTTGTGGGTTGAAATGTTCTATTTAAAATTACAATCTTTAATATAGATATTGCACTCCAGTTTTAATCACAACATGAATCCCTGGCACACTGACCTTTAAAGTAATAACACTTTAATGTTATATACCGAGGGCCCCCCCACACACACATTTTTATGCTGGCCCTACAAAAGGTCACTGCAGTGGTAACGAATGTTTCTAATGCTGTATACACAATTCATATGCTCAGCACAGTAAGCAGTATTTACATAGAAATAATGGTTGATAGTAGCAACCATACAGAATCCTTTCACAATAATACAACTGCCAGTTGAAAAGATTTGTTAGTTTAAACTGGGGGGAAATCTGGAATGTGATTAATATCAGTCCCATTCCAAATGCCAAAAGTTCCTTTGCACATTCTTCTTCAGGTGGCTTCAAGATATTTTGACAATCAAATCGATGGAAGTACAGTAAAACCCTGACTTATATATGCCTCAAGTTACTTAAATTCAACTTACATAATTATTTTGTGCTAGAACCATGTCCCGATTTACACAATTTCCTATGGGTTTGCTTCGAGTTACATAAAGATTCTTTTTCCTGTGGGTTTGCTTCGAGTTACGCAAAAATTCATTTCCCTATGGGTTTGTTTCAATTTACATAAATAATTCATTTTTCCTACGGGTTTGCTTTGAGTTGTGTAAAAAATTAATTTTTCCTATGGGTTTGCTTTGAGTTACATAAAAAACCGATTTAAGCAAAAGCCTACGGAACAGACTTTTTACGTAAGTAGGGGTTTTACTGTAATATATAGTTAGAGTATGATGATGAAATATATATTGGAAATAGAGGGTCATTCTTTCGTTGTGAATCTTAAGCCATTATCACGACCAGCCACAAAAAAGTCAGTAAAATAGACAAAAATGTACAACAATTGACCCTTAGACTCCCCAGTTAAGTGCGTTTATGTGGCTATTGGAAACATGTACCAACAATGATTTAATTTTTGCCAACGACAAAACCAAGAAGGTTTTGCTAGAAGGCACCAAAATCTATAGGGCATCAAAATCTAGAGGTGAATCTACTGTTGGAAGAAAATTAATACTGTACCTTCCAGTCAAATTCCCTTTCCCTGTGGTTCCTTTTTCATGTGGGTTCATGCTAATGGTTCCTGTTAGACTGAGTGGGGGAAATTGTTGCTTACCTTAGCTGCCAAAATGTCCATTTACAGCTCTGAGGGCAGGAGTTGTCTTGGCTGAGTATAGTCTGAGCCTGAGATGTGAAAAAGCCCCATTTTGCCTTTGTGAATAGCCATTGTTGCTTCTAAAGTCATAGGCAGAACTGTAGACTCAGAGGGTAATATCTAATCTTCAGCCCTCCTTTCCTGTGATAGATCTTTCCACATCCTTCCTCCATCTAATGATCATCTTAAATGGGTTCGCAGAATGACAGATGTCAGGAACGTTTATGTTTTTCCTGGATATCCCAACCAACATGGCCAGTAATTTTTCCTGTCTCTGTCAGTGGCATAGTATGGATGGAGCAGGGAAGTTCTGGCCAAATATTATTTTTATCCCTCCCGACTTTCCTCTCAGGGCAACAGTTTACTCCAGATTCATACAGTAGATGGTTTGAATTATTTCCTGCTCATTGCTATGTGAAAAATAGACAGAACAGGTTTTATAACATTTCCCCTTCATTTTGAAAGGCCAGCAGGCTTAGAATAGGGATTTTCCTTCCAAGATCTTCTGATATTAATTGGTAAGAGCTTTTTCAATCTGCAGCCTATTCCAATTATTGCTTTGACTCACAGCAAGTAGGTTAGGAGTGATTAAAAAATGTCCCAAAATATTTGAAACTGGATGATGAATAACATTGTCTTTTGAGCCATTTCTTTCCATTAGATGAAGGAAGAGATGACGTTTTGATGAGACTTTTTTTGTCCTTTTTAAAGAGGCGGAGGTGGGCTTGCAGGACTTCAGATGTTGAACATATTTGTACTTGCAAACGACATGTGGTTGATAGTTCTATGTGCTTTAAAGAAAAAAGAAGCTCGCAGGTATGTCTTTGGAAATGCATGGACAACAGTTTAAAGCAGGGGTGGCCAAACTACGGCCCACAGCACCATTTCATGTGGCCCTGCTATCGGAAGTGGAAGCAGGCACATTTACGTCATCCATAAAACGTGGCTGCACGTGAGAAACATTGACCTAGACAATTCAATTTTTATGCTGGGCAAATTGTTATGCTGGGTGGCCCAGCCCTTGGCAACTATGAGGACCTAGGCAGATGGGGAGTTTTGTTAAGAAATATGGCAGGCTTGGGCAGAGGCTACTGATGTATTGGTAACTGAAAGGGGAGGATTGATTTGTGGGGGGCAGGAAAATTTATTCTAGTTAGCCTTCCCCAGACAGTCCTGGTGATGATCACTCCAATTTGCCAAGCTAAATGTGGGTTCAATTGGGCCACTAGTACATCATCCCATCAGTGATGCTCTGCAATTTTTTTACTCCCCCCACCATGGGCGTGGGTAACTCTGTGGGTGTGGCTAACTCTGTGGACCATGCCCACTTGGCTTCCCTACACCAAGGTCTGGGGTAGGAAGGTGGGCGTGGCCAGCCAAGTGGGCATGGCCTGGGGGGGAATTTCCACTACCGGTGCCCGGGCACGTGTGGGCACTGGGAGCAGCTCAACACTGCATCCCATGCTCTGAAGAGATGGAGGACATACCTCCAAGCCAAATGATGCATCATGGAAAAGGCATTATACAGCTATTCAATCTTTCTCCTCTCCTTCATTAATGGTAAGAAGAAATATCAAAGAAACAGAAAACAGGCGGGCTGCAAGTCTTGCTTGAAAGCCAGTCATGTCCAACTCTAGGGTGCAGTGCTCATCTCCATTTACAGCCAAGGAACCAGCACTGTCTATATCTGCAGATGTTTATGTGTTCATGTGGCAGGCATGACTAGATGCTGGAGAACACGCAATGCTGTCACCTTTCATACAATGCAATATAATACAATTTTAATTTATACCCCACCATTCTCGGCCAAAGCTGACTCAAGGCGGCAACAACATATCAAAATCCAAACAATACAGTAAATAACATAATAATACAGTAATACAAGGTAACTCAATACAAAAATTCTGTACAATAATAACATAACATAATATATCAACAATATAAAAATATCAGTAAAGAATTACAGTTAAAATACAATATCATAAACAACCAGAGCAAGAATAATCTAATCAAAAAAGAAACATTCAGAGATAAATTCAGTAACCAAAACAATCCTTAAAGAGACGGTCTCATGCCGCCATTCTCCTCCCCCTGCTTTTCAGCTCCCACCGGTGTTGGGGCGGGTGCCCAGGGGTGTGGCGGCTCGGCGTCCAGGGCTGCCGGGGGTGTGGTTGTTGCCCAAGTCCCTCTCCGCCTCTCACACCTGCGCTGCTTTTCAGCTCCTGCCGGTGTTGGGGCAGGTGCCCGGGGGTGTGGCGGCTTGGCGTCCAGGGCTGCCGGGGGTGTGGCTGTTGCCCAAGTCCCTCTCTGCCTCTCACCCCTGCGCTGCTTTTCAGCTCCCGCCGGTGTTGGGGCGGGTGTCTGGGGGTGTGGCGGCTCGGCGTCCAGGGTTGCCGGGGGTGTGGCTGTTGCCCAAGTCCCTCTCCGCCTCTCACCCCTGCGCTGCTTTTCAGCTCCCGCCGGTGTTTAATTTATTCATGCTGAAGTAGTACCTATTTATCTACTTGCAACTTCCTGCTTTTGAATTGCTAGTTTGGCAGGAGCTGGGACAGATGACAGGAGCTCACTCTGTCATTTATTTATTTATTTTATGGATTTGTATCCTGCCCTCCTGATGAGGACACCACTCAGGGCGGCCATGCCACTCATGCAACACTCAGGTCTTGAACTGCTGACCTACCGACCTTATGGTCATGACTATATCTGCAGATATACCGGTTCCTGTGCTCTTCCAAAGACAAGTCTTATTTTCCAGCTGTTCCTTTTGATAAGACTCTATCCCGGTAAGTCTGTGATTAGAGATGCCTTAAAAAGTTCACAAATGCGCATGTATAATTCAGATTTAACTGTACATAAGATATAACACTCAAGAGTTAAATTCTCAGTTAGAATCATGCTGAAATGAAACATGCAACTTGTTCATTTATTGCTAACAATCCATTTATTAAGAAAGCCCGCTTCCAAAACCCTTAGGGAAAATGATATTTTAGAGTGGAAAAATACAGTTGCACAATAGAGATGAGCTGTTAGCAAACTGTACAGGTTGTAAAGGCAATGTATTGGAAGCGTGGCGCCAAAATGGCCGCTGCGCTCTTTGCGCCCCCCCCCACCGGACGAAGCCATCCGGGTAGTTAGGGGCGTGGCCAGCACCCTAATAAAAGGGCTGGCCACGAGGCAGCCGTGCTGCCATTTTGGCGAAGCGACGGAGCGGAGAAGTTTTTCCCTCTTACCTCCGTCGCTCGTATTCTTCCAGGGGAAGCCTTTTTATGCAGCTTTTTCTCTTCTTAGGCTTCCTAGCTAACTCAGCTATGCCCTCTAAGAAAAAGGCAGCTGCTAACGTGGCTCGATCGGCGCGGAGGCGCCAGCCGGGTCAGAGGACCGCGACTGCGCCCGCCCAGCAGCCACCTTTAACGGACCCCACCGGGACCGGTGGGATGGGATCGGTGGCCCCTTGGCCCGATGCGCGGTGCGCGCAGGCTGCCCCGGACGGGGCCTCGGCCCTTGGCCCACAAACGATGGCCACTGCCCCCGCCATGGTACGTGCGGCTGGGCCCTCTTGCACGGGCGCGCAGTTCCCCATGGGGGGAGCGAGCCACGGGGGGTGGTTGGGTTCCCTGCCTTTGCAGGGCGTGCCCACGGCTCCCCAAGGGCCGAGCATGGGCTCTTGGCCTTATCTGGCCCCTGGGACTCAGGGGCCTGGACAGGTACCCGTGCCCTATGGGCCGGCTGCCCATTTGCCCCCTGTTGGGGCTGGGGCCTTGGTCAACGTGGAGGCCCTTCTGGCCCATGTAGCGGCCCTTGAAGCGTCCTTGGTGAGGGCCAATCAAAAAGGGGTGCCTCTAGGATTCCAGGTGCCCCCTTTGGTTGCCGAACAGCGGCCGGCGACGGGTCGGGTTGAGCCGCCTGAGGCGCGCGGGCCGGTGGCGGCCACTGCCTCGCAGCTCCCCACTCAACAGGTGCAGCAGTCCGGTGCTGGTCTGGCCCCGTCGACGAGCTCAGCTTCGGTCGTGAGCTCCGACGCCCCCAGTGGGCCGGAACCCCCGGTGGGGGCGGCCCGTGGGGGTGCATCGGGTGAGTATGCAGTTCAAGCTAGTGCACCCACACAACTGACTTCCCTGGGGGGGGGCCTTTCCAATGGCCATGGCCTCGCACAGGTGGCCCGGCAGTCCAATTGTCCCCGGCCCACCCGGCGACTTCACCCCTGGCTCAAGGCCCGGGTCCGAGTGGCGCCCCCTATGTGGTGGGGAATGTGTTGGGGATCCCCGGGCTGGTACAGGCCCCCTTTGCTTTGCCCGCAGTTCCCTCTGTGCCGGTGTCGGCATTGCCAACGGCAGGGTATTCCTTGCCCCTGGGGGACCATCTGGCCCAGTCCACCAAGGAAAAGATCTGGAGGGGCGAGTATGTAGATATCTTCTCCCTTCTTAATAGGGAGCCGACCAAGGAAGAGAGGGAAGGGCTGGACGAGAAGGATAAAGGAGCAGGCACGTCGTCGTAAGCCGCCACGCACGTGGGCAAATTGGTTGCCAGCATACCTGATTTACATGGCTGTTTACCTCAGGGCTAGGCTGGATTTGGCCATCCCTATGGTCCAGTATCTGGACAACATTTACCGGGCTATGGTTGACTTCCCGGGTCCGTCGTGGCTGGCTTACGATGAAGAATTCCGCATGAGGAGTGGAGAATTCCACTACACCCAGAGATGAGGTGGGATGAGCCCTGCCAGAAGCTGTGGCTTCTGTATATGACCCCCACGCGCCCGGCGCCTGGGGAGAGATACCATTGTGGACATGCGGTCCAACGAGTGGCCCCGGTACAGGTTCCCCGCCAAGTGGCGGGGCAGGGGGTTCCAGCCCGCCTGCTGTGCTGGACCTTCTCGTCCAATGGTTCTTGCAACAGAAAAAATTGCAAGTACAAGCACGAGTGCCCCTCTTGTTCTGGCCCCCATGCTGCCTCCGCCTGTCCCAGGCCGGGAGGATACAGGGGCAGGGGTAGGGGCGGACAAGGGGCAGGTAGGACTGCCACGGAGGGAGCAGGTTCACCGAAAGGCCCCCTCCCCAATTAATGTCAACATGCTGGAGCGTTGGCTCGCATTGTACCTGAAGAAAGCAGACGCTGTGTACCTCCTTCAGGGTTTTCAACTGGGTTTCCATATTCCTTTCACGGGGGATAGGTCACCGCAAGACGCACCCAACCTTTTGTCACTTAGAGGAAGGGAGGAGGTGGCTGCCGCCAGCATTAATAAGGAGATTGCTGCGGGCAGGGTCGCTGGCCCTTTCCCCGCGCCCCCTTTCCCCAACCTTAAAGTGTCTCCTCTAGGACTAGTGCCCAAGAAGTCCCCGGGCGAGTTCCGCCTGATTCATCACTTGTCCTACCCAGCCGGTCATTCGGTCAATGATGCTATCCCTGATGACCTTTGTTCTGTCAGGTATACATCCTTTGACCAAGCATTGCGCATGGTGCGCTCATGTGGCCCGGGTGCACTGTTAGCTAAGTGCGACATTAAGTCGGCTTTTCGTCTCCTGCCGGTGCACCCGGGTGACTTTGAGTTGCTGGGTTTCAAATTCCGGGGTGAATATTATTTTGACAAAGCCATGTCATTCGCCTGTTCCATATCCTGCTCGGCTTTCGAGCGTTTCAGTACATTCCTGCAGTGGGCATTTGTCAGTAGGTCAGGGTCTCGGTCTGTAGCCCATTACCTGGATGACTTTTTGTTCGGGGGTGAACGGGGCTGGGACACGTGCACACGTCTCCTCAACACATTTCAGACGCTAATGGAGGAACTCGGTGTCCCTTTAGCGCCCGAAAAGACCGAAGGCCCGTCTAATAAGTTAGTATTCCTGGGGGTGGAGATTGACACGGTAGCGCAGGCGTCTAGGTTGCCGGAAGACAAGGTGTCAAGGATAGTGGCCCTTATATCGGACTTGCTGGCTAAGCGCAAGGCATCCCTTCGGGAACTGCAGGTGCTACATGGACACCTTAATTTCGCTTGCAGGGTGGTCTCACCTGGCAGGGCATTTGCTCGGCGCTTGTGCGACGCCATGTCAGGCTTATCCAGGCCCCATCATAGGACAAGATTGACACGGGGCATCAGGGCAGATATGCACATATGGCTCCAGTTCCTGAGGGAGTTTAATGGGGTCTCATTTTGGAGGTCCGACCTCCTGGCTTCACCTCAATTTCAGATTCAGTCTGATGCCTCGGGATCCCTTGGTTATGGGATGTACTTCAATGGGAAGTGGGCCTATGGTGGATGGCCACCGGCCTGGTCAGGCACGGGTCGCCTGAGGGATCTCACATATTTGGAATTTTTTCCCATACTGGGTGCCTTGATGCTATGGGGCGAGGAGTGGGCCAACTCTGTGGTGCATTTCTGGTGTGACAATGCGGCCGTTGTCCACATTGTCAACTCACAGACCTCTAAGTCTCCCCGGGTCATGGACCTCGTACGCCAGTTTGTTTTGCGCAGCCTGCGCCTCAATGTACTGTTCAGGGCCAGGCATGTCCCGGGGGTGAATAATGATATTGCTGATGCTTTGTCCCGCCTGCAGATCTCCCGGTTCCGTGCCTTGGCCCCAGATGCGGAGGAATTTCCCTCGCCACTCCCGGAGGAGATATGGACCTTTGGCAAGGAGAGGTGAACCAGGCGATCGGCATGTCTCTGGCGCCACGCACGCGTAAGGCGTATCACCACGCGTTGGTTTCCTTTCAGACTTTTTGTACCCAATCTCGCCGATCCCAGTGGCCCACCTCCTTCGTTTCATGGTTTACCTGCACGCCCAGGGCCTGGCACCCCACACCATAGCATCTAGGCTATCAGCACTGGCTTTTATGGCCAAGGTGGGAGGTCATGTGGACAGTACCGCTGATTTCCGTGTGAGACATGTTTTGGAGGGGTGGGTGCGGGAATGTGGGCGTAGCCTGGACGACTGCCACCCAATTTCCCCAGGGGTCCTTACCCAACTGGCACGGGGCTGGCATGACCTATGTTTCAATAGGTATGAGGCAGCCCTGTTTCATGCGGCTACAACGGTGGCCTTTTTTGGAGTGCTCCGCATCAGCGAGCTTGTGATGCTGACTAAGGCGGATGCAAGTCGTAGGGCACTGGAACTCGAAGATGTCTATGTTTGCAATGATTGGGCTCAGTTGAGGATACGCTCCTCTAAAACAGATCAGCACGGCGTAGGCAGTGGTGTAAGACTGCTACGATGTTCCTTGGCAGACATCTGTCCGGTTGGTGCCCTACAGGAGTTCCTTGCACTGCGTGGCATGCACCATGGCCCGTTTTTCTGTCACCAAGATGGGTCTCCCCTCACTAAATTTCAGTTTTGGAAGGTGACTGGGAAGGCGCTGGCTAACGTGGGCCTCCCTGGCGCCCGTTACGGCACCCATTCATTTAGAATTGGTGCGGCCTCTACGGTGGCCGCTTATGGGTACTCCGGGGCTGACATACGCAGCATGGGGAGGTGGGGATCTCAGTGTTTTCAGTTTTATGTTCGCCCACTCCCACCGTGAGTACCGCTTTTAGTCACCACATATTCCTTCCTTCCCTGTTTTTTCCTTGACAGACCCAGGGTGTCGTATCACACCGGTGACAGTATGGCTGGTGGGCCATAGCTATGTGCACAGAGCAGCGCGTTACGCTGCGGCGACAGATTGGGGACCCCGACTGGGACTCGGTGCGTACTCAAGTCTCACATGGTACGGTAAGCCCGGTATGTTGTGGAGGGAGCTCTTGCCATTCCTCTTTTCGGCAAGGAACGCTGACCCGCCCGACATACTGATCATACATCTTGGGGGTAATGATTTGGGACAGGTCACTGGCTTATCGCTGAAGCATGCGATTTGCAGTGACCTCGCCTACTTACATTACGTATGGCCCGCCACAACCCTTGTTTGGTCTGATATGGTCCCACGGCACGCTTATAGGGGAGGCCTTGACCTTCAGGCCTTGGACCGCGCTAGGCGCATGGTGAACAGGGCGGTGGCCCGATTCCTTTCGACCAAGGGCTGGGGGCGGGTCAGTCCTCATCCGGCCATTAGTCTGCAAAATTATGGGCTTTATGCATGGGATGGGGTCCATCTGTCGCGAGGAGGTATGGACCTCCTGCTGAGTGATTGGCGAGCAGGCCTGTCGACCGAGCTGACGGTCTTGGGGGGGGCGTCGAGCCTTTATTGAAGCCTCTCCGGGTGGCGGGTAGCACTGGTAAGGTAAACATTTATGACCCACAGGTATCCGGCAGGTTCGCAATTGACTGGACAACACTAGATAGGCATAAGTTGTTTAAACGTTGTCCGGTCAACGACGAACCAGGCGAGGGGGTGATGGTTACCACTAGACAGCTGGAATCACCCCCTGATTTTACGGATACACGTCAGAGGGTGGTGTCATTAGTTAGATATTGACTACGGTCAACAATTTGTTTGTCAACAAACAAATTGATACAAATAGATACATTGTAACAATTGCCGTTGGCAATTTTGGGTGGTACCTTACCAGTGTTACTTCAGCCTGCTTGCCTTAAGAATTATGATTGGTCGTTTTACCAATAAAAATTTATAATTCGGACTAGGGCATGAATCAATAAATGTGGCCCAATGCCGTTATCCACTTTCATTTGTGTCTGAGTCCATTATTGGGGGGTGCGCCTGCAATGGAAGCGTGGCGCCAAAATGGCCGCCGCGCTCTTTGCGGCCCCCCCCACCGGACGAAGCCATCCGGGTAGTTAGGGGCGTGGCCAGTACCCTAATAAAAGGGCTGGCCACGAGGCAGCCGTGCTGCCATTTTGGCGAAGCGACGGAGCGGAGAAGTTTTTCCCCTCCACCCCCTCCCTAGTTAACAGTGTGATTTCTTGGTCGCTTCGGGGCCGGGTGGGAATTTTTGGCTGGGACTCGCAATTGGCCCTTGAGTCCTGGCTTTTTTGCCCATCCCACACTGTTGCTATGGTTTGATATAGGGGTTTGTTCTGTGCTGCTGTTGACTTTGGTCACATGGGCGGGTAGCACTGGTAAGGTAAACATTTATGACCCACAGGTATCCGGCAGGTTCGCAATTGACTGGACAACACTAGATAGGCATAAGTTGTTTAAACGTTGTCCGGTCAACGACGAACCAGGTGAGGGGGTGATGGTTACCACTAGACAGCTGGAATCACCCCCTGATTTTACGGATACACGTCAGAGGGTGGGGTCATTAGTTAGATATTGACTACGGTCAACAATTTGTTTGTTGTCAACAAACAAATTGATACAAATAGATACATTGTAACAATTGCCATTGGCAATTTTGGGTGGTACCTTACCAGTGTTACTTCGGCCTGCTTGCCTTAAGAATTATGATTGGTCGTTTTACCAATAAAAATCTATAATTCGGACTAGGGCATGAATCAATAAATGTGGCCCAATGCCGTTATCCACTTTCATTTGTGTCTGAGTCCATTATTGGGGGGGGGGGGTGCGCCTGCAATGAAGCACTGGCCCTTTATGTATAAATACAAGTTGTGTCAAATGCATAAGCATATCTATTGTTGTCTGTAAAATGCTGGAGGGTTAGATGGGATTCGATAATATTACTTTCCTTTTATATTCTCTCTCTAACATACACACACTAGATACCCCTAATTCCCCTCCCCCTGCACTTACATCATTTTTCTATTTTGCATGAAAAAAACTTATGTGAAATATATGGCAAGTGAGCCTGTGAAGGAAACTCATCACCTTCTATTTTGTGCCAAAATATCTGTGGATATTGTTGACTGAATCCATTTTTATCTTCCTTCAGTTCCAAGCGGAAATTAGACGTTGCTTTCCAATAAAGTTATGGCTTCCCTCATGAATGACACAAGTTGCAATTGAAGTTATTGGAAAATACAGCCAAATTTGCACTTTGAATTTAACCTTGGGTCAAAAATAGCTTTTTTAAAAAGGAAAACGACATGGACAGCACACTGTTAACACCTGATCTGCAAGATCAACCTCCAAATGCCAAGTCACTTCAGCCTACCAGGAATTTTCATTTAAACTGATAAATTGGCAGCTAGTTATTCACTAATAAAGTTATCAATTTTTTATTTTGGTTTTTTGATTCTTTTTAAATGCAACATTTTGTCCTTCCAATCCTGGAAATCAGATGAGACACAGGTGATAGGTTTATTTAGGGCCATAATGTTATTAACTCTTACCTGGCAACATCCTGGATTCTAGGGATCTACTGTAGTGGAGATACTTGGAGAAAGAGCCAGGGTGTCTCCTTATTTGTACTTGATCTTCAATGGACAATCTTAAACCTCAAATCCATGCTGTCCCATAGACCACCCATAGACAGTAAGAGGTGATCTCCTAATGGCAAGGCAGGGCCTGAAGTGGCACTGAATTGTAACCCTTGTCTGGCACCAATAGGTATTACCAGACATCTACTGCTGGTGCCATCCCTAAACTCTGGCTCACAAAATGGCCACTGTATAAGATGCCCTCCAAGGCAGTAAACTAAAAGGTGATGTGGGTAACATTCTGATGTCTCCCCATAGTCCCATGGGAGGCTGCTTCCAGGGCCAAGAGGCTGGTGCTGCCCGGCTCCAAGTGCATATGGGGTTTCTCCTCAACAAGAGATCTATGTTGAGTCCTTCACTCCTTCAGTCAAGCTTGCCAGCTCTGCAACCATCTCCACGGCCATCTTCTAATTGCTGCCCACCACATGTGCTGGAACCACTGTCTCAGGAGTCCAAGTCCTGATAATCATCTATGCACCTGAGTTTCAGTCATTACATTCTTGGTTCTCAGCTCAACCGCTGTCTCACTTGAAGTACCTGACTGTTCACCTTCTAAGGCTGAAACACATCCTATCAGTTCAGCAGCCAGCTGGTGCAAGTTCCACTGCCCTCTGTCCCTTCGTCTTCCTGCTTGATTACCTAGACTGGGGAAGAGCCCGATGCATAGCCACAAGGGCAGTGAAGTCCAGAATACACCCATCCTTAATATCTTCAAACTGCTAAGGTGCCTTTGGCTTCTCAGATTGCTTACCTTTATGATTCCCAACTCCTTTCTTAAGTCTCCATGAGTAGGGCTGCTCCAATCAACATGGACGCCCCTGAAACGAGGCATCCAATCCCCAAGGCTCTGGTTCAAACTAAGTAAGGAATAAGGGTAGGGCTAATCCCTGAAGCGCAAAGGAATAGGGAAGAAAGTGGAAGTGGGTTCGAGTTGCAGTACCACCCACCCCACTAGATCTGACACTGCAAACCCTTCTGCCTCAGCAGTAGACAAATTCAATTGTGAAGGTGAACAAGTCTGTCTTCCTTTCAAATAAGAGAACACCACACCAATATGCTTACCCCATGACCTTGAGGGCCTACATATGTTCCTGAGGAAAGGTGAGAAGACCTGCACCCATGCAACCAGTCCTGCCACTAACTACAAACCCTCATCTTACTTCACCGGTTCCAAATCATGGCACAACTGAGCTGCTAAATGCTTCTCACCATTGGAGGCCACAAGGCCTGTAGCACCAATACTGATGTGTGCCGATTGTTCCAAGGGGATGCCGAAGACTGTTGTCACATGGCCAGGCTGATTGCTCTGGATTGGATGGCCACTGCTTCCTCCCAACTGTTCAGCTCAAAAAGGAGCTAGACTCAGCCAACGTGCCTGTGCTACACTGATTGACATACTCAGCTGTCTGTTTCTTCTCCAGGTGGAGTCTTTGTGCATGCAGCTATGGCATGAATGTGGAACTCTCCCATCAGAAGACTATTGTTGGCACTTATCACTTACAAAAGCAGCAACATTCACATGTATTAGTATCTGTCCACAGTGCACTTTGAATCAGGGTTTCAGATTGCACAGTGTACCCTCATAGGTAGAAACAGATATCTTTTCTAGATTTGGCTTTCCACAGAGATCCAGAATGGAGAAAGAGGCCAGGTTACTCCTTATTGGACATGTATATTTCAACTCCTAAATGTAATGGCTGAATTATTAATGGGTATCTGAAGGAAGCTTAAGTGGTGGGCAGTATTCCATACTACTTGATCACAGGTAGGCCATTAGGATTGTTCACGCTGCATCTTATTTTTATGTCTATCAGGAGGCTTAGGTGTACAAAGCCTTTTTCAGGTGAAGGTGCAGGTAGAACCTATTGGGAATAGTCTCTATGTCAATGGGCTTTCTCAGAAACCAACAGAAATCAGAATTTGTATGAGAATTGGCCAAGTTCCCTGTTTGGGATCATTGGATATGATAAACTGCAACACTGGCCATCAGCAAAGTCAATGCCTATGCTGCCTGATATGATAAGAGCTATTTTCCAATATAACTATGTAACATTATGCTGGTGTAAATAGAAATTTGGCGACTGAGTGTGAGATTAGCATATGTAACCTTAAATTTGTTTCCCAAACTATAGATGAAAAGGGTGTTGCACTATCAACAAATGTTCAAAGAAGTAATGTGATCCCACCACCACCACCACCACCACCACATTGTGTTCCAATTTCTGATCTGCTAACTGGTTAGGGAACTAGAGGCAGAACAAAAAATGTAGAATAGAGCAGGAAAAGCTACATCAGTGTCACTATTTAGTATTCTATTTTCAACATTGATGTTTCAAAGTTCCTCTGTTCTGTAGAGAGGAAGAAAATGTAGAATTCTAATTGGTTTTGCAATAAATAAACAAAATTACACTGGCCTTAACCTCATTTGTTACATGAAATTGCAGTGAATAAGAAGAGTTGGATCACTACTGTCAGGATAGCTTTCATTTACTGGGTGTTGGGGCAAAAAGGCAGCAAAGTAAGTGGAGAAGAATGTTAAAACTAAAATTCCACATGCTGAGATGGTTGCATTTGATTCTGAATCATACTGACATAATAATCAATGGTCATAGTTTCCAAGGGAGAGCAATTGCAAAATAAGGTTGTTGCTGAAGGATTGGGAAGGGAAGCAATCTAAAATAAAATATAAATAAGCCATTAACTAAAACTTTGTTCTGTAGAATAAAATCCAAGGAGATAGAAGTTGATACTGTATATGGGAGACTGAAGGCCAAGACAAATCAGTTATTAAACATCAGCTACCCAAAGCACTCTTTCATAGAGGTGCAAGAGAAATAACTGGGGATAGTGATATGAGAAATCAAATAAATTAGCTCTTATTCCAAGGGGCAATCAATAAATGTAAGTTAAAACTGAATGGAAATCCACAACCTTGTAACATAGTACTAATTCTATTAAGACTGTAATAAAGCATGTGCATTCCACACGTGTAGAATACCCGTTACACATGAGAGCAATATGCTACATGCTTTTTGTCATCATTTTCCTTGTTCAAAAAGCAGCCATCTAAGAGGAGAACCATTATAGTTACATATAGGAACCCTTCACCCTGCATAGTTTGGCTCATATGTAGGGCCTCCACAGTTACAGAACAACCTCCTTTGTCAGAGAGTAACAGATAAAAGTGGTAATAGTATTATCCCCTTATTGTGGGCGGTATGTACATAATTCATTAAGGCTCTCTGATTCTGTATTTCACATTGGGTTCCCTTTCTAGGTGTTGAAAACTATATAATGATTATAAACTAGATTAAACTGAAATCTGAATTAACTACCATAGGTCAGGAAAGGTGGCTGAAGTGTAAGAAGTCAATAATGAGCAATGATATGCTAAGTAGTGATGCCAAGTTTTGTAAAATGATCAGATTGGGAAGAGCTTCAGAAAAGTATCTCCCAAATAGAGCTATGGTCATTAAAATGTTGAAAGAACTTTAATGGGGTACATAGAAAGAGCATCCTCGAAGATTGTGGTATTTTTAGATCACAACCGGGCATACCCTGGTAACCTTGAGTTGTTGGCTAATCTTTCTCCTACATTCTCTTCAGGTGAAAGGAAATGCAGAATGACCTCCTCAAAAGGTGCCTTTATTTTGGCAGTTTCACATCTGGCCTAGACACGGAGGAGGAACTTTAATGTATACAAATTTAAAGTGACCCCAACTTCACATATACTGATAGAGTCTCAGCAACTGTTTACTGACTTGTACAAATTATAACAAAAACATTGAACTGCATGTAGAAAAAAATGGGAAACATTCTTCTCCTTTTCTAGAACATCAGAACCTGGGATTGTCAAATGAAGTCAAACAGTTGGAGATTATGGACCTAGGAAAACCCCACACTTTCCCCCCCATTCTGCATGCTGTTTACTTCACTACTGCAAAAACAGAGTGACAGCCACTGATGGATGGTTTTCAAAGGGAATTTGACAAATTTGAAGAAGATAAAGGTTGTCAATAAATATTAATCGTGAAAGCTGCATACCACCTCCAGCATCACAGAAAATACAGTGGTACCTTGCTTAAAGAGCATAATGCGTTCCACAGGACTGCTCTTTGAGTTTGCTCTTTAAGCGAAACACCATTGTAAGTGACCAATTGTGACTTCTGGTGGAGGAGGGGGGTTGTGAACCCCGATTTAGTTAAGCGAGTTTTAGTTAGTTTTAGTTAAGCGAAGCGACCATTCAGAGAAAATTCTGCTCTTTTAGTGAGTTAGTCTCTAAGCGAGGCGCTCTTTATGTAAAGT
Organism: Bradypodion ventrale; assembly: GCA_035047345.1. Classification (NCBI taxonomy): domain Eukaryota; kingdom Metazoa; phylum Chordata; class Lepidosauria; order Squamata; family Chamaeleonidae; genus Bradypodion; species Bradypodion ventrale. The sequence goes on from JAWDJE010000002.1 coordinate 310,475,165, forward strand.
TTTACTGTATTAGTTACTGGAAAGCATGATCACAGGACTATACAGACCTTTGGTCTTATGCCACATGGCTCTTCTCACATACTTGTGTTCTTCACTGCTGTTGGTTTTTCCCCGTCTTCAGAAACAGTGTTCAAAACTCATTTTTTTTGCCACAAGGCACAACACCATTATTCTTCAGCCCTGTAAATGGATCTTCTCCCTAGTGTGTCACCTCTCTTCCTCTTGCAGAGGTTGATACATACAGGAGCTGGCTGGCATGAACTTGTACAGAGCACAAAAATGTAATGGACACTTTTTTTTAATCAAAATGGGTAGCAGCCATTACTGAAGGTTGTAGGAAAGACCAACTTTTCAAAACTATTCACATGCTAATTCTAGACCAGGACCACAGAAGCCATACATTTCTCAAGTTACTTGATTCTAATTTCTTGGAACTGAAGAGAATGCTCACAAAATGTTCAGATTTGCGTCTGGCTGATGGGTATTTTTGAATTTTAGTTCAGTCATACAGTCAATTCCGACCCTTTGTGACTCCATGGACCACCACCCTCCCTCCAGGCACCTCTGCCCTCCACCATCCTCCTCAACCAGCCCAGCTCTGTGCCCACTGTGTCTACAATACCATTTTTGGATTGAGATATTTATAAATAATATTTCTATAATGAATGATTCTGTCTGGTTTATGTGGCAGGTCAGTAACTGAGTAGCTGGTTCACTACCCTATATGACCTTCTGGCCAAAAGAGCAAGATAAAAAATAAAATGCAACAAATAAATAAAGACAAATGTCATGATGCCCTGCAGGCCACGCAGGTAGTATGTGTGTGTGTTGTTCCTGGCCTGATGTTTCCACCTCCCACTGGTGTCCTGTCAGGGATATACATTTTTACACAATGGTTGCACCAGAGGTCACTTATAAAATATACAGCCTGTGCCCTGGCCAACTACGACTGTTGCCTGACTCCCTAATGCCACTAAGAGATATTTAGGATATTTTATTTATTACATTTATATCCCACCCACATGGGATTTTCCCCGCTCTTAAATTACTATTTATTTTGTTTCCCACTCTGGGCTAGTAATTGGAAACAGGATGGCAGTTCTGACACAGACCTATGCAGACCAAGGTTCTCCACCAGAGAAAATGGCTATCTGGATTGAAGCTTATAAAATTATGCACGGTGTGGACAAAGTAGATAAGGAAAAACTGTTTTCCCTATGGCATGACACTAGAACTAGGGGACACTCCATGAAACTTTTGGGTGCTAGTTCTCAAATAAATAAGAGAAAGTACTTTTTCACCCAGAGGATCACTGGTCTATGGAACTCCCTATCAGAAGAAGTGGTGTCAGATGTCAGTCTTGACAGCTTTAAGAAAGGATTAGACAAGTTCATGGAGGACAAGGGTATCAATGGCTATAATTATGGATACCTAAGGACAACCTCCAGGTTGGAGAGATGGGCAGGATATATCTCAATGCCATTTCCAGGGAATCCTAAGCAGGTGAAGGCATCTGCTTGGGAATACCCTGAAGGAAATTGTGAGCCACTGCGTGAGACAATGCTGGACTGGATGGCCTGTGGCTGTTCTTATGTATGAGATTTTTTTTTTTGAGGAGAGGGCTCATAAGAGCAGTTGTAGGCTGTCTTTTCCTTCTCCCACTCCTCTCCACAGAAGCTGCTGCAATGGTTTCTGTAGCATTTCTGTAGTCTTCCCTGAGTCCACACTTCTTCTACCACATTCATGTTACATACTGCCTACAGACTTGACCCAAAGAAAACTGATTCTGGTACAGAACTGTGCACACATGCATGCATGTGCACATAATATATTAACTTAAAATACATGTCTAGATATAACAAATTCTTACTCCGCTGTCACAAAGGGGCATAAATCTAATCTTATATTCCCCTGATAATTTATACCATTTTAATCTATGAAACTACTTATCTAAATCTTGTTCCTAGTTTCATTTTACAAACGATATACAATGAGATGTAGAGAATAAAAACGCGAGTTGAGGGTTCAGAAAATGAAAACACAGAAAACTGCTTTAGTGTAGGCTTGCACCAGAGCATATCCTAACAGCAAATTCTAAATGCATTTTTACAGTCTTCCTTTAGATAAACTATTCAAACCCTTTTGAAAGATCTAGTTTTCATAATGTCATGCCCTTCCATCATGTGTTCAGATAATTGTAGTGGAGGGCAGGTTACAAGAATGATTACATATTTTAGTCCTGTGTACTAGGCATCCCAAAATTTCCTATCACTTCAGTTGTGCAACCTGGGACTGCAGTGGCTCAAGTAGCTAAGACGCTGACTGGGAAGCGGAAGGTCAGCAGTTCGATTCCCGAGTACTGCAGGATGGAATGAGCTCCCGTCTTTGTCCCAGCTCCTGCCAACCTAGCAGTTCAAAAGCAAGAAATTGCAAGTAGATAAATAGGGACCACTTTGGTGAGAAGGTAACAGCGTTCCGTGCACTCCGGTATCTAGTCATGCCTGCCACATGACCACGGAAACGTTTGCAGAAGCAGACAGCGCTGGCTCTTCGGCTTGGAAACAGAGATGAGCACTGAACCCTAGAGTCGGATACGACTGGCTTTCGAGCAAGGGAAACCTTTACCTTTACTAGGCATCCCAAAATTTCCTATCACTTCAGTTGTGCACACAGTCGTTTCCTTTCTTACCTACTTCAGAAACAACTCCTTGTAGAGTTCAAAACACTCTAAGCTTGTTCTTCAACATACACTTAATGCATACACTGATTTCCTTTTTGAAAAATACAACTTGTGTTAAGATAGTATAAGAGTAGAAACACTTACTATTTATTTTGTTTCATATATAAATATAAAAGTGTTGCATATTTCATGCAGCACAGTTTCAAATCCATGTATTCAAAATTAAATCCTTTGAATTCACTCCCCCTGCATGTGTGCTTAGGATGGTAGCCTGAAAATGGTTTGCTAAATTGGCTTTCCTTCCTTATTTTACAGATTGACAGCTGGCATTTGGTCCAAATGTAATGTAACTGAACATGCTACAGAAAGCACAAAAAAGGAAAAAAATGGTTAGTTGGTGCAGGTTTAACATATGAAATGTTTGTGCATTTGAGTGCTCTATCTTTATTTTTCCTTCACATATCATTCTAATGAACTCCTACATATGAGTTGCTTTCTAATAGTACATATATCTAGTGTGAATAAAACTCACATTCATTCAGAAAGAGAGAGATTTCTAGGGAGAAAATGAAATCTAATTTGACACAGAGACCCAAGGTTTTACATAAGATTGTATATATTTTATGTCAAAACATAATCACCCATTAAAGCTGGTGATGCAACTAAAAAGATACATTATTGCAACTCTTCTAAAAAACCCAAACAGAACAAAAAACTTAATTTATTATACTTCTGTCCTCATTCTATGCCAGGTATTGGTGGATTACAGGGGAAATCTAAGTTTTCTTTAAAAGTTTCTACTAAATATAATAAAAGAACACTTGATGTTTAGCTTGTTACATTGAAAAAGGGTACATACTTTAATTGATTTGTTAGCTTACCTAAGTTTCATCAACTATTATAAAAGGAACAAAAATCAATTCTTCATAGCCAAAAAATATTCAAATCAGTTGATACAACATTACAGTACAGCCAACTAACATTGTTCAAAGCCTTGTCATTTTACCTCAAGTTAAAGAACCCTTTGAGCAGATTGTGTCGAATCTGATTTAATGTATTTTCAGGTTGGTAAAGTTAGATTTTTTTGGGACACTGTACTTTCTGTTGATGGCTTCAGAAGAAAGGGGTTGTGTAACTTGTAAATCAAAGGGCAACCCCAGTCTTCCATTATCACTTTTTCATATTTAGAAGAGCACTGTTAAATTAAGCAGAACTAAAAAATAAACTGAGAAAAAGGAGAACTGAAAGCTAGGTGAAGCTGCCATTCGTGTGTCAAAACAATCGCGATACGCTATACTAAAAAACCCTTGAAATATCCACCTGTCCTCACCACTCTGCCACAAAACTAGCAAAGTCAAAAAAATACAAAAGTCTTCAACTTGTCACTTTTGCAGAATAAAGCAAAAAAGTCTTTGTGCTCCTTACTACCAGAAGCAAAATATCCTCTGAGTTACCACATGTAATAGCTTCTGGATGTGTCCACTTGAGTTGGCTTGGTTTCCGCAGAGCCCTCTTTGTCTTTTTCACTGTCCCCTTCCCAGAGATTAATAAGTGGTGGATAAAGTTCATTCAGGGGAATAGAGGAGGTCTTTTGCATATACTTTTTCAAGGAATGGTGATAATTTTTCCTCTTAAACCTCTTAGCAACATAGACAGAAACAGAGGCAAGACTAATAACAGCAAACATGGATCCCATGACGGCAGCCAGGGCTGTGCTTGTCTCTTGGTCGCTAATGTCAAGGGCAAACGCTGCATTTTTTGTTGTAACATTAACACAGGACTTCTGAGTTTGCTGATGGATATTAGACACAGTTAGACAAACTTCATAATCTGTTGAGGGCTGCAAGTGTGTGAGGTTGTATTCATGGACGTCAACAGGGACCCTGGCAGTATAGGTAATGTGGGGGTTGTCAATTTTCATTGTTGCTGATGACCACTTCAAATTGGAGGTCATAACATTAGAATTAACTTTCCAAGAAACCAGTATTGAGTGAGATTCTGCTTGCTTGACATATATTTTCAGCACTTGAGTACCATCCAAAAGTGTTCCATTTACTCTTATGGTAGCTACTCTTGTATCAGCACCTTCTACGTTCTGAGCTACACATGTGTACCTTCCTGAATCTTCCATCTGAATGTTTGATATTTCTAGAGTCCCTTCACTACTAAGTTTGTATTTGTCTGAAAGAGTTTCAGTTGTTATTTTATTCCCAAGGGGAGTTACCCAATAGATCTCAGGTTCTGGCTCTGCCATAGCTCGACAATCCAAGAAGACAGTCATGCCAATGTCCAGATTCAAATGATTTGGAAATGTGTCATGGGAAATCATTGGAAGACATTGCTCACTAGAATCCTGTATTAATACCTCCTTTACTTGCTGTCCTCTATAGTCTGGTGGCATAGCACAGAACATAGATAAGGGCTCCATGAAACGGATATTGGTCTTGTTTGAGTTTATCCAGTGGATGACACAGTCACACCTGAGAGGATTACTGTGAATACTGATTTCACGCAAGTTTGGAAGGGACTCCACTGTTTTTTGGTAGACTGCATTCAAGGCATTATTGTTAAGCATCAGGCTTTCCAAAGCAGGAACATTCCGAAATGCTAAACGATGAATGTAAGACAACTTTGGGTTGTTAGTTGCTTCAAGCTTGGTAAGTTCAGGAAGATTGTCAAGAGCATACCTGTCAATAGAGACCAGTTCTCCCATGTTGTTGATTCCAAGTTCTTTCAACCGAAGCATGTTTTTGAAATCTCCTTCTTGAATTTTATGGATTGGGTTTTTGTTAAGATCCAAAAATTTCAAATTTGGAACTTTCTCAAGTGCCAGCTGAGGAACCTTAATCAACCTATTGTCATAAAATGAGAGACTTTCAAGGCTATCCAAGCCTACCAGAGCATTTCCAGGAATGTCAGTCAGATACATCCCAGCTAGAACCAGACTTCTTAAATTCGAGAGTGGCTTAAAGTTCATATCTAATATTCCAATCACAGGATTTTCTCCAATCATCAGAATTTCCAAATTAGGTGTTGAATTAAACCAACGACTATCAATAACTTTTAGTTTATTGGAGTTAAGATGGAGTCTTAAAAGATTTTTCAGGCCCGAGAATGCATTTGCAGAAATGGTACTGATTTGGTTGTGATTTATGTAAAGTTCCTGGAGATTGTACAAATCCTGTAGACAGTAATCTGCCATTTCTGTGATCTGATTTTCCTCTAGGTGTAAAGTAGTGAGTTGAGTAAGGTTTAACAGCCCTACATCTTTTATACTTGTAAAATTGTTCTGTGAAAAATCCAACTCTGTTAAATTGAAAAGCTGTTGGAGCTCCTCTGTTGTCTTGGCAATGTTGTTGCTTTGTAAGAGAAGAACTTGAGTATCACTGGAAAGATTACTGGGAATTTTTGTTAAACGCAGATCATTGCAGTCAACTGTTGTAGCTTCTCTATAGGTTGACTGAGGTGTAAACCATGGCCTTATCTCACAGACACATAATTGTGGACATTCATTGCTCTGTATGGAAGATGCACCAAATGGATGTATAAGCAATCCCAGCATCAAATGGCCAACCCAGAAAGCAAAACTCACCCAGGCCATATTGGTTTATTGTAAATTATGCCGGTAAACCACTTGCAAATAATAGCAGATCCCAATGCCTATTTATCCAGCAGGAAATAAAATTCAAGCTTTTTGTTTTAAATATTCAGAAGATGCAATATATTCCTATGATTTTTCTTCTGTGAACAGTAAGTGATGCGATATATTTTTGCCAATCCAAATACTTTCACTCCACGTGAGCTTTCTTCATCAATGTACAGAAATATGTCTGGAGAAAAAAGAAGAAATATACAAGTTATGCCATGCTTTGGATACTTAAAATCTACCTTATTATATTATATTGAACCTACATTATACAATATATATATTACGTATTTATTTTGAGTCCAATATATATGCACTAATTATAAAGTGACCATTACAACAGAGAATTGATTATCAAATATGAAGTAGTTTTGTTAATATCTAGAAGACACTAGACCAGTGGTTCCCAACGTGGGGACCACGCCCCACAGGGGGACTTCAATTCTCAAAAGCCTAAGTCAGTACATTTGGCTGATCAGTGCTTTGGGTAATTGACTTAGGCTTCTGGGAATTGAAGTCCCAAAATCTAAGGTTGGAAAATACTGCACTAGACTGTTCAGGTTGAGTGGTTGCTTTATTGTCTGTTTCACTGCAGCAATAAGAGTCTACAGATTTTGAATACTGATGATGAAGACGAATAAAAAGAATAAAAAGATTCTGGTCCATAAGAAGTTGTTTTAACATGGTTTGGGTTGTTTAAGTTAGCTTTGGAAACCAAGAACTTTCTAACACCTATAAAAGCAGTGTTACATAACACTGCTTGTTTATCAATATCAGTATCACTTACATACCAATACATAGTACTTGTTTAAGTTCTTTGGGAACAGATATGTATCCTTGTCTACTTTTTCTCTATTTCTCTAGACTGCATGTCAATCAGTTTCCAACTGCACATTTTTTCCAAATGCTGACACACACATAGACACACACACACACACACACACAAACAAAATCTCTGATGCCCAAATATGGATGCAAGATTACCACTAAGAACACAGGCTCCTTCAACAGCCTCTGGTGATAAAGTGAGTGTATGCTTACCATATGGTTAGCCACTATATGTGATGCTTTTCCATATGGTTTGACTGACTAATGCAGAATATTTTTGTCATAAATATCAGTATGTATAAACATGGTTTATTATATAATGGTTTCTATACATAAGTCAATATTCAAGAAATGTCCCAGCATTGGCAATACAGAATGTAATTAAGACAGCACACGAGTCCCTCTTTAGCTAAAGTGTACTGGAAAGGAAGGAAGGAAGGAAAGAAGGAAGGAAAATAAGCCTTAAAATTCTATTTTTTGTGCGAATGACTATAAATTTTACTACTGATAAATGGTGACATTTTTGAGCAAGTTAACTTAACCTTCGCAGCCATAATCTATATGGCATGGTGCATTAGTGTGCTAAATTTCAAACCAATCTGACAAAGGCTGCTAAAGCTATAGCAAGTTTCATATTGATCTGTTTTTTCCTCCCATTTTCAGAATAGAGCACCATACATTTCTTTCAAATCTACTTCACGTACTTTGTACGGGTGCTCCTGTGCAAGGAGATAGAATACAGATACAATCCATTGCACCTAGTCATTATAGGAGAACTTTCCAAACATTGATAAATACATAACAGTGGATTACAGATCAAGGGGTCTTGTATTTTGTTCGAAGTATCTGTATGTACCGGACTCCCAGTAAGCCTGCTATGCCACAAAGTACATCTCTCTCTCTCTCTCTCTCTCTGTTAAAGGTAAAGGTCACACTTGCTCGAAAGCCAGTTGTATCCAACTCTAAGGTTCAGTGCTCATCTCTGTTTCATAGCCGAAACCAGCACTGTCTGCTTCTGCAGACATTTCCATGGTCATGTGGCAGGCATGACTAGACAGTGCACGGAACACTGTTTACCTTCCCACCGAAGTGGTCTCTATTTATCAACTTGCAATTTCTTGTTTTCGGACTGCTAGGTTGGCAGGATCTGGGACAAAGATGAGAGCTCATTCCATCCTGTAGTATTCAGGTATCTAACTGCTGACCTCCCGCCTTCCAGTCAGCGTCTTAGCCACTTGAGTCACTGCAGCCCCCCTCCTCAGTTATTTTACTGTAATTGATTCTATGAATTAACAGTCTGCCTACAAAAATCCCCAAGCACAATATAACCCCCATTCAGCAATGAGATTGATTATTCTCAATTATATGCTGAAAACTATTCTGACTACATCTGTTTATGAGCTTAATTATTTTACAAAAAACTTATAGTAAACCATACAAACACAGCAAGATTTCAAATAAACTGCAAGTCCAAACCAATGCCTTCATTAATATTTATATCTCATCTGTCATATATTATATATGTTGTGCAATTGCCCACTCCCGGTTTCAGCAAATAAAATTTCCTTCATTAAGCGGTTCGCAACCTACAGCCTGCGGACCAGACCCAGCTCCCAATGGCAAATCATCTGGCCCATGGCACCGACCCCAGAAGCAGAAGCATTTACAACAGCCGCAAACGCACCCACACATGCACAAATGCCCCGCTATGGTTTATGGCAGCGGAAAACCATGTGTCTGGCCGCTCAGCTGAGGGGGAGTTGTCCGGCCTGTGGCGCGAAATGGTTGGGAACCCCATCTTAACATGTTAAAATGAAACTTTTGTTGCTTACTGTAAGTTGACATTTAATTGCAAAAAAGTGCTTTAAGAACATTATCATACTGTTCCAGACTGCTCCGAAAAAGGATTGATATCATAGATCTGTAAATATTTATAAATTAAAGCCACAGTTGACCAGTTCTATGAGGAATTACAGCACCTCATAAAACTGACACCAAAAAAAATGATGTCAGTATTATACTGGGAGATTGGAATGCCAAGGGAAGTAAGTCAAAAAGTAAATGGGATAACAGGCAAGTTTGGTCTTGGAACACAAAATGAAGCAGGACAAAGGCTAATAGTGTTCTGCTAAGGGAATGCACTAGTCATAGCAAACACCCTTTTTCAACAACACAAGAGGTGACTTTACACATGGACATCACCAGATGGCCAACACCAAAACCAGATTGATTACATAATCTGCAGCCAAAGATGGAGAAGTTCCATACAGTCAGCAAAAACAAGACCTGGAGCAGACTGTGGCTCAGATCATAATCTAGCGATTGCCAGATTCAGGCTGAGATTAAAGAAAACAGGGAAAACAACTAGAACACACAGGTATGACCTAGACAACATCCCTAAGGAATACACGGTGGCGGTGTGGAACAGATTTAATGGCTTAGACTCAATAGAAAGTGCCAGAAGAATTATGGACAGAGGTATGGGACAATCATACAGGAGGCAGCAAGGAAAATTATACCAAAAGAAAAGAAGTGTAAGAAAGCAAAGTGGCTGTCTGATGAGGCTCTTAAAATAGCGGAGGAAAGAAGGAACGCAAAAGGAAAAGGCAAAAGAGAAAAAGTCAATTAAACATAGATTTTCAGAAAAAAGCAAGGAGAGATAAGGAAACCTTCTTAAATTAACAGACTTGAGACTTAATATCAATAAAACCACGATAATGGCAACAGGCCCTATCACTCCCTGGAAAATAGATGGGGAAGAAGCAGACACAGTGACAGAATTTACATTCTTAGGATCAAAGATCACTGCAGATGCTGATTGCAGCCATGAAATAAAAAGGCAACTGGTTCTTGGGAGGCATGTTATGGGAAACCTGGGGAACATAGTCACCTTGCAAACAAAAATGTGCATAGTCAAGACAATGGTATTCACGGTGGTAATGTATGGTTGTGAGAGCTGGACCATAAGGAAAGCATAGATGCCTTTGAAATGTGGTGTTGGAGGAGAGTTTTGACTGCTCCTTAGAAGGTCAAATAGTAAAGAGGAAGCTAAAGTACTTTGGAAATCAAATGAGAAGAGAGAATTCACTTGAGAAAGCCTTGATGCTGGGAAAGGTGGAGGGCAAAAGAAGAAGAGGGTGCCAAAAATGAGGTGGCTAGATCGTATTGTAGACGCAATGGGCACAGAGCTGAGTGGGTTGAGGAAGATGGTGGAAGACAGAGGTGCTTGGTGGGCATGGGGTCGCAAAGGGTCGGAATCGACTGTGCAACTGAACAACAACAAATAATATATTATTGTTTCTACATGACCTGTTCCGTTTTATTTTTTGAATCACAGTGAGATACGGTGCAAAAATGGTTGAGAAAATGGAGAATAAAGCAGAAATTAACACTGGAAAGAAAAAGAAGAAAATTGGAGTTTATTTTACTTTTATACATATACTTGCACCTAATAAATCAAAAGTTTCTCTCGAATCTTAAATAAAAATCAGGATGCCAGGTTATCTAGTTAAACTGTGCTTCTCAGCAAAAGAGATATCTTAAAATCCTGGAAATGGATGTCATAACTTAGCATTGACTTTATGACACATTCTCATTTTTATATAAAAGAATAAAATGATTGATTAAATACAGTGATAGTCAAAAAGGAGGCAGAAAACTTATATTAATGGATGGGGAAATTCACAATTTCCCCCAATTTCGACTGAGAAAATTCACTCTGATCTCATCTGATTTTGGAAGCTAAACAGGGTCAGGGAAACCACCATGGAAGGGCAGAATTGGAAAAGAAGTGCTGAAAGGTATATCAACATAGCGTAAAATCTTATTAATTTAACTGGTCTATTGTAATTGGGGCAAGTAATCAGGACTGCCTTATCCCCCACATGCCATCCAAAATGTGGTAGATGCCCCACTTTGACACCACAAAAGGAATGTGTCCAGGCACTTGCTAAATGGGTGTCCAGGCTTTAATGCAACCTCATCCTTCCAGGCTCCCAGCAGACCTAGCATTACAACACCCTGAGATTTCAGCCACCACCCTCAGACTTGATGACCTGGCGTGACTAGCATTTTGAGTAGAGCAAATGTGTGGTTCCATATGACTGTTTACTTTCGTAGTATTACTGAAAGCCCTCACCCTCCTTGTGATTAATGGAGATCTCAAGAAAGAGATACTTAACAATGATAATCTGGCAAATGATTTGTAAAATGAGACAAGAATGAGAAATGCATTGTTGTCGGCAAAGCTGAATATTTTTCTATACTGTTTTATGAGTGAACACAGAATAACTGTTAAAGTTCAGGATAAAGCATTTGTAGGAACAAGAACATGTTTTGTGTTGGCTCTGTCTGAAACCAGGTCTCAGTTGGCAAAGGCTAAAGGAGTTGTCTTCAGGAGAAAATCATCTGTGAAATTGTTAAACAATTTATTTGAATAATAGTGTATTATGCTAAATAGCAGGCATTCTAGTACAGTATTTGAATATTCTAGCATGCAGGATAGTTAATGTAATTATTATTCTGTCTTCTTTTATTTTGTTGCTAATGCTATTTCAATGCCTCCAGCTAAAGCAATTAAGAAATGATACAGTTTCATATACTGTTATTTGCATCAAAGTAGTTGTATAAACATATCTACCTTTAACATGCTAAATTATTGTTGTTAAACTGCCTTATTCAAAGGACTAAATTTCAACAATAGGGCACAAACACTGTACTGTGCATCCAATGAATCTAAGCAAAAATCTCCCAGGTCTTCCACCAAACAATGAAAAAATCTGGGAGTTTCTAGGAAAAAGACTGGAAATAAATCCAATACATAAATACATTCTACCACTACTCTAGAAGATGATCACATCCATTTGAGTTGAACAGCAGCGATTTCCATGAAGGTTGGTTGCAAAATTTATGCACTGTTGGTCACCATGCCTCTATAACTGTTACCTATCTAGCTAACCAATTTTTTTTATTTTGGTTGGAGGGTCACAATTAGAGATGTCAAATTTCCAGAAATTTTGAAGCTCGGGGGAAAAAAAAACTGTTTCCCCCCGGAAAAAAAAGGGCTACATTAGCACTTTTTTTTCTTTTCCAGATTGAAAGTCGTTGTATAAAATATAACTATGGACAATTTTACTGGGCATAAAATTATCATAACTAGCATATTAAAATATAGTGTATCCAAACAAATATTACAAACAGATTTCATCATGTTAAAATAAAACATTCTATAATATATTTTTTATTTTTTTCAAATTTTCCAATTTTTGGGGAAAAAACGAAAAAGGCTTAAGGAAAAAAAACGAGGAAAAAAACCAAACCATTTTTTCCTTCAATTTTCCGGGGTTTTTTCTGGGCCTTCACATCTCTAGTCACAATTACTTCCAGCTGCCTTGGGTACAATATCTCATCTTAAAATAAGTGAAAACTGAAGGGGCAGATTGAACATTCCTCTGGATGTTCATCTCTGCTCAACATACACAAAATTACGCCAGCAATTCAATACAATTCAAATAAATTAGGTTTCAGTATGCCATGACAGTAAGAATGAAACTACAGTAAAACCCTGACTTACGTATGCCTCGAGTCACGTAAAAATTGACTTATGTAAGGATCTTTCACTAAAATGGTGCCCCGATTTACGTAAATGACCCAGCTTACATAACGTGATTTCCTATGGGTTTGCTTCGATTTACATAAATATTTATTTTCCTATGGGTTTGCTTTGATATACGTAAAAAATTGATTTACGTAAAAGGCTATGGAACGGACTTTTTAGGTAAGTCGGGGTTTTACTGTATGTGAAAAGCAACGTCATACCTCACTAATCTGAAATTGTCTTCCTTTTCCAAACTCTAGGTTCATTAGCAAGCAGCCCAAACAAGACTCTTGCAAGCATCTTAGTAACACTGCAAACTGGCGTTAGCAGCAACATTCAAATACTGCCCAATTGCTTTTGGCAAAATGAATATAGAATTGTGTTGATTTTAGTTTGGTAAATGCTATGTCCTGCTCACCATCATAGAAAATTCTGGTAGTCCACCTGAAAACATTAGTAGGGAAGCCTGAAAAGGAGGAGGTGACAACTCTTGCCCCTCCACAACAAATGTATCCAGAAGCTTCTATTTCATTAACGCCTGACGGGAGGGTGGCGAACTTCCTGACGAGTCCTTTCATTAATGGCTCAGCTCTTAGAATCTTTGAACCATTATTGAAATAGATGGCTCTTTGTAGAGCCAGCAGTGCCACTGCTGTCGCTACTTTGGCCTGCTTTGATAGTGAATGAAAATGCCAGCAATAGTTCCTCCTTTTCCTTCACAGGAGCTGCATTGCCAGTTATCATAAGGAAGTGTTGGCGAACCTATGGCACACATGCCAGAGGGAGCACTCGGAGTCCTCTCTGTTGGCACGTGCACTGTCACCACAGCACAGAGTTCACCCCGCCCCTCTTTTTGGGCACTTGGTCTCTAAAAGGTTCGCCATCACTGTCATAGGGCATATTGCCAGTGACAGGGAATTGTGTATTTGTCACTACTAGTGCTGTATCATCTGAAACAACTACCTTGGAGAGCCTGATAAAAGGGCAAGCGTTGAGACAAGAGGGGAGGGACAATAGGAGCTGGTGGAAAGTGGGATGTTGAAACAGACTTTATTTTAACCAATCCAGGCTCTTCTAATGTTGAAGAGAGAAATTTTCTTTGAGGGGAATTTTCTTTGAGGGAAATTTTGCTTAATGGATTAACTTTTTAAGTTGGAGATTACAAATGAATAAGTATAAGAAAATACAGAAAAGATAAAGAACATTTATTGGATTGAAAAGAAGTATTAAAGAATCATTTATTTTGAAATTACAAGACGGACTGATAACTTTGTTTGTGTCAGGAACGGCTCCTTGGGATTAGTTTCACTGTTCATTCTGTTCTGCCCAAAGCTTTGCTTGATCATCTATGACAGCGGCTCCCAACATTTTCCCACTGGGGCCAGACCTGCCCCTGACACTTCTTGCCAGGGGCCGGAGGCGTTGCTGCACCCACTAATTACGTTTTTGTCATCAGCGGCAGTGGGAACCGCACATATTTTTTTTGGTGGGGGGAGGTTGGACAGGCTCCGCTGTTTTACAGGGTGGTGAAAGCCTTTTTGGAGCATGACTGCTCCAGTTTGGGATTTTTCCAAGCCTTCTTCACTGTGCTTCGGCAGCTAGAGCAGCACTGTGAGCTACTTCCTGGTTCTGCGTGGTAATCCCAGGTGTTGACGTAATCTCCACCCGGCACCAGAAGTCACTCAAGGTTGTGCTCATGCTGGCAAAGCGCAGCAGGGAAGTAGCGGAAAAATCCCAAACCAAAGCGAAATTGCTCCAAAAAGCTTCCTGCAACCTTGGGAAGTGGAGGAGTCTGTCCAAAAAGCAAAAGATTCCTACCACTGCTGCCATGGTAAGTGACATATCACGACTTCCGGTGGTGGTGGGACGGGTCTAGAGGCTACTGGGTGGCCACCGAGGGCGGGATTAGACCCACAGACCAGGGGTGGGCCAAACCAATCTATGATTAGTGCATTTAAGCAACTCATTGTTTGTATTGTTTGCTTTACAGCAGGTACAAAAGTAGCAAATTAAACCAGCAGAGGGCTGCAACATTGTTTCCTTCCCTCATCCTCTAAAGCCAAATGGTTTTAGAAAACCAAGAATATTAAAAACAACAAAAATAGTTCCTGAAAATAGTGAGCAGTGATTTTTTTTACACAATCAATTGATTCTTGTTTTGTTTTCATGGCAATAAAAGAATCCTTATAACCACTTAAGAAAGATCTTCAAGGCAAATACAATGGTATAAAAAGCAACTTGACAATGAGAAACTAATTTGGGCAATTATATCCACCTACATCCTCCCCCATCACATCAGAACCAGTAAGCAAGAACTTAATGACTGGGGAAAAATTGGAAAAGGCTTTAACAGCATTTCTTTACGCTCACAATGTTCCCAATTCAATTAATATGCCCATCCTAGGAGCAACCTTTAGAGAGCTATACAGTAAAGGTACACTGTATATGCAAAAAATAAAGCCTAACCAGCCTATCCACTGGTATTCTGTAAGCTTATTTCTCACCTAGCTTTTATGAAAAGCTGGTTGGTCAGAAGGAGCTTAACTTTATTTTATCTGGAATTTCACCATCTCTCTCGCTCATCCATCCAAGATGAACGAAATCTCCACTTATGCAATAGATGGGAGGATTTCTGCTGTGGAGTCCATCTCCTTCCTGGATCTGGAACTTCAACTCTAATGGTTTGCTTTTCCTTTCCTTAACTGAGGAGCCCTCTGCTATGTGAACCAAGCTGGCAGGTAATGGGCATGCAAAATTGTATTCAAGAAGGGACTAAAATTTATTACATTATAAAGCAGGGATTCTCACCGTGCGGCCCAATTTCATGTGGCCCCCACTGCCTTCACCACAACAGGAAGTGCCATGTGGCGGAGGAAGGGCAAAATGGTCGTCCAGCCCCTGTAGCTGTCTGAGGGAGCATGACCTGGCCCCTCGCTTAAAAAGGTTGGGAACTCCTGTTTAAGGCAAGGGATCACAATGTACAATATTTGAAACTATGAAAAATGCAAGGTAGAAAAATTAGAGGCGGCTCTTTGGGCACGAGTCAAAAATAGAGAAATAGGGAAATCTACACCAGCCTTTTAAAATAACCATCACAGTCAAAACAGAAGTATAACCTCTGCCACAAGGTAGCTCATTACAGTCCGGATTCTACTCATAGCCATCTAATTGTTTCTCATCGCCCAACCCTCTTGATGGCCAGCCAAAAGGGGGGGGGGGAGAGGAAAAGCAAAGGCCTAAAGATATCCCTTATTGGCAATTTAAAGATACCCTCCCCCAATGAACCTGCTTTCCAAAACCTCTGCATCACCAGTAGCATCATAATGAATATCACAGACCTCCTCCTTTGGGTGTTAACTCCTTCTGAACTTCCCAGACACATATGTTGCTAACTTGTGATGTGTGAATGGTAGGATTTTAATATATACTAGCATATTTTGCCCAGCGGTGCCAGGCTTTTAAAAATTGTGTTGGATAGTAAAGGGTTTCTTTTTTTTTCTTGAACCAATGGTGCTGGGCTGTTTTAAATGGTGTTGTAAGTTTTTGTGATTTTTTGGCTTCGAGGCGCTGCGTCCGCCTGTGGCGGACTTGCGCTCCCAGTGGGTTTTTTTTGGCTTTTTTTTTTTTGCGTGCCGGCTTCCTCAGTGCCGGGCTCTTTGAATTGGTTTTTGAAGGTTTTTATTTTCTGTTTATGCAAATTTTATTTTAATTTATTTTATTTAATTTAATATTATTTAGTTCAAAATTTAATTTTGGTTTTTCAAATCTTTATTTTTACGCATTTTTATTTTTTGTTTTGGTTTTTTTGAGTGAAAAGTGATTTTTGTTATTTTTTGAGATTAGTGTGATTATTTTTGAATGTTTTTATAACTTATTTGATTAATTTTTGAATTAATCTTATTAGTTTCAATATTTTTGAATGTTTTTTCTCTTTTGGCCTCTGGGTGGGAGTGGTGAGCTTTTCTGCCTCTCTACAATTGTTCTCTTCTGTCCTCTGGGTGTCGCTTCCATTTTTTTTCTCATTTGAGTTCCGGTCTTCATGGATGGAAGACGTGTTTTGGTAAGCTCTCTTGTGTTTTTTTTTTGGGGGGGGGTGTTTGGGATTTTTTTTTGGGGGGGGGGGGTTTCTGTGTGTTTTTTCTTGTTTGTTTTTGGCTGTTTTGTGTTTTATTTTCTGTTTTTTGTGTGTTTTTGAGTGTTTTTGTTTTGTTTACTTTTTGAGGGGGGGGTGGCTTTCTTTCCCACGGGCCATGCTGGCTGGCTCGTGGGAAGGAAGGGCAATGGCGGGGGTGGTGCTTTTTTTGTTTTCTTCTCCACGGGCCATGCTGGCTGGCCCGTGGGGAAGAAGGGCAGCGGCGGCGGGGGGTTCCCTTTCCCCCCGCGGGCCATGCTGGCTGGCCCATGGGGAAGAAGGGCAGCGGCGGCGAGGGAGTTTCTTTTTTTCCCCCACGGGCCATGCTGGCTGGCCAGTGGGGAAGAAGGGCATCAGCGGTGGGCTTTTTTTTAATTTTTAATTTTCACGCGCAGGCCGCCTCAGCGTTCGGCGCGCTAATGGCACGCAGGATGCTGGGGCTTGTAGTTTTGCCTGCGCGTGTTTGCTTACTGTGGCGGTTATTTCCTGCGGTTTTTGGATTGGCCGCAGCGTGTTTCCGAACGTTCCTTTTGCCGCGCCGCTCAGCCTGTTTGGCTCTGGCGTGGCGTGGTGCAAGGAACGTTGGGAATTGAAGTTCCCTTTTTTTGTTGGCGACTGGGGTGCTCCTGCCCCCAGGTCAAAAATTTCAACCAGACAGTTACCTGTGAACCGGGTTCGGGCGAGTGAAAGGAGGCCCATTACGGGCTAGTGGGGCCTGGTGCAACATCCTTTGTCACATTCCAACGGTTAACACACCATTTTATAGGTATAGATTGCTTAATAACAATATGGAGGAATTGGGTGACATAAAATGTTTGAAGTGGTAGTCATGCCAGTCTGTGCAATCATATCAGAGAGGAAAGAAAACAAAACAGCAAAAAGGAGAGACAAAAATGTTGTGGCACCTTATAGACTAACTACTGTATTTAAATGTGAGCTTTCATGAACCAAATCTGATGGAGTGGATTTGCCACAACATTTTTTGTCTTTTTTTGCTCTTTTGTTTTGTTTACCACACAAAAATGAATTTTAAAGAAATATGGGCTAATGGTCTTAAAATAGTAATCATATGGCTAATAGTATCCCTTCGTGGTCATATCCCTAATGCTCAGATAAGAGAACAAAAGTGGAATCAACAAAGTTGTTGCTGAATATCACAAATGGAAACTGTGCTGGGCTGGACACGTCTCTCGAATGACAGACAGGTGTTGGACAGCAGCAGTCACTGAGTGGTATCCCAGGGTAAAAAGACCCCTTGACAGCCCCCCCCCCCCCAAAAAAAAATGGCAATACCCAACCGTGAAAACATTTGGTCGAAGCTGGAGGAGGAGCATGGCAGTGAAACATATGAAAAACGAGTTGCGACCAGCAGGAACTTATCCCTTGATAGTCTGGTTAAACAAGGAATCAAGCAATGGGCTAATATTGACTAGCTCAAAGCACTAGTGCTGGAAAAGCCTGTGTAGTATGTCTGCACACACTTCTCAGGTCCCTTGTTCCAACTGCTAGCATAGCCCATAAATTTAGGGGCATTAGGGATCTATTCCTTCCCATTATATACCACCTGCACAATGCCTACTTTTTTCTTTCTGCCCCACCACTTGAGCTACCCAATATCATTCAATGTCCACCGCATGGACAATCACTGAAAACTTCTGCCTTATCCTGATCAATGAGAAAGAAGTATTACTGCTACGGCCCATTCTGTAAACAAATGACCTATGAATGATCAATTACTTGAAGAAAAAACAGAATCAGCCTAAGTCACCCGGCACTGCTTAGTTCTGGACTGGTAATTGATCCTATAAAGTAGAAGAAAGGCTGCATCTCAGGAGAATGGAATAGCCAAATGTGAGATGAATGATGTCTAGCCCAACCTTAAATGTGTTACATCAAGATGCCAAGCTCCAGATCAACAATTAGTTCAAAAAAGCCTATATGAAGCTCTGGTATTATAAACAGAAAATTTTCAGGAAATGACTGTGTTGGCTTTAATCCAGGATATGGAACATAAGTTCCCAGTTGGCTGGTTGCATGCAGAAAGTGAATAATATATAGTGATTTGCATTATGAAAGATAAAAATGTGATCTATTGAGAAGGGTTGGATTGCTGCCAAATTAGACAGCTTTAAAGGGGGATTAGATAAATTCATCGACATTAGGACCACCGATGGCAATTTGTCAAGACGGCTATTATCCCCTCCTCTACCAGAGGCGATATGCCACTGTGTATCTTTTGCTGGGGAACAAGAGATGGAGGCTACAGTTCTATTCATGTCCTGCTCGTGAGTTTCCTACAAGAAACTGGCTAGGAATTTTATGAACAGAATGCTAGACTAAACAGACCTCTTGTATTTTTATGTATTGGCAGAAGATCCTTTTGCATTTCAGAATGTAGAAGACGGCCTTTTCAAGCCTCGAAAGGATCAGGTGAAGATTTTCTATACTGTAGAATATACTGTATTTTCCATACAGTATTAACATTTGCTATTTTTGCAAATGCTAATCCACACACTGCTTTAACTTCTTGCCCTTGTGATGGCAATTTTTTTAAACCTAGACTCTAGAGCAGGGATTCTCAACCTGCAGCCCACGGGGGCCCCACCGCCTCCACAATACCAGGAAGTGCCATGTGGTGGGGGAGAGCAAAATGGCCATCCGACCCCTGAAGCTGTCTGTGGAAGCATGACCCAACCCCTGGCTTGAAAAGGTTGAGACCTCCTGCTCTAGAGCACTGGTTCCCAATGTGGGACTCTACCCCACAGGGATGTCATGATCTGGATGAACCAAACTGCATCCATTTTGCTTTCTGCCTCCATATTAGGCTACTTGGGAGTCAAGGACAGAGCAAAGGTGGGGAGCCAGGTGCACTTGGAAATCCCCCAGGTCTCTACCAACCAGAATACACTCCACCTTACCTAACAGGAGGGGTAGGAGCAGATTTCTCTGATTGGAGTCTCTTATCAGTGGTCAGCTTTTATTGGATAACCTTATCTAATGGGAGGTTAATTCTGATCGGAGTTTCTTATCTGATGTAGGTGTTGCCCTTTTTCATAGGTTCCACTTATCTTGACCAAACCTCCAAGGTGGAGCTACTTTCCTATTTAAGGAGCTGCACAGAGCCACTCAAGTTGGGCTCCTAACTAGAGACTTCGAGTTTCGTTAGGACTTTGCCCCTATCTCTAAGTCAGTACATTGGCTGGTCAGTGCATTGGGGGAAATGACTTAGGCTTCTGGGAATTGAAGTCCAAAAACCAAAGGATGGGAAACACAAACAACACAATCTAAAAAGCTGGTCAACAAAACTCTGGCTTTACAGGAAATTAAATAATGCAGCACATTGTATCACTCCAACTATAAAATTCACTTTTGTTAATTCAAGGTTTGAAATCTAGCCACATTTGACACAGTAGTTTCCTCATATTCTTTTCTTCAATGGGCAATAGTTATTGTACAAATAAGGCGGGAGGGGATTTCTGTAGAGACCTTTTTAGTTGCAATAACTCACACCATTACATGTTCAAACTGACTTTCAGAGAGCAGTAGAATTGCAGGAGTTTACTATGAATGGATTTGAAAAGAATCTGAAAACATCTTTCAAAAATGAGGAACTACCAATTAAAACAGCTAATTAAATTTAGTGCAAGTGGTACATATGATGGTGGTGGTGGTGGTGGTGGGTGACAAAAAAGCAACCCCAAGTTTGCACTGATTTGAGAATAACTGAAAAAGACAATGATTCGGAGTCACAGCAGATAGTTCAATAAAGACACTGTCACTGTGTGAAGCTGTTGTGAAGCTGTTTATGAAGCCACATTGGTCTTTTTTGCTGTCTTCCACCTTTTTATTTTGCTGGCATTGTCCCTAAGTCTATCTTTAGAATTTGCTTTTTAAGAAACTCCCACCCATCTTGGACTTATCCTGTTAGGATCTCCTGTCATTGGGAACTTATTTGCTATATTAAAATTAGCTTTCCTAAAATTGAGCATACAGTTAAACTCCACTTTTACTTCCTTTCAAATCAATAACTCAAATAGAACATGGTCACAAGGCATATAGAGCCCCAGAGTTCCCGTTACTGCCACATTCCACCCAGTTATCTCAACTGTATAGAATCAAATCAAAGATGACTAATCCTCTAGATCCTTCATTTTTTGTACGGAATATTATTAGCCACACAAGCCAGAAATTTCTTGGAAGGACCATATTTGGCAGAATTACCCTTCCAACCCACATCAGGATAACTGAAATCTTCCATTAGTGCTATATCATGACACTTTGAAATTCTTGCAATTTGTTTTTCTAAGATTTCATCCTCATCTTCTCCTTGACTGGGCCATTTGCTATTAGCTATATTAATCCAGATGCACTCAACGGGAAAACCAAACTCATCTTCCTGCATTTCTTTGAGGAATATGTATTACTGACATACAGTGTTACTCCACCACCAACTTTTCGATTATTTCTGTTCCTTTTAAACAACTGACCATACTTCATTGTTGTTGTCCACTCATGGGAGTCATCTCACCAAGTTTCAGTTATCCCAATCAAGTTGCATTTACCTTTCTATACTAAGATTTCTAGTTTTTCTTATTTGTTTCTTATACTTCTGGCATTTATATATCATATAAACCATAGGTTGTGTGATTTATGCCCTGCTTTCTGTCACACATTTTTATGAAGGTAATTATTGAGACCCATTAGAACTGTTGCTCTGTATCTCTTATTTGAGCATAAGCCTTCATCTGCCTTAACCTTTGAGCTTTCAGTTCTCTTTCATCCACATCACTTCAAAGCCCTCCTGATGTTCTTCATGATGCAGCCAAACCAATTCTTCCCAGCCCCTGTGAGGTACAACCCTTCACTTGCCAGAAGCTGTTGAAAGCAATTAGGAAAGGGGGTGGGTGGGAGAGAGGAAACTTTCACATTTTCCTAAAATGTATGACAAAACCAAATGTTATTGGAGTATTATGCATAGTTCTGGTCAACACATCTAAAAAAAAAATACTGCATCACTGGATATAGTGCAAAAACAAAACAACTCAACACAAAAGAAAAGCAAGACAACAACAATCAAAGTTATCTGCCATGGGTTGCTCCACCTATAGACTGGTGGAAGAAACCAAAAGCAGACAACACTGATGTTCCTCTCTTTGGCTTAGCATACCACAGCATTCAGAATGCTGTGAAGGAGTGACATGAAGAGGTGATGCCGTTTCAATCAACTTTTCTATATCAGAGCAGCTGGAACTAGCTATGTTTTTGAGTGTGTAATATAGACCAATAACTTGGATATTCTGGAATGAGTTATGTATAGTGGAGAGGCAACATGTTGCATTCAGGGAAAAGTTAAAGAGGAAGCTGAATAAAAGAACTTACTGCATCGATAAGTTTAATATGCCTTTTAGCTGTGTTCTTGCCTTGTAAATGCCATGTTTTGTTGCAGTTTAATCACTGCCAGGGTCTATTTGGGTATAGAAAGAATCCATCCCCTTTCCAATAAAGTTGAAAACATACACAATCATATCTTTTGGTGGTGTTATATTATTCACTTTAGAAACATATGGTAGTTACAAGGAACAAGTGAGGCCGTAAAGTCCAAGAAAATAAAAGATGGCTGCTGAAGGCATATAGAATCCCAGATGTATAAAATGTGATCAGCAGTTTGAAAGGTCGTTGGAAAGCATTTGGATAAAAATCAAGGGAAAGGGGAACATCATGGACATCTTTATGAAACTCTGCAACAGTCCTCCATGCCAGATAGAAAACTCAGAAGGTGTCCTTCTAGATCAGGGGTCAGCAAACTTGGCTCTCAGATGTTCTTGGACTTCAATTCCCAGACGTCCTGATCAGCAGGTGTACTATCTTGGGCTTCTGGGAATTGAAGTCCAGGAACACCTGGAGAGCCAAGTTTGCTGATCCCTGTTCTAGATCAAATTGCCAAACATTCAAAGTCAATAAAAACTGACTACTTTAACTACCAGATATCTACCGGAAGACTAGTTCTGACAAGAATGTAAGGTCCAACAAAATCCTTGCTTGCCTATATAACAATTTCAGGTTCCATAATTGGGATAAGCAAAAAGACCAGCTATCCTGGATCTGATTCTCACCAAAAGGGACAATTGTTCAATGGGACTGAAATAGAGAGTACTATAGTGGAAACGTCTAATCCTCTTGAGATTCATTTTGCTGAGAAAAGAAAAAATTGAGGGCAATAGGGCATCAACACAGATTCCCGTTCAAAACAAATCTGCACCAGTGACAGCTGGGAAGCTTCCTGTTTTAAAAAGAAAGTAGCCTATACTAGGCTATGAAGCCTTCCAGCTTAGCCCTTTTCTCCCAGCTGAATCACATTCAGGTATTCAATTACTAGTCAAGATAATCATACACTATTTGGAAAATCAGAAGCACCATGTTTCCATACCCCAGTGACTGGGGAAATATGAACAGGAGAGTAATATTGTCTTTGTATCTTCTTTTTAGGATTCCCATACACACCCAATTGGTTGCTCTGAGAAAAAGATACTATTCCATACTATTCAAGGAAGGAAAGTCAGGATACAAACCATTAAAAAGAGGTACAGCCAAATCTTTCAATCTATAAACACAGCCTTCTGGTAAGCATCGGACATTTGTTCACTCCAAAAGTGGACATGTTGGACTTGACTTAGTACAAAAGAAACACTTTAAAAATTACAGCTTGAAGAGGAACACTGGAGAGAATATCATCATTCTGGAGCCCTGTAACACAGAATGCCTTATCTTGCATTGAAGAATTCTGTCATCACTGAATTATTTTCTCATTTCATTGCAATTTATCTTCAGAAAATTTCTAAGTGTCGGGTAATCTCTTTGCTAGGATCCAAGGCTGTAAAATAAAAATTAATGATAGTTTCCTTAGTGTGCATTTATTAAGTTAACATGGGTAATGACAAAAGCTATTAGAAGACCATAAACCTCATGACAAATACACATATAAACACTTCATTTATTTTTATGGCCTCCACTCTTCAACAGTAAAGTAGTAAAACTGAAAGAACTCTGGTCATTTATTTCAAAAAATATACCTCATTACTTTCCCAATTCCTTACTTGCAGCTGTTCTACAATAATTATTTTATTCAGTACTTTGATTTATTATTTAATAAATGGCAAATTACAAACAGGTGTATTTATTATTCTGTTTCGATTTAAAGAGATAAAACAGGTTTCTTATTTTATCTTCAACTATTCAGAACGAGACCCCTGAGTAGAATAAAAAACTAATCTAGTCTGGATTCCCTTCGGAAGAACAGTTACGTGTCATTGAGGAACAATACAGTATCCCTGTTCAGGTGTTGGAATCCCAGTTTATCAATATGTTTAGTGGAAGCCCCTAACCATAATCTCTCATGTATTCACCAATGAGTGTGAAGAGGAATGAAGAATTAGGTCAAGGGATGAACAGAAGTAAGATACATCCATGGCTATTTACCTTCTCTGTGCATTGAGTCTATGCCATGCACAGCCCGTGTATAATATGTTACCACAATACTCATACATTTGATACTGAGTACCGTATGTACTCGAGTATAAGTCAGGTTTTTAGCCCCCAAAATGAGGTCCAAAAATGGGACTTGGCTTATACTCAGGTCAATGTAAACACTCAAAAACATAACCACACAAATATCTAAATTAATTAATTTTACCGTATTTTCATGTATTTTAATTATTGAAACTCACTAGAAGCTGCTACATTTTCTACCCCGACTTATACTCGGGTCAATCTAGTTTCCTAGTTTTAGAGGTCCAAATTAGGTACCTCAATTTATATTCTGGAAGACCTATAGTCAAGTATATATGGCAATTTAATTTTTAGGACAGTTACATGGAAAGACCACACTGGCATGTTAACATTTGAAATGATATTCATAACACCACTTGCACAAAAGAAATGTGGGAAGCTAGTATCATAATAAGAATGGAACTGCTGTTGGCTAGCTATCTGTACAACCCCTCCTTTATAATCAATATGAACTCATCTGTTGAGAAGAGTAGTCATGTGCTCGCCGCTTACCTTTGGCGTATTGGTCATAGCTCAGCAAAAAAGAACATGTTTTAAATTCAAAATATCCTAGGATCAATTCAAAGTATTTTCAGTAAAGACTAGAAAGTTATTCCAAAACCATAGTTGATGTCAGTCAAATGTAACAATACCAAGAAACAAATGAACCAACAGTTCAATTTGGTATAAAATGGTGTTCTACCACCTGTTTCAGGCAGGATCTTTTCCGACAGTACACAGATATTATTCACTGAGAATATAATTCACCTTTAAAGTTAATCAACCTGTATTTTGCACCTGCACACTCCAATTGCTTTCCATGTGTTCAACTCAGAATTTAACATGATGAAAACAAAACAAATCAATATTCAGCAAGATTCTTGTCACATATTAGCCATGATGTGTGGATAAAAATGAATAATATAAAATGATTTTTAAAAATTTAAACCAGATTTTTCAATTTTAAATTGGATTTTTAAAATAATTGCTTTTTGAGGAAAAATATATCTAAAAATAGTTATTGATTTAAGATACATTACAGTCCAAAAGTTATTCATCATAAAATAAAAATTAGTTTTTAATTATGTAGCATGACGTTGCGCATTCATGCAATGTTTAATTTTTTGGTGAATGAATTCCATTAATCCATTCACAATGTACTGCTCTTACAGAGGCTTCTGTAAGATCGTTTGGTAATTTTTCTATCTAGAAGATATTGAGAATGATTTTTACAGTTGTATTTAGAGGTGTATAATTTAAGTGTCTAGTGTTTTGTTTGGGTGTTTTAAGACTTCATCTCCCACAACTCATCAAGAATTCTTCAGGGAGTTCCAGTCCACAGACAGATACTCGGAAATAGCAGAAATTTTGGTTAGCCCCGCCCACCCAAGTTTTGAAATAAAGTAGTCCTAATTTGGGTGCAACACAGGGCTTTCCCCTTGGCCACGCCTAGCATACCACGCCCACAGCGTGGTAGTAATTTTTTTGAGCCCACCACTGGGTAGGACCCATTACAGGTGACTGAAGTGTGTTTGTAGGCATGCAAACATTCAGCCAGGGACGCACATCTTACCGGGACCAGAAGGAGAGCCTTCTCATTCTGTGTCAGCCCCAACTCTTTGGAACCTCTTGCTACCAGAGCTGCGTCTCCATGCAGAACTGTATCCCTTCAGGAAGGCTCTGAAAACCTGGCTCTGCCAGTAGGCATGGGATGCATCTGGCAGCACATCTCAGCCTTGCTGGCTCATTTAGCCCTGTGGGGTTTTAATTAAGGGGTTATGTTTTTTACAGATTTTAATTTTTTATCAGTTTTATCAGTGGGGTTTTAATTGTATAAGTTGTATTGGGTCGCTGAGGTGAGAAAGGCGGCCTATAAATTGAATTAATTAAATAAATAAATTTGTAATTATGTGTGAACTGGAACCCCCAAAAATCTGCCTGGGAAGGTCTTACAAAATTCTAAGAACTGGAGTCCAAAGCAATAAATAATCCTCCCCCCCCCCCTCAAAACAACTAACCAAGTGAATGGCACCCCCCAGTTGTATCTATGCCACACAATTATAGCAGTTTGATTACACTTGAACTGCCATGGCTCCATCCTATGGAACTATGGGATTTGAGGAATGGTGAGGTCCTTAAAATCTTATGTTGTCAGAAACCTACAGTGCTCTCTCTCTCTCTCTCCTGTGAACTAAATCAAATCAATCTTTATTACGGTCCAAGACCAGCATAGTACAGCGAGAAACGGAAGTTAAAATGAGGGTACTTAAAACATATTTTAAGAGGAGTGCTTCTGTTCAGAACTAAAGGAGTAATAAAATTAGTAATTAAGATTAATGATGCTACAACTACTACTAAGCCTATGATGTAGCACTGATTAAGTTTATTTAGCAAAAGACCTGCTAGGATTGTTCTTCTGATCTTACAGCACAGCACAGAACCTGGCAATGTCATGGGTGATGGTGGGGTTTTCATTAGGTAAAAGCCAGTGGATGTATGTGCTGTTTGACTGGCCAGGATATTTGTAGAGCAGCGGACATTTGAATTTGTTCTAGATGTCTCTATAAAAAGGCCAGATGCAGAGAACGTGTTCTATGGTTTCAATTTCTCAGGTACTCTGGTCTCTCCTGTGAACTACAACAGAGAATTCCAATTTCCTCGCCAAATTACTGATCTCAGGATTCAACAAAATGAAGCAACGGCTGTTAATGTGGAATCAAACTGCTGTTTAACTGTATACACTACATACTGGTATAAATGGAAAAAGTCTCCAGTCCAGTTCCTTCAATGATAAGTACAAGAAGACCAAAAGCATTTTTATACTATGTTTTTCTCCATTATAAAAAGAAGAACAGTAGAGTCATAAGAGACTTGAAAAGATTCTGACTGTGAAGGTTGGTGGCTCTGATTTTATAAGAGTTCACTTCTGCCAGTTCTGGTAAAAAGATACACAGAGGCTAGATCCAACCGTTGATGGTCTGTACAACCTTGCTCTAAGTATTTCCCTTTTCTTGTTGCACCATCAGTTCTCGACAGCAGATGGATGGTCTGCTACACTTGGCTGCACTTTCAAATTGGCTACCGATGCTGACTTAGACAATAACTTGCAGTTCTCTATATACACAATTTAAAAACCATATTGTTGCAGCACCCTTTTTTTTAAAGTACTAGAAGCTGAATTGGTAACAGAAATAATTTGCTGATTTTAGCAATCAGAACCATTTAATTCTAGACCCATATCAATGATAAAGGACTGATGGTTTAGCAAAAGAGGCTTAAGCAAACAAAAGGAATACTGATACTGAACAACCAAGGAATCTTTTTCTCTAATCATACTTCACCATTTTCTGATGCTTGTTTAAATATGCCTATCCTACCACAGGGTTGTGGGAAACTGCAGTGGTTTAGTGGTTAAGATGCTGAACTTGAAGCCTGGAAGGACAGAGTTCGAGACCCGAGTACTGCATGACAGAGTGAGGTCCTGTCACATAGGGTGAAAAACTAAGACCACTAATGAGGAAACTGCCATGTTTCTCAGCTGGAACTGGGCCTTATCTATACCATACATAGTATAATGAAGTGAAGTAAACCACTTTTTATTGCTGGATTGCATAACAGAATCCAGATATAAACAAAATATTTCATAAAATACACTACAATATTATTTTATTTGTTTATAACGTTTGCATGCCATCCTTTAGTTTGCGAGACCCAAAGGCCACTCACCACAGCACAAAACAATATTAAACATGTAACAGAATAATATAAAACACTTCTAAGCACAGAATACCAAAACAACCAAACTAACCCACCAGCCTACGAAATCACCACTACCATCATCCATCTCCAAAATGTACAGTGAGCTGGCAAAGGAATAAGAGTTTTTCATTTCTCTTCTGCTAGCCCATTTAAGAGGTAACTGTGAGCAGCATGGAGTGCAACGGACTGGCAAAGAATAAACACATCAGGCCCCCACAGTCAGTACAGAAGCTGTCCTGATCCCCATCAAACCTCTTGGTCAAACTTGCTCACATGTTTACATACCTCTGCATGCATAGATTTCCCGGTCAATAGTGGTGAGCAGGCAAATATTCAAAATCAATGCTAATCAACACCCAACAACTGCTAAGCTGCCATGTTAGGGAGCACAGGGTTACATTAATAAATACTGATATTCACCTAACAACTCAGGGACATAAAGAAGACAGCATGAAGTGAATTTTCTTTGGAAAAGTATTTCAGGAGTATTGCCACCACAGCAAAGCTCTATACTCAACTAGCAAGAACCTAACTTTGGAAGACAGGAAATCCAAGGCATTGGCCACTGAAAACGACAGCATTCAAGCAGGGTCGTGTAAGACAAAACAAATATTTATTATTTTTTCCAGGGTTTTCTGGGCAGAAAATAATCAGGTTTATCAATCCCTTCTTTAGGGGGAATTTTGGGACTTTGCAGCTTGCCCAAGGCAACACAGTTTGCCTCTTCTCACAGAAGGCACAGCATGGAATTGAACTCCCCTCCCTCCCAGCCACTGGCTCCATAGTCACCAAGCTATCCAGCCAGATGACATTTAAATAACTGCACAAAAAGCCAGTTGGTCTACACCATTGCTAGGAAATGCACTTAAGAAATGGACCAGCAGCCATGGAAAAGAAGATAGAGTAATAGCAATTGGTGAGACAGAGAAAGCAAAACTGATTTACTCTTTACCTTGTTCTTTGCACATAAAGGAAACAGCTTGATCTGGCAAGAAGAAATGAAAAGGGAAAGGTTTGCAACCCAAAATAGATAATATGTTATAGGAACATCCGCCTACTCTAAATGAAATAAAGTTTTCAGGGTTAGGTGAACTGTCTCATAGAGTACCAAAACAATCTGCAAACACATTTCATTTTCCTTAAGTACTGTTTGAAAACTGGGGAGTGGAAACATGCAGCTGTCATCCTCATTTAAAGTACAGGTGGGGGATGCCAACAGCCATAACCAGCAAGAGCAATGGTGAAGAGTCATGGGAAATGTAGTTCAGCAACATCGTAATGACTGAATTTTGCCAATTTATGACCTTGCATTTCTAATAAACCACCAGTTAATCATGAATCAGCATTGCAGTGTTGCAGCCAAACGGGATATGAACATTTATGCTTATACCACAAAGACCACAATAAATCATGTTGCCACTGTTCTTGCTTTAGCCAGACATTATCTGGCTTGTTCAGTTTTGGGCAATACAATTAAAGAAAGATATTGACAAACATCACCTTGCAAACAAAAGTCTGCATAGTCAAGGCAATGGTATTTCCAGTAGTAATGTATGGTTGTGAGGGCTGGACCACAAAGAAAGCTGAGCACAGAAGAATAGATGCCTGTGAAATGTGGTGTTGGAGGAGAGTTTTGAGAGTACTGTACCCTGGACAGCAAAGAGATCAAAAGGGTCGATTTTAAAAGAAATCAACCCCGACTTCTCCTTGGAAGGTCAAATATTGAAGATGAAGCTACAGTATTTTGGACATCAAACGAGAAGAGAGGATTCACTTGAGAAAGCCTTGATGCTGGGAAAGGTGGAGTGCAAAAGAAGGGGCGGCAAAGAATGAGATGGCTAGATGATATTGTTGACACAATGGGCATAGAACTGGGTGGGTTGAGGAGGATGGTGGAGGACAGAGGTGCCTGGTGTCCATGGGGTCACAAATGGTCAGACTCGACTATGCGACTGAACAACAAAAAAGTTGACAAACTAGAATATATCTGGAGGAGAGCAACAAAGATGGCATCTCCTGGAACAAAATTATCTGAGTAAAGGTAGAAGGAATTAGGTATGTTCAGCCTATTTATTTATTCATTTGCTCTAAATCCTACTTCTCTTCTACACTGTGAGCGAAGAAGGCTTTGAACAAGATTAAAACACAGCGAGATATATAGCCAAAAAGTTATGTTTTAAAAATGCAATTAAGCTAACTACAGCACTGAAACACTATTGAATTAAAACAATGTAAAACATCGATAAAGAAACACACCACATGTCTGTTAAAGGGCTTTCTCTTAATTAGCCAGTCCACGGCTTAAAGCCTGCCAGAATAAGAGGGTCTTTACAGAAGGACAAATGGGAGGAAGGATCAGCCCAGGCTCTCTTAGCAGGATTTCAAAGTCTGAGACAGCTGAATGGCCCTTTCCCACACCAAATATACGTGAAAGGGTTGCTGGATTAAGAGAAAGGCCTCAGCTGAAGATTTCAGAATCTAGGTAGGATCATATGGGAATGGCCCTGCAGACAGTCCAAATATAACTTCCAGTAAAACCCCAGCATTTTGAACTCCTTGCTGTGGTCAACGATTTGGCCAGTGATGTGAGCCACATAAAACAGGGGTGGCTAAACTACACGCCACAGGCCGGATTCAGCCCATGCCACCAAATCATCTGGCCTGCACCACCCTCGCCGGACCCTGAAGTGGTAGTAAAATGTGCCCGCACATGTGCAAAAACACTGCCTAAAATGCACCTGTGTTTACAACAGTGTTTACAAACATGTGTTTACAAACATGTTTACAACAGTCGTGGGTGCATTTACGGCAGTGTTTTATGCATGTGTGGGTGCGTTTTACTTCTGCTTATGGTGGGAGGAACCAGGTGACTGGCCCACAGCCTGAAAGGTTTGGCCACCCCGGCATAAAATTTCAAAGGGAATAGAATAGCCGTCTCCTAAAATTTGATTTAGGGACTTCAGTGGCTTAGTGGTTAAGACACTGAACTTGATGACTGGAAGGCTGGTAGGATAGCAGTTCAAGGCCTAAGTGCTGCATGACAGAATGAGCTCCGATCTCTGTCCCAGCTCCTGCCAACCTAACAATATGAAAGCAAGAAAAGTAGATAAATAGGTACTTTGGCAGAAATGTAACAGTGCCTAGTCATGCCTGCCACATGGCTCTTTAGCTGTAAGAGATGAGCACCATACCCTAGAGTCGGATACGATTGGCTTTTGAGCAAGAGAGACCTTTGTTGTTGTTGTTCAGTCGCACAGTCGATTCCGACCCTTTGCGACCCTATGGACCATTGATCTCCAGGCACCCCTGTCCTCCACCATCCTCCTCAGCCCGCTCAGCTCGGTGCCCACTGCATCCACAATGCCATCCAGCCATCTCATCTTTGGCCGTCCCCTTTTTCTTTTGCCCTCCACCTTTCCCAGCATCAAGGCTTTCTCAAGTGAATCCTCTCTTCTCATTTGGTGTCCAAAGTACTTCAGCTTCATCTTTACTATTTGACCTTCTAAGGAGCAGTCAGGACTGATTTCTTTCAAGATTGACTTATTTGTTCTCCTCGCTGTCCAGGGTACTCTCAAAACTCTCCTCCAACACCACATCTCAAAGGCGTCTATTCTTCTGCGCTCAACCTTCCTAATGATCCAGCTCTCGCATTCATACATTACCACCGGGAATACCATTGCTTTGACTATACGGATTTTTGTTTGCAAGGTGATGTCCCTACTTTTCACTATGTTCCCCAGGTTTCTCATGGCTTGTCTCCCTAGAATCAGTCGCCTCTTTATTTCATGGCTGCAGTCACCATCTGCAGTGATCCTAGATCCCAAGAAAGTAAAATCCGTCACTGCTTCTACTTCTTCCCCGTCTACTTTCCAGGTGCTAATAGGGCCTGTTGCCATTATCTTGGTTTTCTTGATGTTAAGTCTCAGGCCAGCTTTTGCACTCTCTTCTTTCAACCTAATCAGTAGCTTCTTTAAATCTTCCTCACTTTCTGCCATTAGGGTGGTATCATCTGCATATCTCAAATTGTTGATGTTTCTCCCAGCAATTTTGATCCCATATTGTGATTCCTCCATCCCTTCATTGCACATTATGTGCTCTGTGTATAGGTTGAAAAGGTAGGGTGATAAAATGCAGCCTTGTCTTACTCCTTTTTCTATTCCAAACTACTCTGTCATTCCGTGTTCTGTACTAACTGTTGCTTCTTGACTCTTGTACAGATTTCTCATGAGGCATATGAGGTGTTCTGGTATTTCCATTTCTTTAAGTACTTGCCACATTTTATTGTGGTCCACGCAGTCAAAGGCCTTGGTGTAGTCAATAAAGCAGAGGTAAACTTGTTTCTGATATTCCTTTGTTTTCTCCATGATCCACCGTATATTAGCAATGTGGTCTCTAGTCCCCCTGCCTCTTCTGAAACCCGCCTGCAACTCTGGCAATTCTCTCTCCACATGCTGCTGAAGTCTATCCTGTATTATCTTGAGCATCACCTTGCTAGCATGTGGGATGAGCGCAATTGTTCAATAATTTGAACACTCTTTGGCACTACCCTTCTTTAGGATTGGAACGTATACTGATCTTTTCCAATCCTTTGGCCACTGTTTTGATTTCCAGATCTGCTGGCATATCGAATGCAGTAATTTGATTCCGTCATCTTTTAGAGCTTTGAAAAATTCAACTGGGATACCGTCATCTCCACTAGAGACCTTTACCTTTACTAAGAGAGACCTTTACCTTTACTAATATTTGAATTGCTATTACAAAGATGGATACCACCTCCCCCTTTTGGCCATTTCATTAGAAGCTATGAATCAAACAAGTTTGTTCAAATTACGATAAAAGAAGCCTCCAACTAAGCATTAGGAAAAACGTCATGTCAGTATAGTAGTTCATACCTCTTTAGATGATGGTGGAATTCCCTTTATCCATAGTGTGATGGTCACCTACCAGGTATGCTGCAGTAGTAAATTTTGTGGACTGACAGAAGATTGGACAAGATAACCTTTAAGGTAGTTTCTAACACTACAGTTCTGTAATATCTTTAGTGATTTCCAGTGGTTTCATGCAGCTGAGTAGCACTGGGTACAAAATACCTTGGTGGTACCTTAGCACCTTAAATCAAGACTCATGAAAGAGGCTCCAAAACAGCAGTTTCTGCAATCAACCATTCTGTTAGGAGCAGATGAAAAGAAAATATGATACTCCCAACCTGCCAATTCTATCTAGAAGAATATCCTAGGCAACAGGATCCAAAGACACAAAGATCTAGGCCTATTAATCTACACCCATTTTTAGCTTCAAGCCATAGAGTGGAACTGAAAAAGAACTATCAATTCACATACCTTGCCGCAAAATGGAATATTTGAGCCTAGCCAACAGAAAGGTTAATTATAGAATACTGTTTCAAAGAGGCAAGAATTTCTCCCTCTTCCACTGATTATCTCTTGGGCCCAGATTATTATTTTTATCAAGATACACCATTACTTCAAATTAATTATTTTATTATAAGAAAGTATAAATATGATATTTTACACCTGTAAGTTAACAAGGGATGACTTCATCCTTTTTGTGATTTATGTGACATGGCCTCACACAATTGTAGAGGAGGAATATCACATGCTGCACTTCGGTGTTAATGTTGCTATTTCATTCTCTCTGTTGTTGGTGCGATCTCTGTCTCCAGTGAGTTTCCATGGCCAGATGGGGATTTGAAATCCCTTAGTCTGAGTCTGATACTTTGTTTACTTTACCATGATTATTCTTCTTCCATGTCTAGGCCAGACATGAAACTTCCAAAATGAAGGCACCTTTTCGTGAGTTCATTCTGCAGTTCCTTTCGCCTGACCTAAGCCTTTCACTCAACCTGGTCCTTGCAGGTTTCAAACACAGTCACTAGTTATCATTTACCACCAAAGCTTCCACCCTGATACACACATTATTTCGTGACAATAAAGTCATAGAATTTTAAACCACACAGTTCAGGTGGCAGGAACAGGTTGATATATGTATTCCTGTCATCATCAAATAAAGTCACATAAAAATGTTTACATTTCTTTGCAAAAAACTTGAATATTGATCCAAGTAACTTCTAAAAATACATTCTGCTATCATAGATAGAAGATGGAAAGATAAGAAATTAAAAAACCTTTAATGTCATCCAAACAATAATGTCATGTTTGAAAGGTTATCTCTATGTGATATTTATTTATTATTGTTTTAGGCTTATGAAAATTCCTGTACAGTATTTTGGATTTTAGGCCAAGTTGTAATTGGAGGTATGTATGTTTTTAGACAGAGAAGTGCCAGTGCAAAAATAATCCAATGATTTCTCAGATTTAAGGAACGAAGCCTATTTTAAATCAAAAATTGGTGGTGGTGGTGGTGGTGGGGTTTATAGGGGAGGTCACTTCTGTTATCAGCTTAACATGTTATGTTAGCTAGTACAAAATTGTCTCACACACTGGAAGAGACATTCAGTACATTTTGTCTGAACAATGGAAAAAACAGAATCCTCCACATGTCTTATGAAACACTGCTGTGCTAAATGCACTTAACCAGTATTCCCAACAACATCCAGTCAGATGTTGCTAAGTTCTGATGACATGAAGGTCATAGTAACCCTGGTTGTTTATCCTTGGAATGCAGGACTCAGCAGCCATGCTGCCTGCAAACACAGGTAGTGAAAATTTTTAGATACAGGGATTCAATTTAACAGTCTCCGGGGCAAAAGGGAAAGGATACTCTTTAGCTCAGGGGTTTCCAACCTTTTTATGCTGCGGGCCTGACCACGCCTCCTGGACAGCTGAGCAGGTCTGACCACACACCCTGGAAGCAGACATGTTTACGAAAGCCATAAATGTGACCTGCCCACTTCCGTGTTTATGACAGGAGTGAGTGCGTTTACACATGCACGGGAGTGTTTTGCGGTTGGCGGAAATGCATCTGCTTCCAATTCCAGGAGCGGCGAGGGTGGCTGCAGGCCACATGAAATGGTGCCGGCCCACTAGCCGTATGTTGGGAACCCCTGCTTTAGCTTGTAATGTACAGTATATTACATTCATTCAAAATGTGTTAAGCCTCTCCTACCGAGACACTTCTTCCATGTCTAGGCCAAAATGAAGTCACATTTTGATGAATTCATTTGGCAACTCCTTTCACCTCACCTAGCATGAGAAAGATTAGCCAGCAACAAAAAGTTGCCATTACCAGGATATGCCCAATTGTGGTTCAAAAATACCATGATCTTCGAGGAGGCTCTTTCTGTGTACCATTTGGGGCACTGTGTCCAATGGAATTCAAGATCTCTAATGAAGACTAGCAAAATAGTGGAACAAAGGCTCACTGCATTCAGAATAACAGGGACTGAGACACCATCTACAACCCTGCTACCAGCTATCACTATCTAGTTTGAACTTAACTTTCCAGTTTGATCTTAACTTTTCCTGGCTTAGCTTCCAACTGGCAGCAACTCTAGTGCAGTGGTGAGATTCAGCAGGTTCGCCCCAGTTTGCCAGAACCGGTAGCAGAAATTCTGGCTTGCACCGCCAATCCAAGTCTTTATTTATTTATTTATTTATTTATTAGTCATATTTATATATGCCGCCCACTCAGGTAGAACCCGACTCAGGGCGGCATTACAACAAGTTCTAAAACAGATAAACACACTTTAAAAAAGCCATATCCCACCCACTTTAAAAGACCCACCCATCCCACACACTTTAAAAAGAAGAGGGAGTTCTTAATTCTTTACGTAAGCCAGCAGGCGGGGACCGTGATCCCATTCAGGCCCCACACCTGCCCTGCCAGCCAGGTCTTCAATCCTTTCCTGAAGGGCAGCAATTCTCTTTCAAGTCTTAGTTCTGTTGGCAGGAGGTTCCAGAGAGTTGGTGCGGACACGGAGAAGGCTATCCTACGGGTACTGGATAGATGTGCACCCCTAGTTGATGGCACTATCAGAGAGCCCCTCCGGTCCACTCTGGTTGGACGGAAAGACACTCTTGGGACGATGCGGTCTCTAAGGTATCCTGGCCCACTGCCATATAGGGCTTTAAAGGTCAAAACCAGAACCTTGAATTGCACCCAGAGACAAACTGGTAACCAGTGCAGCTCCCGAAGTAGCAGTGAGGCGCAGGCATATCATCCGCACCCCATCACCACCTGGGCTGATGCATTCTGGACCAGCTGCAGCCTCCGAATGGTTGTCAAGGGCAGCCCCATGTAGAGTGCATTACAGTAATCTAGTCGGGAAGTGACCAGAGCGTGAGTGACCATAAGCAAGGAGTCCCGATCCAGGAGCGTGCGCAACTGGCGAATCACCCGAAGTTGGGCAAAAGCCCTCCTGGCCACAGCCGCTACCTGTTCTTCTAGCAGCAGCCGTGAGTCCAGAAGGACCCCCAGATTGCGCACCGGGTCTGTCTGGGGCAAAACAGCCCCATCCAGTACCAAAGATGGTAGCTCCCTGGATAACACGGGCCCCCTTATCCATAGCCACTCTGTCTTGCTGGGATTCAGCCAAAGCCCATTTGCCCCCATCCAGACCCCAACGGCCTCCAGGCATCCTGATAGGATTTTAACAGCATCACTGGGGTCCCCACGCCCGAGATGTACAACTGGGTGTCATCCGCGTACTGATGGTACCGCACCCCGTGGGAACAAATGATCTCACCCAGTGGCTTCATGTAGATGTTAAATAGGAGAGGAGAGAGCACCGAACCCTGAGGCACCCCATACTTGAGAAGCCTAGGGCTGGACCTCTCACTCTCCAACCACACCGACTGGGTACGGCCCTCCAGAAAAGAGGAAAACCAGGACAACACAGTGCCCTGCATCCCCAGTCCTTTGAGCCGTTCCAGAAGGATACCGTGGTCGACGGTATCGAAAGCCGCTGAGAGGTCAAGAAGAGCAAGGACAGATGGATAACCCCTGTCCCGCTCCCGCCAGAGATCATCCATCAGTGCGACCAATGCTGTCTCCATACCATACCCGGGCCTGAATCCTGATTGAAAAGGGTCTAGATAATCCACTTCCTCCAGGACACTCTGCAGCTGGCGCGCCACCGCCTTCTCCAAAACCTTACCCAAAAAGGGCAGGTTGGAAACCGGCCTGTAGTTGTTAAGGACAGCTGGGTCAAGGGATATCTTCTTCAGGAGGGGGCGCACCAAAGCATGTTTTAGCAGTGCAGGAAACATCCCCTCCTGTAATGATGCATTTATTATCGCCCCGACCCAGCCACCTGTCACCACCTTGGAGGCTTTCACCAACCAGGTGGGACAGGGGTCCAAAGGACATGTAGTGGCACGCACAGCTGCAAGGAGCCTGTCCACTTCATCAGGGACAACAGGATCAAACTGATCCCAGATCGTACAGCAAGACTGTGCTCCCGCCCCCCCCGCCCCTCCCCATCCACGCCGGGATTCAGCCCTGAATGAATCCGATTGATTTTCTCCACCAGATGGTCAGCAGAGTCCTCAGCCGAGCCCTGCCAACCGGGTACCGATCCCCCCTACCAAGGAGGGACCTGGTTACCCGGAACAGGGTAGCTGGGCGATTATCAGCGGAGGCAATAAGGGTGGTGAAGTATTGCCGCCTCACCACCCCCATCGCCACTAGGTTGGCCCTAATAGCAGCTCTAGCTAGTGTCCAATCGGAGTCATCCCGGGTCTTCACCCAGCGGCGCTCTAGGCGTCTCTTTGCCCGTTTGAGTTCCCGCAGTTCATCTGTGAACCACAGGGATGACCTAGCCCCACG
Source organism: Bradypodion ventrale (assembly GCA_035047345.1). Taxonomy (NCBI): domain Eukaryota; kingdom Metazoa; phylum Chordata; class Lepidosauria; order Squamata; family Chamaeleonidae; genus Bradypodion; species Bradypodion ventrale. The sequence continues at coordinate 310,513,095 of JAWDJE010000002.1, forward strand.
GGCTCGGAGAGGCCGCAGTGGCACGATTTCATCCAAGGCTGCTGTTGCCGTCCTGTTCCACAGGTCGACAAGTGCCTCGGGTGAATCGGGTAGCCGATCCAGAGGAACATCCCCCAGTTCCCTCTGGAATCCAACTGGATCCATTAGTCACCGAGGGCGGACCATTTTATTAGGCCCTCCCTCCCTACGATGAAGCGTCGCCCCCAGAAAGTCAAGAGTCACCAGATAGTGATCTGACCATGGCACAGGTGAGATGACTAAATCCTGTAATCTCAGATCACTCTGCCACTGCTCTGACAAGAAAACTAAGTCTGGCCTGTGACCACTGCCCCTGGTTGGACCCTGAACTACCTGAGTCAGGCCCATGGCTGCCATGGAAGCCATGAACTCCCTTGCCACCTCAGAGGCCATCTCCAATGATGGCAAGTTTTGAAATAATGCAGGGCTTCCTCCCTGGCCAGGCCCATCATACGATGCCCACAAAGTAGGTAGTAAAAAAATTTGAATCCCACCACTGCTCTAATGTCTTGGGCAGGTTGCTCCCAGTTGCTTACGTTTTTGGCATCATCAGCATCGATTTTGTGGCATTTTCCAGTTTCTGCTGCTTCTCCTGGCAGAGGGAGGCTTTGCAGAGCAAAATCACTCCGTTTTGAGGTTTTCCATCACTCCTCCATGGCACTTTGGTAGGGAAAGTGCACCATTCTAGGATTTCCTGGTTCCATGCCAGGCTCCCAGGCAATGACATCATCCCCTAGGCACCTGGCTTGGAACCAGGAAGTCCCAGAATGGCACTTTCCCTGCCGAAGCGCTACGAAGGAGCATCGGAAAGACCCCAAAATAGAGCGATTATGCTCCCCAAAGCCTCCTGCTGCCGGGAAAAGTGGTGGGGACTGTGCAAAAAGCTGTAAAACCAATGCAATCACCGCCAACACAGTAAATGACATATCACGACTTCTGGAGGTGGGGGCCGGGTCCTGGAGGTGCCTGGATGACCAACGTGGGTTGGATTAATGATATGCATGAGCAAAATTAGGCCCACGGGCCATAGTTTGCAAACACCTAGTCTTGGGCTTTAATTGTATATAGGCTTACCAAGAAGAAAATCTTTCTGAACAGATACAGTAGCCAGAATCACATGAGAAACAAGATACTGTACTCTTAAAACAGTGAACCAAACTACAGTAGAACCCTGTATAATGGAAAAAAATCAATTCCGCGAAGCTGTTCGCTATATGCTTCCCCCCCCCCATTATACGAAGCACTATTGGCAATACATCATATAACAAAAATAAAATGTTTGTTATACAGATTGCTATTGGTGATACTCCGTACAATGAATTTTTTTCATTGTACGGGGTATTGCCAATAGAGATTCGTATAACCAACATTTTTTTCTGTTAAACAGTGCATCGCCAATAGTGCAAAAACACTTCATTGTACAAATTTTTAATTATATGAAGCGTTCATTATGCGGGGTTCCACTGTATCAATATTTTTATGCTTAGTCTATGATATGCCATCATGCATTATTCCATCTTAAATTATAGTCATTCATTTACTGTACTAGAAATCACCAAGGCATGGTGAGAAAGAGCAAGTTGTACCAAGAGGGAACGTCTATAAACAAGTTTGTATTTAATGAAATAAAAGTCAAAGTTAATCTTTGGATTATGTTGTTAGTTGTTCACAAACTAAAGCAACTACAGCAATTATTTCAGAACATGGGTATATTTATTAGCTTTATGATAGAATAACAACATCTTGCAGTATGGCTGCCTGAATGTTTTAGCCAAGTGATATAATTACACTGATAATAACATAAACTGCACAAATGCCAGGAATTAAGGAGAAAAATATTTTCCATGTTTCTTTGAATTCTTGCATTCCCAAGGGAATAACTATTGAGAGTTTTACAGAGCTTTCCTCATACTGGCCAAAATCCTAGCATAATAAATCATACCATAGTAGGCACATTGACTCCATTGGGATTTATTGAGTGTTCCATTGATTCAAATGGGCCTACTCTAACTGCAATTTGCTTAAGTCACACTTCGAGTAGGCCCATTTGAATCAATGCAACTTATGGAGAAGTTGATTCCTCAAATCCCCATGGATTCAATGGGCTACTCTAGTGTGAGCTACTACACTAAGCAACATTATTTTGGCCATTTTTAGGCACTCCCACTCTTTCCCCCCCATTTCCGTATCACAAGAAACCTCTATGAAGTATAATGAATACCGATTAGATAATGTTTATATAACACTACTATGGTTAATTTAGAAATAAACTACTAGTGTTCAAAGAGTTTTACAATTTCCCCCCTTAAAGATCCATTCTGACAGATTTTTTTTTTGTTTGCTTGCTTCATAGTTAAGGGATGGAAATGTAGAATGATATCAAGGTCACTACAAGGGGTTACATCCCACATCCAGAGCCTGGTTGAACATTCTTGTTGATAGCAAAAAGGCTGTTTGGAGTCATGTAGAATAGTTCTGTCTTAAATAATGCAAGACTTCATGACCAGGTAAATATTCCCTTTAAAAAACAAACAAACCCTATAATTCCAAGAGTTGTAATCAGCTAGGATAACGTCTGACACAAAATTATTATTATTTAGGGTAATATGTGAGCTGTGGTTCAAAAAAGTATTTTTTCCATGAGTGGGTAAACACTTTGCGCAAGGTATGCAATAATTAGTGACCAGATTTGTAAGACCGTGAAGCACCTGCAAACTGCTGGAGCATAGCAGTTTGCTGGATGTGGGCTAGTGATTGGCAATTAGCTTTTGTTAAACTGAAAAGGAGCACTGTGAGAAATTAATGTTATAGAAAGGGGATTAAAAGAAGAAGTGTGATGCCTATATGGTTTATAAGCTACCCCTCACATAGGTTCCTTGCCTCTTGCCCAGCAGACATCTTCTAGTCACAGAACTGAAAACCCCTTTTTAGCTTGGAAGGATGAAGTACCACACATGTATTGTTCGTGTAGCTATGGTAACCTACAAATGACACCAGTGTTTCTATTTCATACACAAATGAGAGGACAGCTGTGGGGACCACATGCCTGCCAAAAAGAGTATTATCTGTGAACTGAGATAGCTAAGGTCCGAAAACTGCAATTTGTTTTTATTCATCAAAGCCCCTGATTTTGGTTAATTTAAAAATGTGTTATAGTAGCAATGGGAAAGACAGATTTATTGATGAACATTATCTTCATTATTTCTATTCATCTCTTTATCAGATAAAGGCTAAGATTCCCCATTTCTGTTCCATCCTTTTCTCTCTCTTCCAAATGAATTCTATAATCTCCCAGTGTCCTTTTGTGATGATGTTTCACCCTGCAGATGCCAGAGCTATTTTGAGGTACTAATTTACTCAAACCACAGCCCATCCTCATACCGAATATATATATATATATATATATATATATATATATATATATATATATATATATATATATATATATATATATATATATATATATATATATATATATATATATATATATATATATATATATATATATATATATGTCAGTGTTTAAGGTGCCATGAATCTTTCTTTCTTTCTAATACTTTCTGATTTACTATATATTTTGGCTATAACCATAAATTCAATTACTCTGGATTAAGTTCCACAGAAATGGACCCAAGCCAACTTGTTAAGGCTCCTATCACGCTATCATGTTTGGAACTTCTTTTGGCAGAGCCCTTGTGGCACAGTGGCTAAGCTACTGTACTGCTACCAAAAGTTTGTGAGTTCAATCCTGACCAGGGATCAAGGTTTGATTCAGCCTTCCATCCTCCCGAGGTCAGCAAAATGAGTACCCAGCAAGTTGGGGGCAAAATGCTAATTAACCTGTGAACTGCCCAGAGAGTGCACTAAGCGATATGGGGCAGTATATAAGTATAATTGCTATCTTCCTATGTCTTCCAATATACACAAAGGTTAGTGATATCCAAGACCACAGTCCGGTATATTACTGAAAAGAATAAGGGCAAAACCCAACCATTTCATCCTAACTAGAGTAAACTCACTGAATGAATGGAACTTGTTAATGCTTATGTACGCCCAGATGATTCACTGGATCTATTCTAACTGACAACTGGGTTTAGCTTTATATTTATCTACAGTCATAGAAATGTGGTGCTCCTGCTGCTGACATTATCCCAAGTAATTGTACAATTTCTTTCTTTTCTTTTTTGTAAGAATGCTTTTCAGTATCCAGAACAGATTTCACTTAGCTCTAAGTTAGCTACAGAAAATTAAATCCAGATTGTTGGTGTTGGATATAACAGTGCTTTCAGCTAAACCCATCTTGAGAAAATCTTCTTGCAACAGAATGGGTCATTAAGGAATAAATGGGCTTTTACCCATTTTTAAGAATGGCAGATTGGAACAAAGCAACTTTAAAGGAAAAAAAATATTATATTCAAATCTGACTTTGATTATGTTACTATCAGATTGATGCCTATTTATTTGTTTTACTGCAGAATCTTTACTTCTGGTCTAGGAATTCCAGCAAACATAAATCTGTAGTTAAGTAAGCTGATTCACATTAAATTACTGATACTCATGACGTCTGGGACAGTTCTAAAGTGATACATTTTATGTGTATTACATTTAACCACACAACATACTCAGGCTGACAGAACAGCAAGTTCATCCACTGTAAAGTGCCTCTGTGTTATACAGTAAAACCCCGACTTACATATGCCTCGACTTACATAAAATTCGACTTACATAATGATTTTGTGCTAAAACCATGTCCCAATTTACACAATTTCCTATGGATTTGCTTCGAGTTACATAAAGATTCTTTTTCCTATGGGTTTGCTTTGAGTTACATACAAATTCATTTCCCTATGGTTTTGCTTTGATTTACATTAAAAAATCATTTTTCCTTTGGGTTTGCTTCGAGTTACATAAGAATATAATTTTTTCTATGGGTTTGCTTCGAGTTACATAAAAAACGATTTAAGCAAAAGTCTATGGAACGGACTTTTTCGTAAGTAGGGGTTTTACTGTACTGCTATTCTTCTTGCTTTTAGCTTTAATGAACAAAATTAGTGCTGAAAGGCATACTTTAACTATTATATTTCTTGGTATCAAATTTAAGAGAAAAAGAAGCTTATGGCGATCACTAGCATAGTTTATATTTGCCTGTGACCTGGTGGTTAAAAAGTGTAAGCTGTCTGAAATACTAATGCTATGCCAACTTAATCTTCCCAAGTCTTGCATAGCCTGTTCAAACAAACTATTTTTAACTTAAAAGAGTCCATTACAATTCTATTTGTATCCAAGTCTCAGCTATTCTTTCCAATTTGATTCTGATGAAATGCTGGCTTACATTTTCCATAGTCTAACCTACTGGACAGGTAGGTCTCTAAGTTAAGGCTATAGCTTAACTACAACAAACCATCAACTGTTATACAGTGAACTCCAAAAAGCAGCTTCAGGCTGCCTAGATATCTGATGCTGAAGTAGTCTAGCTGTTTGAGAAGCCACCTATGCAAAGGCAGCAACTAGGGACTTGAAATACTGTACTGTATTCTTTGTGCCTATGTAGGATAGGGGAAGAAATGGTGCTGCAAGTAGGACTACTAAAACTGGAGATTGAAAATAATCTTGTAGACCCAAATAGTTACACTTTCCTTTCCCAGTACAACTGATGCAGTATAAGTTACCAGTTCACATCTCATCCTCAAGCCTTTAGTTCTGATGATCAACACAGCAATACAACATAAAAAAATACCAAACAACAACAAAAAGCAGACACAGAAGCCACAATGTGCCTTCTTTCTTACAATGGGTACGGTTTGGTCATGCATGCTCTGGTCATGAATTAGTTAGGAGTAACAGATGTGAGACCCAAATAAGTCAATACACATCCTTGTGTAATAAACCTTTCAAAAGCTATTCTACAGGCAACCAAAGCACTAAGATCCTAAAATACAGCAAAACAAAAGAGTCTTGTTAAACCTTAAAAGACTAACAAGCTTTATTCTGCATAAGCTTTCATAGACTATTTTTTTCTACAACAGACTAAAGGTCCCTCTGGAAAATTCTAGAGCTTTTTATCTGGATTTACCATATTATGGCTCACTGAGTCAGTCAATCAGGTTGTAAAGGAGAGTACTGTACTTGTGGGCACAGTGGAGCAACCATGTGCCACACTTTATCAAAGCCTTTGCAATATATCATTATCACAATAAGCTAAGGAAAGTTGTAAATGAAAAGATAGAGGTGGGGAAGCAAGCTTTCAAACAGCTAGTTATTCATAGCTATTAAGTCCTGCTTTTACTGAACACAATTTTCAAGCAAGATAAGTTTGTTTTCACAAGTGACAGTGATTCACTTTGGTACATGTGTGAACAGATGGAAAGCCAGCTTTCTGGACTCAATAGTTCAACACAGAAAAGTTTTTGTTTTGTTTGTCTGAATTCTCAGCAAGCATGGGGAAATCTGATGTGGGATTCTTCTGAGTTGCAGTTCATGAATGTAATAAGCTCTTTCCCCTCTCATTGGTTATCTAAGAAACAGGATGTTTCTTGCTGGATGATTCCTGGACTGAAATTAAAAGGAACTATTATAGATAGTTTCTTATAGCAGTTAAGGTAATAATTTTGTGTCAGAAATTATTCTGGGTTGAAAGAATTTTTGCTCGAGAAACTCCGCTCAAGGGATGGCCAAATGAGGCTCCTTTCATGTCCCCAAGAGCTGGGACAGAGACAGGTGCTCAATCCGCCAGGCAGTACTTGGGTCTTGAGCTGCCAACATGCCAACCTTCCAGCTAACAAGGTGAGCTTCTTAACCATTGAGCCACTGCAGTCCCATAGCAGTTAAGGTGCTGGGCTGGGACTCTGGATCAAGTCCCTATTAAGCTGTGAAAGTCCCTGGATGACCTTGGGCTATTCACATTCTCTCCCTCTCTGCTTGACCTCACAGAGTTAGCTGTTTGGACAACACAGGGAAAATGAAATCCATATAAATCACCTTGATATCACTGCAGGGAAGGCTGGATAAAGTGTAAATAACAAATAATATAAATGCATAAATGAAGGTGTAAGCCTGCTTCATCTATAATAGCAAATGAAATTACACTTTGCCCACATATAGAATGCCATTGTTTATTGCATTTATATTCCACTTTTTCCTCCACTGAGCTCACTTACATCAGTCCATTAGAATTCTATTCAGCTTTAATGAATTGATGCAGGCCAGGTTCAGAGAATGTGAGGAGACCAAGGTGACCCAGCAAGTTCCACTGCCAATTAAAATTTCTAACTTCCAAGTCCCATACTTTAACCAATACCATTCCCACCCTTTTAAAATTAACATTCTAGATGCAGTCTTTCCAATTATTAGAAACTACTGTTTTCCTCTGCTGATTATCAGCTTTCCTCAGAAAAGAGATTCTCCAACAATGTGGAGGACACTTCTCAGTTTTTGGCTGCCTGACTACTTGACCTTGCAGATGGTATGAAATCCCCACTGTTTCAAACATCCCAACACTTTTTTGGGGGGCCCTCTATTCGCCTGACATAATGGCTCGGTGACACAACTGGGTTTTTTTATGGATATGGTCTTCAACTTGCTTGACCACTCTTGACATCTTTTCCATCCGGAAAGCTTAGAGGCCCAGTTAACTCTTGAATACTACATGGAATCCAGAGGCTGCAGCAAAGTTCTCAAAACAGAGTATGTTTCACCCTATAATGGTCTCAGATGATGGCAGACAACAAGCCATATAATTTCCAAAAAAAGAAAAGAGGGGGCAAAATCCCTTCACACTGAGCCTTTATACCATTTTCTTAAGGTCTATTGTTAAAAAAACGAAGACTCCTTGTCTTTTCAGATTCCTTCATGTGAATGGATGAGGCAAGACATCTGCCAGGGTGCGCTCACATTTGCATGCAAATCAGAGATTTAGGGGGACAGACACTCCTGTCCCTGAACAGAGTGAGCCTCAAGCCTCTCACTACACAAACTGGGAATCTAAAACTTTGACCTCATACTTTCCCCATCCCTTACACTTTGCTATGTGCTGATGTTTAAAGAAGAAGAAAAAAGATAAAACCTAGCTGCTCAATGCCCCAAGTCTACTGAAAAAGCAGAATGAACACACTGAAGAAAGGGGGGAGGATGCAATTTTTTAAAAAATGGGAAAACACAAAATTCAAATGTCTTAGAACTGGCAAGCAAGCAAGAAAGGGAAGGGAAGGCTGGACAGCATAAGAGTCAACTGCATGGACAATAATACTCTGGAAAAAAGAAATATGTACTATGAAGTTTCCCTAGAGGACAAATTAACATATGCACTAAAGGCAGCATTTCTTCAGTTAACCAGAGGTAGCAGGACAGACATTAGTTTTCTCAAAAACATGAATTCCACAGCATCAAGCAATGTCACTGGTAAACAGACTACATGCGTCTCACTGAAATGCTTTCCTAAACCTCTGCAAGAAAGCCAAAGAGTGCATGGTCCTTAAGGCTGAACACCTACAAGCTCATGTACCAATGAAGATTTAATTTTGGCCAACAACAAAGCCAAGAAAGTGGCTTCATTTTGGCAGTCCAAAGTTTGATCTGGACACGAAAGAAGACCACGACCTACACAAACTGCTCCAGATCTTCTAGCAAAAGGGTGGTGTGCGTGTGCTGGGGTTTCCTCCTCCTGCTGCTCTGCCATCCCTCCTCGTCCAGGAGGACAAAGGACACTGGCTGGCAAACTTTCCCTACTTGATCTGCCTGGACTCAATCCTTCGTCGCTGCCGGAAACAGCAAAGGCGTTGAAGCCACCCTACCGTTGAAGCCACCCTACCGTTTGGGAGGAAGAGCATCTTGCTCCAAGCGAGAAGGATGATGTGACCTTTGTCGGTGCTCTCCAACCCTCGGCAACAAGGGGACAACCTGCTTCGGGAGGAGGGGGGGTTAAGACCCTTGTCCTGGTGGCACCACGGGCAAACTGCTGTCCTGCAACCAAAAGGTTAGAAGTTCGATCCTGACCAGGGCTCAAGGTTGACTCAGCCTTCTTCCATCCTTCCGAGGCCGGTAAAATGAGTACCCAGCATGTTGGGGGGGCAAAATGCTAATTAAGTGATGAGAGAGTGCATTGAGCGCTGTGAGGCGGTGTATTAGTGTGATTGCTTTGCTTTGCCTTCCCAGCTAATGGGGAGAAATCCGAAGCTTTTTGGAAACGTTATTTTCTTTTTGTTTTGTGTTTTTTCAGACTAAGGCTTGTGGGGTTTCAGGAGCCGCAGCTGAAAAACAAAAGGCGATTAATGCGGACGTTTCCCAAGTTCGGGGGCGCGATCCAGAAGTTTCCCAGGCCACCGAGGATCCTGACCCAGAGCTCACAAAGCCCTTCCCAGCCACAGCCTGGGAAAACAAAAGCCGCCGCCGCCGCCACACGGCGGGATGGAGCCTCGGATCCCCGCCTCCTTCGTGGTATCCATCGGTCCCGGGCACTTTCCTCCTCCCAAACCGAGAACTTACGCGCGACTTCCAGAACAACTTGGCTTCCACTGCAGCCAGAGACACACACACACACACGCACGCACACCCCTTACTCCCGATCGCCAGTGCACACACACACACACACCCCATGGGAAAGCGAAGGCACTCACCTAAAGGAGCGCGGAGGGCTCCAGAGGTTGCGGCTACGACCCAAGCCGCTGCCCGGTGCTCAAGCCCCCCATGCACACAAACGCAGCCCTCCTAGATGCTCCCCAGCGTCCGACTCCAAAGCGATCCCGACGGCAAAAGGCACGGAGCGCCGCTCCGGGGAGAGAGGGCTGGCGCGTCCCGTTCCCCCGCCGCCGCTAGTAGTCCGTGGCCGTGCTTTCCACTCCGCCGCCGGCGTCTCCCCCGCCCCCTGCCCTGCGCTTTCCCGCTGGCGCCGCCGCCGCCGCCGCCGCCTGCCTTTCGGAGGGAAGAATTCTCGCCTCCTCCTCCTCCTCCTCCTCCCTCGGCTCCGCTGCTTTGCACAGCCGGCGTGCACCTGGTGTAAGCAAAGCGGGTCAGCTGATGGGCTGCCTCCCCATTGGCTGCTCCTCTGGCCCCCCCTCCGGTTTCGCGGGCCCTCCCCGCCGCGCGCGCCTCCCTCAAGACACACCAGAGAGACCCCAAGCAGGGCACCGTCTGTGAACAACAAAGGAGGGGGCGGGGACACACACACAGAAAGGGACGTGTGTGGGCAAGGCAAGCCCCACTTAATGGGGGCCAGGGTGTGGGGACGGCGGGGAGGGGAGAGCAGTAGCAACACGCCCACCCCCGCCATGGGGCACACACATGCTCCTCGCCTCTACTAATGGAGACCCCTTTTTTAAATGGGGACTGAGCCAGGGGAGAGGAGGCTGTTCTCTCTCTCTCTCGCTCGCTCCCACGCCGCCGGGTCTGGGCTTGAGGCGAACAATAAGTGTCTCCTGAGGGAAACAAAAGGGGCAAATGTTGAGATAAAAAAGGAGGCAACGTGGTTTTTATTTTAAAAAAAATATGTTGTTACCACAGAGAAAGGGGATATTTAATATTATTATTATTATTATTAGTAGTAGTAGTAGTAGTAGTATTGAAGCATGCAGGGCACTTGAGAGATAAGGTTGGGGGGGGGGGCGGCGGCTCCGAAAGGATGCAATTAATTAGTCAAAGTCGGTGTTTCCCAAATGTAGAAATCGTCTTACGTATTTACTCGTCTTTTATGGTTGCCCCAGCTCCTACCAACCAAGCAGTTCGAAAGCAAGAAGTTGCGAGTAGATAAATAGGGACCACTTCGGTGGGACGGTCAACAGCGTTTTGTGCGCTCCGCGGTGTCGTGTCATGCCTGCCACGTGGCCACGGAAACGTCTGCAGAAGCAGACAGCACTGGCTCTTCGGCTTTGAAACACAGATGAGCACTGAACCCTAGAGTCGGATAGGACTGGCTTTCGAGCAAGGGAAATCTTTTACCTTACCACAGATAAAGGGGATATTTATTGATTGATTTATTGAAGCATGCAGGGCACTTGAGATAAAGTTGTTCGGGGCTCGGAAAGGACACAATTAATTAATTAGTCAAACCCTGGAGTTTTGATAGTGGCTAACAATAGGAATACAGTATTACAATTGCCTCAGAGATAGGCAGGCTGACCATATTCAGAGCACCAGACAGCACTCCAGAGAGGCTGTGTGGGGCCTCAAAAGAGTGCAGTGGATTGTTTGAATCAACACTTCTTGTAGAGATTGTATTGTAAGAGCCCGGGTGGCTCGGTAGTTAAACTGCTGTACTGTAGCCAAATTGTTTTGAGTTCGATCCCGATGGAGGCAAAATTGGCTCAACCTTCCTTCCGAGGCTGGTAAAGTGAGGACCCAGTATGTTGGGGGCAAAATGCTAATTAACTTGTGAACCGCCCAAAGATCGTACTAAGCATTACGTGGTGGTAAAGAAGTATAATTGCTATTGTTGTGATCAAGTGTGTGCCCCACAATGCCATCCTCTGGGGACTGGTGGGGCTATGGTCCCCCTTTAGAGACACTCTATGGGCTCTGAGTAATTTCCTTAATTGAAACAGTTTTTATTAAAGGCTCCCCCCACAGCCTCCCCCCCAAAAATAAATAAATAAAAATAAAATAGTTTCATAGCCCCTTAGGTGCCTTCTGCCAGTTTGGGATCCCAGTTGAAATCACCAGAGCTCCCCTTAGTCCAAGTCCTGGGAGAGAGGTAAGGGGTGAGCTTTACCCCATGGCACACCTATTTTAAAGGTAAAGGTCTCCCTTGCTCGAAAGCCAGTTGTGTACGACTCTAGGGGGTAATGCTTCTCTCCCTTTTCAGCCAAAGTGCCAGCTCTGTCTGTATTTGCAGACCTTTCCATGATCATGTGGGGGGCATGACTTCAGACACGGAAGTGCAGAGAGCACTGTTACCTTTCTTGCGAAAACGGAACCTATTTATCAGCCTGCAATTTCTTGCTTTCTAACTGCTAGGTTGGCAAGAGCTGGGACAGATGATGGGCACTCATTTCATCACAAAGCACTCAGGTCTTGAACCATTGATCTGTTGACCTTCTGGTTGTCAAGCTCAGGATCTTAACCACTAAGCCAGCACAGCCTCATACACCTTATTATAGGGAGGGTTTTTTTTAATAGATGGGTGAAAGGAGCCAGCCTTGATAGCTCCTATCTTTCTAGCCTCTTTCTTAGCGTGCCTCTCTTTACTTGCCCCTCCAGTGGCCATGAAATAAAAAGGCGACTGATTCTTGGGAGACAAGCAGTGAGAAACCTGGGGAACATAGTGAAAAGTAGAGACATCACCTTGCAAACTAAAATTCACATAGTCAAAGCAATGGTATTCCTGGTGGTACTGTATGGTTGTGAGAGCTGGACCATAAGGAAAGCTGAGCACAGAAGAATAGATGCCTTTGAAATGTGGTGTTGGAGGAGAGTTTTGAGAGTACCCTGGACAGCGAAGAAGAAATCAACCCTGACTGCTCCTTAGAAGATCAAATAGTAAAGATGAAGCTAAAGTACTGTATTTTCTGGTGTATAAGACTACTTTTTAACCCCGAAAAATCTGTGCCAAAGTCAGGGGTCGTCTTATAGGATAGGTACTTAACTGCAGCTTGTTTCCCCTTGTTTCATATGTCCGGCGCATATGGTGTCCCTGCTCTGTGCGGGGAGTATGAAGCAAGGGGAAGCAAGCTGCACACATCTTCCTGTACCTCGAGGAGGAGAACGTGAGCGTGGATTGGCTCTCCACCAGAACCTGCCCATTCGACTTGGAGGGCTGCGCGTCTTCGGGTTGAGTGTGGGTTAATTTTTATTTGGTGTGCATTGGAAGAGAGGTAGTCTTATACGGCAAGTATATTCCAAACTCTATATTTTAACTGGAAAAGTTGGGGGTCGTCTTATACGCCCAGTCGTCTTATATGCCCAGTTGTCTTATACGCCGGAAAATACGGTACTTTGGAAATCAAATGAGAAGAGAGGATTCACTTGAGAAAGCCTTGATGCTGGGAAAGGTGGAGGGCAAAAGAAGAAGGGGGTGGCCAAAAATGAGATGGCTAGATGGTATTGTAGATGCAATGGGCACAAAGCTCGGCGGGCTGAGGACGATGGTGGAAGACAGAGGTGCCTGGTGGGCAATGGTCCATGGGGTCGCAAAGGGTCGGAATCGACTGTGCGACTTAACAACAACAAACCAGTGGCTGTAGGAGTGAGTCCTGTCACAGGTGAAATTGGGCCTGGAGGTCCTAGCTTCTGTTACCTGCCAAAAGGAGGCAAACTGGATGAGAAGATGGAGCCCAATGTTTCTTCTTCCTTGGCCTCTGCCATCACATGAAAGACACGATTCTAGCCTTCACCTTCCAAACCTCCCTTTCTCCTGTAGCAAATGATGATTACACACACACCGCATGCCTCTCCTCCTCCTGCACATTACCCCTCGCACCAAGGAAACATCTGAAAATATTAAAGTAGAACCTGAACTACTTTGCTTAAAAGACTTTAATTTTTCTGTTACATTAGTCACTAGCCTCATGTAAAGATGTACAGTATTGCTGCTAGTGCTACTTTTCAATAATCACCGTTGCTATTTGCTAATGAAGTCAGATAGATTTTTTAAAAAAAATCTGTTGGTTGCCCATGTTTAAGGCAATTTATAATGAAAGTGTGATGAACTAAAGATGCAGTTGAGAACAATTCAGGAACGCCGAATGAAAACATATAGTACTGGTCACAAACAACAATGGGAGTGGGGCAGGTAACAGCCATCCACTAATACAAATCAGATCTTATGGCTCAGGCAGGTTTATATGAGTGTAAAGGATGCTCGAAATTACCTGGCCCCAAGTTAGGTAAAGATAAAGGTTTCGCTTGCTCAAAAGCCAGTTATATTCGACTCTAGGGTTCAGTGCTCACCTGTTTCAAAGCCGAAGAGCTTTGACTTCTTCTACAGACGTTTCCGTGGTCATGTGGCAGGCATGACAAGACACCGCAGCGCACGGAGCACTGTTGACCTTCCCACCAAAGTGGTCCCTATTTATCTACTTGCAATTTCTTGCTTTCAAACTGCTAAGTTGGCAGGAGCTGGGACAAAAACGGGAGCTCATTCCATCCTGCAGTATTTGGGAATTGAACTGCCTTTTCCATGTGAGGCTAGCCTGACCCCTGTCCCGTTTTCATGTTAATTTTAATATAGCTGCCTTATACTTGTTGCCAACATATCTGTTTTAATGTGGTTTTACATGGTTTTATGTTAATGATGTTATCTGAATTTGATTTTACCTGAATATTTTCATGTTGAATAATTTCTTAATGTCTCGTGCATGTTGTTTTAATCTCCATCTCTTTTAATGATCTGTAAATGCCTTGAGTTGCACTGACAGGAGAAAGGCAGAAAAGAAGTACAGCAAGTAAAATAAATAAGCCATTTGAAGAATTAAAGATATAGCACTGATATAGCTTAGTGGATTGGAACTCTTGGCTGCAGAGTCAGGGTTGGGGATCTCCTGGCTTTCAGGAGTGGATTGGTGGACATCACTCAGAACAGGTTTGGCTTGTCCTGCCTTTGGGAAGCTGTATGGCCCCAGAGCACTACTGGACTGGGACTGGTAAACTGCTTCTGTTTCCTTGGGATGGCTGCCATAATTCAGAATAGACCGAACAGGACATACACATTATTATTATTATTATTATTATTATTATTATTATTATTATTATTATTATTATTATTATTATTATTATTATTATTATTATTATTATTATTATTATTATTTTAAAAATTACTAGCTCTTCAAACTGAAATTAGAAAAGAATGGGAAAATGTGGTATGATAAATCTGTTTAAACCCCCTTTGAGTCTTATATCTGCTGGTGTCTAGTTTATCTCCCTCCTTTCATTTCTATTCTAAATAATTCTTTTTCCCCCCACATCTAGTTTGAGAGTTAAATTGCCTGCTTATTGTTTTGTTTTGTAATTGTTTAGTTTATCATGAAGCTCTGTCTGGAAGTTGCTGTTATGTTGCTGTTGGCATACAATTTAGGAATAGCTAGTCACAGGTAGTGATCATGCAGGCATGTGTTCTATTGCATGTTGAAAAAAGAGGTGTGTGTGCAGGCAAGCATGCACTCAGGTGCACCTGGATGATCCTGCATTTTGACACAGTGGTATCCAAGGAAGATAACAACCAATAATTAAAATACAATATGAACCACGGCCGTAGTTTGGCCACCCCTGCTTTAACAAGAGGGGCTGTGTAGCCCAAGGACCCCTGAGCCTCTCCTTGCTGATTTATTTTCACCAAAATCATAGTTCCAGAGGCTGAAGTGTTCCATTATCCTTCTCCTGTAAGGTCAGAAAGGCTCCACATAAATTGTTCTTAGTATTGTGGTTACACTCGGCCGGTGCATGCCTTGGTTCCCTCTGATTCAGAGGCCCAAAGGTGCCACACAGTTGAGAGACCCCAGTGATCTGGCTCACATGAGAAGGGTGTGCTTTCTCTAAGTTGGGTTGAGAAAGCCAGGTCCAGCAGAGCTGGGCAACAGGTTCACAGGGAAATGGCGATCTGTGACTGATGTTGCAGTTGAAATTAAAGCTGCAAAGCCCCTTGGGACGAGACTCTGGATTCCCATGCAAAAAACACCCTTATCTAGTTTTGGGGAACAGTACGACCTTGGAGCTGGGTAAGGTGTGTGGGAGTAAAGCTCTTCTGTAGCTGAATTCCAAGCCTCGAAACAAAGTTTCTCCTTCGGCAGAAGCTCCCACAAAGTAACCAAAAAGCTGTAATCCTTCTCTTAGGAAAAAGGTTGTATTGTTAAATATCCCCATTCAATCTGCTCCACTTAGGGAGGAGCAGAAAGACCACTCTTGACAATCAATGTCATTTTATGATTTATTGAAGAAAATAACAGACTCCAATAAATGCGATGTAATAGAAGCATTGCATGGTCTCAGAAGAAATTCTAAGTGTCGACATCTCTGCAGAACCTAAGTCCCGTCACCTCTGGATTTTAGGCTAAGTGCGGAGGTGTCCCGCCACCCCATATGAGATGGTTTGATTGGGGGGGGGGGGAGTCTAGCTCAGATGCAAAGAGAGATAGAGCTCCTGCTGTAATCCAGATTCGACTTTTGAACAGAGCAAAAGCCCTGGTTTTTATACTATTTTCCTGGGAAAGTGTCCTTGAGAAGTGCTAATTGACTTCTCAAAGTGACAGGTTTTGTGCATAGATCAAAGGATACCAGGTGGCTTTCCTATCTACGTTGCATTTCAGCCCATGAGATAGAACATCTTCCCAGACACTGACTTTGGGAAGAAGAGCCAAAATGTACTTTCCCAGAGAAAAGGGATGAAGCCATTCAATGGCAGGTGCCAACTAAAAATTGCTTTGGTTAGGCTAAGCAGAGAACATTGCAGAAACCAAAGAAAAGCAGATTTAAAATCCTTACTTAATAATCTTTGTGAATATAATATAGTAACCATAAAAAATGAGGTCATCCCAGATGGAATCACACCACTCAGAACCAGTTTTTTTAAAAAAAGAGTTATTACAGCTTATGCTGTGTGTGTGTGTGTGTGTGTGTGTGTGTGTGTGTGTGTGTGTGAGAGAGAGAGAGAGAGAGAGAGAGAGAGAGAGAGAGAGAGAGAGAGAGGTATGTGCACCCTCTGTAGTTCCTATGGCTTTTTAAAGGTCTTTTACACCAGGAATTGTGTTTTTCCCTCCTGAAAATGAATTCTGTGTGAGCTGAAGCTTGTAACATTTTTTAAAATCTTTTCCTTTCCCCAGGTAGTTTGCACATTAATTTAAAACATCTGTATTTTTTTCCTTTCTAAGTGCTTGGAGTGCTTTACATTTAGGAGTAAGAATAGCAACAGCAAATGCTTAGAAACATGTCTACTGGAGCAACACACATCTTCTCCAGGAGTGATAAAAACTAAGAATTAAACAATGATTCAAGCTGCATGCATGCTTAATAGAAATGTGATATATTTTTTAAAAAAGCATTTTTGGACTGGCTACTTTTATTTGGAAGTAAAAGCAGCTACAAAGTCATGATGTAGAACAGGGGTTCTCAACTTTTTCAAGTTGAGGGCCAGGTCATGCTCCCTCAGACAGCTTCAGGGGCCAGATGGCCATTTTGCCATGCCTGCCACACATGGCACTACCGGGTGTGGCAGAGGCGGTGGAGGACCACATGAAATGGTGTCGTAGGCTGTAGGTTGAAAATCCCTGATGTAGAACATGCTCCCTATCTGAGTTGGGAGTCCACACCAATGTCTTGCTCGATATCTTAAGTGATTATGTGCCATGGAATAGACTTTGAGGTATAGCATCGTGTCACGCCACAGTTTTCTTGGTATAATGCACTCAGAAGTGGTTTCTCAGCCCATTCATCTCTGGGACTGTGCAGCTTGCCAAAGGCTACATAACTGGATTTTCTCCTCAGTGGCACAGTGAGGAATTGAACTCCCAACCCCTTGCTCTGTAGAGAGGCATCCCAACTCACTTCACTATCCAGCCAACTGCTGAAAACCTTCCTTTGTTGCCATTTGCCCTCAGAGTATAAGAAAATACTATTTTCAAGTGCAGATAGTGGCCAGGAGAGGCAGTTTCTGTGTGTAAGGTCACCCTTGCTTGAAAGCCAGTTGCATCTGTCTCTAGGATTCAGTGCTCATCTCTATTTACAGCCAGGGAGACAATGCTGTCTGTGTCTGCAGACCTTTCCGTGGTCATGTGGCAGGCGTGCCTAGACACCATGTGCACGGAACACTGCTTACCTTCCCACCGAAGTGGTACCTATTTATTTTCTTGCAATTTCTTGCTTTCAAACTGCTAGGTTGGCAGGAGCTGGGACAGAGATGGGAGTTCACTCTGTCAAGCAGCACTTGGGTGTTGAACTCAGACCTTCCATTCTTCAAGTTCAGTGTCTTAACCACTTGAGCTCCCATAAATTTCAAGTCTGGATTAGGACCCCTATTTGTTGTTTGTCCCCTCCCTTTAAAATGTAAGTGGCCAGTTTAAACCTGCCATTAAAAAAAAAACCATCATGTGTAGCTTGGCTCCCAGTGTCATCAAGCTGAAATTGGCGAGGAAAAAGCACTTGGCAGCCTTAGTGACCTTTAATTCCTTGCTTCTTTGGTTGTTCACAAAGCCTTTTGTAAACACAATAGAATTACAGAGGCAGGCAACATGCAGAAAGCTTGGGAGAGCTTCCGTAGCTGACCTGGCAATATAAGGACATGTTGCATTTCCCTTCCTGCTATCTAAGACTACCTTCACAGTTAACATTTCACTCAGTATTGTAGTCATTTATGAAATACTGAGTAAAACATGGCAGCGTGGCAGTTAGAGATTGTGCACTTCCACAGCCCTGCTTAAGACCATGACATCAGCACATTATCTACCATCAGTGTCAGCTTCAATTTAACAATAGTCTGATTTAACACAAAACCTGCAGAAGAAGCAAGACCATACAGTGTATTGCTTCCACTGTTTTGGAGAATAGAGTGGCATTAAAGGATGTAGTAGCAGGCTATCTCAGCCCTTTTAGGACATCACTTTAATATACAGTATTGCCCATTTTGTATAATGTATACTCTTTACTATGTTCTCAGTTTGCTATTATTACATTGCAGCCTAAGTTACCCAATTAAAGAGATCCTCCATGTAAATACTGTTTCCTGATGGTTGGATTGAATATGTACTGTATAGTTTAACATTGTCCTGGATGCTGGCTTGGGGATGCTATATTTTTTCTTAGAGAAATAACATACAAGCGGGGAGGGCCCCCCCTCTTATTTCTTTGTTATATACCTACTTTTATATTCTATTTTGTCTTCAGTCAGCTTAAGACAGAGTACATGGTTCTCAACTTCACACTGACAACTGCGTAGGACAGACCAGGTAGAGAAAGAGTACGTGTGCAGGGGTGTGTGTGTGCGCGTGACAACTAGTCTAAGATTTCTTAGTGGGTTTCATGACTTAGAAGTGTTTTCCATCTAAATTATCCAAGTCATAATCCACTGTACCACACTAGCTCTCAGTAATCTGTACAATGATCTTGAAAGAAATTAGCAGGTTCATACAGGATTTGTGTGATCCTGTCCGTGTTTGGAAAGACATTCAACCCGTGTCAGTTAGAATGGGCTAACCTGCATGTACAACAGGACTGGTTGTGGCTTGCTTGGAACGTGCATGAAGACAAAACTTTTCTGTGCAAATATAAGTTGCTTTGAGAAAAAGATGTTAGGGGACAGATGGCTGCGAAATCTCATGCATATTCATGAATGCATTTATTTCATTATGCCTTCCCCCTGGGAAATGCCATGCTTCAGCTTTTATAAGTTTGTATGGCCATCAAACTGAGCAGTCAGAAGCCCTCTTGTCAAAAGCTGGGTTGCTGTAGAAATTGGAAGAACGTATGTGAGAAACCTTTGCCACTTTTGTCTTGACTTTTATCGCCCCCCAACACCTGTTAGTTTCAGAACAAGAACAGAGATTTTATCAGGCTTGTATATTGACAGATAAATATAAACATTTGTTTTTAATAGGCATCTCCACTTTGCATTCAAGTTACTTGTTCCAATTAAGCAATGTTAATGATTTCAGGGTATATCAGAACAGACTTTGTTTACACTATATGCTTTTAAAACCATCTATATAACTACCAAATATGGCCAAATAATTATTTTGCTCAGTGGAAAGGAGAAGAGAATTGTGTGTGTGTGTGTGTTGGTATGGCATTTATTATTTCTCTTCATAGATTTATACACATTGGGGGAAAAATAAAGGAGACAAGCCTGTACTGGAGGTAATGAGTTTTTGGCAGAATAAATAAGTTAATGGAAGGCAACTGGTAGATTTAAGGACATAAGGTTAGGGCACCAGGGTGTTTTATGTATTTGTATTATGAGAAAATCGGAATACCATATTAAAGAAAATAATTTGAATAAAGTATTAATGTATATATATATACACACACACATAAGTAGAATAATTAAGAGATTGGATGTAGTGAAATGATTAACTTGTATCAATTCTCTTTTTAATGTATTTTTGTTATTATTTTTCTTTCTTTATTATGGTTATGTAACTTTTGTACTTTATTATTATTATTATTATTATTATTATTATTATTATTATTATTATTATTATTATTATTATTATTATTATTATTATTATTATTATTATTATTATTATTATTTTCTGCTGAAAATCTTATTGAAATCTATTTTAAAAAAGGTTTATAGCTGTAATTTACTTTCTCAAAAGACTGCAAAAAAGTATTTTTTTATAAAAGATTCACTAAATAAATATAAATAGATGAAGAAAAATGAAAAATCTAAAGCAAAGCAAAATAAAAACACCTTATCATCATCATCTAAAATATAACAAAAAAAATCTAATCATAGTTGGTGATATTTTTAATATGCAAAACATGGGTGAAGAGCCATTATAGACTAATGATTAGAATCCTGGTTGAAAACATAGAGAGTTCAGATATTGATCCCAAGTGACCCATGAAATTGATTGGATTGGATTTAACGCAGTTATGGTGAACCTTGGCACTCCAGCTGCTCTTGAACTTCAATTCCCAGAAGCCCTGATCAGCAGGAGTTCTGACTTGGGTTTTTGGTAATTGAAGTCCATGAACACCTGGGGTGCCAAGATTCACCATCCCTGTGCTGTAGGTTCTAAAATGTCACAGAACATTCTCTCCTAATAGTTAGAATAATTTTGGGTGACTTTGTACTATTTTTCTCCTGGACACTTTCTTGCCCTGAGATACCCTAGTGCAGGGTTTCCCAACCTTGGGCCTCCGGATGTTCTCAGATTTCAATTACCAGAAGCCCAAGTCAGCACACCTGCTGATCAGGGCTTCTGGGAATTGAAGTCCAAGAACAGCTGGAGCACCAAAGTTGGCCACCCATGCTCTAGAGGCTTGTTGTGAGGCGAAAGCAGAGAGTTCAGCCATGCCCACCACCAGCAAGAAATGAATGTAATTAACCATACAGTTGTAGAGTCAGTTGTAAAGCTACACAGGTTGAGAGGGGGAATAAAGCTCCTGTGTCATGATGCTGATGTTCCACTCTCTGCCTTGCTCTAATGTCACATTTGGCCCTGCATCAAATGCACAAAAAGCCAAAGGGAGGAGAATCAAGAGAAAGCTAGCGGGGGGCATATAGTTGGTCTCAGCGTGATATTTGGTGTAAAGCACATTATAAAAAACTTCATGGTGAGCCTGTTGTCAGCTGGGTGTAGATTCATGTCCAAAATTTAAAGCAGGGGTTCCTAACCTTTTTATGCCATGGGACTGACCACGCTCCTCAGAAACAGAAGTGGGCGCATTTATGGCTGTCGTAAATGTGCCCACTTCTACGTTTACAACAGCCGTGGGCGCATTTATGCATGCATGGGCGTAATTTACAGCTGACATTAATGCATCCACTTCCACCTCCGAGTGCAGAAGTGGCAACGGGCTGGATGAAATGGTGCTGCAGGTTGGGACCAGCCCACGGGCTGTAGGTTGGGAACCCCTGATTTAAAGCTACCTTACACACAATCAGACATTTTCTTTCTGTAGGTCAACTTCCCCTGAAAATTTTCTTAGACTAGAAAACTGAAGGAGCATAGATATTCCCTGAGAAGTCATTCTGTAGCCAGAGATATGGCAATCCTCTCTGGAATGGTTTGAGGAATGGCAGGGGATGTGTCAAGGGAAGAGGGGAATTGGCAAAAATAATCTCTTCCTCATCTTCCAACATGAGTTTGGTTTGCATTCACTTTCCTTCCAGAAGCAGGCTCTGTATCCCACTAACTACATTTAAGGTTATTAGTATGCCACCAACAGTGGTGAAGGAGGAGAAGGAAGAAATGTATTTTTAGTTTAATGTTGTTAGTGCTGTGGAAACACATGTTTCACATGAGCTATCCTGATTTCACCACTCACATTCTCTCACACGAGTTACCTATTTCTACAAATTGTAGGGGCTTTAAATAAAACATATATATTATGGTTGCCTGATGTCTAGTTTCTAAGAGGCTGCCCTCATTCCAAAAGATGTCAGTCCCATGGGCTATAATAGAACATAAAAGGGTGCCCCTGATTTTAGATCAGCCAATGCATCATAGAACAAAGACTGCTGTTCCATGGTGTCTTTTAATTATGAACTTTCAATCTGGTAGGCTTAATTCACACACATAAAACTGTGTGCAAGAGACTATAGGCACATCATATGCACCAATGAATCCAAGTGAAATGCAAAACCCTTGATAAAAGCAGGCAACAGCCATTTTGCTCCTTTCTTGACTTAATATTTGCCCCTTAATACTACAAGTATTGATACTGTCATTGTTTCTCAAAGGGTATTCTTATTGGTAAAATAGCAGGGATAAAGTTGTATTTGTTAACATAACTTGGAGAAAGAGAGTCTAGGGAAAACATATAATCGCAAAATCACAAAAATCAGAAGAACAATGCATTTCCACTGATTATAACCACTCATGGGATCTTTTATACATTCTGACTGTTATCCAATTCTGACATACAGTACCTTGGAGCTTCATGTATAAACAGGTTTTTGATATTTTCTTTTATAAATGGAGACATTGTAATCAATCAATCACTTTATTATGGTCAACGACCAGCACAATAAAATAAAGTTTTTTTAAAAAATTACGTGCATAAGATACAATTAAAATGTACTACTCACAAACATATCTTCTTGAGTTAAAATAAAATACAGTAATGACATTCCCTGTAAGTATAAGAGGAAGTCCACATGTGTGTGGGAAACATTTCCTGCTGAAAGGAAGAAACTAGAAGGCTTTTTAGTGTTTGAAGCTTTCAGTCAATTTAGATATTCTAAAATATGTGGTTATACAGTACTTGGCAAATTCACTGAAATAAAATCTATATGAAGTCTATGTGTTTAATTAACAGCTGTTTGCTGATATTACTGCTTTTGTGGGGCATGGAAGAGTCTTTTTCAAGTGATGACCCTGTTTCTTTAAGGATCATTTTCTGGTTATTCAGCCTAGAATAGTATGTCCCAAATATGTACTCTCCAAATGGAATGAACTACAACTTACCCCATTCTGACAAGCATATCCAGTAAAATGATTTGTAATCTTGGACTCAAGAATGGAAAAGGTTTGAAGAATTATCATTAGACAGTATTGTGGATTTCAAATACCATTCCTGCATATTTGGTACTTTTGTATCATGAACAAAGGGTCATGGTGGCTTAGTGGATAAGATGCTGAGCTTGATGAATGGAAGGTCGGCAGGTCAGCATTTCGAAACCTGACTGCTGTGCAACAGAGTGATCTCCCATTGTCTGCCCTAGCTCCTGCCAGTTTAGCAGTTTTAAAAGCAAGAAATTGCAAGTAGATAAATAGGTATCACTTTGGTGGAAAAGGTAACAACATTACCACATGACCACAGAAATGTCTGCAAATGCAGACAGCGCTGGCTCTTTGGCTGCAAACTAAGGTGAGCACTGTCACCTATAATCAGACATGACAGGCCTTTGAGCAAGGGATACATTTACCATTACCATGAGCAATCCCTCCCATATATGCATACTTCAATGTGATAATGGGATTTGTCTGTGTCAACAGCAATGCCAGCAGGACTGGAGGCTAGATTCCTTAATGAGTGTTGACTCCTAGCAGGGTCGCCCAAGAAAGAATGATCAGAGCTGAGATCATCAGAATAATGTGCATCAATCCATGGCTTCGGCAGAAGAGAATCGATAGTTTAAATGGTGATGGAGGTAGAGAAACTCTTGATGGGCAGCAACCGGCAATCAGCAGCAGCTCTTGTAGAAGGTGACATTGGTGGAAGATCTTGTCTGGAATCTTCCATGTCCTAACACTGAGTATCAGTGAGAGGAGCTTTATAGCTTGAAGTGACTATCCTTTGTCACTAACATGATTTGTGAAATTCTTTCCCACTCTGGCTTTTGAGACAATCTTCTGCAACCTCTACCCCAGTGGTGGGATTCAAATTGTTTTTACTATCTACTCTGTGGGTGTGGTATGGCGGGTGCGGCCAGAGGGAAAGCCCTGCGCTGCACCCAAATTAGGACTACAGTACTGTAGTACCTCACTTAACGAGCATAATGTGTTCCATGGGATTGCTTTTTAAGCGAGTTTACTCTTTAAGTGAAATTGGTCACCATTGTAAGTGACCAATTTGGACTTCTGGTGTATGTGTGTGTGTGTGGGGGGATTGCGAACCCTGATTTAGTTGTTAAGTTTTTGATTGGTTTTAGTTTTTAAGTGAGGCGACCATTCAGAGAAAATTCTGCTCGGTGGGCGGGGCCAGCCAGAATTTCTACTACCAGTTCTGGTGAACTGGTGTGAACCTGCTGAATCCCACCACTGCCTCTACCTGTTTATTTATGCTTCCATTGTTTTCTTTCTTTGCCCATTGACTAAGAGGCTGTCTACAAGGACATATAGTCCCTCTTTGGGTCTGGTTGGTGGAGGGTTGGTACGATTGTGTCTACAATGCAGTCCGATCAAGCCACCCCAATCTGCACCTAACCTGCCTCATTTTGAGTCCCTGTCAGGGTACAACTATATTGCCCCACTTTTTTTATCCCATCCCCAGCATATATACATGAAGTAGGATCAAAATAAACAGTCCATTTCAGAGACTTGCATGAACAACCAATAAGAACTAGTACTATAATAATTGCAAAAAAGAGGATAACAAAGAAAGAAAAACATTTTTTCAACTCCAAAGGAAATTTAAAACAAGATTACAGATTGTAAAAGATTAACAGGGGAATGTTTTATCTGAGCTGCATAAAATAAAGACAAGATGGAACCAATATGCAGAAGAGATGCAAGACTTGAGTACGATTTGCCAAGGCCAATTGGCCAATGAGGAGAAAATGTTTATGTTTATTGGATTTATACCCCGCTCTACTCAGGCACAAGGCTGACCCAGAGCAGCTACAACAAATTAATATACATACAAATTACAACAATATAATGATACATATAATCACCGATACCAAATAAATAATCAGAAAAATCCACAATAGTACAAAGTATCAGCACAACATCATTAGTATCAGCAATCAATAATTACAATTCAAATTACAAGGTGTGAAAAACCATCAAAATACACAATATCAAAAACATTTTTAGAATCCCTAAAATACAACAAAATCAGTCAGCCTACGCAATGCAACACAGTAGCAAAAAGCAGAAAAAGCATACAACTTATGTCGATCTCAGGAAAGAGCAAAAAATGCCCGCTGTGCAAAAATGTGCAGCAAAAACTGTTCATCACCCTGCAGAAGCTAGGTTGGAAAAGGCATTAACAGATATACACCTCCTCATAATATTAGGAGACAATAAACATTGCAAGAGAAAAATTCTTCCTTAACATGTATTTATCATGAATATATGGTATGGCTAATTATTTCAAAAGCAAGGCTTCATATAAACGACAAACAAAATTATTTAAGGATACTTACTGAGTTTACATTAGCGCCTCTTCCTAAGGAATTATACCTGGGGCATTCGAACTCTTAAACTACGCGGTTGCCACATCTAAAGTTAAAAAAAACCGTGACAAGGAAAATAACTTTCTCTTCCATGCTCCCTACATAATGGAACAAGTTGCCTGTGGAAATTAAATCTGCTTCCACAATGATGGCATTTCGTAAATGGCTAAAAACATTCCTCTTCCTACTTGCATTTCCCTCTTAAATAATTTATTGTAAAGGTGCAGGATTCCTCAATTAATGAACTCTATTATTTTCTGTTTTGTTCTTGTTTTGTTGATTGAGTTATTTTTGGCTGCAAATAAGAAAAATTGGTTATTAATTACTGCAAGACACTGAAGAATGATGATGGGGAAAAGTTGACTGATTTGAACTGTGTTGCTAGAGGATGATTTTACAGATGCAATAGACCACCAAATGATAAATAAATGGGAAATTATGTTGTTGTTACATGTTGTCAAGTCACCTCCAACTTATGTTGATGTCAGGAAAGAGCAATTTCTGAAATGTTTTGTCCTCAATAGCTCCGCTTTTGTAAACTCAACTCTATGTCTTCCTTTACATCAATGGTTCCCAATGTGGGGCCCATGCCCCACAGGGGACTTCAATCCCCAGAAGCCAAAGTCAGTACATTGGCTAATCAGCACTTTGGGGAATTGACTTAGGCTTCTGGGAATGGAAGTCCAAAAACCAAAGGTTAGGAAACACTGCTTTACAGAGTCAATCCATCTCACATTTGGTCTTTCTTTTTTCCTGCTGCCTTCAACTTTTCCCAACATTATTGTCTTTTCTGGAGAGTATTGGTCTTCTCATTATGTAACCAAAGTAGGACAGATGGTCATAATTTTTGCCTCTAGAGATAGTTCAGGCTTGATTTGCGTTATGAATAACTTGATTGTCCTTCAGCACTATATTTCAAACAAATCAATGTTTTTCCTATTCACTTTCTTTACTGTCCAGCTCTGAAACCCATACATAGTGATGGGGAATTCAAGAGTGTGGATGGTCTTGGTCTTTGCTTTCACATATTTACCATTGAGAATATTTCCTAATTCCTCCACTGCTGCCTTTCTAAGTCTCTGTCTTATTCTCATCTCTTGACTTCAGTCTTCATTTGGATTGATGATTTCACTACTTTAATTTTTCATTAAAAGCTGTGTATTTCTTCTGTACTTGTGATTTTTGACTTCTTAATGTTCAGTTGCAGTCTGGCTTTGGCACTTCCTTCTCACACTTTTACTAAAAGTCAGTTCAAGTCATTGCCACTTTCTGCCAGTAAAATGGTGTCATTTTTTGTTGTTCAGTCGCACAGTCGATTCCGACCCTTTGCGACCCTATGGACCATCGTTCTCCAGGCGCCTCTGTCCTCCACCATCCCCCTCAGTCCTCCCAGTTCTGTGCCCATTGTGTCTACAATACCATCTATCCATCTCATCCTTGGCCTCCCCCTTCTTCTTTTGCCCTCCACCTTTCCCAACATCACGGCCTTCTCAAGTGAATCCTCCCTTAAATTGCAGACCTTAAATTATTGATGTTTTTTTCGCCAGCAAACTAGCGTTTTCTAGAAGTGAAAATGACTGAACCAAGACTATGGTATTTTGAACATATCACAAAAGTTTCACTGGGAAAGTCAATAATTATAGGAAAACTAGCAGGGGTGCCCGGCATTGCCCGGGGCCAAATTTTCACCCAGACATATCACACACCCACACAATAAACACCCCCACAATACACACACAACACACATGACACAAAGCACACGTACTCGACACACAACCCACACCCATCATAGCCACACACATCACACATGACACAACACACTCGCACAACACACCACACACTGACACACAACACACACAGCTGACACACCGACCCACCACACCCAGACACATCACACACGACACAACACACCCACACAAAACACACATCGTCTCTCTGCATCTCCGTGGCGAGGTCTTGCCAGCCAAAACACCCTGCCGTGCTCCTCGCCGCCTGTGCTGCTGCTATGGTGGCTGGCCACCCAGAAGCGTGGTGTATCAGCCTCCCTCCACAGTGGTGAGGCAGGGGCCAAAAGGGGTTGTGGCCAGCCACCACAACAGTGACACAGGTGGCGAGGAGCATGGCAGGGTGTTTTGGCTGGCGAGACCTCACCACAGAGATGCGCTGGAGCACGGGAGCCAAACCTCCCTGCCGCGCTCCTTGCCGCCTGTGCTGCTACTGTGGTGGCCGGCCGCAACCCCTTTCTGCGCCTGCCTCACTGCTGTGGAGGGAGGCCGACACGTTGCGCTTCTGGGTGGGTGCCTTCACAGCGGAAACAGCCTTTGGAGTGCACGATGGGGTGCCGCTTCCCGATGAGGTGCTCGCCATCAGAATGGCTGGCATGCCTCATGTGCTGTTGCCTCAACCCTGGATATCTGGGTCGAGGCGGTGCATGCACAGCGCAGGCTGACCTGGCCTGCCACACATGCCCAGTCTGTGGTGACCCGCCCCCCCACCAGAGGACTTCCGGGCAGGGACCAGCCCCCCATCGGCAGCCTCCCGGGCAGGTGGGGGTCCCTCAGCATGATCCCTTTTTGTGGTGAAGGACCCCAAGGGGCACTGCTGCTACCCTGCACTGACCTGGCCAGGTGCACCAGGTAGGCAGAGCGTGGGTTTCTGGGGTGGTGGGGTTCAAGTTGGCATGGCGTTTCAATAAAAAATGCCATGACACTTTGATTTTAGTTATATACATATATAGATGTGAAGGCAGGCAGAAATTAGGAAGATCAACTATGAGATGGAGTGTCTGGATTAAGAAATCACAGCCTTTGCAAGAACAGGGCTGTTAATGATAAAAACCTTTCAGAGACCTTTAATTCACACCTTTATGTGCTTCTGACATGATAAAAAAAATTCATAGGGTTGCCATAAATCTGAAGAAACTTGGTAACAAATAACAACATCACATATGGGTAATAATTTTCAAATTTCAAACACATCAATTAACTGCAGGCCATTTAATCCTGGTTATAAAATAAGAGCTTTTTTACAAGCATAGGAGGCTGTTTAGTCTTTATATATGTATAGAATTTCTTTCTATGTCATATCAGAGAGTAAATAAAACAAAACAACAAAAAAGAGATAAAAAACATTGTGACATCTAAAAGACTAACTCCTGTATTTAAATCTTAGCTTTTGTGGATCAAGTCCACTTCATCAGACATATCAGTGAGACCACATGGCATCTATTTATGCACATCAGGTACAGAGGCACAGAGGTTTGTTTTGTTTACTCTCTGATATGCTTGCACAGACTAACACAGCTACCACTTCAAAAATATTTCTATGTCAGACTCCCTTAAGTAGGAAGGAAACCCAATAATATTAAATGTCCTCTTTTTAAATTGAAGCAGCTTCCAAAATTTAGAGAAATATGAACAAGAAAGCAGGAGGACATTAAGAAGTTTGGTGCTCAAAGGCTAATTTGACATGAACTGGATGAAATGTTCTTTTAAAGCACTTTCCTTAAACAGAACCTAATCACAAACAACATAATGTTAAAATTAAATCTGTCAGCTGTTTGAATAGAGACTAAATGTTGCCCTTGGCAGTGAACACGTGAGGTGAAAAGGTGTTTTATTGTTCAATTTTGTTTTCTCTATATAAAAAATATGTAACAGAATAAGGTTAACATTCCACCATTTGGCTTAATTGACAATAGTGTGCTTTAATTAAATAAAATGTTCACAGCAATAGTACATTAAAAAGGAGAACAGTCTGATGAATGAGCTATTCCCAAAGGGTACTCAAAGCTTCATTTAATTTTAAAATGATTGTAGACTAAAATATCTTTAAAGAGGTAACTGCTAATATAAAAACAAATTGTTCAGGCATGGAAACGTACAACAAAGAAAATTTTGCCGTCAGGAAGGAAAATGTTTTAAATATATCCCCCACCCCCCTTATTATGATTTGGGCATAATGTTGTAAATTACGATGAGATTTGGCTTTACACTCTAAACAAGAAAGCATTAAAAAAAATCCTAACAGGTGGGAAAGTTTTTGGTATTGTCCTTGAATAAATTTGCAAACTTTTAGTAACATCTATCTTGGAGAAAATTTGCATTTATAGGACTGATGTTTCCCCCCAAATTAACAAAAACTATGCTCATGATCTGAGTTGAGTCCTGATGGGCACAAGGTTGACTCAGACTTCCATCTTTCAAAGGTCAGTAAAATGAGTACCCTGCATGTTGGAAGCAAAATGCTAATTACCTTGTTTATGCCCAGGAAGTGCTCTAAGGGCTATATAAATGTAATTAAGACCACACATGGTACTTGTCAATATGAGTATAAAAATCATATTTTCCTAGGAGAAGCAAGAGAAATCCAGTTGACATTCATCTGTAGATAGTTAGCTTTTATTTAACACATTTCTATTCTGCACTCATGCTTTTATATAACCATTAGGTCTACAACCCTTTTATAGATTTTTTTAAAGTGTTGTTAGGAGGTTCTAGCAGGGGAGCGCAGCTATCATATACCCTTGACTGAAGAATGGTACACTCCTTCTATCTGGGACATCCTCGCAGCTTTGGGAGGGATGCACATGGAGTGGTGAGGGAGAAAGGGGACACCTGCCTAGCCAGCCAGATCAGCCGAATCAACCCTGGCGATCAATGGGGTGACAGATGCCATAGCCAGATTGCCCTCACATCCATTTTTAAAAAAGTGTTGGACAGGATTTCAGACAAGATAGGAAAACTAGCTTTATACTTTCTGCATCATTGCCAGTTTAAAAAACAATGGGAAAAATAATTTAGGGATCAAAAACAAATCAAGCAAAATCCAGGCTGATTTATTCATGTTTCCTTATTTTGATTTTATTGTTAACATCCTAAAAAAATCAGAAAAGCTTTTCATTTTTCTTCCAACAGTGTGTTAATGAGGAAAAGCTACTGTTTAATGGAAAAAAAATAACAGGGAGTGCATGATAAAATCTGTTGCTTTAATGATGAGCCCAGTGAAAGAGCTGTGTGAACACTTTATGTGTTAAAGCTGAGATTTTCTTCAATGGACCAATGGCTTTTAGACAGATGGGTGGCTTCGCAGCTTATATTGTTTGTTTTATTCTGTGCTCTTTGGAGTGTGTAGAATTTGTTCCAATGTTATGTTTCAGTTTTCTTAAATCAATCTTCTCCACTTTTTTATGCTTTTCAAGTAACAGCATCGTTTAAAGGTATTTTAGCTGAAGTGGTCAGAATAACTTTTAAAACTTCTTTTAAAAAGCTGTTTAACAAAAAGTGGGAAAAGCATGAAATCACCAAGCGAAGCTTCCAGAGTTTTGGGGCTCAGTGTCACCAGTATGTGGACAGAACTCAACTCAGTCTTTCCATCCACACCAAGGAAGATGTTCCCACTCTAAACTTATGTCTTGTGTCAATGGTTTATTGGATGTGCGCGAACAAATTGAAACTCAAGCTAAATAAAGACAAAGGTGATTCCTACTGAAAGGCATATCAAGGTATAAGGTTTCAGTGCTAATTTGTGGTAGTCAGGGTTATATTCCCACTGAAACCTCAATTTTGCAGTTTAGGCATGCTCCTGGATTCATCCTTGACCCTATATGTTGTCATTTGTACAGCCAAAAGTCATGTGCCATATGTGACAGTTCTTTGAGATGTCTGACTTGTCAAGAGGTTGCATATTTATTTTATTTTTGTTGTTGTTTGTTGTTCAGTAGCACAGTCGATTCCGACCCTTTGCAACCCCATGGATCATTGGTCGCCAAGCACCTCTGTCCTCTACCATCCTCCTCAACCCACCCAGCTTTGTGCCCACCGTGTCTATAATACCATCTATCCATCTCATTTTTGGCTGCCCCCTTCTTCTTTTGCCCAGCATCAAGGCTTTCTCAAGTGAATCCTCTCTTCTCATTTGATGTCCAAAGTACTTTAGTTTCATCTTTACTATTTGACCTTCTAAGGAGCAGTCAGGGTTGATTCCTTATCAGATCGACCTATTTGTTCTCTTGATATGAATACTATATTAATTTAAGGATACTATAACACTACAAATAAGAAAAAAATAAACTTAAGCTGAAGTAAAAAAATAAAATAAGATGTCACCAAATAAGGTTACTGTCCAGGGTACTCTCAAAACTCTCCTTTTTTATTAAAAAAAACTTATTTATTTATTTATTTATTTGACTTATATCCCACCCAACTGGTGGATGTTGAAGTTCCCCAGGATCCTAGGGGACCCCAACACTGCCACAGAGGCATAGTCTATCAGCTTCAAAAGGGAGAGGGTTGGGTCACAGGGGACTTGATAAACCATTACAATTCCCACTCTAGCCCTTTACCTCCCACCTCAATGTGCAGGCACTTAAGATCAGAACTCAAGAGCACAGACAGCCTGCTAACTTTCAAGGTATTTTAAGTAATGTTGGCACCCTCACCTCTCAAATCTCCCCTGATGCATAATTATAAAGCCAAGTGGGTACATGAGGAAAAAGGAAACTCTTCCCCCATCACCCACCAAGTCTCAGTGATACATGCCAGCTCAGCCTGGGCATCCAGGATAGTATCCTGAAAATAATAATAATAATAATAATAATAATAATAATAATAATAATAATAATAATAATAATAATAATAATAATAATAATAATAATAATAATAATAATAATAATAATAATAATAATAATAATAATAATCTTTCACATATTTCTCTATTCTGGTCAAACTTCCAGCTTGCACCATAGCTTCTTCTACTCATGAGCACTGAAATCCCTGTCACAATAGACTCCATCCCTATTCCTAGCAAATTGGCAGAATTCTGCTTGTGAGAATTGAGAGAGAGAGAGAAAGAGAAAATGCCCCCCAACTATAAACCAATGAAAAAGCCCTAAGCAGATGAATACACAAAAGTCCTCCCAAACCTGAATTACAGTTTGAAAACATTCAAAGTCAGCCTGTTCCATTTTTACCATCTTTGAGTTCATTGTTATTTCAACCATTTTCTGTCAGGTGTTACTTCAAATTATTTCCCGATTTTGCCTGCATTGGAAGCTCCTCCCCATCAAGCTCTTACAATGTGCAACTTCAGTATTCATCTTTCAAGCCCTGGAATCATTTAGCCATTCCTTTGCATCCTTTGTTTAAAGGAAGAATGCTAAATTTTCTTGCATTGATGGCATCTTTCCTTTAATTCCACAGTAGATGCTTTCATGCTGTAAGGAGACTTTATTCCCTAGAGTTGCTTCTTAGTTAATTTAGCAATTATCTTTAGCTATCTAGTAAATAAAGGAAGCAAGTAAGCTGAGGATGGCTGACCACATCCGTTCATAGGGAAATAACCATAAATCTGCCACAGTGAACGTAGCTGCACAGCACACCTATGGGCTTTTCTGAAATATCACGTAAGAGACCTGAAAGGAAATGCCAGAGGTGGAACGAAAGCTTTGCTCAAGTATAGTCACAATTAATCTGCTCAACAGATGGTGGCTATCTACTAGTACAGGCCTATATTTTGCACACAGTCTTATACAGGGTACAATCATTGCACATGAACTCTAAATGACCCATGTCTTAGTGTGAGCAGAAACAAGGAAAAAGCAACCATTTGCAGCTGCTCTCTCTCTCTCTCTCTTAATTGACCTTATAATTTAATTTAATTGACCTTATAAGGTCATTTTCTCTGAGAGCCACAATAGAATCCAGTGACCTGTATCCCATCCAAAATAGAGGGGAAATCTCAAATGGCTCTTAGATGAAGTGAAAATCACCAAGAATGGCCAAGATCTATGCTTGATTTAGAATGTTTTCTTCCATCCATCCCAAGTATCATCTCAGATCTTATGTTCCATTGTCCATTGTGCTGCGGGCCTGATGAATTGGTGTCGTGGGCTGTATCCAGCCTGCGGGCTGTAGTTTGGGCACCCTTGCACTAGAGGGAAAGCCCATTGACTCAGTGTTTCCAGAGTCAACTATTTCTTCAAAATTTTGACTCTGACTCTTTACTGTATGGGACCAAAGACAACAGAACAGCCGAAGGGTTGGCTTAACACAGGTTTATTGCATAGGGATCTGGTGGAGCATGAGGTAATGGCGGTGATACATCTCTTTATATACAGTGGGGTTATACATTTGAATCTTGTAGCACGGTAGCTCATTGGCCGCTACCTGCGAGGCCTCGCCCAGGCACGCCTCTCTTCAGTAGTTCTTCTTTCCTGCTGCTGAATGCGGGGAAGGTTTTTCCCGCGGCTGTCCGTGATTGAGCAATGTGAACCATGTGAGATTGAACGCTCGCAGCTGCCCTCTATGGGCTGCTTGCTCACGTTCCTTTACAGCTGCAATACATTGTAATTGGGGTGGTTACATTCTGACAGTCCAAGACATGCATACACAACATCCCTCCCCCCTAGGATGGGACGAAGTCCCGCAACCAATGTGGCTTGCCGCACATTCGCTTGGGGCGCGCTTGCGCCTGCCCTAGTACCGGAGAGCCTGTGATCCCTGACTCCGTGGGTGCTTGTCCTGCAACGGGAAACGGGGATTCATTAGTGGCTCTGTGGGGCGTCTGTGCCTGCCTTGCGCTGGGGGAAGGGAATGGGATGAACAACTGGGAAGTGAACCCCTGTCTGTTTCCCTCGGACCCCGGGGACCCTCCGATCGTGAACCGCGGGACCGATGAGGATGCCCTTGTGGTTCTGCTCCCTTCTGTCCCCCGCTCGGGGGACCTTGAGACTGTGGCGGACGGCCTCGCCGTTGTTTCCTGCCTTGGGGGTGTCGGTCTCCGGGACATTGGCGCTATGTTGCACTCTAATTCACAGGGGCTACTGGGACTGGAAGTACCAGGGGCTGAACTGAAACCCCTCTTTTCGCTAGGACGGGTGGGGGACCACTCCGCTAACTCCCCCTGGCACTGTAAATCAAGGTCTAAACTTCTTGGGGAATCTGTATTTCTGGGACGCTCCCGGGGGATGTGTGTGGGATCGGGGCTCTTCCTTTCCGCCGCAAACTCCCGCAAAAGATTTCTGAGGATCGATTCCCTTTCCTCCCCCCTTGGTGGGGACCCATGTTCCTCCCCTTTCCCTCCCCCTTGGGTTAAGCGGGTGGGGGAGTACCCTAACGCTGATTCGTTGCTACTCTCGTCTTCGTCCTGCTTTCCGGGGACCCTCCGCCTGAGTTGATCTGCGTGCCGCCTCCACAGGAGGCCTGTATTGGTCTCCACGCGGTATGAGACGGGGCCGGTTTGTTCTATTACAATGCCGGGCACCCAGGCTGGTCCCCCGCTGCCGTAGTTCCTGCAATGCACGGGGGCGCCTACGCTAAAACTCTTTGAGGAATCCATCTCTACATTTCGCCCTTTGTCTTCTACTCTGGTGGGGTCTAGTCTGGAGATTACCGTAGCCAGCTTCCTGCGCATTAGCAATTCCGCGGGGGAGTACCCTGACGCTAAAGGGGTGACCCTGTACCGTAGCAGGAATTGGCATAGTTGTCGGTCTAGATCTCCGGAGCCCATGCGCCGTAGCGCGTCTTTAGTGGTGCGCACGAGGCGCTCTACTTGGCCGTTGGTGGCCGGGTGGAAAGGGGCGGAGGTGATGTGCCGAATGGCATTGAGATCCACGAATTCCCTGAACTCGGCGGACGTAAAACAGCTAGCGTTATCGCTGACGAGGGTGTCGGGTAAACCGAACGTAGAAAAGACCCTCCGTAACTGTTTAACTGTGGTGGCCGAGGAGGTGCTCGAGACTGGGATGACCTCCAACCACTTTGAGAACGCATCCACCACTAGGAGGAAGAGCGTTCCCCTGAACGGCCCTGCAAAATCTACGTGTACCCGGGACCAGGGCCCCCTCGCTGCGTCCCACTCTCTATGTGGCAGACGAGCCTCTTCTGGCCTGGAGCTTTGGCACGCTTCGCAAGTGCCGACCATGTGCTCAATGTCGGCGTCTAGCTGCGGCCACCAAAAGTAACTACGGGCTAGAGCCTTCGAGCGGACGATCCCCGGGTGGCTGACGTGCAGCAGCTTAAGCACCCTCGGCCGGAGGGACGTGGGAATCACTACCCGCTGCCCCCACAACAGGCAACCCCTCTCTAGGGACAACTCTAGTTTCTTTTTGAAAAATGTGTCGAATTCCGCTGCTGGGGAAGACACGGGCCACCCTTTCTGTACCCAGGAGCAGACTGTGGCTAACGTTTTGTCCTTGCCGGTCACTTTGGCGATGTCGGCCGGTACTACTGGAGGGGAGTCTAGGACCTCTATCATTAAAACCTGGTGGTCTCTCTCTTCCTCGCCCACGTGGCAGCAATCCCGGGGAATGGGGGACCTCGACAGGGCATCCGCGTGGCTGATCTCCTTTCCGGGCCGGTATACCAACGCGTGCTGATACGCGTTGAGAAAAATGGCCCACCTGAGCATTCTCGGGGACAGGATTTGGGGTGTGGGCTTATCTGCGGTGAAAATGCCTAGCAAGGGCTTGTGGTCCGTCACTATGGTGAAGGGGCGGCCATACACGAAATCATGAAATTTCTTGGTCCCCGCAATTATCGCTAGTGCTTCCCTGTCTGTCTGGGCGTAGTTTCTCTCCGCTTGGGACAAGGACCTAGAGTAAAACGCTATCGGGGCCTCCCTCCCGTTCTCCAGCACGTGGCATAACACCGCCCCCACCCCCACCGGGGATGCATCGCAAATCAGGACCACTGGGCGTTTGGGATTGAAGTGGGTCAGTATAGCATCTGATGCCAGGAGTCGCTTCAGGTCATTGAAAGCCTTCTCATGGTCGTCGCCCCACTTCCATGCCTCGTCCTTTTTTAACAATTTGTGTAGCGGTTCCGCCACGGCTGCCTTCCGAGGAAGGAAGGAGTGGTAGAAGTTGAGCAGCCCAAGGAACGACTGCAGCTCGGGCTTGGAGGTGGGGCGAGGGGCCTTTTTGATGGCGGCCACTTTGGATTGGGATGGCCTTATTCCCTCGGGAGTAATGCGGAACCCTAGAAACTCGACCTCGGTTGCGAAGAAGACGCATTTGTCCTTTCGCAACCGCAACCCCGCCTTTTCGAATTTTTCTAGGACCCTTCCCAACCTTTCTGCCAATTCTGCCCGGCTCCCCCCTGTAATCAATACGTCATCAAAGTAGGGTAACACCCCCTCTAGTCCCTTTAGGAGGCGTTCCACGAGTGATTGGAAAATCCCGGGCGCCGAATTCACGCCGAATTGGAGGCGCGATACTTGGAACGCCCCTTTGTGTATGACTATGGTCTGCGCAGCAGCTGCGGCGGGGGTGACCGGGAGCTGCTGGTAGGCTTGGGCCAGGTCGAGCTTAGCAAAACACCTCCCCCCGTGCAACCTGGCCAACAAGTGGCTGACTACCGGCACCGGATACGCATTAGGGCGGATCGCCTTATTGATGGTGCACTTGTAATCAGCGCATATGCGGACCTCCCCGTTGGCCTTGAGTGCTGTTACAATTGGAGTTTCCCACTCCGCAGAATCAACAGGAACAAGAATCCCCTGGCCCACCAATTTGTCCAACTCCGCCTCTATTTTGTCTTTTAGGGCGAAAGGCACCCTGCGCGGTTTAAGTCTGATTGGACGTACTCCAGGGTCCAGGTCGAAAGTCACTGGGGGGCCCTTGAACTTTCCGAGTCCTTTTTTAAAAACTTCGGGGTGCGCCTCACACACGCTCTGTATTGGATCAGTCCCGGCGGCGTGTACTCCCACGGCGTGCACCCCCCCCGATGAACAACCCCAGGGGCTGAAACCATTGAGTCCCGAGGAGGCTGCATTTACCTCCTTTGAGGACGACTAGGGGAAGCGTTGCAGCGCGCTTTTTGAACTGGACCTGGAACTTCCCAACCCCCAGTACCGGGATGCGGTTCCCTTGCACGTCCTTTAGTGTGGCCCTCAACGCCTTGAGCTTGGGCCGCACGTGGGGGGGTATCTTTAGGAACTCTCCCTGAGAGATAATAGAGTAAGAAGAACCCGAGTCCACCTCCATCCTAACAGGGGCCCCTTGTATTACTACCTCGACGAAGTATCGGGGATGCTCCGTGGAAACGCTGAAAACCGGAGCGTCGTCCTCGCTGTCGTCGGAGATGCGTCCGACGCCGTCCCGCTTCCTCGTGGTCCGGGTGCCGTGGTCCTTGGGCCTCGTGGTGCGGTCCTGCCTCGCCGAGCGGTCTGGGGAACTCCTCTTGGCCTCGCGCCGCTTCCGGCAGACCTTGGCGATGTGCCCGCGCCGGCCGCAGTTGTGGCACTCGGCCTTGCGGAACGGGCATTTGGCGCGGGCGTGGGTGGCGCTGCAGCCGTCGCAGCGTCGGCCATCCTTCTGGACCCGCCGGACGTCCTCGTCGTCGCCGCTCTCCGTGGACGAGTTCGAAACCCGCCGGGCCGCGCGCACCGAGCTCTCTGCCTTGGCGGTTTTTGGTCGCCAGTCCTGGAGCTCTTGCACGCCGGCCGTCGTGGCTTCCGCGGCCTGCGCCGTGTCGAGGACCTGTTGCCACGTGGGAGGCGGCTCCTGTTTCATCAGCGCGCGCTGGGTCTCGGTGTCCCTCAGGCCGCAGAGCAGGCAGTCGCGGAGGGTGACTTCTGGGGTCTCCCACTTGCAGGGGCCGGCGGCCAGCCGCAGGGCCGCGGCGAACTCGGCGACCGATTCCCCGGGCGCTTGGACTCGCCTCCAGAACGCGCTCCGAGCGGGGAACATCGCTATCGCGGGCCGGAGGTGGGCGCGCAACACAGCCAGAAGCTCTTTGGCTTTGTAGTCGCTCACCCTCCTCGGCGCGATCAGGTCCACCAGAGTCCTTTTTGTCTCATGTCCGAGCATGCGGACGAAGATGGCCCTCTTCTTGTCTTCATCTGAGACTTCGAGCTCCACCAGCGCTCCGTTGAAGTCTATCTCAAACAGCTCCAAGTCTCCCAGCTTCCTGATCTCGTAGCCGGCGCATGTCTTGGTCCCGTGGGCAGCCATGATCCCACCTTCGTCGCCAGTTTACTGTATGGGACCAAAGACAACAGAACAGCCGAAGGGTTGGCTTAACACAGGTTTATTGCATAGGGATCTGGTGGAGCATGAGGTAATGGCGGTGATACATCTCTTTATATACAGTGGGGTTATACATTTGAATCTTGTAGCACGGTAGCTCATTGGCCGCTACCTGCGAGGCCTCGCCCAGGCACGCCTCTCTTCAGGAGTTCTTCTTTCCTGCTGCTGAATGCGGGGAAGGTTTTTCCCGCGGCTGTCCGTGATTGAGCAATGTGAACCATGTGAGATTGAACGCTCGCAGCTGCCCTCTATGGGCTGCTTGCTCGCGTTCCTTTACAGCTGCAATACATTGTAATTGGGGTGGTTACATTCTGACAGTCCAAGACATGCATACACAACAGACTCAGAGCCATGGCAGGAAGGAAGAAGTGGCCAGAAAGTCCTGTGGAAATATATCATCATCTCTCCCCCAGAGAAAGAGTTTGAAGGAACAGCCAACATTTTAGAAGCTTGGCCTTTGATAGAAAGTAGGAGACTCCTCTTCCTCCTGTGTGCAGTGGGTGGCCAAGGTCTCCAAGATTGTTGCCTGTTGCTGCCGCCGCCGCCTGTTGTTGTTGTTACCCTACCCTTCATTGTTACATCCTATTCCATCTTCACCTAGTGTAGGTTCTCAGTGCAGGGGACAATGGTGGCATATCCTTTTGTGAAAGGAGCCTTTGCTTTGTCACTGCTGCATTGCCTTGGAAGCAGGGGAAACATTTCTTTCTAAAAGAGCAAAATTGTTGATGGAGCAGAGCCTTCCTCGGGTAGGGGAAGAGGTTGGGGACAGGCTTTCACACACACCAACACATGCATGTGCTGCCTGAAGTAACTATGAACATAGTCTAGCATGAAGGTTAAAATGTTCCATATGAAAAAAGCAAAGAATGGTTAAACATCATTACAACAATAGTAGTTTTAATTGAGAAAATTGTGCCAGCACATACTTATTGATGCCACTTGATACATAAGCAACTGGCCAATGTCAAACTTGTGAACAAACTCTCATGTCAACAATAGTATTGATGTTAACTCTCTACATATAAGCCAGAACCTCAGTTTTTCCATCTTATGGCACAGATGTACAGCTGCATTGTCTTCTCATCAATAGTTGCTTTTGTAAAGAAGCTAAACTTATGAGGGACAGGCAAGTCTAACCTGTCCTTCTTGCCATGTGAAGTCCACATGCATTTTAATGCCTGAATGCAGCTTGTGTTGAATCTAGTTATGTCATGAGCTGATGAATTACTTTCATCAGCAGAACGGGGAGGGAGGTATTTCCTCATTCTACAAGTTTGAGGAATTTGGAAATCCCCTAGAGTAGTTTTCAGAGAGTACAGATTTCTGTGAAATGTGGTTGGGAAAAACAAGAATGTGTAAAGATATTTTGTTGTCACAGTTGCAAGATACATCAGCTCCAAAAGCATATTTCTTCAAACTGGAGACTGTCCGAGACAGTATTACAGAACTGGGAGAGAATGTTGCATCTAAAGATTAATCTGCTTCCTTTTATACTTTGAAGTATAAATTAAACATTTTCTTAGCATTCCCCTGTTCAAAATACTGGGTGTTTATTGGGGGGGGGGGGGCAGGGCAGAGACAACTCCTAGGCTATCTGGCTTTTCCATTCTCAGTTTTATGGGATTCTGATGCTCACTGTGCCACAAATGTTGCATTTCCCTCCTTCCTTGCTAACAATGTCTTGTATTTTTTTCCTTGAAAACAACATCTTATAATTCAAAGCGGTATGTAAATAAAAGCAGGTATGTGATACTAACTGGTGTGTGGTGGATAGGATGCTGGACTAAGACTGGGGAGACCTGTTTTTGAATCCTCACTTGGCCACAGAATCTCACAGAGGGGGTGGAACTGCTAAAGTTCACTTAACTTGAAAGCCTGGTTAAGATTGTGGTAAGGGGCCATTCAACAATTACGTGATCCTCAAAGGGGGGAGGGGGTCTGCCATCCGAATTACAAAAAATTACAGTGGGTCGGGGTGGGTGGGTCAGGTCAAAATTACGCAATCCATTTGGAGCTGTTTCTAACCAACAGTGGGAAATGAAACCTGTGTATAAAAAGAAAGGGTTTTATTTACCTTTGTGCCTTGCTCCATGTGGTGAAAATGGAGGGGGATAGCCATGCTTCCTGGTTGCAGGGAGAGCAAGAGGCTAGGCTAGAACATTGCTTCCTGCTTCAGTGCAATTGGCCTGCCCGCCCATTTTCCCTGCAGCACCACCACTGGTTGGTGGTGTAAAATACAGTACTATTTGGTTCAGATCATGTAATTT
The DNA here is from genome assembly GCA_035047345.1 of Bradypodion ventrale. NCBI lineage: Eukaryota > Metazoa > Chordata > Lepidosauria > Squamata > Chamaeleonidae > Bradypodion > Bradypodion ventrale. The sequence goes on from JAWDJE010000002.1 coordinate 310,553,887, forward strand.
TAAGGGGGGAGAGGGTCAAAGCGAAAATTACGGTTAGATTACATAGGGGGGAGGGGGTCAGTTTCCCCCAGAAAAATTGTTGAATGGCTCCTAAATCTGTTTCAACTTGACAACACACAACATACATATACAAGTAAATACATTTGATTTTTTATTGATTCTTGATCAGATAAATAAGCTAACAGTGAAAACTTTAACAAGTTGCTGAATGACCCTAAACCCCCTCACTGGCATGCAGAAGAGAATCTATCAGATTCATATGAGAGAAAAGAGTGCGAGCAAACAAAGTGCCATTTTGAAGTCAAGTATCTTTCAACAGAGGGTTGAATTGTTATACAAGCACAAGAAACGGTCACAAAACATTGTTGCCTTAAATTCTGGCACAACAAGAGAAGGTCTTCCTTTGACTTGCAGGTGTGGATGAACAAAACCTTTGAATAGAAGCAGGACAAAAATGAAGAAATGTCAATTAATGCACACTTCCTTGTGTTTGCATTAAGGCAGTGAAATTTAGACAGCACTGAGTAAATATTACTGACAAAAGAGAGGGAAATAACACAGAATAGAAGGAAGTGGGGCTCTCTTAGAATTCAGAAGGAACAACTACTTACTACAGGATAGATTGAAAGTCACACCAGCGGAGAAAGTCCCTCCCAGTCATTCCAATTACTTGTAGCATGTGAGGTTGTAAAAAAAAAAAAAAGGCCTCCAACATTTGTTGGTTTTGAAATCTTAGGGAGGGTGATGCTACCAATGTGACAGTTCTAGCTAGGGAAAGACCATCTCTCTGTCAAAGTCAAATGTATGTGACCTCAAATCCAATTGGCAAAGCTAACAGGAACTCATCCACTTTCCACCATTGCTCAGCTTATCAGCAGAGGGAAAGTTCTGTTTCCAACATTGGAACTACCGTATTTATTCGTGTATAACGCTCAAAATTTTATACCAAAAAAAGAAATCAAAGTTTGGGTGCGCGTTATAAACGAGGACTGGTCTTTTACTTCCTTTTTAGAATTGGGTCGGCTGTCTATTGCTGCGGCGGGTGAAGGGGAGGCGGGGGCGTGGCTTTGAAGAAATTGACGGGATCTGATTGGGTGGCGCGGGAGACAAGGCGTGGCCTGGAGGTAGCTCGTGCCGCCCCCGTGCTTCCTTAGGGCAGTTCGAGCGAGGCTCCTGGGGGTCGGAAGTGCTCGTTTTGGATTGCATTTTCTTCACCCTGCAACAGGTGGGTCTGATTATCCCCCCCTCCCTCAATGTTTTAAGGCGTGCTCTTATGAACAATTTTATACCGAGGTTTCATGGAAAATTAGGGGTGCGCGTTATACACGAGTGCGCGTTATACACGAATAAATACGGTACCCAGGATTTGCTTAGGAAAATACTTTTCTTAACTATTTGGTGATACGAGTTCCAAGAGAGTTGTGTTTCCACTGCTTATAGGGTCTCTATTATGTGTGCATACGTACATATGCACCCACGTGGAGCTCCTGCCACCATGACCAATACTAGATGTGGATCTCAGGTCTGAGAAAGATTGCACTAAGAAGCGAGAATCACTGGCACCTGTAATTGGAGCTTAAAAGGTATCATGTTGGAGAAAGGCAGCTATTCCTAGTGGTCAGAGAGGAAGTTATATCTTATTTTTTTAAAACCCTCCACCACCACCGGTGTCCTTGTGGCCAGGGTGGAGAGGTCCCGCTTTGAGGCTGAGGATGCCTGCCACCCCATCCCTGGACTTTGTTTTGGGCATTTTTCTATGTGGTTGTGACTCTATTATTATATTATAGTTTGGTACTATGTTGTTGTATATTATAATGTGTTGGTTTTTGTAGATTGAATTCTGTATATTGTATTATTGTGTATTTACTTTGTATGTTGTTGATTTATGTTGTGATTCTTGTGAGCCGCCCTGAGTCAGCGTATGCTGAGTGGGCGGCAAACAAATCAAATAAATCAATTCAAATCAAATCAAAATAGTGTGAGGTTTCTTCTCCCAGCATTATAGAAAACCAGCCTTTTCTTGCCCAAAGCAAGGCAGTCCTTTCATTTCAGAGCATAGGCCTTCACCTGTTTGGAAGGTGCTACCTCTAGAAAGTGCCCACTCACTGACTTCATGGAGCCTCTAAGAGGTGAGAGTGCCCCAAAGGACATAACGTTTCTCTACTCCTTGCCCTGGAGTAGTGTGAGGTAAATCTCAGTTATTAGTAAGCATGGGAAATACCTTTCCTATGTAAGTCATATAATTTTTCAACAGGATCCATTTTACAATTTCATCCTTCTGAATCTTCTTTGAACTAGTGAACTTTAAGGCACATGGGATATTTAAGAACTGTTCTTACCAGTTCCACTACCCCTCTTGTAAGTTTCCATGGCCAAGCAGGGATTAAAATCTGTGTCTCTTTAAATCCTAGTCCATCATTCTATTCAGTACACTCTATCCAGTACACTATACTTTCATTAAATCTGCCATTTATCACTGTTGCATAAAATCCGCTTTGATCTTTTAAAATAGATTTAGCAAGAAAAAACTTTTTTGTAATTATTCTCCCACCAATTTTTACTTCTGTTTCATCTGAGTTTAATTCTGATTAATGTTTAATATATTCTTCATGCGTTGAACAGATGCAGAAATAAAATTAACCTTAGACTGAAACTTTTGCTATGGAAAATATTCTATTTCTGTGAAAATCCCATAATAAGACTACCAGTTGCACTGAAAGTCATATTTTAGCTCTATGGAGGATCTAATGGATGATATATATAAAGGGTTGGAATCAACTGTGCGACCGAACAACAACAACAACAAAAAAAAATGCAGTGAGAAGCCTAGATGTCAAAGAGGAACCTGATCTTTAAAGAAAACTTTCCCAATTCCTTTCCTTTGTCTTCAAATCAATACTTTTCTCTCTCATTTGATGTGTGTAACTGCAGTGGCTCAAGTGGCTAAGATGCTGACTGGGAGGCGGAAGGTCAGCAGTTCGATTCCTGAGTAGTGCAGGGCAGAACGAGCTCCCATCTTTGTCCCAGCTCCTGCCAACCTAGAAGTTTGAAAGCAAGAAATTGCAAGTAGATAAATAGGGACCACTTCAGTGGGAAGGTAACAGCGTTCCGTGCACCACGGTGTCTAGTCATGCCTGCCACATGACCACGGAAACATCTGCAGAAGCAGACAGCACTGGCTCTTTGGCTTTGAAACAGAGATGAGCACTGAACCCTAGAGTCAGATATGACTGGCTTTCGAGCAAGGGAAACCTTTACCTTTTACTAATGATATGGCAAATGTAAAGGAGCTACTGCCCATTTTGATTTAGATGTAACTGTCTTGGCTAAATACAGTTTCAAAATATCCATCAGCAGGGTGGACCATAAGCAATTCCAATTAAAAGACAGACAGGTTGTTAAAGGTCTTCTGTGAAATAGCCACAGGTCATCCAGGCATCTCTAAGGAAGAAGTTCCATAGGAGGGAGATTGCCATTCAGATGGTTTTCTCCCTGTGCCCACTGTTCTTACTGATTTTGTTAACTATTTTACACAGAAGTTCCTCTTGTTGCAAAATCTTAACACAAGCATTTTTCACCTGACTTTTATTTTCTGGTTCTTCCTTAGATGTGAATCCTTTCTTGATGAGAAAAAGAAATATCATAATTCTTCCCCTCTTTTGGACATCATGTCCATATTCTGGTCATTTTGCTGCTGCCTTTTTGGACTGGTGGTAGAAGCACTGGGTGGATTGTTTTCATCTTTTCGATTGGTCAGCCTGTGCTTTTGTGCTGCGTGTTCTTAGTTTCATAGAGAGAAAAAGACCCTCCCTTTGCACAGAAACATTTCACAAGAAACATTGGGAGCTCAACAACAACGCAAAAGAGTATTTCTACTCTTGTTTTCATATTAAAGACAATAAATCTCATGGCTCCATGCATTTTCAATTTCTTCACTGGCTGTCTCCATGCGTTGAGTGATTTAATGAGATTTCTTCTTATCCTCTTATATGTTGTTGTCGACACAATACGGTTTCCCTGTGGCCTTCTTTCATGTCCAAGATCAAACCCTGGACTGCCAAAATGAATCCACTGTCTTGCTTTTGTCATTGACCAAACTTAAGTCCTGTGATAAACAGGACAGAATGAGCTCCCGTCTTTGTCCCAGCTCCTCCCAACCTAGCAGTTCAAAAGCAAGAAATTGCAAGTAGATAAATAGGGACCACTTCGGTGGGAAGGTAACAGCATTCCGTGCACTCCGGTGTCTAGTCATGCCTGCCACATGACCATGGAAACATCTGCAGAAGCAGACAGCGCTGGCTCTTCGGCTTTGAAACAGAGATGAGCACTGAACCCTAAAGTCAGATACAACTGGCTTTCGAGCAAGGGAAACCTTTACCTTTACTATCATCTTCTTGAGTTGCAAGACTGCCCACAGAGATGAGGATATGCCAACCCATCATTTTGCAAAGGCTGGTGCTGACTGCTGCTTCCGCAAAAGTCAGTTCTCAGCCACTCAGCAAGAGCATCTGCTTTGGCATTTAACTCCCTGCAGTGCGTAAAGTTAATGTTCTTCATAAAAGTGCAAGAATGATTCCTCTGCCCTTCCTTGCCTTGTCTTGGCCTCATGGTGTCTAAATGAATACATATTGTAAATTGCTGCTTGTTCCCAAGAGCCATAAAACTGGAGATGATTTCCTAAGCGTCCCTATTTGTTTATTTTCTCTTCTTTGTTCTCTTCACAACACAAAACAATAATCGTATAGCGCAGTAATTCATCTGAAAGAAAAAAAATACTCGTTCCGATCGAAAGCCAGGAAACAGTCAGGCAAGTTGTTAAACTTTTCTATGCACCAGCTTCTAAGTGCAGCTCACCCATTTCAAGGAGGTGTGGCTTGTGTAAAGTGTAACTTGTAAAGGTTAATAGCTATGGTTCATGCTATCTTACCCCTTTTTTTGTTATCTCTTGTGATATTGGTTTGTAGAATTAGAGATGATTCAGTCATATCTGCTCTGTGATATGGGTTGTTGTTGCTGCTGCTGCTGTTGTTGTTCAGTTGCACAGTCGATTCCGACCCTTTGAGACCTCATGGACCATCACACACCAGGAACCCCTATCCTCCACCATCTTCCTCATCCCACCCAGCTCTGTACCCATTACGTCAACAATACCATCTAGCCATCTCATTCTCTGCCGTCCCCTACTTCTTTTGCCCTCAACCTTTCCCAGCATCAAGGCTTTCTCAAATTAATCCTCCCTTCTCATTTGATGTCCAAAGTACTTTAGCTTCATCTTCAATATTTGGTCTTCCAAGGAGCAGTCGGGGTTGATTTCTTTTAAGATCGACCTATTTGTTCTCTTGATATGAATACTATATTAATTTAAGGATACTATAACTCTAGAGATAAGAAAAAATAAATAAACTTAAGTTGAAGTAAAATAAAATAAAATAAGATGTCACCAAATAAGGTTACAGTCCAGGTTCCAGACAGGAACAGCAAAGTGGCTTCCTTCCATTGCTTTCATGTCTCACTTGATTAAGTCCTCTTTTGAAAAATAGGAGGAAGAGATTCAGAAGTTTCAGCCTATGCTTGGGGTAGTTGTTCTGGTTGGTGATCCAGTGGCTGCAGTGAGATAAAAATGGATGTGTTACCCCACATCCTTGTTCCAATGGCAGGTTTACCCATTAAACAGTCTAAGAGTCCTACAGGACATTTGGGCACAGAACGCTGGAGGTAGGTTTTCCTCCATACTTCTGCTCATAAATCACCCTTGTCTTCCTCTCCCCCCCCCCCCCCCACGATCTCTGGTTCCATTTCTTCCATCCCACCTGTGCACTCTTATTGCCCCAGGAATTCTTCTTCTGCTCCTACATATCCTGCTAGCACAGTTCCTGGGGCCAGTGCCACCGCTGCCCGGGATGGTGAAAAGTCCCTCTCACAATGCTATATTCATGGAAGAATGTATGACTTTACACAATTGCAAACAATACTGGACAAATAGAATAGTTGATTTGGTCTGGAACAGGGGTCAGAAAACCTGGCTCTCCAGGTGTTCTTGGACTTCAATTACCAGAAGCCCAGGTCAGTGCACCCACTGATCAGGGCTTCTGGGAATTGAAATCCAAGAACATCTGACCCCTGGTCTGGAAGATCACATCTTGTACTTTTGATCAGAACAGTCAAAGTGGTTTTGCAGATCTTCATTTGGGGAGATGTTAGCAGTATAGGGCTAGTGTGATGAAGAGAACAAAGTGGTAAATTAGTACTTGAGAGACCTGGGTTGAAATCCCAACTTGTCCATGAAAACTCACTGGGGAATGACAGTGGTAGACCACTTCTTGAATATCTTACAGGCCTCAACAATTTAGTTAAAATCACCATAAATCAGAAGTAAATTGATGATACATAACAGTGACTCACAAGACTGGATATTGCTGACTTCCTTCAGGCCAATCAGCCAATAGCTACATCTTTCTTAGTATTTACATTACAGTACACAGGAAATCTATTAGGGATTAGACCCCTCATAAGGTATAGGGCTCTAGCATTTTATCCCTCACTGTGGTCTTCCCCTGGATTGGGAGCTTCAAAGCAATGTTGATTGCTTAAAAGTAAGATTTTTAAGCAAATGTCTCAGTTTTTATCAAAAAAAAATTCACATGCAACAGCCAATGGCTGAAGTTCCCATGCTTCCCAGGATAGGTTCCCAATCTGGATCAGTTCTCCTTTTTCAGGAGTAAGAAAAATACGTAGATACTGGGTCTGTTTTTAAAGGTCATCAAGCTTGATCCTTTTGATACTCTAGAGCTATTAGTATAAGCCATGGATTCTCAACCTCCGGCCCGTGGCACCATTTCATGTAGCCTCCCACTGCCTCCACCACACCAGGAAGTGCCATTTGGTGGAGGAAGGGCAAAATGGCCGTCTGGCCCCCGAAACTGTCTGAGGGAATGTGACCCGGCCCCCAGCTTAAAAAGGTTGAGTACTGCTGGTATAAGCTGTTTTAGAAGGTGGATAGGCTAATAAAAGTAATAATAACATTGTCATCAGCTTCATGGTTCCATAGCTACTTGCCCTCTTCCCACCCATTTATGTTCTCTGCACAAGTGCATATATATTAGCATTTAATAACTTGATAAAAATATAAAACCAGAATAACATACTTAATGAATCAAAGCACATTTAGCTTAAATGATTAGAAGTTGCCAGTTAATTACTTAGAAAGGAAGCTAATTAAATTACAATCCAATTTTTATGGGGACTCCAGGATGTTAAACTAATAAGACCCTCTCAATCATATCCCATTAGATACGCCAAACAATTCAGTGCTGTCATGAGAAAATGTAATTTTCCCTTGCATCTTTTACACATAAGACATGTTGCCTGAAAAAAAGAGAAACTGAAATCAAGCACCCCGGAAATGTGGAGGTGAGCGGTCTGGAGTCAATCAGATGTTCATTGTACCCACTCCAATTTCTTCAAAGCAAATAAATACAAAAGTTCTTGTGTTTTTTAAAAGTGTATTTGCCAACAACTGGAATCAAAACAGAGCAGAACTGTCAGAGCATATTCAAAGGGTTGAAATGCAAACAACTTTGCTGCAGAGTAAAGTAGAAAACCAGAACATGATTGTTATAAAATCATATTCTATCACCCTTGATCAGGAAAAGCATATTGTCCATGGCTCAATTCTGTGCATTCTCCCACTAGCCTTCCCCTACACATTTATATGCTTTTGAGTGATGTATATGACTGACTCTCCACTTCTCCACTTTATCAGCACAGAAACCTTGTGGGGTAAATCAAGATGACAAAGGTTGACTGGTCCAGATTATTCAGTGCATTTCATATCCATGCAGGATTTAAATTCCTGTCTTTGAGTCCTAATTCAGTATTCTGACCAGCAATACACACTCATGTGCAGCCCTGCATCAATTTACAGGATGTCTTCTCTGCTTTATCCTTTCCCCTTTGATGGAGGAAGCCAAGTAACAAAAGACACCATGGAGCAGGTGGTACATGTAACAAGGGGAGATAAATGTTACTATCACATTCCACATCTCAAAACTGAGGTTTACATTATAATAATAATTTTGAGTCAGAAATTATTCTGGGTTGAAAGGTTTTTGGTGGGAGAAACTCTGCTCAGGGGATGCCCAGATGAGGCTCCTTTCATGTCCCTAAGAGATGGGACAGAGATGGGTGCTCAATCTGTCATGCAGTATCCGTGTCTTGAACTGCTGACTTGCCAGATAACAAGGTGAGCTTCTTAACCAGTCAGCCACCAGAGCCCCTAGGTTTACATTGTACTCGAACAATGGCACTGAGAAAAAAGGATAAGCAGGCTGGGCTATAGGGTACAGTACAGACTATGTGAGGAATACAGCAATGCCCTCCAGCACTTTGCCACTGCTTCTCCCTCAGCAATGCATTTGCTACCTCACTGTGCATGATAGTAGGGCCAAGCCTGATATCAGTGAGTTGTGTGGGGTTGTGGTTCTTGAAAATATGGCAAGAGCAAAGACAACGTGAATACATAATTTGGTCTGTGAGAAGGGATTTTGCCAAGGTCAAATTGGACACAGGGTGGCAAACAGGATCCCCTATGCAAGAACACACAGTTTGTAGACATTCATTCTCTACTTTTATAACCGGATTCTAGGTTCTTTACAAAAATCCAAATTTTTCAATAATCTTAACCTATAAATCCAAGGGTCAACCGTTGGAACTGGCTACAGGTTGCTATGCCTCGCCCTACTTGCCTGCACTCACCCTTCCTGCACACTGCCGATCTGGGTCCGCAGGTCAACGAAGGATTGAGAAAACCGGCAGTGGGGCAACAGGCCCACAAATGCGAAGAAAGGGAAACAACTTCACTTCCCAACATTCCTTGCGCCGCGCCGCGCCAGAGCCAATCAGGCTGAGAGGCTCTCGCACGGTGCAGCGTTCGGAAACGCGACGCAGCCAATCAAAAGAAAACCATTTTTAAAAAATGCAGCACAAACACAAAGCACCAACCCATAACTACAAGCCCCAGCGTCCTGCGCACCATGAGTGCGCAGAATGCTGAGGAAGCCGGCACCCAAAAAATAAAACAAAAACACCGGGAGAGCAAGTCCGCCAAGCCGCAGGAACCAAAGCCCCCCTCCCCAACGGCACCTGAAGCTCCTAATCGGAGTTTCCCCTTTAATATCACTGGGGGGGGTGTTGTGCTCCCCCTCTCTACTGGCTCCCCTGGGTTTGAGAGGGTTGGGGGGACCAAAGGAGCCTGTCTCCCCAACCCTCCTGACCCCAGGGGACCCGGCAGAGAGGGGATTCCCTCCCCCCCACACACACGCCCCATATTAAGGAGAAGAAACCAAGCGGTTACTTCTCTTTAAAAACGGAGTTGGGGGGGAATTCCCCTCTCTACTGGCTCCCCTGGGGTTGAGAGGGTTGGGGGGACAAAAGGAGTCTGTCTCCCCCACCCTCCTGACCCCAGGGGACCCGGCAGAGAGGGGATTCCCCTCCCCTCCCCACACACGCCCCATATTAAAGAGAAGAAAGTAAGCGGTTACTTCTCTTTAAAAACGGAGTTGGGGGGGAATCCCCCTCTCTACTGGCTCCCCTGGGGTTGAGAGGGTTGGGGGGACCAAAGAAGTCTGTCTGAGAGGGGATCCCCCCCGGACACCAAAAAACACAAAAACAAACAATCAAAAACATTCAAAAATACACAAAAACAAACAAAAATAACACCAAAAAGTAAACAACAACAAACATTTACAAACACACCCAGCACCCAGCCAAACACCACAAAATCCAACCACCACCACCACCCCAAATAAAGAAAAACAGCTAACTCACCACCACACAACCTCATACCACAACGACTGGAAAAGAAATGAATAAAGAAAGAGACTACTTACTGGAAGAAGCTCCACCCAGAGGCCATGAGAGAAAAAACAGTCAAAATACAAGATAACCCCTACCAGCAGCACTTGCTGCCCACAATAATAAAAAAAAATTCAAAAAGACACAATAGCCCCACACAAAAGGCCCCAAGAGTTTTTCGAAAAAGTATATCATCCTTTATTCTTTTTTTCATCCACAAAACCAAAACACCAAACAAAACTCATCACAGTTTAAAACAGGCCATCAAAATTTTTTTGTATAAATAAAAATTTTAAAAATTTCAAATATAGATTAACCTCTTCTTTACAAACATTAACAACAACAACAACAAAAACTTTCCAATACCATTTAAAACAGCCCGGCAACGCCGGGCAACCTTTGCTAGTAATAATAAAATAAATTGTGTTCTGAGCATCTTTGCATAAACTATTTGTAGCTATACATCACCTTTTACAATTATTGAGGGGCAATGAACATGGCAAGAGAAAAAAAAATCCCTTTTTTAACATTTATCTGGCTTGAGCATATGTGGCATAACTATTTCAAAAGCAAGGTTTCATACAAATGACAAGTAACAGTATTAGAAAGTATTAATTGGTACCATTAGTGGCTGACAGAGTAAATATAGCATTTAACACTTGTATATTATAAAATGGATATCTGGTATGATTATTAAGTTGATATATGTGAAACAAAATGGCTTAATATACTTATAGCATTATCAAGTAACAAAGTAACAAAGTATTATCAAGTAACAAAGTAAGTCTGACTTATTTTAAAGCATTATAATTTCTTTAATGCAGTGCATTGAGGTAAAACTTATACAGTAAAAGCCTGTATAATGATTTTTATTCATTCTATGGGTCTATTTGCTATGCAATTTTTTTCACTGTACGATTTTTCCTATGGAAAAATAATACAACATATTTTTTTGCTAAGCAGTTTTTCCCATTGAAAATCCGTTGTACTGTACAGTGGGACTCCGTATAATGTCTGTTCCTGATAATGTCATATCCGGATAATGTCCCGATTTTTGGCCAAAAGAAGTGTATCAGATAATGTCATTTGGAAGCACAAGCAGTATGTAAAAATGCATGTGGCGGTCATTTTGTTTACAGACTGCTTGTGAGCCCAAAATGGGCAAAAAAAAAAGTGTCACAATGGAGTTTTTTTCGCCCATTTTGAGCTCTCCGCCACCCCTACTGCCTTGGGGAAGGGGGGACCTGATCCGTGCTTTTTTAAGTGTTGTCTAATCAATGCATTGGACAATGTCAAAAATCGGATAACGTCCAGTAATATTACTTAAAGAACTTATTTCTTATTTATTTATTTATTTATTTTCCATTTTTCTATCCCGCTTTCCTGACACAAGTGCCACTCAAAGCGGCTTACAACATATATAAAAATACAATAAACAGAGCAAAAAACAAAAACATTAACCTCAATCACCCAGCAGCCACAAAGGTGCCCAATGGTTCAAAGACCATAAGGGCAGCTGCGTCGACAGCAGTGGTTCCCACCTGTCACTCCCCTCGTAGAGAACGAGTCCCAGACAGGGCAAAAGGCAAAAGTCCCACAGACAGCGGCGTCGGCGGCGGGCGCAGGTGGGCTCCATCCCCGAGCGATGGAGTGGCTTCGGGGAGAGCGCGGGCCTCTCTGCGGCGGCGGCGGCGGCGGCTTTTCACCCCTCCAGCCAGGCATGGCTCGGAGGGGGCGGCGTCGGCGGCGGGCGCAGGTGGGCTCCATCCCCGAGCGATGGAGTGGCTTCGGGGAGAGCGCGGGCCTCTCTGCGGCAGCGGCGGCTTTTCACCCCTCCAGCCAGGCGTGGCTCGGAGGGGGCGGCGTCGGCGGCGGGCGCAGGTGGGCTCCATCCCCGAGCGATGGAACGGCTTCGGGGAGAGCGCGGGCCTCTCTGCGGCGGCGGCGGCGGCGGCTTTTCACCCCTCCAGCCAGGCATGGCTCGGAGGGGGCGGCGGCGGCGGCGGGCGCAGGTGGGCTCCATCCCCGAGCGATGGAGTGGCTTCGGGGAGAGCGCGGGCCTCTCTGCGGCTGCGGCGTCGGCGGCGTCGGAAGGAAAACATTTCTAAGTAGGGGGCTGCCACTAAAAAGATCCTGCCTGGTAAATATTAACCTGATAATGCCTAACTTCTATAAATGATAGAGAGAAATAGATTATTCAAAGCAAATGTAACATATCAGACTCATCAATAAACCCATACTGAGGCCCACTTCATTATTTGTTCAAGAAAGAATTAACACAGTGTTTAAGGCATATGTTTTTTTAAAGGCAAAAGTAATACCCCCCCCCCCCCAAAAAAAATCCCTTTTCTAACCCTTTTCACCAAGATGTATCTGAATCCATTCCATTGCTCTTCTAGGTTTTTTCATTATAATCATCATGTCATCTGCATATAGACTTATTTTTATACCTTCTATTCCCTCAATTTTTTTATCCTCCCTTATAGACATAGCTAATAATTCCATGGCCATTCCAAATAATATTGGAGACAATGGACATCCTTGTCTAGTTCCTGCTTCAAGTCTTATATCCTCAGTAAGCACCTCATTCGCTCTTACTCTGGTTAAACCTTTATGATATAGTTGCTCAATGAATTTTATAATTTTTTTACCAAAACCATAATTTCTTATAATTTCTTAAATTGTAGCCCATTGAAGAGAATCAAAAGCTTTAAAAATATCTAAAGATAATAATTCAATTTTTCCTTCTTTTGATCTGCTATATCCATTAAATCCACTACTCTCCTTGTGAGATCAGCCATGTATCTACCCTTTTAAAAACCAGCTTGATCTTTGTCTATATAACCCTTCATAAATTCATTTAGTCTGTTCACCAATATTGCAGTAAAAATTTTAGCATCTTGATTTATCTGCTTTCATCAGAAACCGGATCAATCGTAAACCAAAGCACATTTTCTCATTGGAATGCATTGAAAAATTAAAAACGGTCCTGACCAGACAAAAAATAATAATACAAACCCCCCCCCCCCAAAAAAAAATCCCAAAAAAGGCCAGACACAATTGTCCCCCACCCCTTGATCGATCCTGCCAGCTAGTGAGGGGCTGGGGTGGAGAAAAGGGGGTGTTCTTAAAGAGTTTACCCCTTTTTTATCCCACACTCCGTACCTCTATCGATCAAACTCCCCAGCTGATTAGCAGGTGGGGTGGAGAAGAGGGGGAGTTTTTGAGGTGTGGGAGTGAAAGGGGAAGCCCCTAAAAACACCCCCTCTTTTCCACCAGCTGACCCCCAATGGTGGAGACTGATTGATCGAGGTGCAGGATCAATCAATTGAGGTGCAGGGGGAAAGGGACACAAAAGGGACAAAGCGATCTCCCTACCTTTTCCATGCCACTGCTTCCTCCTGAGTGGTTTGTCCTGCCGTCAGGGGAGCCCAGTCTCCACAGCTACTGGCAGCAGGAGAGTGTGGGGACCATATCCGCTTGGTGCTGGTCTTCATCTGAGCTCTGAATCCGGGAATGCGCACCTCTCTGGAACTTACTGGTTATGTGCTAGCTACCCAGGTGTGTGTTTCTAGCTGTAGCGCCATGCAAGAAGCTTGGACAATGACCAGAACCGAGCAGATATGGATCCCACACTCTCCCTCTGCTGGTAGAAATGGCAGCCACTGTGGAAACAGTGGCAAAAATGTTATCATTGCCACTGCCACCTCCTCTGAAACAGCAGAGGCCACTGTTTTAGAGTCTAAAATGGCATGGGGCTGCCATTTTAGAGTCTAAAATGGTGCTGGTGATATAATTCTCGTAAGGCGAAAAATCATCATTAACCTGGATGTTATTTTCAAGGATTTTGTCATTGTAAACCGCAGCAAATGTAAACCAGGGTGTTCGTAAACCGGTGTTTTATAAAGAAATCATTGTAACTTTTTATTATTATAAATTTTTATTAAATTTTATGCATATAAAATACAAAACAGAATACAGAACAAATAAAGTATACTACATAATACTTAAAAATAATCAAAGTACATAATACAAAAAAAATATACACTATATCCTAGTACCTAAAAACCATCAATATAATTACAATCTCTTAACTTATTACTTAATGGTTATTCTCTAACCTTAACTGCCATCTCTAAAACTCATTTTCCAATAAATCATATAGTACCATTTTGGATAGGGGGAAAAAAATAAAAGAAAAAAATAAAGAAAAAAATATAGACAATAAATCACCCTGTGTTTATTTACATTGCCCTGGAGAGCTCAGAGTATCTCAATAATTTAAATCCAAAATCCACTTTGCTCAGGTACAGGTCTATTTCTTTCATCCCCCTTAAGGGAGTGATCCACAAAAGGTTTCCAAATATTCCAAAATCTATTTTCTTTCAAATCATCCCTCTTTTTCTTTATCTCCCAAGTCAATTTATCATTCAATGCTAGATTCCACATTTCTTTATACCACTCTTCAGTTTGTATAATTACATCGTTTTTCCACTGTCTAGCAATACAATGTCTAGCCGTTGTAATCATTATTTCTAGTAACTCTTTCTCATCCTTATTTAAATTAATATCTTCCACATTTGTTAACAGGATGGTACCTGAACCCAATTTAAGCATCTTGCCCAATATTTCTCCAATTTCTTTTTCAATTCTTTTCCAGAAATCTTTAACCACTTTACAACCCCATCACATGTGTTCATACGTTCCAATATTATCCTTGCATCTCCAACACATTTTATCTTTTTTATTGTCCATTTGATGTAACCTCACTGGGGTCAGATAGCATCTCCACAGCATTTTAAAATTGTGTTCCTTTATTCTAACCGACATAGTTCTCATGATCCTCTTTTTCCATTTATTTCTCCATATATCCTTACCTATCTTTATATTCAATTCTTGTTCCTACCTTAATTTCAAATCCTCCTGTGGATCACCATCCTTATTTAGTATTGTATACAATTTACTAACTAGTCCCTTAATGTTTTTATCCCCCTTTCTAATTTTTAGAATCAGCTCTTCAAATTCCGTCTTTTTGCTCTCTAAACTATAGTCACTCATATATTTACTGTTCCATTTAATAATCCTCAATCTCTGAAACCAATTGATTTTTAATTGCTCAAACAATTTTATCCTACTAGCCTCATCGCTGCATTTCCGGAACCAGTCTTTCAACAGGATAACCTCATTTTTCTTCAATACCTCCTTTATCTCCTCATTTATATTAATTGGAAAACTCGCTATGTCTACAATTTCCAGTATTGGAGAGACATTCAGAACCAAATCCTTCTTCACTCTCTTCCATACATTCATTAATCCTTTCATCATAGTATTTTTGATCACTACCTTTCCCAGATTACAATCTAAAAAAAACCATTTTACCCATATATCTATAGTCCCTCATCTCAATATCTTCCCATATTACCTTTTCCCTTGCCAATATTCTTGATTTGAAATGCCCGATAGTATGCCATCAAATTCGGCATACCCAGCCCTCCCTCTTTCTGCAGTAAATACCATAGCTTTTTTTTTTTAAAAAAAATTATTAAGTTTTTCAAAAAAAATATAGAAATGATATATTAAAAAATACAAAAAATTACAAATCAGCAAAAAGAAAATCACATTACATCAATTTGTTGTATTACAAATTATAACACCCAGTGATATTTACAAACCATGAGGATCGAATTTCTAATTTAATTTTCCCAGAAACTCATATGTTGAGGTACCGGCTTATCCCCTTTATCACTCACAAGGACAAATTCCACAAATGGTTTCCATATTTCCCAAAATTTGTTCTCTTTTAAAATACCTTTCTTCACATTCAATTCACAGGTCAATTTATCATTTAATGCAATTTCCCACATTTCTTAATACCATAACTTTTTTGGTAATCTGGATTTCTTTCCACCATTACAAAAATTGTTAATCAGTTTTTGAAACTCCTTAATTTCTATATCCTTCAATTGAATTGCTAATGCATCAAATAAAATTAATTTATTCTAGGTAACAGCATCATTTTCACGAGTGCAATTCTCCCGAACCATGACAGTTTCAACTTTTGAAAACTTTGTATCCTATTCTTAATTTCAATTTTCAAACTATCATAGTTCAATCTTTTAAGCTCTTCCAATTTGCTTGATATAATTATTCCCAGATATTTCATCTTATTCTTAATCTGAACATTAACTATATCCTTTATCTTCTTCTGATCTTTCTCATCCATATTGAAAAGCATCATTTCCGATTTATCCCAGTTTATTTTCAACCCAGTAATGTCCTCAAATTCCTTTAGTTGTTGCCTAATTCTATTCATTACCTTCTCTGGTTGCTTTACAATTATCAAAGTGTCATTGGCATACATGCTTATCTTATTTCCCATAATCCCCTCTATTTTTCCTTCCTCTCTTATAGCTTTTGCTAATAACTCCATTGCCATGATAAACAGTATTGGAGTTAAAGGACAGCCCTGTCTCGTGCCTGCCTCCAACTTTACCTCGTCTATAACCTCATCATTTATCTGACAGTGGCTATTCCTTGCTGATATAATTGACCAATTACCCTTCTAAATTTGACTCCAAATCCATAACTTTTAATTATTTCCTTAATTGAAATCCATTGTAGAGAGTCAAAAGCCTTGAATATGTCCAGAGATAATAATCCCACTTTTTCTTTTGTTTGACTCACCGTATCAACTAGATCCACTACTCTTCTGGTCAGATCTGCCATGTGTCTTCCTTTCAAAAACCCCACTTGATCAGTATTTATGTATTCCCCATAAAATTATTCAAACGGTTAGCAAGTATTGCTGTGAAGATCTTGGCGTCTTGATTTATCAATGAAATGGGTCTATAGGATTCTACTTTCTCTAATTTTTTTCCATGTTTTGGCAAAAGTACAATTGTGGTCTTATACCATGAAGTTGGGATTTGCCCTCCATCCAATATATAATTGTATAATTTTGTCAACTTTGATACCACAATATCTCCAAATTCTTTATAAAAATCCGCGGGCAACCCATCCTCTCCAGGGGCTCCCAACTTCAATCTAGCAATTACCTCTTTTACTTCTTTCTCTGTCACTAAATCTTCCATTCTATCCCTATGTTCCTGTTTTATTCCACTAATTATTTGCATCTCTAGTTGCTTTTTAAGTTTTCTCTCATCTATATCTTTCTTTGCATAAAGGTCTTGATAAAAATCCTTCACAATTTTACACTTATCCTTTATTTTATTACATCTTATCCCTTGTTCATTAATCAAAACTCCAATTTCCCTCTTTTCCCTTTTATCCTTTGCTGCTTTTGCTAATAATTTTGAATTTTTATTACTAAATTCAAAATATTCCCTTTTTAAATACACCAAATCTCTTTTCACCTTTTCAATTTCTTTGCCTGTCAATTCAGTCTTTAATCTTAATAAATTAGCGAAAACTTTTTTATTCTTTGTTTTTGAGTGCTCCTCCGTAACTGCTTTATCTCCTTTTCAAGCTTATCCTGTGTTAACTTATAGTTTTTATATCTATTACTTGCTAACTTTATACACTCCCCTCTGAAAATCGACTTCATGGTATCCCAGACCACATTGTATTCTACCTCACCGTTATCGTTCCAATGCCAGCTTTCCCTCCAATTCTTCATGATTTGTTCTTTACACATCTGGTCTCTAAATAGGTTAGGATCATATTTCCAAGTTCTCCTTGATCTAATCTCGTTCCGTAATTTCAAATCCAGTATCACCTTGGCATGATCAGATTCCTTAAATATTCTGACTTCCATTTCCTCCATATTTTTAACCAAATTTTCAGATATGGATATATAATCTATTCTGGAATAGGAGTTGTAAACTTGCAAAAAATAAGAATATACCCTTTCTGATCCCTTAAGTTCTCTCCAGGAGTCTTTCAAGCCTAAAGCAGTCATCCAATTATCCAATATTTGCCTTTTAATCCCTTTTCCACTGCTTAATATATTTGTACAGTCCAAGTTTGATCTTACTAAATTAAAGTCGCCAGCCACGATCATCCTCCTTGAATTTTCTTTTACCAATATTATATGCATTTTCTCTAAAAATTCCGCTTGATGGTCATTTGGGGCATATATATTTACCAATGTTATTTCCTCATCATCTATTTCCCCTTTCACTATCAAAAATCTCCCTTCCGAATCTGAAATACTATTTGTTATCTCAAGCCCCAATCTAGTCGAAATCAAAATTGCAACTCCTCTTGATTTCGATGTACCATACGATTTTTCATAATGCTGCATCCAACTTAAAAAGATTTTATTTGTATCTTGAGATTTTTGATGAGTTTCCTGTAAAAAAGACTATGTCCGGTCTATCCCTCTTCAAAGCTGATTCTATCCTCCTCCTCTTAATTTGAGATCCTGTACCTTTTACATTCCATGTTAATACCTTTATCGCTCTCATAATTGAAATTGTCCCCCACTTTTATCTCTCCTAAGCTCTCCATTGGGTGTGCTACCAATTAACCTAAAATAATTAAAACAAAACATTAAAACATAAAACACACATTGACAACCTCCCCATTTTCTCCTTCAAAAAAGGAAGAAAAAAAAGCACCTTTGACTACCAAAGAGGGGAGGGGGGGAACGTGTAAGATAGACATATTAATCCTCTGCCATCTTGGCCACGCCCCCCTGTGACTTATTTTAAGTAAAACAGAATGCATTAATCATTGTGAGATACAAAAAGAAGACTGAATTACAGAACAATTAGGTGAATTATTTTTAACTGCTGTCTCTGTTTTCAGTGACATCCCCTTATCATTATTGTTTATAGAATATGGAATTAAAATTAAAAGGCTACAAAAGCATACTCTCTCCTAGAACAATGCCCAGACAATCTGTTTGCTGTCTTTGAGCATCAGACCAGAAGTAGCCCACACACAGGCTTAAAGCTATGAGAAGGGAGAGGTGGTGATTGCCCCAACACTGGAAGCATTCAAGAGAGAGTTGAACAGCCATCTGTCTGATCTGATTTGATTCGGATTCCTGCATTGAGCAGGATGTTGGACTTGATAGACCAAAAGGCCCCTTCCAACTCAGTTATTCTATGATTCTGTGATATGATTCTATGAATGCACCAGCCAACAAGACTAAGCTGGCTTTGATATCCTAGTAATTGGGGTGTTTGGTGTTTTTTTTGGGGGGGAACCAACTTCTCTAAGAAACTTCTCCTAACTGCCATTATGTTGAAAATCTCTGAGCACTAAATTTTGAGCAAAAATCTTCAGTATGTGAAATCCTTCACAATTGGCACAAATATACAGTATATACCCTGTGGTGATATGAACTACTCCCTGTGAAACAAAGAGGACCATTCAGAACCCTGTGAAAAGCCAATCAAAGCAAGATATGGCATTAGTGATTTCATGTAATCTGAGCTGCACATCTGTGCTTGGTTGTGAGGCGGATTAGCATTTAAATGGGAGAAAACCCTGGTGCAGGGAGATAGGCAATATTCAACTTTATATTGGAATGGCCTGGTCAGGAGGAGAGAAACATACATACATACATACATACATACATACATACATACATACATACATACATACATACATACATACATACATACATACATACATACATATCTTTATCCGACCATCAGTCGCATACATCAGGAGGAGGGAAATAAATGACAGGCTATTTTCATGTGTGTGTCACACACAGAAGACCCAAAGTACAGGTTGAGTGGCATTCCCATCAAGTGCTCAGTAGCTTCTTGTTTTGTTAAAAAGTGGAAACCACAATATCAATATAAACTGGTGTGTTCAATATAGGGTGTGACCAACCAGATGCTTGTCCCAAGTAGATGAGAATTTTTCTGTACCACATCCTGCCATTTAAGTCACAATTGAGGTTCACCCTGAAACTTTTACAAAGTAGCAGCTGTGTTAAGAGGGATAATAATATTTTCATGTCATACACTACTCTGGGTTGAAAGGATTTTTTGCTGGCGAAACTCCGCTCAGGGGACAACCAAATGAGGCTCCTTTCATGTCCCCAAGTGCAGCCCTCAGGTATCAAAACCCAACCTTCCAGTCTCCAGCTCAGTGACTTAACCACTAAGGGGAGGAATGTACACTAACAAACAAAACTTCAAACAAATAAGAGAGCCCTGAAGTAATCACAATACCTCTGAGCAGCTGATTGACTAAAATATTGACTAGACGTATGGGTAAAAGTTTCTTAGACATCAGTAGCAAAAAGACAAATTCAACAATGCCTCAAATCCAGCAAGTAGATAAAGCTGCCTTTTTAAAATTAAAATAATGGGTTACTTTTCAAATTGAACCAAAAAGTAAGAAAGAAAGAAAATTGAACCTTGTGATATTTGGTGTTTTAGAACCTTAACTCATCTCTTTTTTAAAACTGTGTATTTAAAAAGGCAAGAAAAGGTGCACAAATTCTCCCTGAGGCTGAAGATAATAGAGGCAGCAGGATAATTCAGAATTATCTGATGTCTCAAGCTTGAGGAGACTGCAGTGAACTGTCATATATTGGTGGGTGGCATACCTGTCAAGTTTTGGATTTGAAAATAAGAGAAATTTTGGCCACACCCCTATGGGTGTGGCCAAATCTGTGGGCGTGGCCAAATATAGCCATGTGACTTGCTGGGCTCTGCCACATGGCCATGAAAATGTCTGCAAACACAGACAGCACTGGCTCTTTGGCTGTAAATGGAGATGAGCACTGCACCCTAGAGTTGAATACAACTGGCAGATTTTACTTTCTTAGGATCAAAGATCGCTACAGATGGTGATTGCAGCCATGAAATAAAAAGGCAACTGATGCTTGGGAAACAAGCTATGAGAAACCTGGGGAACATAGTTAAAAGTAGAGGCATCACCTTGCAAACAAAACATTGCATAGTCAAAGCAATGGTATTCCCGGTGGTAATGTATGGGTGCGAGAGCTAGACCATTAGGAAAGCTGAGCGCAGAAAAATAGATGGCTTTGAAATGTGGTGTTAGAAATAGGTCGATCCTAGAACAAATCAACCATGACTGCTTATTAAAGGTCAAATAGTAAAAATTACGCTAAAGTACTTTGGACATCAAATATGAAGAGAGGATTCACTTGAGAAGGCCTTGATGCTGGGAAAGGTGGAGGACAAAAGAAGGGGGTGGCCAAAAATAAGATGGCTAGATGGTATTGTAAATGCAATGGGCACAAAGCTGTGTGGGCCAAAGAACCCTTTCCCCATCTTCTTGGGGGACTTTTGTTTTGTTTTCTTTCTTGTTTACTCATTTTTATTAATTTTTTTTCCTGGGAAGCAAAGTGCAGAATAGTAAACCAGCCCCCTAGGGTTACCAACTGCTTGTAAGCAGCTTGGTTTTAATGAACTAGCCCTGCACATGGCTAGACACTCCCCCCATTAGGGTGGAGGAGCAAGGGATTAATTCCCCCAAATTAACCAATCTATTTGTTCCTCACTGCAACCAATTGAAGCACCAACACCTGAGAATGTCGGATCCAGTTTAAGGAAGGGAATTAGTAAAGGAGAAAGCAACCTCTGTAGTTTCCAAGCCTCCCAGCAGCTGAGAAGTTAATCTCCCTCCAGATGGTTTGTTAGAAGGGGTGGGGTGCACTCTCTCTCTCATATAGTGATAAAGCAACATTCCCCCCCCCCCAAGTTAACTCTAGAGCAGAAGCAAAAGCCTCCAGCCAGGAGGCAGGGCAGAAACAGCTCAATAAACCATGAGAATGAGAGAGAAGTCTCTACCCCAGACCAAGAGCTGATTTGCCCCTGCATATATGAAATATCGCTCACCTAGAGTAGACTCCCATTCCATGGTGGCTCCGACCAGCCGCATCAGCAAAACTGAAGCCTCCATGACCATGTGGCAGGGAAATGAAAGAGAAACTACAGAAGGCCCCCACCATGCTCACCACCTTCTCTCTCCCCTTCCACAAGCGAAAAGCCACAGCGAAAACATAATGCAGCTTCGCCTGTGATATTATGGAGAAATTAATAAAATGGGAGGGGTGGCGGGAAGAAGGGTAAAAATAAGGGGTTTTCCCAGTAAAAATGGGATACTTGACAGGTATGGTGGGTGGGTGGGAAGTGGTGCTTGCTATTTTTGTGTTGCCAAATAAAAGCAACAGATAATCCACTGTTGGTTCACAAAAGGAGCAGAAGATTCTGATGATATGTCTTTTGTTTAGCCAAACAAGGGTTTTCAGAGAAAGACAACAAATAGAAATAAAAATATCAATTGAATCCTTTAACTTTCTTTTGAAGCTTTATATAAAGTCTCTGGCCAAGGTTTTTGACATAGAGTTTACTTAAAAAGGAGAAGAGGAAAAACCATAATGTATGTAATTTCCCTAAGTAAATTACATTCAATTCAAAATTATCACAATCTCTGTTCTTTTCACATAGCTCCTGTCCTCTCTCAGGTGTTTTCAGATAATAAATGGAAACAATCTCCTTCTTCTTCTTCATTGGCTAGGCCAGACATGAAACTGCCAAAATGAAGGCACCTTCCGGTGAGTTCATTTTGCAGTTCCATTTGCTGGACCTAGTGTGAGAAAGATTAGCCAGCAACACAAGGTTGCCATTACCAGGATACACCCGATTGTGGTACAAAAATACCATAATCTTCGAGGAGGCTCTTTCTGTGTATAGTCTTCAAACAAACTGATTAAATTTCCAAGTATGGACAACGTGATGTAGCTTTTTAAAAACGCTTGCCAATTTAATTGGCACAAATAGAGTCTACATTGGATTTCAGGTTGCAATTTATGCACCTTATGTGGTTTGTTTGTTTTATTCATCCAAAATGGATAGTTTTCAGTCATAAACTCAGGATAGCGCTATAGATGATATATTCCCCAGTTATTAAAAATAACTCATTCAGACAAACTCCAGGTATTCAAACTAGATGAGAGCAAAAACTCTATTGTAGAATCCACCACGGTAAAAATAGACAACAGTCTTAACAAAATTGACATTAATCATTTTTTGTTGGCTGTTGGGCATCCACCTGAAGGGAGGGGAGGGGAAGGCCTCTGCAGCAGGCCCCCCTGATGCATTCACACACAGTCACCCAAAGGAAACACAGAGAGACATGGAGCTTCTTGCTGAAGCCAGCTGGGAGGGAACAACTGAGACAAAGGCAATCCAGATGGTTTTATTAGTCATAGAGCTCTATGCAGGAAGTGGGTGTGGTCTCAAAGGTGATTGGTTTGTCAGGTCATGTGACATTACATATTGGCTGGGCAGTGATACAAGTCATGAGGAATGACCTCATGAGGTGTGCTCGTGATCAAGTTTGGTGAATAACAGGAAATTAGGTGACCCTCTATTTTAGGGGAGATGACTCATCTGACTGGCCTTCTGCACAGCAAAACACAGCCCAGCATCCCAAGCTGCCTCTTCCCGATAGGAAGGCCCTTTGGGGAGACTGTGAAAAGACCCTAACATCCCAACAATTTTTTTCCATCTAAATAACTTATTTGATACAGTACTTCTATTTGCTTCATTTCAGTACCCGAGTACTGCATAATGGAATGAGCTCCTGCCAACCTAGCAGTTCGAAAGCAAGAAATTGCAAGTAGATAAATAGGGACCACTTTGGTGGGGAGGTAAACAGCATTTCATGCACTCCAGTGTCTAGGCATGCCTGCCACATGTCCGCGGAAACATCTGCAGACACAGACAGCGCTGGATCTTTGGCTATAAACAGAGATCAGCACTGAATCCTAGAGTTGGATACGACTGGGTTTTGAGCAAGGGTGACCTTTATTTGCTTCATAGGATATACTGACATATCACAGGCAGTTTGCATGATGAAAATGGCCCAGCAAGGAAAACATAAACCACGAACAGTAACACATACACATGAAGTGATACCCTAATCTTAATCCCCTTCCCTCCTCTAGGATCTGTTTCTTCTTTTTGTTCCTTTCCTCTTTGACACTGGACATTATTGTGTCTATTCTGACCTTGGATATAGTAGCTCTGAACAATGATGTTGTGTCGCATTTAGAGATGTTCGTATTATAAGTTTTTCTCAAGATGTATATATGCAGAATAATGCTGACTTGGTTTAAAATCCTTTCCAAAAGCTAAATTACATGCTTCTTACCCATTTCCCCCCACATGACTTGTGAATTCAGCCACACATATTTTGGACAAACTATAAACAGATCTTCATTAAGGTTTTTGTTCTATAGTCTCTGCAGTTGGTTGCATTTTCTTATTTAGAATATTAAAAGACCAGTCTCAGCCAAATTTAAGGATTCCTCCTCCTCTTTTGGAAACAAAATCCTAAAATTGTTAAATTATAATCTTATATTAGCTTTAGTACTTCTGTGAAAACATTTCCTGTCAGCAACATTCCTTTTTGTATTTCTGATTGCATATGGACATTTAGTGTAATAAATTATCATGGTCTGTTAACTACAAACTGTCCCCAAATTTAGTCATTCCATTTTATAATTTTACCCTTGGCATCAAGTATTAGAGAATTATTGATATCAACCGGTAATGAGCTTTGTTAAAAATAAAAATAAAAAAATAACATGCTTTCTTTCTACTTGATATTATATCTGCATTGAAGAACTGTGGATTGTTTCAAAGATTTATTTCTGTATCAACATTGCCGGACACCCCCCCCTCCCCAATAAAGAGACGGACACCTGTATTGGTTTAAAAACTGGGCCACTTTTTTAACTTGTAACTTAATTCCATCTACCTTGTGCTTCTGGTGGCCAACCAAATGCGTACCTGCCGGGTTCCTAGGGGTAATCTGATTATATTTACCAGTGCTAACCGCCACATGGGGAGGAGTCTTTTATGACTCACTGCCCCCCTCTGACCTCCAGCTCTGTCACCAGGCCCGTTTCGAAGGATGCCAGAAAAAGATCGATGCCATGAGCGGAGAGGTGCACCCCATCTCCGCAAAACAAGCTGGGCTCCTTAATCCAGATTGCTGGATGCTCCACCACTGTGCCTAAACCTTGCTCCAAAAAATATCGGGCAATGGCACAATTTATGGACCACCGGGCACGGTCAATGTGGCAGGGGTCACCGCCTCCCCGGAAAAATGCATGTGGAATGATGTGTGACCAGATGAAACAGACCTGTGGCCAACACTGGTGGATCAGGCCCAGATCCCTGCAGATGGATACCACTAAATCCAGGCTGGTAACCTGGCTCAAGTCATTACCACCCAGGTGCAGGACCAAAACATCAGATGGAACACAACTCCAAGCGGCCAGGATGAATGAAATCAAGTCTCACCAACTCATCCCATGGAAGCCATGCCACATCAGGTATGCCACCTCACGAAGCCCCAGGTGCATTCCCACGGGGATGAAGCAGCATGTCGGGCAGCCCAAAAAACATAACTGTGCCCAACGATCCACACCCTGGTCAGAACAGCAAGCGAAACAGGAGCTGAAATAAACAGAACAGAAAACAAGTGCCAGCAAGAAGATCATTGCAACATAGGGTGAACATATGAATGAAAACGATCGGAAACCCACCGAACCATCCGTCGGATGTCATTATCCGAATACCCAAAAGCTCAGCCGTCGATGCAGCACCTATGCGAAATGAATGGGTCCCATACCGTGCCCCCGGAATGCCAAAAGTGGAAAGGGCAGAGCCTGTGACCCTCCAGAACTGGTATTTCCTCAGAGGCAACCCATCCTGGTGGCAAAAAAAGAGGTCCCTGAAGGGAGCCCCGCACAGCCAAGAAGGATGCCAAAGCCAAAACCGGACAAATCGCCCGGATACCACAGCTGAGCAGGATTACCATGCTGCCCCTGCCCAGCTTATCCATTTTAGAGTAACGGATGGTCAATGTGACAGAATTTATTTTATTTATTTATTTTAGTTTTGCACATTTATATCCCACCCTCCTGGTGAGTACACCACTCAGGGTGGCTAACAATATAATAAAAATCACAATAAAAACAATTAAGCAACAATAGATAAAACAATCCTAACAACCCCAATTAAAACCAACATTAAAAACACAAACAACTCTTCATTAAAAAAACAACCCACCCCACCCTACCCCCGTTAAAACAGAATCACCAAGTCAGGGGGGCAGCCCTTCACATAGGCTAAATCAGCCACCGTGCTTGACTAGTAGAGTCAAGCATGCCCCAAACCTACTGGAAGAGTCATGTCTTCAGCATCTTTCTAAAGGGGAGTAGTTCTGTCTGGAGACGCAGCTCAGGTGGTAAGAGGTTCCACAGGGCAGGGGCTGACATGGAAAAGGCTCTTTTCCTGGTCCCAATAAGATGTACTTCTTTCACTGATGGGACCACCAGCGAGCCCCTCCTGTCTGCCCTAGTAGGACGGGCTAAATTCCTTGTGGTGACACGGTCTCTTAAGTAGACTGGTCCAATGCCATGAAGGGCTTTAAAGGTCAAAACCAGCCCCTTGAATTGCACCAGGAAGCACACCGGCAACCAGTGCAGCTCCCGGAGAAGTGGTGAGGCACGAGCATAACGCCCACACTCCATCACAACCCAGGCAGCCACATTCTGGAGCAGCTGAAGCCTCTGAATGGTCACCAAGGGCAGCCCCATGGAAAGTGTATTACAATAATCCAATCTGGAGGTGACCAGAGCGTGAGGGACCATGAGCAAGGAGTCCCGGTCCAGGAGCGGGCGCAGTTGGTAAATGACATGAAGCTGTGCAAAGGCCCTCCTAGCCACAGTTGCCACCTGCTCTTCGAGTCCAGGAGGACCCCCAAATTGCACACCAGATCTGACTGTGGCAAAGATGTTCTAGCCACGACCAAAGATGGTAACTCCCGGGATAACACAGGACCCCGCACCCAAAGCAACTCAGTCTTGCCAGGGTTCAGCTGAAGCCTGTTGTCCCCCATCCAGACCCTAACAGCCTCCAGACATCCAGTCAGGACTTTGACTGCATCACTCGGGTCCCCGTGGGCAGAGATATATAATTGGGTATCATCTGCATACTGATGATACCCCACACCATGGGAACGGATGATCTCACCCAGCGGTTTTATGTAGATATTAAACAATAGAGGTGAGAGTACCAAGCCCTGAGGCACCCAACATGGAAGCAACCTAGGGCTGGACAACCCACTCTCTAAAGACACCGACTGAGTCCGGCCCGTCAGAAATGAGGAAAACCAGGACAACACAGTGCCCTGGGCCCCCACTCCTCGGAGCCGGCCCAGAAGGATACCATGGTCGCTCCTGCCAAAGATCATCCAAGAGTGCAACCAATGCCATCTCGGTACCATAACTGGGCTTGAAACATGACTGAAATGGGTCCAGATAATCCGTATCATCCAGAACCCCCTGGAGCTGCCAAGCCACTGCTTTTTCCAACAACTTCCCCACAAAGGGAAGGTTGGAGATAGGTCTGAAATTAGAAATGACAATAGGGTCGAGCGATGGCTTCTTCAGGAGAGGGTGAACCAGCGCATGTTTGAAAACTGCCGGAGCCACCCCCTCCCACAAAGAGGCGTTCACCATCGCACCAACCCAACTGCCCATCATTGCCTTGGCAGCTCTAACTAGCCAGGCCGGGCAGTGATCAAATAAGCAAGTGGTATCGTGCACAGATCCGAGGAGCCTGTCCACTTCATCAGGGGCAATGGTATCAAATGGATCCCAGATACGGGATCAAATAGATCCGCTCCAGGCCACCCCCCCAGGCGATCAATTTCCATGTCAGGATTAAACCCTGAGCGGATGCAAGCAACTTTCTCTGCAAGATGGTCAGCAAAATTGTCAGCTGATCCCTGCCACCCAGGACCCAGCCTCTCCTTACCCAGAAGGGACCTGGTGACCTGGAACAAGGCCGCTGAACGATTATCAGCAGAGGCAAAGAGGGAGGTGAAGTACTGGTGCTTCACCACCCTCATCGCCACAAGGTAGGCTTTAATGGCAGCTCTGACTTGTGTTTGGTCACATTCACACCAGGTCTTCACCCAACAGTGCTCAAGGCGTCTCCTAACCCGCTTCATCTCCCTCAACTCATCAGTATACCAGGGAGAGCTGCACGGTCTGCGAGAAGGGTGAGGCCACATTGGCACGATTGTATCCAAGACTGATGCCGCCTCCTTTTCCCAGAGGGCGACCAAGGTCTCAGTCGAATTGTGCAGCCTGTCTGGAGGAAAATGCCCCAGCTCCGTCTGAAATTTCTCAGAGTCTATAAGTCGCCGGGGGCGGACCAATTTAATCAGTGAACAAAGCCACATCTACCAGCTCGAGAGCCCTGCAGGAATGGTCAGCCAGGGAAAGGGATACCAGTTCACTCACCCTCAAAGCCCCAAAGAAAGCCACTGTGGTGGCAGCATGAAATAGGGCAGATTCAAATTGGTCATTGCAAAGGGCTGGCCAAGCCTCAGACAGGCTCAAGAGAAGCTCCGGGGATACAGGTTGCCGCATGTCTGGGCGAGGGCTGCGTTCCCGAGCCCAACCCTCCAGAACTCTGCGGACATGGAAATCTCCCGTGGTGGTAACTCCGAACCCTAGCGGCAAAAGCCAGGGCAGAAAGCCACCCACCAATGGTACGGGCGGCCAGGTCACAACTGTACAGGTGGACCATGTATTGAAGTACATGGTCCACCAGCACAGGCCTCAAGTCAGGCAAAGGAACGCCCTGTCGGAATGTATAAAATGCCTGGTAAGCCCGTTGGTATGCCTTGCGGGTACAGCTCGCAAGGGACAGGCCGATGGCCCTGCTCACTTCACCTCGCCAAATGTCCACATCTCAGTCGGAAGCAGAGAGGGAAGCTCCTTGGCCTCCGGTACTAGTGCCCAAAACCGTGAAATCTGCAGGCAGTACAAAGCATCAGCAATTCTGTTATCAATGCCTGGAACATGCCTAGCCCTGAAAACAATATTATGCCACAAGGAGCGTAATACAAACTGGCAGACAAGGGGCATAACCCTGGGTGAATGAGATGTTTGGGCATTTACAATGTGCACCACGGCAGCATTGTCGCACCACTGTATCCTCCCAGAATTTCCCCCATAACAACAGGGCACCCAGAATGGGGAAAAATTCTAAGAATGTAAAAACCTGAAGCAATTCAGAAGCCTGCCATGCTTCCGGCCACCAGCCACAGCACCAGCAGCCATTGAAGTAAATGCCATAGCCCAAGAATCCAGAAGCATCAGACTGTACCTGGAATTTAGGCGTGATAGAAAGCTCAGAACGCCAAAAAGACACCCCAATGAAATCGGCCAGGAATGCAAGCCAAACCCGAAGATCAGCCCACATACCCCATGTGAGCCAGACCCTGTGGTACTTCTGGGATAAACCAACCATAGCATCGCACAGGTGCCTGGCAAATGCCTGGCCAGGTGTGATAACCCTGCAAGCAAAGTTGGCCTGCAGGTCATGGAACGAAACCCGGCGCTTGGCCAACATGGACAAAATTGTATCCGAAATGCAGACAACCTTGTCCATGGGCAGCCATGAAGTCTGGGCTATGGTATCAATTTCTATCCCTAAGAATACAAGTGTGGTCGCCGGCCCCTCACTCTTCTCCGGGGCCAATGGCACTCCCAGCTCACCCATCAGCTGCTGGAAAGAAACCAACAGTTGTTCACATGTCCCAGAGCCCACCAAACAAAAAAATCATCCAAATAATGGGGGACATTATGGACCCCAGACCTGTGGACAAGTGACCAGTGAAGGAAAGAACTAAAGCGTTCAAAAGCAGAACAGGATACGGAACAGCCGAAAGGCATGGCCCTGTTGACAAAGTACTGGCCTTCAAAACAAAAGCCCAACAATTAAAAATCATCTGGGTGTACAGGAAGCAGCCAGAAGGCAGACTTAATATTGCACTTGGCCAGCAGTGCCCCGCGACCACAGGAATGGACCATCTGTAAGGACTGGTCAAAAGATGTATACCGAACGGAACAAAGTTTCTCTGGTATGGCATCATTGACCAATGAGCCCGCAGGATAAGATAGATGATGGATAAGGCGAAAGTCGGCTGAAGACTTCTTGGGTACCAGGCCAAGGGGGGACACTTTTAGATTGCGATATGGGGGCTTGCTGAAGGGGCCAGCAACCCGCCCCTCGTTAAAATTTTTTGAACGGGCCAAGTCCTCCTTGCCCCACAAAGCATGTAAATTAGGTCCATCCTGTGGTGCGTGCGCACCCACAAAAGGAATGTGAAAACCAAAAGAGAAACCCGCCAACAAATAGGCCGCATCGGCCTGTTTGGGGTAAATGCTAAGCCAGCACTCCAGCACCTCAATTTGAATTGGGGAGGGGCCCTTTTGCAGCCGTTGCTGCATCTGGAGGGGTACACTTTGGGCCCTGCTGATGGCGGCCCCAACCACATGGCCCGCCCGACTGGAAGCAGGTGCTGGCAGAATGAGGTCCTGTGCAAATGGACCATTCATGCTTGAACTTGCACTGCTTCCAGCCGCAACGACCCATGGAGGAGAAATCCCAGCACAGCAGGCCCTGCCCCGCCAGCTGGCGGGGGAATTGCACTGGGCTGGGGCATTGAACAACATGGTGACAATGATAGCAGTCACTAGAGGCAGGGCGGGTCGGGGTCATATACAACAACCAAAGCAACTGGTTGGGCTCATCCCAAGGCATCTCAGGGTGCAGGGCCATGCGCATACGAAATTCTTCATCATAAGCCAGCCATGATTGCCCTGGGAAATCAACATATGCCCTATAGATTATATCCAGATACTGGATCATGGGAATCGCTAGATCCAGACGGGCTCGGATGGAAACTGCAGCATAAACCAAGTAGGCCGAAAGCCAGTTGGCCCACATGCAGGGAGGCTTCTGACAGTGGGCCAATTCCTTATCACGGTCATCCTCCTTCTCCTTGTCCTCCCTAGTCATCTCCCGATTCAAAAGGCTAAATAAATCCACATATTCACGGTACCAGATCTTATCCCTGGTGGCCGGCAGGAGGTGGTCCCCCCCAATGGCAATGAAAGGCCAACAGTTGGGATGGACTACCGTGGGATGGAATGGTAGGCCGGATTCACCGGAGGGCCATAAGGCCATATCGGATACGGGACATTAAGCCCCGTGGGTGTAACACCGGACGGTACTGGGGGATAAGGCGTCCACCAGGGAGAGACATGTGAGGCCGGAAGCATGGGGCCATGAACTGGGGCCGTGTGCTGTAGCCAGGGCCATTGGGCTGCAGGGGCCGGAGGCCAAAAACCTGTGTGTTGTGAGCTTACTTGACTACCATACTCACCAGATGCACTCACAGCAAGCGCCCCCACCGAGGGTTCCAGTTGCCGCAAAGCATCGGGGCTCAAGACCGAATTAGCTGGAAAAAGTTGGCAATGACCTATTGAGGTCAGAGCAGTCAGCCGGAGGAAAGGCAGACATGCAAGCTGACATGGCCCCCACTGCCTTAGATACCGGAGGGGGTCGAGCAGCCTTGAGTTGTTCTACCCTCTGAGTGAGGAGGGAAGTCAGCCAGGGCCAATCAGTGGCAAATGGGTCAGCCACTTGTTGGGCCGACTGCCTGGCCGATCGGCGCGTAGCCGGTGTGGCATCTAGGTCTGCAGCACACTCGAGTGCGGCAATACAAGCCACCAAGGCCCTTGGGTCCAGAGGCAATGTCTCCTGGGTGAGTTGGGACCCATGCCGAAGGGGCCCCACCACAGTCGGAGGGGTAGAAGACACCCCATGCCCGGCAGGAGCTGTGCCAATCAAAGGCCCCGCTGGGTGTGCAGGGCCACGGGCAGTCCTAGGCCCAGCGGAGGCACTGCTACTTGACTGCACAGATCTAAAAGGTCTCAAGTGGTGGGCCCCAGCAGGCCTGCTCGGAGCATGGCAGGCCCTCTTCTTGGGCACCATTCTGGCGCCAAAATATAAAGCCCTGAAGAAGAGTGGGGAAAGCCACCCACGGGTCCGGCCTTCTGTTACACCTCCAGCAATTACCCAAGATCGAGGGGTGAGGAAGGAAGAGCCGAGCCCCCTAAATTAAGGGCACAGCAGGGCCACAGTGAAGCACCTTGGCTAGCTGACAGCTCGAGTGGTGAGCCTCCAACTGAGCTGCAGCCAAGCGCCGCAGCAAATGCCGCTTGAGCACAAGGGAATCGGCTGGGCGAGAGAATCCAAACGCACCCTGGCCCAGCCAAACTTGGAAAGGCCGGCACGGGCGGGCGGAGCTCCCTTTAAGGGCAGCTCAGCTCCGCCCCTTCTGCTCGGCCCTGGTGCTCGTCTCCGAGGGTGGGGCCGGCAAAGCGCACGCCGGCGAGATTCCCCGTCTTCGCGCGCCCATTTTATTCCTATCCCTTAATTTTATTTCAGCTATTTTTAGATAGATAGATAGATAGATAGATAGATAGATAGATAGATAGATAGGTAGGTAGGTAGGTAGGTAGGTAGGTAGGTAGGTAGGTAGGTAGGTAGGTAGGTAGGTAGGTAGGTAGGTAGGTAGGTAGACAGCCAGACAGCCAGACAGCCAGATAGAATCAGAGAGTGTTACATACTGCATGACACTGAAACATAAAATTTTATTACAAGAAGTTGTATGTAATTGGAATGTAGTTTTATTACAAGATATGAATACTATTGGACTGAGAGTATAAACACTGACTAATTACTAAAAGGGTACACTGTTTTCCATTTTCTGTATGATACCTATAATGATGTTTTGGCTCCTTTATGTAGTATAGTAAGCATTTTTAGTATGTTTTTTATTATTTGTCTTTGTTTATGTCTAAAATTTCCTTTAGTTAAATAAAAATATAAATTTATTACAAGAAATGAATAAAAATGAAGAAATATTCGAACATGAAATGAAAAATCTAATCAGTTGAAAGGCACAGGCTAAAACATCTGAGGCAGAATGAAATGGAAAAGAAGTAGAGAAGAGAAAATAACTTCCTGGCTGAAGGATCTGAGATTTTAGTTTGGATGCCACACAGCATCACTATTTGAAGGGGCTGGGCTGAAAGTCAAGATAGCCATGGTGACAACCAACCTCTTACAGGAGAGGAATATCAAAAAGAGGGAAGCAAGTGGTCTAAGATGTATTGATCCTAGAATGCACTGGTGAATGAGACAGGTTTCTAGAAGAGCAGAAATGCATAGAAAAAATCAACAACATTATGGAGGTACTAACACTCACTAGATGACACTTTTTCACATGCATGATCAGGTTACCCCAACACATTTTTCAGCTCAATTGTTTTTCTTCTTCTTACCTAAAGGTGTAGAACATGATAGCTTTCTCAGATCATTCTACATATTGACTGGACTAGCAGTACAGTGGTACAACACAGCAGCTGCTGCCTGAGGTACTACCTCGCTATGCCTAATGATGGGACTTGCCCTATGTATTACTAGTACATATTTGTGTCATGCTAACTGAAAGCAGTGGCTCAAGAGGCTAAGATGCTGACTGAGAGGCGGAAGGTCAGCAGTTCAATTCCCAAGTACTGCAGGACGGAAATGAGCTCCCGTCTTTGTCCCAGCTCCTGCCAACCTAGCAGTTTGAAAGCAAGAAATTGTAAGTCGATAAATAGGGACCACTTCGGTGGGAAGGAAACAGCGTTCCGTGTGCTCTGGTGTCTAGTCATGCCTGCCACATGAACACAGAATCGTCTGCAGAAGCAGACAGTGCTGGCTCTTTGGCTTTAAAACAGAGATGAACCCTAGAGTCGGATTGGACTGGCTTTCAAGCAAGGGTAACCTTTACCTAACTGAAAGCTAAAAGATCTAGGGCTAAGAATTTTGAAAAAAAAATTACTAGCCCAACTATTTTTTCAAAACTGATCGCAGGTGGAGAAATGTGTTAAAGTTTGTTTTGGAGCCCACATATAAAGCTTGCCCCCCCTTGCCCCCCTCCTTTCTTCAATGTGCCATCATCCACAAAATCAGACCTATGCAGACCCAGGCTGAACTCTTCATCTACTACCCAACGCACTATTAAGTATTTCATCATATTTGCTAATCCTACTGATTTCAGTTAGATTCACCACCCTGCTGGTGGATTAAGGATTGCAGTCATAATACATATGGTGGTTGGCTATATTTAGAAAGGTCAGAGGCTCAGCACTTACCCAGCCAGCTGCTTCTCTTTCATCATAGGATTAAGGCAGATGAGATGTGATGCATGAAAAACATTGCATTGCCCTTCTGATTCCACCAGGAAATGGAGAAATTTAAATTGCAGTAGCATTTATCCAACATATTTCTCAAATTGTTTGGTGAAATGCTAAGGAGAGCAGAAGAAAAGGCAGCTGGCATCTATCAAAGAAAAAAAAAACATTAGTTCAGGCACAAACATTAATCTTGTGGTAGAGGAGGAGCTGATTCCCAAACCTACCACCTGCAGTCAAAGAAACTTTCTTAGCTGGATGATTACATGTATTGAGAAATACATGAAATAGCTTTACAACTGTAGGTCCTGTATGCTATGTGTGTGTGTGTATGCAAAACATACTGTATCACATTTGTTAAAGTGTTCTTTCTTAATTGTGAAGGACATTTCATCATCCAGTGGCACAATTGTTGATCATATACCTTTGATGAATGTTTTAATGCCTTCTTCATGTGTGCTCAAGAAGAAAAATGTGGTGACCTTCTTGACTGTTTCTTTTTTTCCTCCTTAGGGATTTGAGAAAATACTTATTTTGGTGCTCCAGTGACATATTATGTATATGAATGCTAAAATAAGTTGAAGGTCATATGCTGCATGATATGCTCAGAAAATGGTTTCTGAACCTATGGTTAAATATTTCTTCAACTGTTTTATCCCCACCTATCACCTAACAAGTAACAGCACAATAAAATACTGTACAGGGACTGGAATTAAGGAATGAAAATTTCATCCAATATTTTTGTTGATGTTCAGTCGCACAGTCAAGCTTGACCATTTGTGACCCCGTGGACCACTGCAAACCAGGCACCCCCTATCCTCCACCATCCTCTGCAGCCCGCTCAGCTCTACACCCATTGCATCAACAATGCCATCTAGCCATCTCATCCTCTGCCGCCCCCTTCTCCTTTTGCCCTCGGTCTTTCCCAGCATCATGGCCTTTTCGAGTGAGTCCTCTCTTCTCATTTGGTGTCCAAAGTATATTAGCTTTATCTTCAATATTAGTCCTTCCAAGGAGCAGTTAGGGTTGATTTCTTCCTGGATCGACTTATTTAATCTCTTTGCTGTCCAGGGTACTCTCAAAATTCTCTTCGAGCACCACATTTAAAGGTGTCTATTCTTCTGCGCTCAGCCTTTCTTATGGTTCCGCTTTCACAACCATACGTTACTACTGGGAATATCATTGCTATGACTATGCAGACTTTTGTTGGAAGGTTTCTTATACAGGTAGCTTGCCTCCCAAGAATTAATCATCTTTTTATTTCATGGCTACAGTGATCTTGTATCCTAAGAAGGTAAAGTCTGTCACTGCTTCCATTTCTTCCCCTTCTATTTGCCAGGAAGTGATAGGGCCGATTGCCTTTACAGTATCTTGATTTTTTTGGTGTTGAGTCTCAGGCCAGCTTTTGCACTCTCTTTTTTCACCTTAATCAAGAGGTTATTTAAGTCTTCTTCACTTTCTGCCATTAGGGTAGTATCATCTGCACATCTCAGGTTGTTGATGTTTATCCCAGCAATTTTAATTCCAGCTTGTGGTTCATCCAGCCCTGCATTGTGCATTATGTACTCTGCATATAAGTTAAATAAGCAGGGTAACCTTGTCATATTCCTTCTCCTATTTTAAACCAATCATTTGTTCCTATTCCTGTCCTAACTGTTGCTTCTTGACTCATGTACAGATTTCTCATTAGACAGATGATCCAATATTATCATTATACAATTAATTTTTCTAAACTTGGTTAACTCTCCTGCCTTCCCCCATCAGAAAGTTCCCAAAACTCTAGATTCTCAGGTGATATCAATCCCACCAGGGTTGCACGTGGAGGAAGAAGAAATAACAGGAGAGCTTTGTCATCCTTGAGAGTTCAGAGGGTGCAGAACCATCTGGAACAAACAAAGTTCAACGTGAATAACAGAGGTCAGAAGAATCTAAAAGGGAGGGGGAGATTTTGTGGTTATAAAAGGAGGAGAAGGAAAGCAGAAAGGAGAATGACTGGGGGCAACATACCAATAAGTAGCAGGAGAAGGCAGAAGAGGACAGCAAGGGAGAAACTTAGATGGAGGAGTAAAACTGACCTCAGCCAGTAATGGCTAAGGAAGTTCTAGTAAGCCCCATGTTTCAATTAGCTATAGGATGCCATAGCACAAAAGAGACAATAGCAGCAACCTCCTCATCCTACCCCAACACAACTGTGATGGTGAAGGATGCAGAGACAGCTTAGTTGCCTCCACCAACTTGAAGCTGAGGTAAGGCCATTCAGTAGATGACATTTTCTTCTCAAAGCAGAAGGAGGCAGCAAAGAGAGTGTTGAACCCTGAAGGGGGAAGGATGAAGTAATCACACCCAATCAGTGCTTGATTCCTGTATAGTCCTCCAAGTCCTCCATGAGGAGGGACCACAAAGGAATCCACTGGTCCAGAAATAAGGATATAAAGATCAGAGTAAAGATTTATTGTGCAACTGAACATTAATGACCAAGACAATGATGTAATTATAAATTATATTAAATTATACTCTAACCATACAAATCCTCCACTTTGGGGCACCCTTCAGATTAAAGCAAGGGTAGTTATATATCCAACATCGATTTGTCATTGATATAAATTAATAAAAAATGTCCGAAAGCATTTGCTTTTTAAAAGCAATGTGTGAGGCTTTTTGGGCCTATGTGAGTTGGCTAAAGAAGAAAAAAACTGCTCAGCAAGTAGAAAAAATAAAGGCAAGAAGACTGCTTTTACCCCTGCTATAGTCAAAGCTCTACCAGATAGCAAATGCATGTTTAGTTTGTGAGCCATTTCTGGCTCAAAGCAGGAGTTTGAAGGGAGGGGAAATTAAAATATCTCACCCCCTCAAAGTATAAATACAGGAATATATTGTATGTATTTTCAGATATTGGAAAGTTAGCAAGTCAAGTTGTCTGATGAAGGGAAATTCTCCCGAAAGAGTCTGCATACCGGTTGACTTTCACAATGTATTGGACTTGTTGTATTGCTCTACTGGAAGATTCTGAATATATTAACTACAAGATTAATACAATATACTACTTAAGAATAAAACATTATATTATATTACCTATTACTACATATTCAAGCCTCAAACGGATTTCCTATCTTTGAACATTGCTTTCTGTAACACCATGTAATATAAACAATAAGATAAAGCTCCACTGAAAACAGCAGTATTTTCAATGTACTTAATTGTTACATGATTCAGTTTTACTGTGTTTTACTGTATTGATGCATTCTGTGTTATTTGAAATAAGCTAAGATGCTTTCTTTGGATTTAAGTTTTGGAAATAATAAGTTTCTTATTCTAACAGTGTTTTTTCTACTTTTGAATTTTAAGGTATAACCTTTATTATTCCTGTCTCCAGATGGAAGGTAGCATTAGATATTTGGTTAATTGGTTGAGCCGTACTTCACATGTCTAGTTCGACGTGGTGGATCAAAGCAATATCTCCCATGAGGTTATAGCAGCCTCTTGCCATCAGGAGATCCTACCACTACTGTAACAGGGTCCGATGGCATGCATTAGATACACAGCAAAATAATAAATATAGTATTACATAGTTTGAATGCAAAGTCTACATAAATGTGATTTTTAAAAAAGCCCATAATAAGAAAAAGTTGATACCACTAGTTTAGTGTTTGAAATCCAGATGAAAGAATGAAATGCAAAGGATATTCAAAAGATCAACAAAGATGAATATCTAAGGATTCCTCTAGCAATATAGTAAAGCTTGAATGCTTAAGACAATATGGGACTAGGACAAGATGTGAATCTTTTCTGATCACAGGCATTCCACCCTTCTCGTCTGGATTTAGGCCTGAAAGATGAAGGCGTGGGGACTTAGAAGCACATCATTTGCATCGTTGCT
This sequence comes from Bradypodion ventrale, assembly GCA_035047345.1. NCBI lineage: Eukaryota > Metazoa > Chordata > Lepidosauria > Squamata > Chamaeleonidae > Bradypodion > Bradypodion ventrale. Next base: position 310,591,698 of record JAWDJE010000002.1, read on the forward strand.
CTTTTCTGATCATCGGACACACTTGTCAACCCATTAACATTAGCTTGTAATTTCCTGGCTTTGTGGACTCTCATGAATTGAGGTGAGATATCCTCTACTCTAGTCTTGAACCATAGACAGATAGGGTCAATGATTCAAAAACCCTGCCAGTTGTGTGGATTCTTTTCTATTACCTTTAACTTTAGTTCAAAGCTAGCAAAAGTATCCAGCTTTCGGTGGGTTAGAAATGCAACAATTGCGCCCTTCGCTCCTTTCACTCTTCGGTCCAGAGACCTAGGAGGTCTTCCTCTCCACCCACCAGCCCTTTCTTTCTCTACCCATTTAGAGCACTCTGTTCATACAATGTCCTATCAGTTATCTGTAGAGTCCTAATAGCACGACATGACTTGCAACTAATTTTGCAGCAACTGATAAACACGAATACAGAAGGTGATATAGCCACTGATGGCCTAAGCAGACATGGATGTATAAACATGTTGCTTATTGAATAGGCTCTGAGTGACTTGGTCTATTAATCTGAATGACACTTCTAAGATTATTGGTATAATCTTCTTAGGTATGTTTGTTCTAATAAAATTACAGTAGAACCCCGCATAAAGAAAAAACTCCGTTGCTTCGCTATGTGGTTTTTTTCCATTATGCGAAGCGAATGAGAGATGCCCCGGATAACAAACAAAAATGTTCATTACCCGGGGTTTCCATAAACTGGCTATACACTAGTTACTAAAAACCAATGATTTTTTTCGTTATGCGGGGTATCGCCCTTGCATAATGAACACTGCAGTATATGAATTTATCATTATGCGAAGCGTTCGTTATGCGGGGTATTACTGTATCTTTATGCCATGAAGAGTCAAAATAAATTCATCTGAAGGGGAGTTCGTGAATTAGGATGTAGATGGACTTCATGGCTGAAGAACCTGAGAGACTGGTGTGGCATGTCCTTGAAGGCACTGTTCCGAGGAGTTTAGAACAAGAGGACTATTGCCATGATGATAGCCAATGTCCAGGACGGATGTGGCACCTGAAGAGGAAGAACATCAGCAGCAAGTGGTGTTCCTCCACCCAGAGTCATATATGCAGTAACCAAGGCCAGTCAAATTATTTTGATGCCTAAGATCAATAAGATGACAATCTTTCAATCTTTCTGTCAGTAAAAAATATGAACCCATAGTGAGTACTGATTATTGTGTATTAGACATCTATCAATAATCTGGGTCTGATGGTGCTAAAAGTTATAACTCTCCAGTAAGTACATTACACTCTGTTAACTAATAATGGGGCCAGATTTATTTCACATAAATCCTAGTACTTTTCCCTCATACATAAAACAATGGCTGAGAAGTTGTAACATTTCTGTGTTTTAAAGAGTTTCCTTAAAAGCAATAAAAAAAGAAACTTGCACTGTGTGAATATGCAAAGCATGTAATCCAAAGATATTACTAACAATATTTTGCACTTGAAGTTCTGGTGATTGCCATTTGAATTAAGAAAACCAGCTTGAAACAAAATCTTCTGTTGACTAATTGTTACATTGCTGATCGGGCCCTAAAGGCTTCTGCAGTGATTATGAAAACAAGCAGCTAAATAAAACTGTAACATATAGTGATATCTATACCTCCCTGAGGATTCCGCGTGCCCGGTTGGGCATCGGTGGCCTCTGGCAGAGGTTAAACCAGCGAGCAGACTCCTGGCCTCTGGCCTTTGTCGGTGAGCAAGGGAGGTGGATTAAAGGTAAGGATTAATTCGGCCGCTTATTGCCTGACCAGCGATTCTGCGGGAAGAGCATTTCGCTGACCCCAGTTACCCATTAGAGTAATGACTCATCTCCTACCCAAGGTTATGCCCGGTGCAAATAAGGGCCATGTTTGTCCATGCCTAAGCCCTAAACAATGGTCTTCCTTGCCCCGTGTTTGTCCAAGTTAATTAACTTCCCTTTGAGGTGTTCCCCATTAACCCGGGTACGTGGGTGAGGTAATTTTCCTGTCAACTGACAGTTCTGCCACCGTTGCGCTTTTCCCCCTATAAATGATGTTGCCTTTTCTCAATAAAGTACTGATCTGATCTCGCTCCGTTTGCCTCGTGTCGTCATTTGATCAGTCTCCTCCGGGACGTAACGGCCACCCCAGTCGCCCCGATTCCTACATCTGGTGACCCCGAGATGTGATTTACTCGTGAGTAAGGGACCCCGGAGAGGTCTACTCGTGAGTAACGAACCACGCGGTCCGGTTCTACGCTTGAACCGCGACCTGTCAGCCCGGAGGACAGCGCGGCGCTCTGGTCGGCAGCCAGCCGGTCAGAGGGACGGCCAGCGGCGAGGCATTCCAAGAGACATTCCCACAGCTTGCTTCCAGCTTTCGGGGAGGCTTGCACCAAAGGGAAAAACGCGTTCCGCTCAGGGCAGCTGTGAGCCCCTGACAGCGCAGAGGCCGCCAAGGGCCCGTGGCAGAAGGCCACGCTCCGAGCTCTACCCAGACGATCATCGCCAAGACCTGTTACCTTGCCCCCAGACGCGTCAACCCGTCCCGAGGAGGAAACTTCAGAGGACCACTCGCAGGTAATATGGGGACTTGTTCTCATAGACCAAGTCCGTCTGCTAGCCAAAAAACTCATGAGGAAGAGTTTAAAATCCTGGCCAGGGTATTTCAGTTACGCTTTCACAGCAGGGAACTAGCGAGACTTTTGGCGTACCTTAGGGAACACTGCCTGCTTTACCCAGAAGCAGGTACGTTGACCCTACCGCTCTGGGATCAGATAGGAGACTGCATTCGGCAACCCCCCAAAGCTCCAGGAAGGATATTTCGCACATGGAGGAAGTGTAGGGAACTCTTAGAGCAGATCGAACCAGTCCGGATAGAAACAGGAGAACCCCCGTTAAATAAGTCATCAGGTCAGCCAGTCGAGCCGACTGCGCCCACAGCGCTCTATCCGACATTCAAATACCAGCAGAGTAGCGCAGGGAACCTTCCCGCGGTGACATCTGCAGACGTCACCGAGGGAATGCAAGGAATGAGAAACGCAGGTGCTTCTCTGACAGCTTCGGCTTCCCTGGTTACCAAAAGTGCCCTTCAGTGCACAGCTGAGGAAGAGCTTAGAAAGGGGGATCTGCCAGTAGAAGAGCTAGCTGAGCTCAGGCAGATATGTCCAATCCGCATGGAGATGGACGCGCTCACGGGCGCACAGCAGATTGTTCATTCCCCAGTTCCGTATAAGCTTCTCATGGCTATGCGGAAGGCAATTGCAGAAACAGGGCTCCAAAGCCGTTTCACAAGGGGCACGCTTCAGCAGGTGTGCGAGACCACCATGTGGATTCCTCACGACTGGAAAGCCGTCATGAGGATGATGCTGACCCCTAGCCAGTACATGATCTGGGACAGCGAGTTTCGCCTAGAGGCTCAAACTCGAGCTGCCAGAATGGGAGGCGCGGTAATCCCTGACCAGTTGTATGGTTCAGGTGCCTTCGAGTCAATCAACGCTCAGATCAACTTGCCCCTCGCCACTCTTGAGATGTCAGCCGAGGCAGCCTTTAGGGCTTACTTTAAGATCCCAGCCACTGGCAAAGCGGCGAAAAATTACACCTCCATTAAGCAGGGAGCCCAGGAGCCCTACATGGACTTCATCAATCGCCTGGAGGAAGCAATTAGCAGGCAGATTGATAATGAGCAAGCCCAGGAAGAGCTCATGATTAAGTTAGCCAAGGACAACGCCAACTTGGACTGCCGTAGAATCTTGCAGTCCCTAGGCAATCGTCCTGACTTGACCCTATCGGACATGATTAGAGCTTGCGCCGACGTTGGCACAGAATCCTATAAGATGGGTCTGCTAGCGGCAGCGGTGCAAGGAGGGAAAAGACCTAATGGTAAGAGCAAAGGAGCGTGCCACAATTGTGGCAAGATCGGTCACTTCGCTAGGGAGTGCCGATCCAAGGGAGGCGGACAAAAGTCCGGCCATTCCAAAGCTCCGAACACCCTCTGTCCGAAGTGCAAGAAAGGCTACCATTGGGCCAGATATTGCCAGAATTCGGGAAACCGGAACGCGGGCATGTCTCTGGCCCCAGTCCAAACAGAGGCTTCCCTCACCCGGAACTCACCCGAGCTAGAGTAAATTCCAACCCCATTCCAGACATTGCGAGGGCACAGGCCAGCCCCAGGGGCAGCACAGGGCTAGAATTGACTTGCCAGGCGGACGTTACATGCGACCTGCCAGGCACAGTCTATCTGGTCGATTCCCAGTACATGGGACCCCTGCCCAGAGGCTTTTTAGGTTTAGTTTTGCCCCGTAGTGTAGCTGGTGCACGTGGAATTTTCATAATTCCAGGAGTCGTTGACTCGAATTTTTCAGGCGTTCTCCAAGTTCAGCTTTGGACACACCTGCCCCAAACCATTCACAAGGGAGACACCTTAGCGCAACTGATCATGGTCCCTTGTCACTTGCCCGCAGAGAGCCAGGGAGGGCTCAGTGACAGCTCAGAGCCCGGTTCAGCTGACCGCTTGAGCGTGAGCGAGGCAGTACAAGGATACCAGGTCTTAGCGACAGTGGAGACCAACATTGAGTGGAAGCAGCGCCCCGTTATCGAGGTATTTTTGAACAAAAGAGCGTTCTCAGGGTTACTCAATACCGGAGCAGATGTGAGCGTGATAAGCAGGAGTCAGTGGCCGCGAGATTGGGCCATTGAGCCGGTCTCCAATGTGTGGGGGGTAGGCGGTGTTCAGGAAGCGTTTAGGAGCCGGGAGTGGGTAGAAGTCACAATCCCAAGGGCTGAAGGCACGGCGGTGATCCGACCGCACATTCTTGACGTGCACATCAACCTGTGGGGGCGAGACATTCTCCAACAGTACGGTGCCACCCTTACCTTCGGGTAATGGCGTTGCCACTTAAATGGCTCACCGATACTCCGGTCTGGGTAGAACAATGGCCGGTAGTGGGAGAGAAATTGGTTGCTCTCAAGCAGCTAGTTAAAGAACAGCTAGACGCAGGACATATAGAACAGTCCACAAGCCCCTGGAATTCGCCAGTTTTTGTTATTAAGAAGAAGTCGGGGAAGTGGCGACTCCTCCACGATCTCAGAGAGATCAATAAATGCATTCAGCCAATGGGTCCGCTTCAATGCGGCATCCCAAATCCTAATATGATTCCCGAGGGGTGGGAGATTCTAGTCGTAGATCTCAAGGATTGCTTTTATACAATCCCCTTAGACCCCAGGGACCGGGAGAGGTTTGCCTTTACGGTACCGGTCGTGAACCACAGTGAGCCCACGCAGCATTACGCGTGGAAATTTTTGCCACAGGGCATGCTCAATTCGCCCACTCTGTGCCAAATTTACGTTCGCGACGCGCTGGCAAGGTTTCGAAACCTCTACCCACAAGCCATAGTCTGTCACTTTATGGATGATATTTTAGTAGCGTTGCCGCAGCTCGGCAGCACAGTGTTTTCAGACCTCCAGGCCAGCCTGGGGGACAAAGGTCTACTCATTGCCCCGGAAAAGGTGCAGAAGTCCGAGCCCTTCTCGTACTTGGGCCATCGGCTTCTCTGCTCTTTTGCAGCGCCAGTTTTGCCTCAGATAAATCTTCAGGACTCAGTCACCCTCGTAGAATTACAGCAGATTTTAGGAAACATTAATTGGGCTAGACCGTATTTCCGATTGGATACGGATCTTCTAAAACCGCTCTTCTCGCTGCTAACTTTAGGTAAGCAGCCGGCAGACCGGATAAAAATTTCTCGAGACGCGCACTTGGCGCTCAAGAAAGTGAACCAAGTTCTCAGCCAGAGGTGGGTGGATAGAATCGCCCAGGGACCATATGCCCTGATCCTGAATTTGTACATCGTACGGTCAGGATCCATGTTCACTGGGGCGTTAGGGGTAGACTCCGAGAAGGGAGCTAAAATTGTGGAGTGGGTATACTTGTCTAACACATCCTCACGGAACATCGTCCCGCCCCAGGAGCTGGTTTCTGCGGTGATTTACCGCGGCAGGCTGAGAGCTAGGGACATTTCAGGAAATGATTTGGCCAAAATTGTGGTTCCGTTCACCAAGGAACAAATTCATCAGCTGATGCAGCTAGGTGACTCGCTCCCGATAGCTTTGGAAGGCTTCACCGGCAGTTTAGCATATCATTTGCCCAAAGACCCCAGACTCGTCTCGCTGCAAACAGGAACAGTCAGCTTGTTCGAATTGCTCTTGCTGGTCCCACTTCAGGGGGCCAGAACAGTTTTCTCTGATGGGGGTCGCACCTATGGTGTCCTGACCTGGCAGGAGGGCGAAGCTTGGCACACGCTGCTAACTCTTCCACAGAAGTCCGCGCAGTGGGCGGAGTTGGCAGCCGTGAACCTTGCCTTGCGCACCTTCGCCAAGGAACATTTGAATATCATAACGGACAGTCTGTATGTAAGGAATTTGCTTCACAGTCTACCGGGAGCTTACATCACTCCCGCGATAGACAAAAATTTGCTTAGTCTGTTTCTCACCGCTCAATTTCACTTGCGAAACCGCACGGAGCCGCTCTATATTGCCCACATTCGAAGTCACCAAGACCTACCGGGTCTGATTTCCGCGGGCAATAGCAGAGCGGACGCGGCCGCAAAGGAAATTCAGCAACGTTCAGTTTTGGGAGTTTTTACTACTCCAATCCAAAGTCATGCCTTTTTTCACCAAAACGCCAAAGCACTCGCCAGACAGTTCAATTTGCCACTTTCTCAAGCCCAAGGCATAGTTCGCTCTTGCCAGCATTGTGCAGGGGCACCGGGGGGGCCCTCGTGGGGGGTCAACCCACGAGGGACGGAGGCTAATCAGGTGTGGCAAATGGATGTCACGCATGTGCCGCAGTTTGGCAGGTGGCAATACATGCATGTCTGCATTGACACCTTTTCACAGTTCGTTTGGGCTACGGTGCAGAAAGGGGAAACTGCGACCCATGTGGAGCAGCACCTCCTTTCCTGAATAGCTGCCATGGGCAAACCACGGCACGTTAAAACGGATAACGCCCCTTCCTACTGCTCTAGGCAGTTGGCCGCCTTCATGGCTACTTGGGACATCAAGCATACCTTTGGAATTCCCTACAATCCGCAAGGGCAAGCGATTGTAGAGCGGGTCAATCGGACGCTAAAGTCCTATATTGACAAACAAACAGAAAGGGGGGAGCCACCAGCCCTCCCCAAGTCACAGGGAGAAGCTCAGTTTTGTCTGAATAAGGTATTGTTCACATACAATCACCTCAATGTTTTTTCGGATTGTACGCCGCAGGAGAGGCATTTCCGCCGTTCGGAAGCTCTCCCGCGACCTATGGTCCGGTACCGAGTGCCACCAGACCCTTCTTGGAGGGGCCCGGTGCCGCTCATAACCTGGGGGAGAGGGTATGCTGCAGTTATGTCTCCTACAGGTGTCGTTTGGATCCCAGCGCGGTGCGTCAAGCCTCACTTGGAACCTCATGGCGTGGACCCAGACCGACCCGAGTCCGATCCCGGAGATGGAGGACCTCACTCTGACCGAGGAGACCTACCGGGAGACGCGGCGGCTGTGGACCCCGGCACAGAGGATCACCTGGGGGATGGTCAAGACCCTTTGCTGTGAGGCCCGGGACGCCCTCCAACGCGAGGGGAAGGAGCCGACACCGGAGAACTTCGTTGCAGCAGTCTTTGCCCAGATTCACATCAATTCCGCGATCTTCACCACCATCCTGGCCCTCCTCCTGCTTTTGGGGGGAGGCGTTCAGGCCGCTTCACTTCAGGCCAACGGCTTGCCGCCTGGTGAAGACCTCTCAGCACGGATGCAGTACAACTTGTGGGAAAGGTTGGCGGGTCTCGTCAACCAGTCCGATTTTTGCTTACAGCAGGACGTTGGCTCTGCATCTATCCTCAACACCTGTCTCATCCCCGTGTGCCACACTCTGGATGCGCGCACCAAGGATGGCGACTGGCTGTTGAAGGCGTTCTTTGGCCCACACACTCCCACCACCTTCTCAGCGTACGCCCGCTGGGGGGGATTGCGACTTGCACCAACCTTGCCGGCTGACGCAGCCACTCTTCATACCCCTCGAGTGGCGATCAGCCCGGACGCTGCTTGTACCCGAATGACCGGCTGCACCTCAGGCGGTCAGACTCGGCGCCGCTGCATTAACCCCGGCAGCGGCAACTGGACTTGTAATAAACCAGAAACACTCATTTCACTGTACTCTCATGTCACCCTACCTTCAGGGTGGTTTTTCACCTGCAACCAGTTCACTTGGAACTATATCCCTGCGAATCTGTCGGACTCAATGTGTTGTATCAGTCGTTTGACACTGCTACTTCCTACTAAGGACATGATTGCCCCAAGTGCAAATGACACAAATGACACAAATGTTGATGTTTCCCCACTCATACGGCACACTCGCACAACCCAGTTAGACAGCTCTTGTGACAGCAGCTTTAGGGTAATGAGTCCCGCTGAGTATGTCTCGCTGTCAGTCAGCATAATTGGCGTGCCAGGCTTAGCCGTCGGCAATGCACGGAGAATTGCTCGCTTGGCTTGCGGCTTGGCAAAAGCCATCAACCATACCTCCACAGCGATAGCACTCCTTAACCAAGAGCAGGCGGAACTTCGCCATGCCATTCTTGATAATCGAGCGGCTATCGACTACCTTCTCCTATTGCACCACTTGGGCTGCGAATCTTTTCATGGAATGTGTTGTTTCAATCTTACTGATAACTCCCGTAAGATCCAAAGCCAGATCACGGATCTCCACACCATAGTTGCAGGCATTACAGAAGGCTCCGCGTGGGAGGCCTGGTGAAGCTCCCTGTGGAAGTGGATGTGGTCATGGATCCCATGGGGGTGGCTCCAGACGGTGCTTAAGGTGGTAGTGGGGATAGTCATACTAGGCATCGCGATTTGTTGCCTTGCTCAGTGCATTCCCTCGCTGATCTCCAAGTGCCGCCCCAAAGAGAAACTCCGTGACGTCACTCCCGCCCAACAGCTGATGCCGCTTTTGCGCGGGATCGCCGGTCAGGCTCTTAAATTAAACAGAAAGGGGAGATGAGGATTCTGCGTGCCCGGTTGGGCATCGGTGGCCTCTGGCAGAGGTTAAACCAGCGAGCAGACTCCTGGCCTCTGGCCTTTGTCGGTGAGCAAGGGAGGTGGATTAAAGGTAAGGATTAATTCGGCCGCTTATTGCCTGACCAGCGATTCTGCAGGAAGAGCATTTCGCTGACCCCAGTTACCCATTAGAGTAATGACTCATCTCCTACCCAAGGTTATGCCCGGTGCAAATAAGGGCCATGTTTGTCCATGCCTAAGCCCTAAACAATGGTCTTCCTTGCCCCGTGTTTGTCCAAGTTAATTAACTTCCCTTTGAGGTGTTCCCCATTAACCCGGGTACGTGGGTGAGGTAATTTTCCTGTCAACTGACAGTTCTGCCACCGTTGCGCTTTTTTCCCTATAAATGATGTTGCCTTTTCTCAATAAAGTACTGATCTGATCTCGCTCCGTTTGCCTCGTGTCGTCACTTGATCAGTCTCCTCCGGGACGTAACGGCCACCCCAGTGGCCCCGATTCCTACACCTCCCCTTTCTTCTTAGTATTCCTCTTCCTATTATGGTTGCTGGTTCCATACTGTTTCACTAATAGAAATAAATGCTGAAACATAGCTTGCACAATCTCCTCTTCTGGCAATCATTTTATTGTGGTTATACTACATGTAAAAACCTCTTAATCCTGCCCTTTCTCTGAAATGTTGAATGCTGCCCTTGCATTGCAGTTTCTCTTTCCTTGGACACAAATAGCCTTTGATAGAATACACCTAATTCTAATGTGTTTCCTGTAAGGGAGCAAATGTTTCAATAACTCGTCAGTGTGTGCTGAAACTATATATTTAAGGAATTGCCTGTTCTTTGTGTGTGAGCCTGGTTTCTTGGTTAATTGCAGTTAGAAGAAATTGATCTGCCTTGTACATGAGACCTAAGTGTTGGCTGCTCACTCTGTTAATTTCAAGCACAGCAGCCCCAAAGTACCAACCACCCTATCACTCCTGCTGTACCCTTAAACATCTTGTTTCAATGTTTTTGAAGAACATTTGCTAAAAATGTCTCCTTTCCCCTTCATGGAGCCTGTGGGAACAATTTTGCCATGTTTGAGGGCAGCATTAATTTTATTTAATTTTACTTATTCTTCTCTTGAGTTCAGTAAAGGCTGACTTTCTTTTCCCAGCACTGACAACTAAGTATCCCTTCATTTCACAGAGAAAGGACATTTCTAAAATAAAAAAAGGAAAAGAAGAAGAAAAAGAAAACCTTCCATTTAGAGCATTTACATTATGTCTGGAGCTACAGAAAGTAAGAAAATTCAGACCACAGATGAATTCTCCAGTCTTTAGGGAACCAACGAATGGAGTTTACTATTTATGTTCACTTGGAGTGGGAGTTAGAATACAAGAGGGATGCATCAGTGTGCACACTTTGGTGTGTGTGTGTGTGTGTGTGTGTGTGTGTGTGTGTGAGAGAGAGTTTGAATGCTTTCTTCCCACTGTTTTCAAATCTCCACTATTATCATGTCAGTGGCCATTCTGCTATGCCACGTTGAGTCATATTACCCAGTTCCATCTCTCTTCAATGTGTTCTGTTGTGCTGCTGTTTGGAGTATTATCCAAATTATTTATTATTTATTTATTTATAGTAGCATTTCTATACTGCCTTTTTCGCTCAAAAGCAACTCAAAGTGGTTTACAGAGTCAACATAAATAACAAGAGCATATCAATAATACATCATACAGAAACACAGTACAAAATTCAATACAATTCAGCATATCACAAAAATTCCAATACAGTTCAACATCATAATATCAATAATATCAATTACAGCACAGCCCAGGTGCTCTGACTTCCCCACGGCCAATGCAGGGCCAGGGAAGGAGCTCAAAAAGATATGGCGGTGGCAGGAGTTCATATACCCGCAGCATCACAAGCCCAGGTATTTCAACTTCCCTGCAGCCGATGCTGGACCGGGGAAGCCGCACCAATCGCCCCACAGTTAGAGCCAGTCTCTCCAGGATAAGCCACAGCTGGGCTCCCAACTCCCATGGCTGACTGTGCCAATGAGACTAATCTGGATGGCGTCCTTGGGCCCACGGGCTCCTTTTACCTTGCCCACTGGTGGAGGAGGTGGAGAGGCGCGGCTCATGGCATCATCGTCTTCAAGCCCAATGGGGCTCCTTTTACCTTCCCCGCCTGTGGAGGGGGTGGGGATGCGTGGCAGCAGAATCCTTAATATCAGCATTTACATTTCAGAATAAAACAGTGCTAAAGTAGTAATCTACTTTTAAACTGACCATTGTCAATTAAAACTAATATACTTTTTAAATGACCATTGTTAGCTTTAGCTTCCTTCTCTGCCATGACCTGTCACACTGTCATTAAACACCCAAGAATGGGTCTCCCCTTCCTTTCTGGACTGGTTGGAAACCACTAGTTTTTCTATCTTCCCAAGCAGACTTAGGTACTGTACCTTTATGAGCAGATATCCAACTATAGAAGCATCAGCAGAAAATGTCTACCCTTTTGGTTGTTCTTTGCCAGACTATAACTTTAAAATAAACATTTCCAAAGAGAAAAAATAATCCTTCAATTTAAAACAAAAGTTTAGCTCAAACTATTCCTCAAATTGGGCCATAATGGTTTAGTGGGTAAGATGCTGAGTTTGATGACCAGAAGATTGGCAGGTCAGCAGTTTGAGTCCCAAGTGCTACACAATGGAGTGATCTCCCATTGTCTTTCCTAGCTCTTGCCAACCTAGCAGTTTGAAAGCAAGACATTGCAAGTAGATAAATACATACCACTTTGGTGGTAACAGCATTCTGTGCACTCTGTGGTCTAGTCATGCCTACCACATGAACATGGAAAAGCCTGCAATGCTGGCTCTTTGGCTGTAAATGGAGATGAGCACCACACCCTAGAGTCAGATACGACTGGCTTTCAAGCAAGGGTGACCTTTATACTCCTCAAAGCAGACAACTTGGCCACAGACTAAGCATTCTCACTCAAACTATCAGCACACTAATATAACTTTCCTGTACCTTGGCTCCCATTCCCTGGAAAATAACAATAGTCATTTGCCATCAAATCAATGTTGACTTATGGTGACTCATTTCAGGTTTCTCCAGGAAGACAGTACTCAGCAATGATTTTCCATTCTCTTCTTCTAGAGTATCGTTGGACTGTTGCAGCTTGTCTAAGGCTACATAGGCTCACTTTACTCACAAGAATCACAATGGGGAATCAAGCTTTCAGCCTCAGGTTTCACAACAAGATACCCAAACCAATGAACTATCCAGCCAGTTTCCAAGGAAATATTACAGCATAATTCTACTAGTTACTCCATCTATACCTATAAAAAGAGGGGTTAACCGTTGGGTTCGTTCAAAGGCTCCCACACCAGGCCCAACCATCCCCGACCTAGCCTTCCGCACTCACCGTAACCCTTGCATTCTCAGCGCCACTGGGTTTTGGTCATCGCCAGTGGGGCAGCAGCCCCACGAACGGTAACAAAGGGAAACAACTTCAATTCCCAACGTCCTCTGTGCTGCGGCACACCTCAGTCAATCAGGCTGAGAGGCGCAAGCAAAACGAACGTTGGGAACCGCGGCGCGCCCAATTGAAATCAAGCCGTAGAAAAAAACTGCCGCGCAAACAAAACAAACATAACTCCAAGTCCCAGCGTCCTACGCGCTGTGAGCACTTCAGCCAATTAGGCTGAAGGGTGCAAGCGCGCAGAACGCTGAGAAAGCCAGCGCGTGAAAAATAAATAAAAACACGCCGGCCTCCTGCAATGGGAGCACTAGTCCACCACAGCCAGACAGCGCCTCACAGCCTCGCAAAACAAAAAGCCACAAAAACCACCACAAGACACCCATCTGCCTTCTTTCTCAGAACAATGGGGAGAAGAGGGACTCCCTCTCCTCTCTGCTACCCCGCTGAAGACATGGCAAGACCACCGCCAGCCTCAAGGTCAGTTGAGCCAGGGTGGGAAAAAACCACCAGCAGGCAGCAGTTCGTCAGGGGAAGCACCCTCCCTGGCAAATGACTGGCTGCTGCCTTTGTACTTCCAATAGAGGTAATACAAAAGCAGCAGCCAGAAACCCACAAGGAAGAGCACCACCCCTTACGGATCGCTGTCTGCCGATCTCCAGTTAGGTAAGCCAGGAGAGAAAGGCGACAGAGAGGAGAGAACCATCGTCAGGCAGATAGCTCTTCTCTGCCTCCTTCTTCCCCAACCTACCTAACAAACCTTACCGGGGGAAGAGCAGGCTGAGTGCCGGCTCCTCCTCTTTTTCCCCATTGCTGCACTGAAACCAAAATTCGAAGCAGCAATAGGGAGAAGAGGAACTGACAGACAGCCCGTTCTTCATGCAAAAGTACACAACAGCAACAAAACCAAACATTTACCCAAAATGCCAAACACCAAAAATAATAAACACAAATAAATAAATAAATAAATAAACACATTAAACAACAAAACAATAAAAAACAAAATCCACAAACAAAAACACCCAAAATACCATGAAAGCATGAAAAAAACAACAGCTAACTACAACACAAAAATACCTAACTCAAACAACAAAAACACCACAAATTAAACAAATAATCACAAAAGAAATCAGAAACATAAAAAACAACCAGAAATAAACAAAACAATTAAACACATATTAAACCAAAACAAACAAACAAACCACAAAAGAAGAAACAGGAACACCTACCAGTCCAACACCAAAAAACAAAACAAAAAAACAAAACCCAGATAAAAAAAACCAGAGAACTCACCAGCAGGTCCTCCCTCCATGACTCCAGAACAGAAATGAAGAAACAAAGACTGCTTACTGGAAGAAGCCCCACCTAGAGGCCGGGAGAGAAAAAACAAGTCAAACACAAAAACAATCCAACACTACTACTAACAGCCCCACCTAGAGGCCACAAGAGTAAAAACAAGTCAGAAAAATAAGAAATAAAACCAAATCACAAATAAATCTAATAAAATAGATAAAAAAACTCACAAACCACAAATGCAAAACACACCCACCCAAACCACCCTTAACAAAAAACAAAACAAACAAAAAAACACACAAATAAAATCTGCCTGGCTGGATGGGCACAAATATGCTAGTTCTTTATATAACACATCCCTGGAACAGCAGAAATGAACACATTATATATAAGCAGTAGATTTACAGTACAGTTCACAGTTATATAACCTTTACTAATCCCATCTGATTGCTCCACACTGTGAGAAAATCTTTTAATGGACTTAATCCATAAATGGAAATGTTTTGTTTTGACTTTTTTTCTTTTGAGAATCAATGAATGGAGATCCCTGCTTTTGTTTATTTGTAGGTTGAAGTTTAAGCAATACCTGTCAAGCGCCGTTCCGGAAAATACGGGAACTGCACCAGCCAGGGTGAACATGAGCAGGAAAAACTCCATTACGCATGCACAGAACCCCTTTGCGCATAAGCACAACACGTTTGTGCATGCACAGACGGGTTCTGCATGTGTGTGCGTGCGCATCCCAAATATGGGATGGCACCAGGAAAGGGGAGGAACACGTGCCAAAATACGGGATTTCCCGGTCAATCCGGGATACTTGACAAGTATGGTTTAAGCTAAAAGAAGATTGTATCTGAGTGCCAATTTTTGGGAGTAGAAGTTAAACTTTGGCTTTATTTATTTCATTTTCTTCAACTGTAGTTTTTAGCTTCAGTGTTTCCCAACCTTTGGTTTTTTGGACTTCAATTCCCAGAAGCCTAAGTGAATTCCCCAAAGCACTGATCAGCCAATCCACTGACTTAGGCTTCTGGGAATTGAAGTTCCTCAGTGGGGCCTGGGCCCCATGTTGGGAAACACTGTTTTAGATTAAAGTTTCTACCTTTGGGGAACTCCTCTAATTTTTGAAGTATTAAAATACAGAGCAATGAAAATGGTGTTTACTGAACATCTGAAAGTAAGAGAAAAAAGATTTAAAGCTACTATATAATAACAAAACAGTCAATCGTCATATTAAACCTGAGCCTCATTGTAGATGATCAATGAATCTCATTGAATCTCAATGAATGCTCATGGCAACTTCAAGCTAGGAATCTGAAGACTTGGGCCAAGGGGTGATGAAGACTCAGAAAGCAATGGATATAGACCCTCTTGTGCTGGAA
The DNA here is from genome assembly GCA_035047345.1 of Bradypodion ventrale. Classification (NCBI taxonomy): domain Eukaryota; kingdom Metazoa; phylum Chordata; class Lepidosauria; order Squamata; family Chamaeleonidae; genus Bradypodion; species Bradypodion ventrale. The sequence goes on from JAWDJE010000002.1 coordinate 310,606,862, forward strand.
GTTTTGGCTTCTGACTCCTTAGGATCATTGAACCTCCTTCTAGTCTATAAGAATGAAGACTGATGAAGGCAAAGATTTGATTCAAGGCTATCAGGGGGCAAAACATCTCCAAGAAAGATATCCTCGATGGTAGGGGCTGTCTTGGGAGAAAGAGGTTTCCTGGACAAGTAGAACCTTTCAAATGGAGACTTAAGGCTGAACAGCTTACTTCTGTGTTTTGCCTGGGGTTTAAAGAAGCTACAACATCATCTCAGCTTCAGTTCTGGAACAAGCTTGTAATGTCTAACTAACTTGGACTTTTATTAATAAAACTTTAAACTCCTGACTCCTGTCTGATTGTTCCACCACTTATAACTCTTGATTGTGTATTAGTTGCCAAGCAATTATTATTGTATTCATATTGGCTCCTAGGTAGCTAATTTCAGGCTGTTTTGACTTTGGCTGCAGAGCTCTATGTACTGAATTTACATCTTCATTGGAAGGACTAACCCAGGGGTGCCCAAACTTTTTGGGCCATGGGCTGGTCATGTAGTCAAGCATGCTGGTCACATGGTTCCTCCCACCTGGAAGCATACCTGTCAAGTTTCGGGAAATTTCTGTCAAATAAGGAAAATTTCCCGGCCAAAATGGGAAACTGGACAGCTATGCTTATCCTGTGCTGGCCTCCAGTCTAACTCCAGTCTAAATGCAGTCTAACTAATATGGGATGACAGTGGGAAAGAGTGTAAAATACGGGGGTTTGACAGAAATTTCCTGAAACTTGACAGGTATGCCTGGAAGCAGAAGTAAAACATGCATGTGCGGGCACTGAATGTGCCCATGCATGCGCAGAACCCTGCCGTAAATTACCCTCAGCTGTCATAAACATGTTTATGACAGCCGCAGGTCATTTAATAATAATAATAATAATAATAATAATAATAATAATAATAATAATAATAATAATAATAATAATAATAATAATAATAATAATAATAATAATAATAATAAATTTTTAATTTTTAATTTTTAATTTTTAATTTTTAATTTTTAATTTTTAATTTATATCCTGCACTTTCTCAGCCGAAGCCGACACAAGGCAGCCATTACAACATATAGATATCATACAATACAATAATAAAGAAGCATGAAAAGTAAATTCGATACAATAATCAATAGTCAATAATAACAATAAATTAATCAATACAATATAACACAGTACAATTCAAAAAGCAGTGCAGTACAATTTGAAAGGTCAAATTTGAATACAAAATATCACATCAAAAAATAACAACAAAAAACACAATAAATATTCAAGACCACCCACGAAAAATTTACAGCAGCGTTTGGCACCCAGGCATGCACATTTTACTTCCACTGCTGGGATAGGGCAGGGCAACATGGGCTGGATTAATGGATGGTGTGGGCCAGATCTGGCCCATGGGCCATAGTTTGGGCATCCCTGGACTAACCTCTTGATTTACTTGTGCCCTTGATTATGTTGTCAGACTGCTTTTTTTCTAGACAAGGGCTGAGCTATCTACTTAGTCCCTTTGACTTTGAACTGAATAGATATGTAACTTCATTTCAGCTGAATGGGAAAAATAGGAAATGCCTGCTAAGTGGCAACCATTTTTTTTAACATTCATTTTGTGGATTATATGTATAAATACCAAGATGATATATGAATTTCAGTTTGATTACATTTTAGGTGTGCAAATGGCTAACTGATGTTCTTTTAAATCAAAGTGTTAAATCATGTCTTCTTTACCTCTCTGTTTATTATGCTCACAAATCAAGCCACAGATAGGATTGCTACTTGGCAGAAGTCTTGCTCTTTTTATTGTTATCTAACCTGAACATCTTTTTATAGCTTTGATGTGCTACGAAATTTACTCCCATGCTTGCAGTCTGAAAGACAGGGTGACTACTTCTTACCACTTAAGTTGTGTCTTTCTTGTGGAAGTACAATATAGTGTGCTGAGTTGCAAATTAGACTATTAAATCTAGTATTTGCGGATTTATTTAGTTATTAATTAAACTCTACAGTCACTGTTCACTTCTTATAAGAGAACAGTCAAGAAATGAGATCAAGACTTTCTGATCAGGGTGAGGGATGTGAGAAGATTTTGTTTGGGTTTTGCTTGTTTTTTTGTGCTATGCCCATATAAATTTCTATTTTTACTTTTAAATTTAATAGCTGATTTGCATAAACTTTATCTGCACACTTGTTAAGAATATAAGAACAGCCTTGCTGGAACAGGCCACAGCCCATCCAGTCCAGCATTCTGTCTCACACAGTGGCTCACCATTTGCTTCAGGGTATTCTCAAGCAGATGCCTTCACCTGCTTAGGATTCCCTGGAAATGGCATTGAGAGATATCCTGCCTATTTCTCCAACCCGGAGATTGTCCTTAAGTATCCATAATTATAGCCATTGATACTCTTGTCCTCCATGAACTTGTCTAATCCTTTCTTAAAGCTGTCAAGACTGACAGCTGTCACCACTTCTTCTGGCAGGGAGTTCCATAGACCAGTGATCCTCTGGGTGAAAAAGTACTTTCTCTTATTTGTTTGAGAACTAGTACCCAAATGTTTCATGGAGTGCCCCCTAGTTCTAGTGTTATGCGATAGGGAAAACAGTTTTTCCTTATCTATTTTGTCCACACCATGCATGATTTTATAAACTTCAATAAAATCATGCACAGTCCTTTCAATGGGTTGAAAACTAATGAGTATTTTAAAAATACAAACAATTTTATGCATTGGGATTTTCCATATTTATGCTCTCTAGGTCCATGATGGTGGACCTTTGCAATCCAGGTATTCTTAGACTTCAATTACCAGAAGCCTAGGTCAGCACTCCTGCTGATCAGGGCTTCTGGAAATTGAAGTTCAAGAACATCTGGAGTGCCAAGGTTTGCCATCACTGCTCTACGTTGTTTGACTGGGGTAATTGTTATAATCATGACAGAAGAAATATGTCCTAGTTACAAAACCTGCAACCTCTTAGCCATCTTGGCTAGTTAAGCTTAGCTTAGTGGTTTTATGGTAATGTGGGTAGTTGGGACCTGATGCTTAAGGGATCATGGGAACATGTCCTATCCTCCATTTTTTTTCATTTTTTGAGAAATCAAATTAAATGCTGCGGCATTTCATTAGTATACTAGTTTAGTACTAGATCATTTCTTTATTTTTTATTTTTATTGGTTTGCTTATTTGATTTGTATCCTGTCCAATTAGTACAAACACTACTCTGGGCAGCTAACAATACTAGATACTACTTCTGCAGGAAAAAGAAAGTAAACCATAAAAAGAACAGCACAGGTTGGAACAGCAGAAGGAAGGAAGGAAGGATGTGGGCTGAAATGTAGATTGCATAAAATCAATGAATGGGAATGGAAGAGAGGCTCCAACTCATCTCAAACAATGGTGCAAACAAAATCTATTGAAAGCTGCTATGTGTCACAGTAAGAGCCTTTCTCCTCTTTAGGAATACGCAAATTAATGTGGGATCATCAGCACCTAAGCACTAGATTACTTTGAAGTCATATTTTGCAAACCTGAACGGACTGTTTCTGACACCTTTCTGCAACAGTAGCAACATTTCAGCTCTCCCTGAGCCTCAGTGGTAAAGCTGTAATGGATCCAAAACTTGCTCACAATTTGAGTTTGATCCCAATGGGTTCAAGGTTGATTAAATCTTCCATTCTTCTGAGGTTGATAAAATGAATAGCCAGATCATTGTCAGCAAATTGCTATTTACCTTTCTGAAGCATTAGAGCAGGGGTTCTCAATTTACGCCCCATGGTGCCAAACAGTCCAGGCCCCAACCTCACTCCAACCACCCCCGCAGCTGCCACCAGAGGAATAATGGATCTACATGGGGCTGCCCTTGATGATCATTTGAAGGCTGCAGCTGTTCCAGAATGCAGCTGCCTGGGTGGTGACGGGGCACGGGCGTTATGCACGTACCTCACCGCTGCTCTAGCAGGTGCACTGGATGCCAATGTGCCTCCGGGTGCAATTCAAGGTGCTGGTTTTGACCTTTAAAGCCCTACATGGCAGTGGACCAGGATATTTAAGAGACCGCATCACCCCAAGATTTTCAACTCGTCCTATGAGGGCGGACTGGAGAGGCTCCGTGGTGGTCCCATCAGCTAAGGAAGTACATCTAACTGGGACCAGGAGGAGAGCCTTCTCTGTGTCTGCCCTGGCCCTTTGGAACCTTCTGCCATCTGAATTGCACCTCCATACAGAGCTGCTCCCCTTCAGAAAAGCACTAAAAACATGGCTATGCTAGCAGTTGTGGGGCATGAATGGCTCCACTTCCCAACCCCGCTGGCATGTTTAGCCTGTGTGGGGGTTATTTGTCCAGGTAGTCCTTTTAATGTGGGCAGAGGGAGGCTAAGGATGGTTTTTATTGTATTAGATAGTTTTTATGTGTTTTAATCTGGGTTTTAGATAGGGGTATTATTTGATGTTTTTACCTGATGTTTTTATTTAACTTGTGAACCACTTTGGGTCACCCCTGGGTGAAGAAAGCAGTATAGAAATACTGTAAATAATAAATAAGCCATGGACTAATTTATGACCATCGTAAACGTGTTATGACAGCTGTAAAGGAGTCTGTGGCCATCGTAAACATGTTTACTACAGCTGTAAATGAATCCATGGCCATCATGAACATATTTAGGACAGCCACAGGTGCATTTTACGGCAGCATTTATGGCAGGGGAACCACCAGTCCGGCCTGTTCAGCTGACTGAGAGGGCGTGGTCCAGCTCGTGGCTGTAAAACGTTGTGAACCCCTGCATTAGAGAGTGCTCTAAGTGCTCCTGGGTGGTATACAATTATGATTGCTACCTCTAATTCTGTTTCTGGGATGAGACTACAATGTCCAGTAAGTAGCTCTGAAGAAGTGCCTTGAAAGATGACACCAAGGTTTGCTTTACTGTTATGGAGCAGTTCAAAATGTGTTACAATCATTTGTGCCATCTGTAGGACTGCAGCCCAACACTGGTTTGAAGTGCAGTAGCACATTATGCTGAGCTGTGGTGGCTCAGTGATTAAGAAAGCTAACAAGGTGGCTCATCTTGTTAGCTGGAAGGCTGGCAAGTCGGCAGTTTGAGACCCACGTACTGCATGACAGAGTGAGCACCCATCTTTGTCCCAGCTCCTGCCAACCTAGCAGTTTGAAAGCAAGAAATTGCAAGTAAATAAATAGGTACCACTTTGGCAGGAAAGATAACAGCATTTGGTGCATTCTGGTGTCTAGTTATGCCTGCCACATGACCAAGGAAACATCTGCAGATGCAGACAGTGCTAGCTCTTCAGCACTGCGGTGGCTTAGTGGTTAAGACGCTGAGCTCGAAGACTGGAAAGTTGGGGTTTAATACCCAAATGATGCACAATAGATCTTGGGGACATGAAAAAAGCCTTGTTTGGGCATCCCCAGTGTAGTTTCTCCAGCAAAAATCCTTTCAACCCAGAATAATGTCTGACACAAAATTATTATGCTAAGCAACACTGAAAATTTAGGTTTACTGTGACACAGAATTTATTGAATCTTTCTAGTCCTTTTTAATTTTTCCCAGAGAGTTTGTCCTGTACAACTTTGTTGGCAATTACTCCCAACCAATTACTATTTAAAAGTAGTTACGTTGTCATCATGATCCTGATCATTCTAACACCTTTGTTTACTAATTTAAGACAATTGCTAATAACTGCTAGATTCCTGGGTTTTTTTTAAAAAAAAATCAGCGATCATGTAAACATGTCATTTCACCTGCAGATTCTTAGGACTTGACTCCTAATATTTTAGATACAACTCTTTTGTCCTCCCCCATGCACTAGCACCACTGAGAAATAAGAAATGCAAAATAACAAAGCAACAAGAAGCACAGCAGCAGCGGCACCAACAATGAAACATGGAAATTAAACTACAGCCTTGACTTAAGGATTGCCGAAACCTTTTCAAAGTGCTGAATAGAATTAAAAGAGCATCACTGGTTATCTACTTTAAAACCCATATGTCAGCAACATACTTTGATCCTATGGGAACTGACCCAGAAGAATCCATCTGCTACTGAATAACTAAGGCTGATGATAGGCATAATATAAAAAGATGCTCACGAGGCTGAGAGCACAGTACCAGCTCTCTTTCTGTAACAACACCCATCACAAGGATGTTAAAACCAAGGTATCAAGAGCTGGTTTATTACTCTGGCCTCCCCTCACGTGCTCAACTACTTCCTCAAAATCAGTTGCCTTCTCTTTTTTGGCAGGAAAACAAACAGCCCCAGAGCCAGGTACCTGGCTTAAACATAGTGAGCTCCCCCCCCCCTTTCCCCTCTTTTCTTTTCTTTTCTTTCTTTTTTTGCTATATGGAAGGAGATGCAGCAATAGTGAGTTGGCATAACAGGAAGATGAGAGAGTCAAGAACAAGAATATCAATCAGCAGGACATTTGCTGCTGAGCAGGAAGCAGGAATCCACATGAAAAGTCTCTCAATCTCATATAGGTAAAAGAAAAAGGTCTCCCGTGCTCAAAAGTCAGTTGTATCCAACCGAGGGCGCAGTGTTCATCTTCACTTACAACTAAAATAATGAATTTAGTGTCAGAAATTACTGTGGGATGAAAGGATTTTTGCTGGAGAAACTATACTCGGGATGCCCGAATGAGGCTCTTTTCATGTCCCCAAGATCTATTGTGCAGTACTTGGGTATCAAACCCTAATTTTCCAGTCTTTGAGCTCAGCATCTTAACCACTAAGCCAACTTTCGCGTTCAGGGAATGAAGAAGCAGACGAGTGAAGTAGTGAAATTCAGCTCTTTATTAGTGGGGTTTGAACATAGTTTGGATGGGGCAAAACTCGGACTTATATACACTATAAACAGTAACAGTGCCAATAATACAACAAGCCCATTGGCTAACAGAGTGTGCACATTTTCGATCCACTTATTTGCATAAGAATAGATACATGAGAAAAGATACGTTCTGCTCCTATAAACAGTAACAATAATACAACAAGCCCATTGGCTAACAGAGTGTGCACATTTTCGATCCACTTATTTGCATAAGAATAGATACATGAGAAAAGATACATTCTGCTCCTATAGACAGTAACAGTAACAATAATATAACAAGCCCATTGGCTAACAGAGTGTGCACATTTTCGATCCACTTATTTGCATAAGAATAGATACATGAGAAAAGATATATTCCGCTCCTGTCAGAAAACACAGTTAACATACATAACATTCTCTCCCCCCCCCCAGGTAAAAACAAAATCGTTTAACCAGGATGGCGGTCTAGTTTCTCTTCTGGGTCAGACGCTTGGCTGAGCCGGCTCAGGGGTTTGTAGGATGGGCGACCTAACTGGAGTGAGGGATTGACTAGAGGGGGAGGATTGTAAACCCAAATTAAAGCCCCGTTTGTCAGATGGAGGAGCAGGGGATCGCTCAAAACCCAAATCTTATTCTGTGGATGAATAAGACAACTCAAGGTCCCTCCTGTGTGTACTAAGAGTGGAGGGCAACTCCAAGCAAAATTGGTCATCATCAATAAAGGAATCCAGAGTGCTAGGCTAGGACAGTGTAGGGGTACACCTGGCCAGAATAGGGGAGCATTCCACAAATTTCCCTTGAAATCGGTTCCTAGAAGACACTTCAGGGTCAATGTTGGCTGGCTGATGACTATTACCTCTGCCCCCTGGGTTTAAACGAGTGGGGGCCAACCCTAGTGTTGAGTGTCTGTATTCGTCTTGTAGGTCTCAATTGATCCACATGCCTCCTCCAGATCAGACCAGTGGCTGTTTCGATTCTGTAAGAAGCAGGAAATGTTTGATCGATCACAAACCCAGGCACCCACGTAGGGCCACCAGCTGCATAACTGCGGCAATGTACAGGGTCTCCGGATGAGAAACCCTTCTGGTATTGGATTGCTATACTTGTGCCTTTCTCCTCTACCCTAGAGGGATCAAATCTGTCCAGCAAGGATGACACTTTCCTTCGCTGGAGCAATTCAGCAGGGGACAGCTGTGAGGCAAGGGGGGTTGAGCCTATATGTGAAAAGAAACAGGCATAACTGGAGCTCCAAATCCCCTTCACCCATATGCCGAAGCGCGTCTTTAGTTGTGTCCACCTGCCGCTCTACCTGGCCATTGGTGGCTGGGTGGAATGGGGCGGCAGTGATGTGCCTAATTGCATTCCTTTCCATGAAGGATTGGAATCCTGCAGATGTGAATGTGGACGCGTTGTCGGACACCAGCACATCTGGAAGTCCAAATGCTGCAAACAGCCTTCTTAGGTGCTTTATCGTGGTGGCTGAAGTGGTATTAGGCACTTCACTTTAATTTTTATTAAATTTTTAACAATAATACAACTTAAAAAGAACAACTATAAATGAAAATACAACATCATACTTACAAATACAATATATATAACAAAAAAGAAAAAAGCACAAGAGTACAATTAAACTACGACTTAGTAATATACTACCTTCCTCTTTCTTCCATACATCTTTGGTTATATTTCCAAAATTTTTTAATACATTATAATACTCTTTTAACTATCCTAATATACATATTCAAACTATATTCTTAAACTCATCAATTTGATACAACTATTAAGTCATGGAAACCATCATATCTACTATTGTGGACAAGAAAACCTCAGAAGAAATGGAGTAGCCATAATTGTCAACAAAAGAGTGAGAAAATGCAAGCGCGGCGCCAAAATGGCCGCCGCGCTCTTTGTGGGCCCCCCCCACAGGACAGAGAATCCGGGTAGTTAGGGGCGTGGCCAGCTCCCTTATAAAAGGGGTGGCCACGAGGCAGCCGAGCTGCCATTTTACCTCAGCAACGGAGCGGAGAAGTCTTTTCCCCTGTGTCTCTGTCGCTCTTTAGCTTACCGGGAAGCCTTTTGGTAGTGATTCTTCCTTTTCGGCTTCCCTTTGCTTCAGTAGAGATGCCTTCGAAGAAGAAGGCAGCTTCGAGTGCCGCTCGCGCTGTTAGGAGGCGCAACCCAGGTCGGAGGACCGCGGTGCCGCCTCCTCAGCAGCCGCCTTCGCAGGCCCCGGCCGGGGCTGGCGGAATGGGGTCTATTGCCCCTTGGCCCGGAGTGGGCGAACAGAATACGGGCGCGGAAGGGGTTCCGGCCCGCGGCCCGCGAGCGGTGGACACCGCTCCTGCACCTGCCCACCCTGTTGGGCCTGCTGCTCCTGGGTCGCAGCCTCCCCCTGGGCCCTCTAGCCTTGGGGGGTGGTGCGGCCCCCTGCCTTGGCAGGTTTCTCCACCGACCCTGCCGGGCTTCGGTGCTGGCCAATGGCCATATTCGGGTCCTGGGGTACAGGGACCTGTACCCACGCCTGGACCGGGCGGGCCGGCCGGCCCTTGGCCCCAGGTCGACGTGGCAGCCTTACTGGCCCGTATTGCGGCCCTGGAAGCGTCGTTGGCTCGGGCCAGTCAGGCGGGGGCCCCCTTTGGGGTCCCTTTTGCGGCGCTGTCGGCAGGAGGACAACAGCCGACAGGGAGGGTTGAGCTGCTGCAGGCGCGTGGCGCGGTTTTGGCCACTGCCTCGCAGCTCCCCAGTCAGCAGCCAGGTGCGGGTCAGGCCCCGGTGATGAGCTCTACGTCGGTCGTGAGCTCCGACGCCCCCAGTGGGCCGGAACCCCCGGTGGGGGCGGCCCGCGGGGGTGCAGCATGTGAGTATACGGTGCAAGCGAGTACATCCACACACATTCCCAATATGGGGGGGGGGGCTTTTCAATGGCCTTGGCCTCGCGCGGGTGGTGCGGGGGCCACGCTGTCGGCACCCCACCCGGCGACGACGACTGCCACCCTGGGCACTGGGGTGGGTACTTGTTCTTGCACTGCGGGGAATGTTCTGGAGGTGGCTGGGCTAGCTCAGGCCCCTTTTCCTATGGCTGCGGTGCCTTTTTCGGCTTTGCCGACGGCGGGGTATTCCTTGCCACTGGGTGATCACTTGGCACAGACTACCAGAGAAAAGATATGGCGGGGGGAGTATGTAGATATCTTCTCACTCCTGAACAGAGAGCCCACCAAGGAGGAAAGGGAGGGACAGGATGAGAAGGACAAGGAGCAGGCACGTCGCCGTAAGCCGCCACGTACCTGGGCCAACTGGCTCCCTGCTTATTTAATATACATGGCGGTGTACTTGAGGGCGCGGCCGGATTTGGCTATTCCCATGGTCCAATATTTGGACAACATATATAGGGCGATGGTTGATTTCCCAGGCCCCTCGTGGTTAGCCTATGACGAGGAATTCCGTATGAGGATTCCCCTTCACCCCGAGATGAGATGGGACGAGCCGTGCCAGAGGCTTTGGCTTTTGTACATGACGCCCACCCGCCCCGCCCCGGGGGACAGATACCATTGTGGACATGCGGTCCAGCGAGCAGCTCCGGCGCAGGTTACCCGCCAAGCGGCGGGGCAGGGGGTTCCAGCCCGCCTGCTGTGCTGGACTTTCTCGTCCAATGGTTCCTGTAATAGGAAGAATTGCAAGTACAGGCATGAGTGTCCCACATGTTCGGGCCCCCACGCAGCCTCCGCCTGTCCCAGGCCTGGAGGGACACGGGGCAGAGGGAGGGGCGGACAGTGGGCTGGCAAGACTGCCACGGATGGAGCTGGTTCTCCAAAAGGCCCCCTCCCCAATTAATGTGGACATGCTGGAGCGTTGGCTCGCATCGTACCCGAAGGGGGAGGATGGGGAGTATCTCCTTCAGGGTTTTAGGCAGGGATTCCGTATCCCTTTCATGGGTGATAGGTCCCCTCAGGATGCCCCTAACCTTTTATCCCTCAGAGGGAGGGAGGACGTGGCTGCGGCCAGCATTAAAAAGGAGTTAGATGCGGGCAGGGTCGCTGGACCTTTCCCTGCACTCCCGTTTCCCAATCTTAAGGTGTCGCCACTGGGCTTGGTCCCCAAAAAGTCCCTAGGCGAGTTTCGCCTTATTCATCATTTGTCCTACCCAGCCGGCCGATCGGTCAATGATGCTATCCCTGATGACCTTTGTTCAGTCAGGTATACATCGTTTGACCAGGCGCTGCGCATGGTGCGCTCTTGTGGCCCGGGTGCCCTGCTGGCCAAGTGCGACATTAAGTCGGCTTTTCGCCTTTTGCCAGTGCATCCGGGCGACTTTGAGTTGCTGGGTTTCAAATTTAAGGGTGAATATTATTTTGATAAGGCCATGCCTTTTGGCTGTTCCATATCATGTTCGGCCTTCGAGCGTTTTAGTACCTTCCTAGAGTGGGCTTTCGTCCGCAGGTCAGGGTCTCGGTCTGTAGCCCATTACCTGGATGACTTTTTATTCGGGGGTGAACGGGGCTGGGACACGTGCACACGTCTCCTCAACACATTTCAGACGCTAATGGAGGAACTCGGTGTCCCTTTAGCGCCCGAAAAGACCGAGGGCCCATCTACCAAGCTAGTATTCCTGGGGGTGGAGATTGACACAGTAGCGCAGGCTTCTAGGTTGCCGGGCGATAAGGTGTCCAGGATAGTGGCCCTTATCTCGGATTTGCTGGCCAAGCGCAAGGCATCACTGAGGGGACTGCAGGTGCTACATGGTCACCTCAATTTCGCTTGCAGGGTGGTCGCACCGGGCAGAGCTTTTGCCCGGCGCTTATGCGACGCCATGGCAGGGTTATCCAGGCCCCACCATAGAGTTAGGCTTACCCGGGGTATCAGGGCAGACATGTTTGTCTGGTTGCAATTCCTGAGGGAGTTCAATGGGGTCTCATTTTGGAGGTCTGACCTCCTGGCATCCCCCAATTTTCAGATCCAGTCTGACGCCTCAGGATCCCTGGGTTATGGGATGTACTTCAATGGGAAGTGGGCCTATGGTGGGTGGCCACCGGCCTGGGCAGGCACGGGTCGCCTGCGGGATCTCACATACCTGGAATTTTTCCCTATTCTGGGGGCTTTGATGCTATGGGGCGAGCAGTGGGCTAATTCGGTTGTGCATTTCTGGTGTGACAATGCTGCTGTTGTCCACATTGTCAATGCACAGACTTCCAAATCGCCCAGGGTCATGGAACTAGTGCGCCATTTTGTGTTGCGCTGCCTGCGCCTCAATGTCTTGTTCAGGGCCAGGCATGTTCCAGGGATTAATAATGATATTGCTGACGCTTTGTCCCGCCTGCAGATCTCCCGGTTCCGCGCCTTGGCCCCGGATGCGGAGGAATTTCCCTCGCCACTCCCGGACGAGATGTGGACTATTGGCAAGGAGAGGTGAACCGGGCGATTGGCCTGTCACTAGCGCCACGCACGCGTAAGGCGTATCAACAAGCATTCAATTCTTACAGAGCATTTTCTGCTCAATTTCACCTGCCAGAGACCTGGCCTATCCCGGTGGACCATGTTCTGCGGTTCATGGTTCACCTGCATGCACAGGGCCTCGCACCTCGCACCATAGCATCCAAGCTCTCGGCGTTGGCTTTTATGGCCAAAGTGGGAGGTCATGTGGACAGCACCTCTGACTTCCGTGTGAGACATGTTTTGGAGGGGTGGGTGCGCGAGCGCGGGCGTTGCCCGGACGACCGGCACCCTATTTCCCCAGGGGTTCTTACCCAGTTGGCCCGGGGCTGGCCAGGCCTCTGTTTTGATCATTATGAGGCAGCCCTTTTCCATGCAGCCACAACGGTGGCATTTTTTGGAGCGCTCCACATCAGCGAACTTGTGATGCTGTCTAAGGCGGATGCAAGTTGTAGGGCACTGGAACTCGAAGATGTCTATGTCGCCAAAGACTGGGCTCAGTTGAGGATACGCTCCTCTAAAACAGATCAGCATGGCGTAGGCAGTGGTGTAAGACTGCTACGGTGTTCTTTGGCAGACATCTGTCCGGTTGGTGCCCTACAGGAGTACCTGGCACTGCGTGGCATGCACCACGGCCCGTTTTTCTGTCACCAAGATGGGTCTCCCCTTACTAAATTTCAGTTTTGGAAGGTGACAGGCAGAGCCCTCACCAGGGTGGGCCTACCAGGTGCCCGTTATGGCACACATTCATTCCGTATTGGTGCAGCCTCTACAGCAGCTGCTTTTGGGTACTCTGGGGCTGACATACGTAGCATGGGGAGGTGGGGCTCGCAATGTTTTCAGTTTTATGTGCGCCCACTCCCGCCATGAGTACCAATCCAGTCACCTTACCGCCTTTTTTCTCAATTTTCTTACAGACCCTGGGTGTCGTATTACACCGGTGACAGTATGGCTGGTGGGCCACAGCTATGTGCACAGGGCAGCACGTTACGCTGCGGCGACAGAGTGGGGACCCCGACTGGGACTGGGTGAACACGCCAGTCTCACATGGCATGGTAAGCCTGGGATGTTATGGCGGGAGCTGCGGCCTTTCCTTTTTTCTGGCCTGGGTGCTGACCCGCCTGACATTCTCATCATCCACATGGGGGGCAATGATTTGGGCCAGGTCACCGGCTTATCGCTCAAGCATGCGATTTGCGAGGACCTCGCCTACTTGCATTATGTCTGGCCTGCCACAACCCTGGTTTGGTCGGACATTGTCCCGCGACATTCTTATAGAGGGGGCGTTAACCTCCTGGCCCTTGACCGCGCTAGGCGCACGGTCAATAGGGCGGTGGCGCGGTTTCTTGCCGACAGGGCTTGGGGACGGGTCAGTCATCACCCCGCTATTAGCCTACAAAATTATGACTTGTACGCAGGGGATGGGGTCCATCTGTCGCGAGGAGGTATGGACCTCCTGTTGGGTGATTGGCGAGCAGGCCTGTTGACCGAGCTGACGGTCTGGGGGGGGCGTCAGGCCTTCTTTGAAGCCCCTCCGTGTGGCGGGTAGCACTGGTAAGGTAAACAGTATGACCCACAGGTATCCGGCAGGTTCGCAATTGACTGGACAACACTAGACAGGAATAAATTAGTTAAACGTTGTCCGGTCAACGATGAACCAGGCGACGGGGTGATGACGATAGCTAACCAGCATGCATCACCCCGTGATTTCACAGATACGCGTCAGAGGGTGGGGTCATGAGTTAGATATTGACTACGGTCAACAATTTGTTTGTTGTCAACAAACAAATTGATACAAATTGATACATTGTAACCAACTGCCGTTGGCAATTTTGGGGTGGTACCTTACCAGTGTTACTTCAGCCTGCTTGCCTTAAGAATTATGATTGGTCGTTTTACCAATACAAATTTATAATTCGGACCAGGGCATTGAATCAATAAATGTGGCCCGATGCTGTTATCCACTTTCAATGTTGTCTGTGTCCGTTATTGGGGGGTGCGGCTGCAATGCAAGCGTGGCGCCAAAATGGCCGCCGCGCTCTTTGCGCCCCCCCCCCACAGGACAGAGAATCCGGGTAGTTAGGGGCGTGGCCAGCTCCCTTATAAAAGGGATGGCCACGAGGCAGCCGAGCTGCCATTTTACCTCAGCGACGGAGCGGAGAAGTCTTTTCCCCTCCACCCCCTCCCTAGTTAACAGCGTGATATTTTGGTCGCTTCGGGGCCGGGTGGGAATTTTTGGCTGGGACCCATATTGGCTTCCGGGTCCTGGCTTTTTTGCCCATCCCACACTGTTGCTATGGTTTGATATAGGGGTCTTCTTATGTTCCTACTGTTGACTTTGGTCACATTGGCGGGTAGCACTGGTAAGGTAAACAGTATGACCCACAGGTATCCGGCAGGTTCGCAATTGACTGGACAACACTAGACAGGAATAAATTAGTTAAACGTTGTCCGGTCAACGATGAACCAGGCGACGGGGTGATGACGATAGCTAACCAGCATGCATCACCCCGTGATTTCACGGATACGCGTCAGAGGGTGGGGTCATGAGTTAGATATTGACTACGGTCAACAATTTGTTTGTTGTCAACAAACAAATTGATACAAATTGATACATTGTAACCAACTGCCGTTGGCAATTTTGGGGTGGTACCTTACCAGTGTTACTTCAGCCTGCTTGCCTTAAGAATTATGATTGGTCGTTTTACCAATACAAATTTATAATTCGGACCAGGGCATTGAATCAATAAATGTGGCCCGATGCTGTTATCCACTTTCAATGTTGTCTGTGTCCGTTATTGGGGGGTGCGCCTGCAATGCAAGCGTGGCGCCAAAATGGCCGCCGTGCTCTTTGCGGCCCCCCCCACAGGACAGAGAATCCGGGTAGTTAGGGGCGTGGCCAGCTCCCTTATAAAAGGGGTGGCCACGAGGCAGCCGAGCTGCCATTTTACCTCAGCGACGGAGCGGAGAAGTCTTTTCCCCTCCACCCCCTCCCTAGTTAACAGTGTGATATTTTGGTCGCTTCGGGGCCGGGTGGGAATTTTTGGCTGGGACCCATATTGGCTTCCGGGTCCTGGCTTTTTTGCCCATCCCACACTGTTGCTATGGTTTGATATAGGGGTCTTCTTATGTTCCTACTGTTGACTTTGGTCACATTGGCGGGTAGCACTGGTAAGGTAAACAGTATGACCCACAGGTATCCGGCAGGTTCGCAATTGACTGGACAACACTAGACAGGAATAAATTAGTTAAACGTTGTCCGGTCAACGATGAACCAGGCGACGGGGTGATGACGATAGCTAACCAGCATGCATCACCCCGTGATTTCACGGATACGCGTCAGAGGGTGGGGTCATGAGTTAGATATTGACTACGGTCAACAATTTGTTTGTTGTCAACAAACAAATTGATACAAATTGATACATTGTAACCAACTGCCGTTAGCAATTTTGGGGTGGTACCTTACCAGTGTTACTTCGGCCTGCTTGCCTTAAGAATTATGATTGGTCATTTTACCAATACAAATTTATAATTCGGACTAGGGCATTGAATCAATAAATGTGGCCCGATGCTGTTATCCACTTTCAATGTTGTCTGTGTCCGTTATTGGGGGGTGCGCCTGCAAGCAGTAATGGGATACAATCTCAAAAATGACAGAATGATGTCAGTCAGAATTCAAGGCAAACCTTTCAATGTCACTGTGATCCAAATATACGCACCAACCACTGGTGCAGATGAAGCCACAATGGACCAGTTCTATGAGGACTTACAACAACTCATAGAACAGACACCAAGAAATGATGTCCAAATTATATTAGGAGACTGGAATGCAAAAGTAGGAAATCAAAAAGTGGAGGGAATAACAGGCAAATTTGGTCTTGGAGTACAGAATGAAGCAGGGCAAAGATTGATAGAGTTCTGCCAAGAGAACGCACTGGTCATAGCAAACACTCTCTTCCAGCAACACAAGAGGCGACTTTACACATGGACATCACCAGATGGCCAACACCGAAACCAGATTGACTACATACTCTGCAGCCAAAGATGGAGAACCTCCATACAGTCAGCAAAAACAAGACCTGGAGCAGACTGCGGCTCAGATCACAACCTACTGATCGCGAAATTCAGGCTTAGACTAAAGAAAATAGGGAAAACACGGAGACCAGAAAGATATTACCTAGACAGCATCCCTAAAGAATACGCGGTGGAGGTGATGAACAGATTCAATGGCTTAGACTCAATAGATAGAGTGCCAGAAGAATTATGGACAGAGATGAGGGACATCATGCAGGAAGCAGCAAAGAAAACCATACCAAAATAAAAGAAGAGTAAGAAAGCAAAGTGGTTGTCTGATGAGGCTCTTAAAATAGCAGAGGAAAGAAGGAACGCAAAAGTCAAAGGAGAAAGGAAAAACTACAATCATTTGAACACAGAATTTCAAAGAAAAGCAAGGAGAGATAAGGAAAACTACCTAAAAGAACAGTGCAGAGAAATGGAGGAAAACAACAAAAGAGGCAGAACCAGAGATCTTTTCAAAAAAATCGGGGAAATTAAGGGAACATTTAAAGCAAAAATGACCATGATAAGGGACAAAGACGGAAAGGAGCTAGCTGATGCAGAAGAGATTAAGAAAAGATGGAAAGAGTACACAGAGGAACTCTACAAAAAGGACCTCAACACTCCTGACAATCACAATGATGAAGAAGTAGAACTTGAGCCAGACATCCTGGAGAGCCAAGTCATAAAGGCCCTAAAGAGCACTGCAAACAACAAAGCTTGTGGAGATGATTGTATCCCAGTTGAATTCTTTAAAGCGCTAAAAGATGACGGCGTCAAATTACTGCATTCAATATGCCAGCAGATTTGGAAAACAAAACAATGGCCACAGGATTGGAAAAGATCAGTATATGTCCCAATCCCAAAAAAGGGCAATGCCAAATAATGTTCAAATTATCGAACAATCACGCTCATCCCACACGCCAGTAAGGTGATGCTCAAGATAATACAGGATAGACTTCAGCAACATGTGGAAAGAGAATTACCAGAGGTGCAGGCAGGTTTCAGAAGAGGCAGGGGGACTAGAGACCACATTGCCAACATACACTGGATCATGGAGAAAACAAAGGAATACCAGAAACAAGTTTACTTCTGTTTTATTGACTACACTAAGGCATTTGACTGTGTGGACCACAACAAGATGTGGCAAGTAATTAAAGAGATGGGAATACCAGAGCACCTCATATGCCTCCTGAGAAATCTGTACATGAACCAAGAAGCAACAGTTAGGACAGAACATGGAATGACAGAGTGGTTTGGAATAGGAAAAGGAGTAAGACAAGGCTGCATTTTGTCACCATGCCTATTCAACCTATACACAGAGCACATAATGTGCAGTGCAGGGATGGAGGAATCACAATATGGGATTAAAATCGCTGGGAGAAACATCAATAATCTGAGATATGCAGACGATACCACCCTAATGGCAGAAAGTGAGGAAGACCTAAAGAATCTCTTGATTGGGCTGAAGGAGGAGAGTGCAAAAGCTGTCTTGAGACTCAATATCAAGAAAACCAAGATAATGGCAACAGGCCCAATCAGTTCATGGAAGATAGATGGGGAAGAAGTAGAAGCAGTGACAGATTTTACTTTTCTAGGATCAAAGATCACTGCAGATGGGGATTGTAGCCATGAAATAAAAAGGCGGCTGATTCTTGGGAGACAAGCAATGAGAAACCTGGGGAACATAGTGAAAAGCAGAGACATCACACTGAAAACAAAAATTAGAATAGTCAAAGCAATGGTTTTCCCAGTAGTAGTGTACGGATGTGAGAGCTGGACAATTAGGAAGGCTGAACGCAGAAGAATAGATGCCTTTGAAATGTGGTGTTGGAGGAGGGTTTTGAGAGTACCCTGGACAGCGAGGAGAACAAATAGGTCAATATTAGAAGAAATTAACCCTGAATGCTCACTGGAAGGTCAAATAGTAAAGATGAAGCTAAAATACTTTGGACATCAAATGAGAAGGGAGGATTCACTTGAGAAGGCATTGATGTTGGGAAAGGTGGAGGGCAAAAGAAGAAGGGGGAGGCCAAGGATGAGATGGCTAGATGGCATTGTAGACACAATGGGCACAGAGCTGGGAGGGCTGAGGGGGATGGTGGAGGACAGAGGCGCCTGGAGAGCAATGGTCCATAGGGTCGCAAAGGGTCGGAACCGACTGTGCGACTGAACAACAATTAAGTCAAAGTAAAAATACAATAATTAAAATACAATAAACAGTTTTCACATAATACACCCATTGTTATTTACAATGCCCTGGAGAAAACGGAGTGGCACAGTTGTTTTCTAACCCCAGAAACTCATTTTATCCGGTACTGGTCTATTCCCTTTGTCCCCCTTCAATGAGTAATCCACAAATAGTTGCCATATTTTCAAAAATCTATTTTCTTTAACTATACCCTTTTTCTTATTCATTTCCCATGTTAGCTTATCGTTCAACACAAGATCTCACATTTTCTTATACCATTCTTCTATTTTCAGAGTTGCTTCGTTTTTCCAATTCCTGGCTATACACTGTCTGCCCGTTGTCAACATTATCGACAATAGCTCTTTTTTATCCTTATTTAAATCCATATTTTCCACATCTGTCAACAAAACAGTACTTGGCCCAAATTTAAGTCTCATACCCATAACAGCACAAATTTCTTTCTCAAATTTTCCCCAAAAATCCTTTACCACATTACAACCCCACCACATGTGTACATATGTTCCCAGTGTATCCTTACATCTCCAACACATTTTATCTTTATTTTTAGCTATTTGATGTAACCTCACTGGGGTCAAATACCATTTCCACAACATTTTATAATTATGTTCTTTCACTCTAACAGACGTTGTTCTCATGATCCTTTTCTTCCTTTTATTTTTCCAAACCTCGTCTACTATCTTTATTTTCAATTCTTGTTCCCAATTTATTTTCAACACTTCTTGTGGATTACCAGCTTTATTTAACATTATATATATTTTACTTACTAAGCCCTTAATACCCCTTTCTCCCTTTCTTATCTTTGATATCAATTCTTCAAACTCAGTCATACCTCTTTCCAGACTGACTTCCGTCAAATATTTACTATTCCACTTATTTACCAACACAATTGGAGCCAGTTCAACCTCAATTGTGCAAACATATCTGCTTTTCTCTCTCCATCTTTACAAACCCGTATCCAGTCTTTCAACAGGAAAACATCATTTCTAAATAAATCTTCTTTCACTCTTTTGTCAATTTGTATTTGAAATTTTTTGATATCTTCTATTTCTATTATAGGAGATGTATCTGGAGCCAATTCCATCTTCAACTTTTTCCATACTCCTAATATTGTCTTCATCATTCTATTTTTTGTAACTATTTTCCCCATATTACTATCTAAAAAGACCATTTCCCCCATTTGATTTAAATCCCTCATCTCGATCCCTTCCCATATTGCCTTTTCCCTCGCTAAAATTTTCACAATATTTTTAATTTGAAAAGCTCTGTAATAATTCCTCAAATTTGGCAATCCTAGTCCTCCTTCTTTCTGAGATAAGTACCACAGTTTGTTTTGTTTTTTTACAATTCTAGGTTTCCTTCCACCATTACAAAAATTATTTAACAAATTTTGAAATTCCTTAATTTTCTTATCATTTAACTGGATCGGCAGGGCATCAAACAAAAAATTAATTCTCGGTAGCAACATCATTTTATATAATGCAATCTTGCCGAACCAAGACAATTCCAACTTTTGATATTGCTGCATTTTATCTTTAATTTCCACTTTCTGTTTTTCATAATTCAATTTCTTAAGATTCTCAAATTTATTTGAAATATTTATTCCCAGATACTTCAAATTATCTTTAACCTGTAATTTAAATGTACCCTTTATTTTCTGTTGTTCCTCCTTATCAATATTACACAATATCATTTCTGACTTAGCCAATTTATTCTCAAACCTGTCATCTCTTCAAAATCTTTTAACTGCTCTTGTATTCTTTCTAATGCCTTCCTAGGATGCTTCATTGTTATCAAAGTATCATCAGCATACAAACTTTTCTTATTTCCTAGTATGCCTTCAATATCCTTATCTTCTCTTATAGTCTTTGCCAACAACTCCATTGCCATAATAAACAAAATTGTTGATAATGGACACCCCTGCTCTGTTCCAGCTTCTAATTTTACTTCTTCTGTAACATCATAATTTATCCTAACAATGGCAGTACCATATTGATATAATTGTTCAATCGTCCTCCTGAATTTATCTCCAAATCCATAAATTTAATTATCTCGTTAATTGTTACCCACTGTAATGAATCAAATGCCTTGAAGATATCTAATGATAATAACCCAACTTTCTCATTTGTTTGTCCTACAATATCTATTAAATCTAAAACTCTCCTTGTCAAATCTACCATATGTCTTCTTTTTTTAAAAAAAACACCATTTGATCTTCATTTATATAATTACCCATAAAACTGTTCAGTCTGTTTGCCAATATTGCTGTAAAAATCTTAGCATCTTGATTTATCAAAGAAATAGGCCTATATGATTCCACTTTTTCTAAATCTTTTCCAGGTTTTGGTAATAAAACAATTATAATTCTATACCATGAGGTCAGAATTTGCCCTTCTTCCAAAATATAATTATATAATTTCATTAATTTTGGAACCACAATGTCTTTAAGTTCCTTATAAAATTCAGCTGATAACCCATCTTCCCCGGGGCTTTATCTGACTTCAAGTTGGCTATTACATCTTTTATTTATTTCTCCATTATTCACTCTTCCATTCTGTTTCTATGTTCCTGTTTTATCTTATTTTCTACTTGTTTCCCCAATTGATCCTTTAACTTTTCCAAATCTATATTCTTTTTAGCATATAAATCCTGATAAAAATCTTTGACAATTTTACATTTATCTCTAATCCTATTACATCTTATTCCCTCTTTATTAACCAAAATTCCAATTTCCCTTTTATTTCTCTTTTCTTTAGCAGCTTTTGCTAATAATTTTGAATTCTTATTACTGTATTCAAAATATTCCCTTTTTAAATACACCAAATCTCTTTTTACCTTTTCAATGTCCTTTCCTACCAATTCCGTCTTTAATCTTTGCATCTTTTAAAAAATCTTCTTATCATTTGTCTTAACATGCTCTTCTTGTAACCACTTTATCTCTTTTTCAACTTTGTCTTGTGTTTCCTTAAATTGTTTATTTCTAATGCTAGCCAACTTAATACTTTCCCCTCTAAAAACCGACTTCATGGCATCCCATACCATATTATAACTTACCTCATCTGTATCATTTCAATACCAAATTTCCTTCCATTTTTCAATTATTTGTTCTTTACATTTATGGTCTTTAAAAACTTTAGCATCATATCTCCAATTCTTTCTAATTTTCTTTACTCCCTCTATCCTTAATTCCATCAACACTTTTGCATGATCTGATTCATTAAAAATTCCCACTTCCACCTCATCTATATTCCTGATCATACTCTCTGTTACAAATATGTAATCTATTCTGGAGTATGTATTATACACCTGTAAAAAAAATGTAGAAGCCCTTTCCGACCCTTTAAACTCCCTCCATATATCTTTCAAGCCTAGAGATTTCATCCATTTATCAAGAATCTGTGTTTTAGATCCTCTTGCACTCCTTTCTATATTTGTACAATCTAAGTTTGACTTTATTAAATTAAAATCTCCAGCTACAATCATTTTTGTTGCTTTTTCTTTCTCCAGTATACCATATATTTTATCTAAAAACTCCCCTTGATGATCTTTTGGTGCATATATGTTCACTAAAATTATTTCCTCATCATCAATCTTCCCTTTTATTATTAAGTATCTACCTTCTGGGTCAGAAATACTATTTATCATCTCGAAACCTAGTCTACTCGAGATCAGAACTGCAACCCTTCTTGCTTTTGATGTACCATAGGACTTTTCATAAATTTGCATCCATCCTAAAAAAATCTTATTTGTATCCCCTGATTTTTGATGAGTTTCCTGCAAAAAGACTATATCCGGCTTATCTTTCCTCAGGGCTGTTTCTATTCTTTTCCTCTTCACTTGAGAGCCAGTACCTTTCACATTCCAAAATAACACTTTAATATTTCTCATACCTTAATCTTAAAAACCATCTTCTACTACCTTCGCTTCCTCCTACAGGCATGTTTCCCTCAACCACACATAAACAATAACAACTATAACAATAAACATTCATACCTACCCTCCCCACTTCCTTCTACAAAAAGTAGCCCTTGACTATCAAAGAGAGGAGGGGGGGAATGTGCAAGATGTGCCTACTATCTAATGCTCCAGCGCACAATCTTATTTTTGAAAACACATAAAAATTTATAAAAATTATTTTGTTCCCCTGCATCATTTCATTTTCTTCTCCATCCACTAAATCCTGATTCACCCTTCATCAACCACCATCAATGCTTTAAAATCCAAATCTGTTCCTCCTGTAGCATCCCTCTCTTCAGCATTTCCATTGTCTCTTTTTATCCCCCCCGATTCTATTAAAGCTTTCCTTAATCCAAGCCATTCTTGTGAAGCCACCTTAACCAGACCAATTAAGCACAAATATTCTAAAGCATCCATCCCTGCATCAACTGTATGCATTTTCTTGTAAAAAAAGCCCCCTCAGTTGTTGTGGAAATCTCCAATTGTATTTTATCCCACGTTCCATCAAAATTTTTGTTGCTGGTTTCATCTTATAACGCCAACCACATTATTCCACTGATATGTAGTTGTAAACCTCCACATCATTCCCATCAATTTTTAAAACGCCAGACCCAGCTTGTTTTATAAAAGCAATCACCTTTAATTTATCCCCCCAATTTGCCAACTTAGCCAAAACATTTCTTTGAATACTTTTCCCTTTTCTTGCACCCAATCTATAAACATTTGCAATATCTTCATTCTCAAAATATTTCCCCATTTTCAAACTATTTAGCCAATTAACTATTCTTTCCTTCAGCTGGTCTGGTGTTTTTTCCATAAGATTACGAATTACTATGTTCTGTTTTCTCATCATCTCTTCCATCACGTCTATCCTTTTCTCCTGCACTTCTACTTTCATTTTAGTATCCTTTTCTTCCTCATGTAACCCTTTCATGTCATCCATTTCATATCTTTTTGCATCGACTTAACACTTATATCCATCCTCTGAAAATTAAAATCAACCTTCTTAGAAAAATCAGTGAACATTGCAACCAGCTTATCCTGTTTTTCCATAATTTCATCTTTGTCTTTTACCCTTTTACCCTTAATTTCACAAAAAACCTTCACGTTTGCCTCCTCCATCCTCTCAAATTTCTTAAACAATTTACCCAACTCAACCATAATTTGCATTTGGTCCATTGGTGCAGTTTATGGTGCTGCTGTTGATGGGGGTGCTTCTTCAGTTGCTAATTTATCCTTCTTCTTGTCCTTCTTCACATCCATCTTCTTAGGCTTCACCACCTCTTCATCCTTTCCCTTTCCTTTTCCAAGTTTTTCCATTGTAACTTCAAATAATAATCTCAATGCAGCAACCCCTTTAGTTCCTCCAAATCGGTCTTCCTGATCAAATTCCAGATTCAATTAACTGTAGTAAATTCATAGAGTTATGACTTCTATTAATTCTTCAAGATCCAAGGCAAAAATTTAGCTGATACTTATTATAATCCAATTGTAATATTGCTTCAAAATGTCCTAAACTCAGTTAAATATTCCCAGCAACTATATATCCAGAATCTCAATATAAAAAACTCCAAATTTGATATTCCAATTAATCCATGATCTTCCAAGTGGGAAAAGAAAAAAATAATAATACCAATGATGAGAGAAAAAGAGAAAAAAATTATGAAGGCAGGAAGGGAAGTTTTGTAATTATTATATTTTTGTCTCCATTATTCAAAACTTAAAATCCCAATTAATATAATAAAAAAAGGAAACACAAAAACCCAGGATGATGTAATTAAATTTTTGAAGATAGAGCTAATCCAAAAAAAATTGAGAGAAGGAAAGCAGATCCACAAATAATAAGAGAAAAAAACACCAACTGTAATCCAACACGATAATCCAGGGGATAATATTTTTTAAAAAAACTCATTCAGAGAAGTTAAACTGCTCGATCCAAAACTGAAAAAGTGAAATAAATCCACCATTAAGCTCCAGCCGCGGCAGCGGTTTCCAAGCAGTGCCCCTCCTCCCTTCTTCTCCAGCCACACCGTCCAACACCAAGCTCCGTTTTACAATCTTTTTCCTCCTATTCTTTCAGCCACGCTCCCTTCTCTCTCTTTCTCCATCTCTTTCCATCTCTCTCCTTCTCTCTTCCCCTCCAACTCAGTTCCAACACTCTGTTTTAATCCAGCTATTTCCAATTACTTAACTTTCGATCTTGCTCTTGCTTGCCGCCATTACTCCTTCCGGTCCTCTCTTTTCCTCTAACTAACTCCCACCTCCTTTTTCTCTGCACTTACTTGACCTTCTTAAACTCCGACCACCTTTCGAGACCTCTCTTCTGCCGCTGCCAGCACTTACTTATTTTCTCTCTTTTTTAAAAGAAGGTCCGGAGCCCATTTTTAAGCACCGAAGTCCCGTCTGACCCCAGACAGCTCATTTGGCGCAGCCTACACCATGCCTCACTCACCGTCCATTCCTCGAACTTCGATTCCCCACAGAAAAATATTTCAGGGCTCCGAATTTCACTTTTCTGAGCATTTAAACTTCCATTCTCGGGTAATTATTCACTTTAATTCTCCCGTTCCAGCATGAGCTGATCGAAATACATGCTACTCAGGCACCATCTTAGCCATGCTCCCTAACCACTTCCAGCCACTTAGAGAATGAATCCACAACCAACAAAAATAGGGCACCCCTAAATGGACCTGCAAAATCTATGTGCAACCTGGACCACGGGCCCCGAGCAGAATCCCATTCCCGAGAGGGAAGGTGGGATTGCTCTGGGAGAGAGGACTGACAACTGGCACAAGTGCCAACCATTTGTTCTATGTCTTGGTCCAGCTGAGGCCACCAAAAGTAGCTATGGGCAAGGGCTTTGGAACGGACAATTCCCGGGTGACTTGTGTGAAGTAGATGTAAAACCTTTTTCCTGAGAGTGACAGGAATGACCACCCACTGGCCCCATAGAAGGCAACCTTGTTCCACTGACAGTTCCAAACGCTTGTGGTGGAATGTTTTTAATTCCTCGGCTAGAGGAGAGACAGGCCAGCCTTTTTGTACCCAAGACATTACTTTAGTCAATGTTACATCCTTGGCCGTAGCCTTGGCTATATCTGAGGGGACGACTGGGGGCGAGTTGAAAGCCTCAATCATAAGGACCTGGTGGTCACTTTCGATCTCGCAATCGGCTTCCCCGACTCCTGGCAGTGGAGAACGTGACAGGGCATCAGCATGGCTGATGTTCTTGCCGGGCCTGTGCACCAAAGTAAAATTGTATGCATTTAGGAAAATTGCCCAATGCAACATCCTTGGGGACAGAATTTGAGGCATGGGCTTCCCGTTCACAAAGATTCCAAGGAGGGGCTTGTGGTCAGTTACGATGGTAAAAGGTATTCCATAAAGGTAATCGTGGAATTTCTTAGTGCCAGCCATGATTGCCAATGCCTCCCTGTCTGTCTGAGCATAATTTTTCTCAGGCTTTGAGAGTGAACGGGAATAGAATGCTACGGCGGCTTCAATCCCGTCATTTAGTACATGGCAAAACACAGCTCCCACCCCCACAGGGGATGCATCATACACAAGTACAACTTCCTTGTTAGGATCAAAATGAGTAAATACAGCATCCGAAGATAGCAGCCTTTTAAGTTCTAGGAATGCTTTCTCCTGGCAATGGCACCAGTGCCAAACAGTATCTTTCTTAAGAAGCCGATGTAATGGTTCGGCAATTGAGGGTTTGCGATGGAGAAAAGCGTGATAGAAGTTTAACAATCCTAGAAATGATTGCAATTCGGCTTCACATTTTGGCCTGGCTGCATTTCGCATGGCGGCCACCTTGGAGTCAGAGGGCATGATACCTTGGGGTGTAATTTGGTACCCCAGGAACTCTACTTCCTGTGCCAAAAACACACATTTGTCTCTTCTGAGACGTAGACCGGCCCTCTCGAAACGTGAGAGGACTCAATCGAGCCTGGCCGCTACTTCGACGGTGTCCTTAGCGGTGATCAGGACATCGTTAAAATATGGCAGGTTTGCAGGAGCTGGGACAGAGACGGGAGCAGATGTTTCCTTGGTCATGTGGCAGGAATGACTAGAACCAGAGTGCACCGAATGCTGTTATCTTTCTTGCCAAAGTAGTACCTATTTATTTACTTGCAATTTCTTGCTTTCGAATTGCTAGGTTGGCAGGAGCTGGGACAGAGACGGGAGCTCACTCTGTCACACAGCACTTGGGTCTCAAACTGCTGACTTGCTGATCTTCCAGTCTTAATGATTAAGCCACAAAAGCCGCCCTATCTCAGTGGTGGCGAAATTTTTAGAGACTGAGTTCCCAAAGAGGTGGGTGGAGATGGGTGGCAGGCATCACACATGCCAGTGATGTCACGTCGGTGCATCTGCACCCACGTGATGTCACCAGCACACTTCAACTGTGCACACAAATGTGTACCGCTCCCGCATCATCAAGCTCCCCAGCAAGCCCCCCTGGACAAGCCTCTGTCATCACACAAGGCCCCACCACTGACCCCTAATAAGTGCCATGTGGACGTGCCGGGCACTAGAGAAGCCCCACATGGACTTCCCACCCTTGATGGGCCTTCTCATCTCCTGACAGATCTTCCTATACCCCAATGGGCCTCCCCACCCCTGATAGGTCTTCCTACCCCCTGAATGGCCTTCTTACCCCTTGACAGGCCTTCTTTCCCCCTGTCAGGCCTTCCTACCCCCCCCAATGGGCCTATCAGGCCTCCCCCCATGAGTGCTTCCCACCTTACCTCTCACAGCTACTGCCTCCTGGCTGGGATTTCAGCCTCCCCTCTCCTTTGGTAGAGAGAGAGAGAGAGGGATGGGGAAGTGGTGCAGGCCATGCTGCATGTGGTGGGGCTCCCCCTTGATGGTGTGCATGCCAGGAGAAAGGCTTCTGCATGCCACTTCTGGCATGCATGTCATAGGTTCACCACCACTGCCCTATCTCATATACTCAACACTATTTTTGCTTCATTTGTGTGTTATGTCTCTCTTCAGCCTAAGAAATCAACATAATTCCCCCAAAGAAACTATTGTTTTTTGATATCTAAATGTTCATTCTAAGAGTAATGCCACTTAGGGAATCAAGGAAATTAAATGAAGAGTATTAAAACAGTTTATTCTTGTGATGTTTCCATTATTGTTGTTGTTTTCCATGTTTTAGTTCAACATAAACCCACAAACTTGGGAAGCAGTGGCCATAGATCACCCACTTTGGTGCCAAACCATCTCTGCTGCTACCGATCACTTCAAAAGAGAACACCACAGACATAAAGAGGCTAAGCAACAAACACGAAAGCTTTGTCAAACTCAACTACGCCCTCCACCATCTATTCACCAGAGACACATCCATCAACTGAGAAAACGACTTTCAGGAAAAATGTATGCTCGGATACAAGTAGCAGATGAGGATGACGAGTTTAACATTTGTTGTTTTATAATGACTTTTAAGCTGCCATGGACCATTAATTGGGAGAAGTATAAATTTAAATACTCTCCCCAATATGATTCCCTTGGCCTCCATAATCGTGGTCAACAAGGTACACTTACTTGACCATGATGTGTGATTATTTGAGAAGGGTCTGAAGAAGAGCTAAGCCAGCGTGCTACCAATACATTTTAATAACTCTCCCAAAATAGTAAATCACTTTAAGGAAGTGCTAGTTTGCAAGGATCTGCCAAAGTTACGGCATGTTGTTTTGGATCGGATAGCCTTTTCTAGACCTCGCTGAGTCTTCAGAAGTTCAGAGTAGACCTGACCACAATTGGCAGGTTGGTCAGAGTGAACATGGGAGAACTGAGGGCAAGGGGAGAGGGTCAAAGGATAATTCTGACACATTTAAAAAACCATTTAGTGTTGCTTTTTAGCATCATTGAAAAACTTGCAAGTGTCGTTAGCTCCATGGAAAGGACAGAGATAGTTTCTTGTCATTTTATAAATAAGTCAGCTGGTTACTTGAATGAATGGGCTGTTTGATGGGTGGATGCTGTGTGAATAACAGTTAGATAAGTTATGAATCTGCTCTTTCTTTGCTGCCCCACCTACCTAAAATAAATTAAAATTAAAATCAGCTGGAAAGGATACAATCAAACTTGGAAGCAGGATTTCACAGTCAAAATAAAACGATTCATTCTAAATTCAACAGTAGAAACAAATCCTGCTCCTCAAGGTTTCTGACAGCAGGATTCTGGTGAAAACAGTGTGGCCCAGTAGGAGAACAGCACAGGCTTCTATCCTTTATTTAAGAGCTAACAGGAACATGGCCAAATCTAGATGCATTTCTACCTTGTGATGCTCCCATCAGCCCCCATGAGATGAGTGAATATGCTTTTAAAAGTGAAATAGAATGTGCATTATGGGGATCTGGTGGTTGCGCATGACTAAAGCTGAAATTATTTTATCACCTTGGGCAACATTAGGCCTGCACTAAAATAAATCCTTTGACAGCTGGTAAAATGGAGCTCTGTAAACCTACCATCCTTGGAATGGCAGACAATTATATAGTTAAGACATTTTCCTTACAGCCATCAAATGAAAAATGCATTAGTATAGTATGGGGCCAATAAAAGATTTATGATTCTTCTGTGTATTTATTCCAAACCTTTTTTTCTTGCATCCAGTGAATAACCTTATGAATCGGTCTTGTCTTATAAAGGACTAGCAGAGGTTGCCCGGCGTTGCTGGGCTGTTTAAAATGGGTTTTATTTTGTTTTGTTTTTTGTGATGTAAAAATGAGCAAATAGTTTTTTTAAAAATAAAATGTTTTATTGATGTAAATTTTGAAGTTTTTTCTATTAACTTGTATAAATTTTGTTTACATGTTGTTTATCAAAATATATATTTGTAATTATTTTTATTAATTTTTTTGAGAAATAAAACATGTAAAGAAATATAAATTGAACAGGAAACATTATTGAAACAACATTTAAAAATATTTAGATGTAATAAAGTAATAACTATATATGCAATTTTTTAATATATATTGTCATTTAACGTTGTATTTTCATGTTTTCTATAATATTTGTAAATAAAATATGTTAAACTTTCAAGATTGTTTAAAAAGAGGAAAGGATGATATAATTTTGTACAATTATATTATTTTACCAAATAATTGTTTGGTATGTCAATTTTTTAAAATAGTTGTACCTTGGATAATAATTTTAAAAATGTGAAAGTACATGTTTTATTACATTCAATGTTTTTAAACTGTGTTTAGATGTTTTGGTTTTTTTTGAGTGAAAACTCTACACAGGATTTTAGAAATGTTTTTATTTTATTATTTTGTGATTTGTTTGTGATTTGTGTGTAATGTTATGTTTTTGACTGTTTTTTCTCTTGTGGACTCTGGGTGGGGCTGTTGAGTGTTTCTTTTACTTTGACTGTTTTTTCTATACTGGCCTCTGGGTGGCACTTCTTCCGGTAAGTAGTCTCTTTCTTTCCTCATTTCATTTCCGGCCGTCGTGGAGTGAGGACGTGTGCTGGTAAGTTGTCTGGTTTAATTTCTTTTGTGGGTTTGTTTTGTTTTTCTTTTTTGGTGTTTTTATGTGTTTTTTTTCTGTTTGTTATTTTTGGTTTTGGTTAATTTTGGATGTTTTTGTTTGTGTTTTTAAAATTAATGGTTTATTTATTTTAATTATTTTGGTGTTTGTTTCTCTTTCAAGGGTGGGGGGGCACTGGTGCTTTGGCCCCCGCTTGAAAGTGAAACACTTTTTCGGTAAGTAAAGTCAGCAGGCAGAGTGCCATCTGCTGGCTTTACTTCCCTGGAAATGGGTTCACTTTCAAGGGGTGCCTTGGCCCCCGCTTGAAAGCAAAACACTTTCCTTCCCGCGGTGTGGCCTTGAAGGATGGACTGCGGGAATCCCAGCACCGCTTCAGGCTGCGTGTGTGTGTGGGGGTGGGCTTTCGTTCCCGCGTCCCGGCCTCGCTGGCCGGACTGCGGAAATCCCAGCGCTGCTTCAGGTGGCATGTGGGGGTGGGCTTTTGTTCCCCCGGCCTGGCCTCGCTGGCTGGACCACGGGAATCCCAGCACCGCTTCAGGTGGCATTTGGGGGTGTGGGCTTTCCTTCCCATGGCCTGGCCTCGCTGGCCAGACCACAGGAATCCCAGCACCGCTTCAGGCTGCGTGTGTGTGGGGGGGTGGGCTTTCGTTCCTGTGTCCCGGCCTCACTGGCCAGACTGCGGGGATCCCAGCACCACTTCAGGTGGTTTGTGGGGGTGGGCTTTTATTCCCCTGGCCTGGCCTTGCTGGCCGGACCACGGGAATCCCAGCGCTGCTTCAGGTGGCATTTGGGGGGGGGGGGCTTTCCTTCCTGTGGCCCGGCCTTGCTGGCCAGACCACGGGAATCCCAGCACCGCTTCAGGCTGCGTGTGGGGGTGGGGGTGGGCTTTCATTCCCGTGTCCCGGCCTCGCTGGCCGGACTGCGGGAATCCCAGCGCTGCTTTAGGCAGCGTGTGGGGGTGGGCTTTTATTCCCCCGGCCTGGCCTCGCTGGCTGGACCATGGGAATCCCAGTGCTGCTTCAGGCAGCATTTGGGTGGGTGGGCTTTCCTTCCCTTGGCCCGGCCTTGCTGGCTGGACTGCAGGAATCCCAGCGCCGCTTCAGGCGGCATTGGGGTGGTGGGCTTTCCTTCCCATGGCCCGGCCTCGCTGGGCGGACCGCGGGAACCCCTGTGGCGCTTGAGGTCACTTGTTTGTTTTGTGTGGCTGTGAGGCACTGGGTTTTTTATTTTTATTTTCGCGCGGCGGGCTTCTCAGCATTCTGCATGCTCATGGCACGCAGGACTCTGGGGCTTGTAGTTATGGGTTTGTGGTTTGTGTTTGTGCTGCATTTTTTTCCTGCAGCTTGATTTTGATTGGCCGTGGCGCGTTTCTCAGTGTTCTTTGTGCTCGTGGCTCTCAGCCTGATTGGCTGTGGCATGGCGCGGCACAAAGAATGTTGGGAAATGAAGTTGTTTCCCTTTTTCATGTTTTTGGTGCTCTTGCCCCACTGGCACATTTCTCAAACCTTTGTTGAACTGCGGACCCAGTTCGGGCGTGTGCACGAATGGTCAGTGCAGGCTAGTAGGGCCTGGCTTAGGATCCTATGTGAAGTTCCAACGTTTAACGCTTGATTTTATAGGTAAAGATTTTTAAGAACACAGATAGGACCAGGGTGTTTTGGATCACACATATACATACTACACATACTTTTTTACAGAGGTCCACAAAGACATGACAAGTGTTGTAGAGTGTTTTTTTTAATTATTTAATTTCATTTATTCATTTCATTTATTAGATTTATATCCCGCACTACTCAACAAAAATGTGATTCAGGCAGGCTTACAATAAAGAATATACAGTATAATTATAAAGTTACAAATCAATATCAAAATGACAAAACATTAATTTTAACAAGAAAAACATAAACCCTAACCACAGTCATAATAGTCCTCTAGTCCGGGCACACCAGCACCTTTTCTACCCTCTGGCCAGACGAGGCCAGAGAGGTGGGGTAGGGGGCAGCAGCAGCTGTTCCTCATTCCACACCGGTGTTGTGGGCTGCGGGCAGGGAGCCCAGGGCTCATTATCCCTATGGAGCCCAGGGGTCAATGTCCCTATGGAGCCCAGGGCTCAACCCCTATGGCGCTCAATGTCCCCACAGAGCCCAGCTCAACCTCCTTGTGGAGCCCAGGGCTCAACTTCCTTACTGAGCCCAGGGCTCAACGTCGTTGATGTAGCCAAGGCTTACATCCTCAAAATAAAGTGCTCAAAAAAGGAATCAGAATTCAAATCATGGAGATGCGAATGAAGGCAAGAAAGCAATAGTGTGTGTTTTTATCCTTACGTATAGTTCTGTTACCAAACAATGGCACAGGAATATCCTTAAATACTAACTTGGTGGAGAAATGGTGGTGGAGAAATGGTAAAGGTCGTCCTTGCTCAAAAGCCAGTCGTATCCGACTTCAGTACTCATTTGCTTAATTAAGTACTCATTTGCTTAATTAAAAAGGAAAAATGATCCATCCACATAATTTTAGTATCCAAAGCTGAATTTTGCCTTTTAAAGTTCATTTAGTCACTTGAACAGCTCAGTCAGGAAGAAAACTGCAGAAAGGAAATTTATTTTTATTTGCCAACTTTCCTGAGTGAGTTCTTTCGAAGGACAGAAGTAAGAATGAGGGTAGAAATCAAACACTGCCTACACAAATTTTGATACTACATTTTGGTTAAGTTCCTCCTCTTGTGCATTTTCTCCATAGATAGCTTATGGAATTTGTAGTGTGGCCCTTTCCATTAATTTGGCATATACTAAGAAATCCATCATTTTAAAAATGTGTACAGTAAGTGAGCCCCCACCCCCACACACAAAAAGAAGTAGAATCTTTCCTACTTCCTGCAAAGAGAATGAAAATTAATTATCAGTTCCAAACCAAACTAGTTTCAGAACCCTTGAAAAACACTTTCATTAGTATAGAAGGAACATTTAATAGAATACAGTGGTACCTCGCTTAAAACTCGCTTAAGTGAGTTTGCTCTTTAAGCAAAACACCATTGTAAGTGACCAATTGTGACTTCTGGTGGGCGTGGGATTGCGAACCCCGATTTAGTTGTTAAGCCAGTTTTTGGTTGGTTTTAGTAGTTAAGTGAGGTGACCATTCAGAGAAAATTCTGCTCTTTAAGTGAGTTAGTCTCTAAACGAGGTGCTCTTTATGCGAGGTTTTACTGTATATGCCACTTAGATATTATACAGTATTTCCTTTTGTGATTTTGATTGTTTTCTCTAGTTCCACATACAAACTTGGCAAGTCAGAAAACAATAGAAAGATTAGAAGAGGCAGGAATGGAGGGAAAGACAGGTAGAAGAAGAAACAAAGGAAGGAAAGAAAGGAACTGTGGGCTGGAATACCAGTGTAGCAGGCTTCTGATTTGACATCCCAATGTAACTGCACCCACTGACAAATCAGGCGTGATCACATGGGGAAATTGATCACAATTTGGACAGTTTATGGAGTGATCTATTTCTCAGTGATCACATGACATATGGGGAGATGTGTTCCAGCCCAACCACAATGTCCCCAGGCTGGACCTTTACAGCTTCTATCTTTCGAACTGAGTTGGAGTAATTCCTTGACAGATAAAATGGCTGCTTTAAGGGAGCTCAATCCTGTTAAAGTAAACCTTCTTGGTGTGATCAAATGTACTCTTTTGCATCCATCTGATCAAACCCTAACTTAATTTTTTAAATACAAAACCAATTGCTTGGTGCTGTTCTCACAATTAAGAACAACAACAACAACAACAACAACAACAACAAAAGAATCTGCTCTATCAATCTCATTAAAATTTTGCTACATTTAATGGTTTGAGAGTGGATTCAGCCTCTTGAATTTTACTGCCCTAGATAGACACTCCAACCTTCTGAATCTTAGCTGCTTAAGTCCTAAGTGATTTTTAGCATCCTTAGACTGGGAAGGAATTGGATTCAGCACATTTTTAGGTGGCCTGGTGTCAGGTCACCTATTCTGTAAACATCTCAGATCATGAGAATTTCACCTAAATATGTATGCAGATATACTTTTCAAAAGATTTTTTCCTCATTAGAAAAAATATCCTCTCTCTTTCCCCAGTCTTTCACTACAGTTGCTTTCCTATGAATTCCAGCCTGCCCCATCCTTTTCATTCTTTTTGCCATTGCCTCCCCAACCTTTGTAAAAGAATGCATTACACTAAAGCAGGAGTTCTCATCTTTTTAAAGCTGGAGGCCGGGTCATGCTCCCTCAGACAGTTTTGGGGGCCAGATGGCCATTTTGTCCTTCCTCCACCACATGGCACTTCCTGGTGTTGTGGAGGTGGTGGTGGGGCCACATGAAATGGTGTCGTGGGCCGTATCCAGCCATTGGGCCACAGGTTGAAAATCCCTGCACTAAAGGGTTATTTATCAGTGTTTGAACAAAAGCCAGCTAGTTAGTATCTAGATAAAGCTGTGCAGTGAAACTCCTAATTAGTGGATGTAGTTGAGCTTAGTGGCGATCATCAGTCATTTTTGCTGTCAACATCCTCAGTATACCCTGGGCTTACATATACTCACCTTAGAGAAAAAGCTGCATATTATCAGTTGCTCTTGTGTGACATCTGGTCATTTTCATCTTATGACAACCATATCAACTCATAACTTTCGTAAGATGCTGTTATTCACAGTGCAGTTCAGATCCTGCAAATTAAAGGATGTGGCTTTCTTTGTTCAGTCAATCCATCTCGAGATTAACACTCTGTTTCTACTGCCTTTCACATTTTCTCACAGAGAAGCTGCACAGTCCCAGAATGCCTCCACAAGAAGGGAATAGAAAACAACTTCTCTGTATTTTCTACCTAGAAAATCCTTGAAAGGTTCACCAATGAACCCATGGAAGACATGGAGCCATGGGATAGAAAGAAGGAGTTTTTCATGACCAAAAATCACTATTGCCAGATGATGTTACTGGCAGGGTGAGATTTTAGTTAATTAACTAGGGTACATAAAAGAGCCTCCTCGGAGACAGTGGTATTCTTGAACCACAATCAGGCTTACACTGGTAAAGACAACCTTGTGTTGCCGGCTAATCTTTCTCACACTATGTCAGGCAAAGGGAACTGCAGAATGAACTCACCAAAGGGTGCCTTCATTTTGGCCTAGACACGAAAGAAGAAGAAATTAATTAAATATTTTTTCCTGCTGTCTGGTGACTTCCATGGCTTCCACATGACAAAAGGATGACATGAAACTTGGAAAAGCCACAGACAGAAGTAGGAATGTTTTTATTTCCCAAAAATTATTCCCTGCAATTGAATGTGATGAGTTCATTGTGCTGTATTATCTCACAGATTTTCTTGCAGCAATCCCAAAGAATGCACTAATATTTCAGAGGCTGTGATACTGAGAGATTTCAAGGTGTCTCAAATTTCAGCATCTCATAATGCATTCCATACACATTTCTGTTGTTTACATAATATCTTCAGTGGAATTACAAATAAAAAAGCACAAAGTGAAAGTAGATGAAGCCAAAATGATTGATGGATGACAAGTCTATACAAATGTCACAGTGGCAAGTTGACAAGTTGTATGAACAAGTTGTAATGATTCGCATGATGAAGAAGGATGTTATTGTATTAATGCTCACCTGATGACCAGCAGATGTCATTACACAAAAGCAAGATGAACAGGAATAGTATGAGAATTAGTTGTGCACATTATCTCCAACCATTTATAAGGTACATAATTTATGAGAGAAAAAGCCAGCATAGATTTTTCTACTTCCCTAAGATTGAGTGCATGTGCTTTGAAAGTCTATGAAAGAATGCAACATGGCATGTTGGGTTGGTTTAAAGCTTGCTATCACAATGCCATTTGTGATGGCTAGACAAGACTCTCCCCTCTAAGTGTATTAAACTTTAACACCCTCTTTCCAAGGAGAGAGAGGGCTTCAAGTATATTTGCATACAACATAAAGAGGATATTTCTGTGTTTTGTCTTAAACACAGAGTTTTAAAAAATGAAATTGAGACACACAAGGCTAAGACAGTAGACAATTAACTGATATAAGTGTAAAAAACAGTTCCATGAAAAATCACCATAATATGAAATGCTGTTGCAGCAGAGAATGGGGGAAGAAATTTAAAATAGAATTATCACAGTAAGGCTGGCCTGCTGCTTTGTTCCCATGAGGGGCATCAGTAGTGTTAAGGGGAGTGCCTAGGGGGTGGTTCTTCCTCCACCTGAGGGAGCCCACCACTACTTCCTGGTTCTGGTGGCTCCTCCTTTTCTAGGTGCTTGGATGAGCCTGGATTTTGGTTTTGCCTGGTGGAGAGGGGGTGGGGGCGTGGCCTGGTGGGGAATGGGGCATGGCCCAAAATTTCCCTGATTTTCATTTCTAAAACTTGACAGGTATGCTTCAGGGGCTGTATCTGGCCCATGGGCTGTAGTTTGGGCATGCTCATTGTAGAAAGTTCTCAGCAAGAATGATTGTGCAAAAATAAAATAAAAATCCTACATAACTACTATACTGACTACATACAAGTAAGATAATTTAGTTTAAACATGTAATGAAAGCGCGGCGCCAAAATGGCCGCCGCGCTCTTTGCGCCCCCCCACCCAGACTCAGACATCTGGGTGAGTTAGGGGGCGTGGCCACCCCTCTATAAAAGGGGTGGCCACGAGGCAGCCAAGCTGCCATTTTAGAATAGCGACGGAGAGGAGAAGTTTTCTCCGTCGCTGTTTTCTCCTTAGTCTTCGGCTATCGAGCCTTGCAGTTCGTTTCCCGGCTGGGAAAGGAGGATTAAAGTACCCGGAGCCTTTTTGGATTGCTTGGCTACCGCGGTACTTCTACTCTAGGAGTTTGATCCCTGGATAGGGATCCTGCAGCGACTTTCTTCTCCTAGGGAGACATGGCTCCCAAGCGGAAGGCCCCGGCGATAAAGCCACGGCCTAGGGGAAGAACTTTTACCAGCCCTGCGCTGGATGGGGGCCAGCCTTTGGGTCAGAGGACCAGGGCTGCGCCCCCATGGCAGGGCGATGTGCCCCCATGGCAGGGCGATGTGCCAGCCTTGCCCACTGGTACCAGTGGGGCTGATCAGGCTACCACTTGGCAGCCGGGTTCCAGCTTTGTAGCTGGTCAGCTACAGGCGGCCCCTCCGGGGCTTCGGCCCTCGGCCTGCCTTTGCTGGGCATGGGACAGGGCAGCCTGGGGGGGCCTGGTGCGGGTGCCCAACCCACTGCTCCTCCGCCTCCTCATGGGCCAGAGTTTTGGGCATGGCCCTATTCTGGCCCTGGCTCTCCTTTTGGGTTGCCTTTTCCACAACTGCCTAGTGTGCCGTCCGGCCCACCCGGCCCGCCTTATACTGGGGGCTCTGGGGCAGTGGATGCTCTGTTAGCACGGATAGCAGTGCTGGAAGCATCCTTGGGCATTGCACAGCCTCCTTCAGAGGGGCCCCCTACTCTTTCTTTGACAGGGTCCCCTTCTTCGGCCCCGGCTACCTTGCCGGCCGCAACGCTGCAGCAGGCAGCCAACCGGGTCGAGCTGCTTGAGACAGTCTGGCCGGCCCCAGCTGGTGTCTCGCAGCTCCCCGTTCGACCTGATGTCCAGACTGGGAGCAGTCAGGGGTGGTCCCAGAGCTCGATTCCGGTCGCGAGCTCCGACGCCTGCCGTGGGCCGGAACCCCCGGTGGGGGCGGCTCACAGGGGTGCACCTAGTGAGTATCAGGTTCAATTTAGTGCACCAACACCACAGCCCACTTACAGTGGTGGGGTTCAGTGGCCCTGGCCTCGTCAAGTTGAGGCGAGTGGGCATCAGTTACCATCCTATCCCAGTATCCCATGGTTTCAAAATGGACCCTCGTTAAGGGCGGGGGTGTCTGCCCCTGGGGCAGTGCCGAGCATCGCAGGGGCTGTCCATGTCCCACTGCGTATGCCCTCTATACAGAATGTGCCGACGATGGCTTTGCCGACAGCTGGTTATTCCTTGCCCCTTGGTGATCATTTGTCACAGGTCACGAGGGATAAGATTTGGTGAGGGGAGTACGTGGATATATTCTCCCTATTGAACCATGAGCCCACTAAGGAAGAGAGAGAGGGACAGGACGACAGAGACAAAGAGCTGTCCCGTCGTCTTAAGCCACCGCGCACTTGGGCCAACTGGTTGCCGGCATATCTTATTTATATGGTGATATACCTGAGGGCCCGGCCTGATCTGGCCATTCCTATGGTCCAATACTTGGACAATATTTACAGGGTGATGGTTGATTTCCCTGGCCCATCGTGGTTGGCTTACGATGAGGAATTTAGAATGAGGGTGGCCCTACACCCAGAGATGAGGTGGGATGAGCCCTGCCAGAAATTGTGGCTCTTGTACATGACCCCCACGCGTCCGGCGCCTGGGGATAGGTACCATTGTGGCCATGCTGTGCAGCAAGCTGCTCCAACACAGGCTCCCCGCCAGCCGGCGGGGCAGGGGGTTCCAGCCTGCTTGCTGTGTTGGAGCTTCTGAGCTAATGGCGTGTGCAATAAGCAACAGTGTCGGTACAAACATGAGTGTCCCTCTTGCGCTGGCCCCCACGCCACCTCCATGTGCCCGTGGGCTGGTGGACAGGGGGCGGTCAGGGCTTCCTCTGATGGAGCTAGCCATTCAAAAGGCCCCCTCCCCGGTTAATGTGTACATGCTGGAGCGATGGCTCTCAACTTATCCGAGAAGGGAGGACGCGAGGTACCTTCTGGAGGGTTTCCAGTGGGGCTTTCGTATTCCGTTCGAAGGGGTTCGGGGACCCCAAGATGTCCCCGATTTAATTTCCCTGAAGGGTAAGGAGGAGGTAGCTGCCCTGAGTATTGCTAAAGAAGTGGAGGCCAGGAGGGTAGCGGGCCCCTTTTCCGAACCGCCCTTCCCTAACCTGAAGGTCTCCCCTCTGGGGCTAGTACCTAAAAAGACCCCGGGTGAATTTCGTTTAATCCACCATCTATCATACCCGGCGGGTTCTTCTGTCAATGATGCTATTCCTGATGACCTTTGTTCAGTCAGGTATACGTTGTTTGACCAGGCCCTACGGATGGTGCGCTCTTGTGGTCCCGGTGCCCTCCTGGCAAAATGTGACATTAAATCGGCATTCCGATTGCTGCCAGTGCACCCTGGGGACTTTGAGCTATTGGGTTTTAGATTCCAAGGGAAGTTCTATGTAGATAAGGCCATGCCTTTTGGCTGCTCTATTTCATGTTCGGCATTCGAACGTTTTAGCACTTTTCTGCAGTGGGCCTTGGTTTGCAGGTCCGGGTCTCGGTCTGTAGCCCATTACCTCGATGACTTTTTGTTCGGGGGTGAACGGTGCTCGGACACGTGCACGCGTCTCCTCACTACATTTCAGATGCTAATGCGGGAACTGGGTGTCCCCTTAGCGCCTGAAAAGACCGAGGGCCCATCTACTACGCTCACATTTCTAGGTATTGAAATTGACACGGTCGCACAGGCATCCCGGTTACCCATGGATAAGGTCACCAGGATCTCCGCGATGATTTTGGCATTAATGGCCAAATGTAAAGTGTCCCTTCGTGAGCTGCAGGTACTTCATGGACATCTTAACTTTGCCTGCAGGGTGGTGACACCCGGCAGAGCATTTGCCCAGCGCCTATGTGACGCCATGACTGGCTTGTTAAAGCGCCACCATAGGGTCCGACTGACCAGGGGTATGCGGGCTGACCTTTTGGTTTGACTCACATTCCTCCGGGATTTTAACGGGGTCTCTTTCTGGAGATCAGACCTTATGGTCTCCCCTAGATTCCAAGTACAGTCGGATGCCTCCGGCTCCCTGGGATATGGGATTTATTTTGAGGGGAGGTGGGCTTACGGCCAATGGCCTACCGCATGGTTTGGCACGGATCACCTCCGCGATCTTACCTTTCTTGAGTTCCTTCCCATCCTGGGAGCTTTGATGCTATGGGGCGAGGAGTGGGCCAACTCAGTGGTCCATTTTTGGTGTGACAATGCGACAGTGGTGCACATTGTCAACGCTCAGGCGTCTAAATATGCTGTTTAAGGCCAGACATGTTCCAGGCATTAATAATGATATTGCTGATGCTTTATCCCACCTGCAGATCCCCCGGAGCCTTGGCTCCGGAAGCAGAGGAATTCACCTCGCCACTCCCGGCCGAGATTTGGACATTTGGCGAGGAGAGGTGAACCGGGCGATCGGCATGTCTTTGGCACCTTGCACGCGTAATGCGTATCACCATGCTTTTGTACAATTTAGAACCTTTTGTGTGCAACTACAGTTGCCCGAAGTGTGGCCCATTCCAGTCGAACAGGTTTTACAATTTATGGTTTATCTTCACAATCAGGGCATGGCTCCTCGTACTATAGCATCCAGGCTGTCGGCACTGGCATTTATGGCCAAAGTGAGGGGCTTCGCTGACTGCGTGAATGATTTCCGCATGCATCATGTTTTGGAGGAGTGGACACGGGAACGTGGCCGCCGCCCGGACACTCGCCACCCAATTTCACCAGAGGTCCTGACCCACCTTGCACGAGGCTGGCATAACTTGTGTTATGATAGGTATGAGGTGGCTCTTTTTCATGCGGCTACCACGGTGGCCTTCTTTGGAGCGCTCCGCATCAGTGAGTTGGTACTACTGTCTAAGGCGGATGCGACTCGTCGGGCACTGGAACTCGACGATGTCTATGTCACTAATGAGTGGGCTCAGTTGAGGATACGGTCATCAAAGGTTGATCAGCATGCCGTAGGCAGTGGAGTTAGACTGCTACAATGTTCCATTGCAGACAT
The DNA here is from genome assembly GCA_035047345.1 of Bradypodion ventrale. NCBI lineage: Eukaryota > Metazoa > Chordata > Lepidosauria > Squamata > Chamaeleonidae > Bradypodion > Bradypodion ventrale. The sequence continues at coordinate 310,647,621 of JAWDJE010000002.1, forward strand.
CTGTCCGGTTGGTGCCCTACAGGAGTTTTTGGCAGTGCGTGGCACGCACCCTGCCCCGTTTTTCTGCCACCAGGATGGGTCTCCCCTTACTAAATTCCAATTTTGGAAGGTGACCGGTATGGCACTAGCCAGTGTTGGCCTCCCCGGGGCTCGTTACGGCACCAATTCATTTAGGATAGGTGCTGCATCAACTGTGGCTGCATTTGGGTACTCTGAGGCTGATATACGCCGGATGGGGAGATGGGGATCCATGCGTTTTGCATTGTATGTTCGCCCACTTCTGGTATGAGTACCAGTTAAGTCATTATTCTCTTTTCCTCTTTTACAGACCCTGTGTGTCCCCGCACACTGGTGGCAGTATGGCTGGTGGGCCACAGTTACGTGCACTGGGCAGCGCAGTATGCTGCAGCGACAGAGTGGGGACCCCAGCTTGGACTACGTGCAACCGCACGTATACGTTGGTACGGTAAGCGCGGAATGAGATGGCGGGAACTGTTGCCATTCCTTTTTTCCATTAGGGATGCTGTACCGCCTGATGTCCTTGTACTGCACCTTGGGGGCAATGACTTTGCCCAGGTCACTGGCCTTTCCTTAAAATTCACGATCTGCAGTGACCTAGCTTATTTGCATTATGTGTGGCCGTCCACGCGGCTGCTATGGTCGGACATCGTGCCGCGTCATACTTACAGGGGAGGTATTGACCTCCGTGCCCTTGACCTCGCTCGCCGCTCGGTGAACAGGGCTGTTGCCCGGTTCTTGTCAGACAAGGGTTTAGGGATGGTCATCCAGCACCCCACGATTAGTTTGCAAAATTACGATCTCTATGCAGGGGATGGGGTCCACCTGTCGGCTAGAGGTTTGAACCTCTTTCTGGAAGATTTGCAAGCAGGCCTGGTGACCGAGCTGACGGTCTGGGGGGGGGTGAGTCTTCATAGACGCCTCCCTGTGTGGCGGGTAGCACTGGTAAGGTAAAGATTTATGACCCATAGGTATCCGGCAGGTTCGCAATTGACTGGCCAACACTTAGACAGGTACAGGTGTAATAGCTTTGGCCGGTCAACGACGAACCAGGCAAGGGGTGATGGCAGGAGCTTTACAGCATGCATCACCTCGTGATTTGACGGATACACGTCATAGGGTGAGGTCAGTAGATAGTTTATTGACTCCGGTCAACAATTTGTTTGTGTCAACAAACAAATTGATACAAATAGTTACACTGTAGCCAATTATCATTGGCATTTTGGGAGGAACCTTACCAGTGTTACTGCGGCCTGCTTGCCTTAAGAATTACAATTGGATGACTACACCAATTGAAAGTTATAATTCGGACTAGGGCATTATTCAATAAAAGTGGCCCAATGCCTTTATCCATATACCGGTGTCTGAGTCTTTCTTTGGGGGGTGCGCCTGCAATGAAAGCGCGGTGCCAAAATGGCCGTCGCGCTCTTTGCGCCCCCCCCACCCGGACTCAGACATCCGGGTGAGTTAGGGGGTGTGGCCACCCCTCTATAAAAGGGGTGGCCACGAGGCAGCCGAGCTGCCATTTTAGAATAGCGACGGAGAGGAGAAGTTTTCTCCTCCACCCCCTCCCTAGTGAACAGTGTGATTTTTTGGTCACTTCGGGCCGGGTGGGAATTTTTGGCCTGAACCTACAATTGGCCCTTTGGTTCTGGCTTTTTTGCCCATCCCACACTGTTGCTAGTGTTTGAGCAAAGGGGTTTCTTTGACTTTGGTCACTTTGGGCGGGTAGCACTGGTAAGGTAAAGATTTATGACCCATAGGTATCCAGCAGGTTCGCAATTGACTGGCCAACACTTAGACAGGTACAGGTGTAATAGCTTTGGCCGGTCAACGACGAACCAGGCAAGGGGTGATGGCAAGAGCTTTACAGCATGCATCACCTCGTGATTTGACGGATACACGTCATAGGGTGGGGTCAGTAGTTTATTGACTCCGGTCAACAATTTGTTTGTGTCAACAAACAAATTGATACAAATAGTTACACAGTAGCCAATTATCATTGGCATTTTGGGAGGAACTTTACCAGTGTTACTGCGGCCTGCTTGCCTTAAGAATTACAATTGGATGAATACACCAATTGAAAGTTATAATTCACATTATTCAATAAAAGTGGCCCAATGCCTTTATCCATATACCGGTGTCTGAGTCTTACTCACAAGGTAATTAGCATTTTGCCCCCAACATGCTGAGTACTCATTTTACTGACCTCGGAAGGATGGAAGGCTGAGTCAATCATAATCTCTTGTCAGGATCAAACTCACAACCTTTTGGTTGCAGTACAGCAGTTAAAACCATTATTTTTCATTAACAAGGGATATACAAATGTTTCTGACCCTTTTTGGGGACTATGCTGGTGTAATTGTATTTTTGACATTTTGTTCTTCAGCAAATACGAAGGCAAGATAAACAATTTGCATGTGAGTGTGTGTATATATCGGTTTCACTTATTCGAGTAAATTTAGGGATACCTAAATCCAAGAATTAATCCCAACTAGAGTGTGCATATTAAAATGAATGAAAGTTCCATCATATAAGTCCCTTCCATTCAGTTAGTCTGCTCTAGTTGGGAAAACAAGTGGAATTAGCCCATGAATTTTTATTCTGTCAAAAGTTAAAAATACAGTATAAGCAACAAGCAGGAAGAACAATACATAAGAATTTAATACAATCATGAATAAACTACTAATTGTACATTGTGGAACCAATCATTTTCATAGAAAATGCTCCATCTATTTAACCCATCTACAAATATAGATTTCCTTCGACATATTGCATTTTGCTAAGACAAAATCAGTGCAGAATCAATTTGAAGAATTTGATGTGAAAGAAAAACAGCTTTTAGAGATCTGTTCTACCCAATAATGAAAAACCCTTGAACAAAAGAAAGCTAGCAGAAAAGATAACATTTTTCCTATGATTAATTTACCAGATTAGGGATGGCCCTGTACACAGCAAATAATATAACTTACTTGGTTGATCCGTGTTTCACACGTCAGGTTGACATGGCGGATTGAAGCATCATCTTCCACTGTTTCCGATCCAATGGCAGTCTCATCCAGGGATTCGGGAACTTTGCCCTGAACTGGTCTTCCCATCTGGCTGCTGGCCTTGCTAGTGGTCACTTTATGTCAAGTGGTATCCATTCTTTGATTGCTTTCGTCCACTTGCCATAATTGAAGCAGCACACATGTCTGGCCCACCAATTCCTTGCAAACTCAGTCAATGTTGACACTTGTTTTGCACCTGATCTTATGCACAGTTCTTCATTTGATATTCAGTCAACCCATAGTATGTATAGGATCCTTCACTCGATTGCTCTTTGCGTTACAGTACAGTACAGTAGGTGCCCATGTTTCACTGCCATATAATAAAACAGGTAGAATGGTGGTGTTGATGAGTTCAACCTGCAATTTTTCAATTTTTTCTTAACTAAGCACATCTGTTATGCTGTTAAAAGCTGTCCATGCTGCTTGCCTTCTCAAAATTTCTTTTGTTAGATTGTGCCTTAGGTTAACCTCTTGCCCAAAGTATACATATGAATCAACTTCTACTATCTCTTTTCCACATCTCATATCTATGGCATTTGTAGAGGCACTCCATTTATATTTTCTTTTTGACATACGATCTTCAGACCGATCTTTCGACTTTCTGTGTCTAACTCTTGGAGCATATTCTGCACTTCTTCTACTGATTCTGATATTAACACTATATCATCAGCAAAGCAATAAGGAAATACAAGCGAGAAGTATTTTTCAGAGGAGATGTAGTATAAAAGAAGAAAAATTTAAAATTAACAGCAGAAGTACCCAAATAAGCACACAAACATCCTCATTTTTTATTTAGTGAATAAAACCATATTGTAGCCATTGGCTGCTAGAGGGAATGATGGCTATCTTTGTGAGTCACTTTGATCTTTGGATACACTAGATCCATTCCAATGCTTGGGCAGGGAAACTGCTAGTGTAACCAAGAAAACTGGGGCCAGTTCGCCTCCAAAGAACAGCCCTTAGGTGGTATTTTGTTCTTGTGGCCCAGGCCTAGTCAGGTTTAGCTCAAAAAAACAGTGATTTCATGAACATGGCACATTCTGACTAATGGTGACCTTTCCCAGGGTTTTTATGGTAGAGAATACATAGAAGTGGTTCACCATTCTCTCCATGGCATTCTGGGACTGTGCAGCTTGCCTAAGGCTAAATGGGCTGGCTCTTCTCCCTGGAGGCAAAGTGAGGAATTTAACTCCCAGCTTCTGGCTCTACATCAGATACTGAAGACACTGAGCTTTACTTACTTATAAATCATGAAAAAGAAAGGGCTTCTTTTAAAAATAAAATGTGCAGTCCTAAATCTGAGTGTTAGTTCCACATAGAGAAGTTCCAATGAATTGATGGGAACTTGGTAAGTTCAATTGATTAATTGTTCCGTATAGAACAAATTATCTTCTTAAATTAGATGTTACTTGTTAATTTAATTATATTTATTTGGTTAACTAGTTATTAATTATATCTAGTTACTACTACTTATTAATTTAGATGTTTCCAGGTTATAACAAATTATTTGGTTTAGGACATTGGCTAACTAGAGGTACCTTGTTGGAAACAGAATGCTTGATACAGGGGACCCCCGCCTAACAACGCGTTCGAATAGCATCATTTTCGATTAATGATGCTACGATGCTCCCCATGTGATTATTTGATTAACGACAAAAACATGGTTATTCGAATAAGGACAGTCTTTTTACCATCGTTATTCGGATAATGATGTCATTATTCGGATAACAACGTTTTTGTCATTATTCGAATAATGTTTTCTGCATAGCGACGCTACTTGGGGAACCAAGCAACACCGTTATGCGAGGGTCTATTGTATTAGGTTTATCTTGCCAGACATTTTTATGTTTTTACGCAGAGTTGGAACATTACTTCTTAAAAGGTAATCTGTTCTAACTAGAGGTACCTTGTTGGAAACAGAATGCTTGATACAGTGGACCACCGCCTAACAATGCGTTCGAATAGCATCATTTTCGATTAATGATGCTACAACGCTCAGTACTTTGGAACAGCAAGATATTGCCATTTTTCTCTCAGCAAATGCAAAGTATTTCCATTCCTTTTTACTGTGATACTACTGCATCTTACTATTGGAAAATTCATAAAGAAGTTATTTGATTCTTTCAAGTTCATGCACAAAATAGTTCAGGGAGAGGCACACACTAAAAAGCAAAATGTTCATTAGCATTTTCTTCCCAGATGGTTTGAACTACAGGTATTGTCCTGGGCACCAATCAATTAGAAATGCAATGGGATTTGTACTTGAATACATCAATTACAAGGTTGGCTGAAATTACATAGAGTCCTTCTTTTGAGTATTAATTTAGTGGACAAACTGATCTATCATAGAACCCACCATCCAGTACAATACTTGATATTTTCCTGTTTATATTGAACAAGTTACCAAGAATTTAAAAAATCATCTTTGTTGGATTGAGTGTAACACTGGATGGAAAAACTTCAGGAGTTCTTCATAACAGAAGCTTCAATGTTCAGAGGTAGGATAACTTTGAGCAAACAATGAGGGACCACTCTTAGTGGGCTACTGTCTGACACTCATTGGCACTAGAGACTGATAGACCTTGTTGATCCCATATAATTCAGTGATGACCTCTAAAATGAACTTCAGCCATGGTCATTATAGGCTCCAGAGTAACTCCATTCTACATAATTATTGTGTAGAGCAGTGGTTTCCTGCATGGGGCTCACGCCTCACAGGGGTACTTCAATCCCCAGAATACTAAGTCAGTACATTGGCTGATCAATGCTTTGGGGAATTGACTTAGGCTTCTGGGAATTGAAGTCCAAAAACCAAAAGTTGGGAAACACTGTTGTAGAGTAAAGGTGTCCCTTCCAAGCTTTCTTTTTGTAGCAAATATTTTAAAAATCCCAAAATAGTTGTAGTCAGTGGTGGGCTCCAAAAAATTTACTACCACACTGTGGGCATGGTATGGTGGGTGTGGCCAGGGGAAAAGCCCTGTGTTGCACCCAAAATAGGACTACTTTATTTCAAAACTTGGCTGGGTGGGGCCAGCCAGAATTTTTGCTACTGGTTCTGGTGAACTGGTGTGATCCTGCTGATGCCCACCAATGATTGTAGTAAAAGGAGGAGGAGGTAGATAAAAAGAAGATTTTTTAAAAAAATAAATGAGACAAAATTAACTGCAAAAGTGCTTAATGTCTTCTTAATATCGAGCATCGCAATTCTCTCTAAATTAAATATTGTTGTTGTTCAGTCGCACAGTCGATTCCGACCCTTTGCGACCCTATGGACCACTGCCATCCAGGCACCTCTGTCCTCCACCATCCTCCTAAGCCCACCTAGTTCTGTGCTCACTGAGTCAACCACACCATCCATCCATCTCATCTTTGGATGTCCCCTTCTTCTTTTGCCCTCTACCTTTCCCAGCATCAAGGCCTTCTCAAGTGAGTCCTCCCTTCTCAGTTGGTGTCCAAAGTATTTAAGCTTCATCTTCACTATTTGACCCTCCAATGAGCAGTCAGGTTTGATTTCTTCTAAGATTGACCTATTTGTTCTCTTTGCTGTCCAGGGGACTCTCAACACTCTCCTCTAACACCACATCTCAAAGGAATCTATTCTTCTACGCTCAGCTTTCCTAATGGTCCAGCTCTCACATCCATACGTTACCACCGGGAATACCATTGCTTTGACTATTATTGTTGTTGTTTTTTGTTTTTAAGGTGATATTTCTACTTTTTACTATGTTCTCCAGATTTCTCATAGCTTGTCTCCCCAGAGTTAATCGTCTTTTTATTTCATGGCTGCAATCACCATCTGCAGTGATCTCAGCTCCTAAGAAGGTAAAATCTGTCACTGCTTCTACTTCTTCCCCATCTATTTTCCAGGTACTGATAGGGCCTGTTGCCATTATTTTGGTTTTCTTGATATTGAGCCTCAAGCCAGCTTTTGCACTCTCCTCCTTCAGCCCAATCAAGAGGTTCTTTAGGTCTTCCTCACTTTCTGCCATTAGGGTGGTATTGTCTGCATATCTCAAATTGTTGATGTTCCTCCCAGCAATTTTGATCTCATATTGTGATTCCTCCATCCCTGCATTGCGCATTATGTGTTCTGTGTATAGATTGAATAAGTAGGGTGACAAAATGCAACCCTGTCTTACTACTTTTCCTATTCCAAACCACTCTGTCATTCCATGTTCTGTCCTAACTGTTGCTTCTTGATTCATGTACAGATTTCTCATGAGACATATGAGGTGTTCTGATATTCCCATCTCTTTAAGTACTTGCTACATTTTGTTGTGGTCCACACAGTCAAAAGCCTTGGTGTAGTCAATAAAACAGAAGTAAACTTGATTCTGACATTCTTTTGTTTTCTCCATGATCCAACATATGTTGGCAATGTGGTCTCTAGTCCCCCTGCCTCTTCTGAACCCAGCCTGCACCTCTGGTAGTTCTCTCTCTACATGCTGCTAGAGTCTATCCCGTATTATCTTGAGCATCACCTTGCTGGCATGTGGGATGAGTGCAATTGTTTGGTAATTTGAGCATTCCTTGGCATTGCCCTTTTTTTGGGATTGGAATGTATACTGATCTTTTCCACTCCTGTGGCCATTGTTTTGTTCTCCAAATCTGCTGGCATATTGTATGCAGTAATTTGATTCCGTCATCTTCTAGGGCTTTGAAGAGTTCAACTGGTATACCATCATTTCCACTGGCTTTGTTGTTTGCAGTGCTTTTTAGTGCCTTTCTGACATCACTCTCCAGGATGTCTGGCTCAAGTTTTATTTCCTCCTCATTGTTATTATCAGGGGTGCTGAAGTCCTTTTTGTATAGTTCCTCTGTGTACTCTTGCCATGTTTTCTTTATCTTTTCTGCATCAGCTAACTCTTTACCATCTTTGTCCCTTATCATGGTCATTTTTGCTGTAAAGTTTCCTTTGATTTCTCTAATTTTTTTGAAAAGATCTCTAGTCCTGCCTCTTGTATTGTTTTCCTCTGTTTCTTTGTACAGTTCGTTTAGGTATTTCTCCTTATCTCTCCTTGCTTTTCTTTGAAATTCTGTGTTCAAGTGATTGTATTTTTTCCTTTCTCCTGTGACTTTTGTGTTCCTTCTTTCCTCTGCTATCTTTAGAGCCTCATCCGACAACAACTTTGCTTTCTTACACTTCTTTTCTTTTGGTATGGTTTTCCTTGCTGCCTCCTGTATGACACCCCACATTTCTGTTCATAATTCTTCTGGCACTCTGTCTATCAGGCCACTAAACCTGTTCCTCACCTCCGCCGTGTATTCTTTATTGTCTAGGTCATATCTTTCTGGCCTGGTTGTTTCCCTATTTTCTTTAGTCTGAGCCTGAATTTTGCTATCAGTAGGTTGTGATCTGAGCCACAGTCTGCTCCAGGTCTTGTTTTTGCTGCCTGTATGGCAGTTCTTCATCTTTGACTGCAGAGTATGTAGTCAATCTGGTTCCAATATTGTCCATCTGGTGATATAATTTTAATATAATAGTCATAAAATTAACACAAGGAAGTTATGTTGGGCCACATAACTTCCAAACAATGCTTCCATCTCATTAGGTAGATTCACAAAGCAACACTCAAAACTCGTTAGGTAGATTCCATTGTATTATTGCCTATAATTAGGTTTAGAGCGTCTCCCTCAAACTCAACTCTTATAATGAATTATTGATCCCTTCACCAGGAACTTCATATTTCCTGAGGCTGACAATTCATTCAGAGAATGCCCCACTTAACTACATAGTATAGGTCTCATTAGATATTTTTTTCAATGTTAAGTTGGCATTTCTGCCCTTTCTTCTGACCTGTCCCAGTGACAATTTTATTTAAGCTTGTCGGGAAGAGTAACCAAGAAATGCCATGACTTTTGCAGAGATTTTCTTCTCCTTACAGGCCATTATGTTTTCTGTTTAGATGTTGGTTTCTTTGATGTCTTTCTCCCATAATTAAACCGGCCTCAGTTTCCCAAGAGAGACAAAATAAACCCAACCAGGCAGATACCTTCCTCATGCATATCCTAATTGTGGTAGTTTTACTGGTTTCAGTTATTAACTTTCTATTTAGGAAGAAAAGGGAATCAAGGGAGGGTACAAAGGCAAATTAATTTATCAGAACTTGCTTCATTTTCCTTTTTTGTACCACAAGCATTTTTTTTTGTGAAGCCTGGTAGGCATGTTGTTTTGTGGAGAAAAGAGGATGAAGTTTTTTTGGCCATGTTAACCTTTGTTTTGGTAATATTTAGGTTTGCATATACATTTGTTTTTGTTTTTTGTTACTTAGAGCCTGGAATATATCGTAGTACTTGGATTGTTTCTGGTGCAGTTTGGGTCAACTGAAATGTTATGGTGTCCACATGTGCTTTCATTTGGAGCATTCCATCCCACCCCTTTTGTAGCTGCCTTGTTCTTTTCTGGCATAGCTTTAGAGCTGTAGTTAGTTTAGTGCATTGCTAATTATCCTGTTCTGCAGCCCATACACATGGTTAGTTTGCAACCAAAGAGAGCTGTTGATGGCTTTATTAGAGGTGACAATTCTATGATGTGTGCAGTGGATTGTGACATTAAAATGGATGAGGGAGAAACACCTTTCATCGAGTCTATTTTTAAAATTAGTTTGCTAACTGACACAGCTCAATTCTATATACAATGGAGATATATTGGTATTGGAGGTCTCTTTTGGTTCATTGTTTTGGATATTGTGCTAAATCAATGGGAGTAATAAACATACAGTACATACTTAAAAGTTCAATAGGATGGTCTTTTTATTTCATGATGCTTTCCTTTTGACTGCTATGCTCTTCTGAAAACAAATCCATGGAAATTGTTGGTAATGGCCTGTACCCCCTCCCCCAAGGATTGTTGCCTTGCTGTGGCAAGAGTGCTTGTGACATTTGATGAACAATGGGTTATGCTACGTAGGGCCACCACCTAAGATCCTACAAGCTAGGTATGTGGATCAAGAGTACATCATGCCAAAGAGGCAAGTGAACTAGAGACCAACTTGCCAAAATTCACTGAATCATGGAGAAAGCAAGGGAGTATCAGAAAACACCTACTGTATATGCTCAAATATAAGCCGACCCGAATATAAGCCAAGGTACCTAATTTTGACCTGAAAACCCAGGAAAATAGATTGACCCGAGTATAAGCTGAGGGTGGGGAATGCAGCAGCTGCTAGTGAGTTTCAATAAACAAAATATATGAAAATATGGTAAAATATGGTAAAATTAATTAAATTGTTGGAACATATCAATCCAGTGTAGTCTTGGGATCCTCGTGGTCATTGACTCAAGCATAAGCTGAGTCCCTTTATGGAGCTAAAAAACTCGGTTTATAGTCAAATATATATGGTACTTCTGCTTCATTGACTATGTTAATGCCTTTGATTGTGTGGATCACAACTGTGACAAGTCCTTAAAGAGATGGGAGTATCAGAGCACCTCACTTGTCTTCTGAGGAACCTGTTTGAGGTGAAAAAGCAACAGTTAGGACTAGATATGGAACAACTGGTTGGTTTAGAATAGGAAAAGGAATTAACAAGGCTATATACTGTCACCCTGCTTATTTAACTTATATGCAGAGTACATCATGCATAATGCAGGGCTGGATGAGTCACAGTTAAAATGAAGATCCTTTATGTATCTATTGTTTCAAGAAGTGCGTAGGCTCCTATAACTGACTGTCAGAGATATGTATTAACAGGACTAAAGCTATTGATATTTTTCAGTGTTTCCTAACTCTATTCCAATTTATAGTACTCTTGTATATTTACTCCAACATTGTGTATTTTTGAACTGAAGTAATTGGCTAGTGCAGGATGAAACTGAGAAGTTACAAGGAGTGTGAACAATGAAAGCTTTCACACTGTGCAAATGTCACTAAAGTCAGTATCAGCTCAGGGAATTTTGCTTCCTCGCAGCTGAAACTGTAGCCCTGTTCTTGGCACGACCAATACTTCAAACAGCTTGACACATCATTTCTTATTTTCATTTATTCCCATTTCATGGTGATGAATGAAAATAATTTACTTCCACCTAATGCAGCGTTCCATGCACTCCATTGTCTAGGCATGCCTGCCACATGTCCATTGAAATGTCTGCAAACGCAGGCAGTGCTGGCTCTTTGACTACAAACAGATGAGCACTGAACTCTAGAGTCAGATACGACTGGCTTTTGAGTAACGGCGACCTTTACTTAATGCAACGGTAATACTACTGGCACCTGTTCATGCTGGAGACCTCTGAGCTTGTTTCCATAAGGAAGTTGCTCAGAACAATTCCTTCTCAGTTTTCCATTTTGTTGACAAGAAATTTATTCTCAAAGAATTGCTCCAGTAAGTTTGGAGTTGTCGTAAAATATTCCACACTGTAAGATGGCACTTCAGTTTAAAGAATGCATCATATAGAATTCCTAGCTACTTATTCTTCTGTAACAATAGAATGTCTTACTTTTGAGTAGGCCCTATCAATCTTCTTCTTCATCATCATCATCATGTTTAATTTCTATACCGCTTTACTCGACCCAGCGAGTGACTCAAAGCGGTGTACACAGTCACAATAAAAAATACAGTAACACAAGAAAATATAACTTGATAAATAATACAGTAATAATACAATATCAGCAAATTACAAATTTACAAGTCAGAGAAAAAGAAATACAATATCAAGTACAAAATACAAGCCCCATACAGAGACCCTTCCAGTCGTGCCACCTAAGTACTCCTACTTCCCCGTGGCCAATGCCGGGCCGGGGAAGAAGTTCGGATAATAACCGCTTTCATCCCCGCACCGGTGGAGAGGGTGACGGGGGGAAACGTGGCAGGAGTCCAGTCTCAGTGAGAGTCCTACAGTGCTGCGGGCATCCCCCATTATCCTCTGGCTAAGCAAGGCAAGGGGGAGGTGCGTCCTCCGCAGGTGCAGCCAGTTCCTTCCCGGTGCTGATGGGGAAAACACGGCAGGGGTCCAGTCGCAGAGGGAATCTGCCCATTGCCCCCACTCAGCTGAGAGTCCTTTCCTCTCTCTTGCAGCCCAGCTGGCCGAGAGAGGAGACCAACGGCGGGAGGTGGAGGCCCCAGCTGGATAACCCAGGCATCTAGATATGTGTAGATAAGGTAGCATCGAGCCAAATAACCACTCCAGTCTCTTCAGGTATTTTAGAAATATATTGAAATCAGAGCAAAGTTCAGAATAAAACATCAGAAGCTTAGAAAACATTTCAAAACAAAGAAACAATGAAAGCGCGGCGCCAAAATGGCCACCGCGCTCTTTGCAGCCCCCCCCACCCGGACTCAGACATCCGGGTGAGTTAGGGGGCGTGGCCACCCCTCTATAAAAGGGGTGGCCACGAGGCAGCCAAGCTGCCATTTTAGAAATGCGACGGAGCGGAGAAGTTTTCTCTGCCGCGTTTCTTGCTTTTTCGCCCTTCGTACCTTTCTCTCGAACGGAGTTCGCTCCTCTTTGGTCCGGCGGTACTCAGGGCACAGGAACCGATCCCTGGCCAGGGATCCGTCGTTAGCTTTTCGGGAGCCATGGCTCCCAAGCGCAAGGCCCCGGCGGTCTAGCCGCAGCCGAGGGGAAGGGCTTTTCCGCCCCCTCCCTCTACTGGGGGACAGCCATCGGGTCGGAGGACTTGGGCTGCACCCCCCCAGCGTGGCAGTGGGACGGCCTTGCCCGCCGCTGCCAGTGGGGCCGAGCAGGCTTCCACTGGTCAGCCCGGCACAGGCCTCCAGGCTGGGCCGGCTCAGGCTGGCTCCTTGGGCATCCCTGCCCCTGGACGAGATTTCATTGATTCAGGACAGGGTGGCCCACTCAGGCCCTGGATCCCCATTTGGGTTTCCCACTCAGCAATTGGCCACAGGGCCATCCGGCCCATCCGGCCCACCCGGCCCACCTGGCCCACCTGCCCCACCTTATACTGGGGGCTCAGAGACTGTCGATGCCCTTCTTGCATGTATTTCGGTGCTAGAGGCTTCACTGGGCATTGCCCAACTACCTCCCAAGGGGGGTTTGACTGCTGCTTCGCTCACGGCCCCTTCGTCGGTCTCAGACACGTCGGCCATGACTCTCCAGCGGGCCGCCAGCAGGGTCGAGCTGCTTGAGGCCATCAGGCCAGCCCAAGCTGGTGCCTCGCAGCTCCCCGCACGTTCGAATTTGTCGGTGGGGAGCAGTCAGGTGTGACCCCAGAGCTCGATGCCTGTCGCGAGCTCCGACGCCCGCGTGGGCCGGAACCCCCGGTGGGGGCAGCTCATGGGGGTGCGACTAGTGAGTATCCGGTTCAATTTAGTGCACCAACACTGTCCAGTTACACTGGGGGGGGGGTACAGTGGCCATGGCCACGCCAGGTTACTGTGGGTGGGCAGTTGCTTCCACACTGCCCTGTTAATTCCTGGTTACCGAATGGCCCCTCGGTTAGGACAGGGGTGTCCACCCCCGGGAGTATGCCAAGCATCGCAGGGGCTATTCAGGGCCCGCTGCACAACAGGTGCCGACGGCGGCTCTGCCGATGGCTGGTTATTCCCTCCCCCTGGGTGATCATCTTTCACATGCTACTAGGGATAAGATTTGGAGAGGGGAGTACATTGATATTTTTTCCCTCCTGAATCGTGAGCCCACTAAGGAGGAGAGGGAGGAACAGGATGACCGGTACAAAGAATTGTCCCATTGTCGTAAGCCACCGCGTACCTGGGCCAATTGGTTGCCGGCATATCTTATATATATGGCGGTATACCTGAGGGCCCGGCCTGATTTGGCCATTCCGATGGTCCAATACCTTGACAATATTTATAGGGCGATGGTTGATTTTCCTGGCCAGTCGTGGTTGGCTTACGATGAGGAATTTAGGATGAGGGTGGCCCTACATCCTGAGATGAGGTGGGATGAGCCCTGCCAGCAATTGTGGCTCTTGTATATGACTCCCACGCGTCCGGCGCCTGGTGATAGGTACCATTGTGGCCATGCCGTGCAGCTGGCGGCTGTGACGCAGGTTCCCTGCCAGCCGGCGGGGCGGGGGGTTCCAGCCCGCCTGCTGTGTTGGAGCTTCTCAGCTAGCGGCGTGTGCAACAAGCGTCAGTGTCGTTTCCGGGATGAGTGTCCCTCTTGCTCTGGCCCTCACGCCGCCTCTGCGTGCCCGCGGGCTGGTGGGTCACGAGGCAGAGGTAGGGGTGGGCAGGGGGTGGTCAGAGCTCCCTCTGATGGTGCTGGCCAATCAAAAGGCCCCCTCCCCAATTAATATCCCCATGTTAGGACAATGGCTTTCCGCTTATCCTAGACGGGATGATGCAAGGTACCTGCTTGAAGGCTTCCAGTTTGGCTTTCATATACCATTTAGGGGTGTTCGGGGACCACAGGATGCCCCAAACTTACTTTCTCTAAAAGGCAATGAGGAGGTCGCTGCACAAAGCATAGCTAAGGAGTTGCAGGCTATGAGAGTTGCAGGGCCCATTAATGAACCACCATTCCCTAACTTGAAGGTCTCCCCTCTGGGGCTAGTCCCAAAAAAGACCCCATGTGCATTTCGCCTAATCCACCATCTTTCCTATCCTGCGGGTTCCTCGGTCAATGATGCTATTCCTGATGACCTTTGCTCAGTCAGGTATACGTCGTTTGATCAGGCCCTACAGATAGTACGCGCCTGTGGTCCCAGGGCCCTCCTGGCAAAGTGTGATATTAAATCGGCATTCCGATTACTGCCAGTGCACCCCGAGGACTTTGAGCTGTTGGGTTTCCATTTTAGAGGAAAATTCTATGTAGATAAGGCCATGCCTTTTGGCTGCTCTATTTCATGTTCGGCATTCGAACGATTTAGCACTTTCCTTCAATGGGCCTTTGTTTGCAGGTCCCGGTCCCGGTCTGTAGCCCATTACCTCGATGACTTTTTGTTCAGGGGTGAACGGGGCTCGGACACGTGTACGTGTCTCCTTACTACATTTCAGGCCCTTATGTGGGAACTGGATGTCCCCTTAGCACTTGAAAAGACCGAGGGCCACCAAGCTCACCTTTTTAGGCATCGAAATTGACACTGTCGCTCAGGCATCCAGGTTACCCGTAGACAAGGTGGCCCGGATCTCTGCGGCGATTCGGGGACTGATTTCTAAACGTAAGGTGTCCCTTCGTGAGCTACAGGTACTGCACAGCCACTTCAACTTTGCCTGCTGGGTGGTGACACCGGGCAGAGCTTTTGCCAGGCGTCTGTGTGATGCCATGGCTGGTCTATTAAAACACCACCACAGGGTCCGGCTCACCAGGGGTATATGGGCAGACCTTTCGGTTTGGCTCACATTCCTACAAGAATTTAATGGGTCTCTTTTTGGAGATCGGACCTTATGGTCTGCCCTAAATTTCAAGTACAGTCGGATGCCTCCGGCTCTCTGGGTTATGGGATCTATTTCGAAGGGAGGTGGCCATATGGCCGATGGCCTCACGCATGGCAGGGCACGGATCGTCTCCACGATCTTACTTTCCTGGAATTTTTCCCCATTTTGGGGGCACTAATGCTATGGGGCGATAAGTGGGCCAACTCAGTGGTCCATTTTTGGTGTGACAATGCTGCAGTGGTGCACATTAATGCTCAGACATCCAAATCCCCTAGGGTCATGGCATTGGTCCGTCAATTTGTCTTGAGAAGCCTACGCCTTAATGTGCTGTTCAAGGCCAGACATGTACCAGGCATTAATAATGATATTGCTGATGCTTTATTCCGCCGCAGATCTCCCGGTTCCGAGCCTTGGCTCCCGAAGCAGAGGAATTCCCCCCGCCACTCCCGGCCGAGATTTGGACATTTGGCGAGGAGAGGTGAACCGGGTGATTGGCATGTCTTTGGCACCTCGCATGCGTAAGGCGTATCAACATGCTTTCATACAATTTAGAACGTTTTGTGGGAACTACGGTTACCCGAAGTGTGGCCAATACCTGTGGACCAGATTTTGCAATACATGGTTTATCTTCACGGTCATGGGCTGGCCCCCCGTACTATAGCCTCTAGGCTTTCGGCACTGGCATTTATGGCCAAGGTGCGGGGCTTCGCTGACTGCGTGAATGATTTCCGCATACGTCATGTTTTGGAGGGGTGGACACGTGAACGTGGCCGCCGCCAGGACACACATCACCCAATTTCACCAGAGGTTCTTACCCACCTTGCACGAGGCTGGCATAACTTATGCTATGATAGGTATGAGGTGGCTCTTTTTCACACAGCTACCACTATAGCCTTCTTTGGAGTGCTCTGCATCAGTGAGTTGGTACCACTGTCTAAGGCGGATGCGTCTCATAGGGCACTGGAACTCGACGATGTCTATGTTACTCAAGAGTGGGCTCAGTTGAGGATACGGTCCTCAAAGGTTGATCAGCAAATGCGTAGGCAGTGGAGTCAGACTGCTACGATGTTCCATTGAAGACATCTGTCTGGTTGGTGCCCTACATGAGTTTTTTGCAGTGCGTGATACGCTGTTGTCCGGTTCTTGTCAGACAAGGGTTTGGGGATGGTCATCCAGCACCCCACGATTAGTTTGCAAAATTACGATCTCTATGCAGGGGATGGGGTCCACCTGTCGGCTAGAGGTTTGAACCTCTTTCTGGAAGATTTGCAAGCAGGCCTGGTAACCGAGCTGACGGTCTGGGGTGGGACAGTGAGTCATCATGGACACCTCCCCGTGTGGCGGGTAGCACTGGTAAGGTAAAGATTTATGACCCATAGGTATCCGGCAGGTTCGTAATTGACTGGCCAACATGTAGACAGGTACAGGGGAAATAGGTTTGGCTGGTCAAGGGCGAACCAGGTAAGGGGTCATGGCAGGAGCTTTACAGCCTACATCACCTTGATATTTAACGGATACACGTCATAGGGTGGGGTCAGTAGATAGTTTATTGACTCCGGTCAACAATTTGTTTGTATCAACAAACAAATTGATACAAATAGTTACATGTAGCCAATTGCCATTGGCATTTTGGGAGGAACCTTACCAGTGTTACTGCGGCCTGCTTGCCTTAAAGAATTACAATTGAATGATTACACCAATTGAAAGTTATAATTCGGACTAGGGCATTATTCAGTGAAAGTGGCCTAATGCCTTTATCCATATACCGGTGTCTGAGTCTTTCTTTGGGGGGTGCGCCTGCAAAGAAAGCTGGTTATTCAAGAGATTGCCAAAGGCCCTTCTCCTTCTTTCTCAAGCCTCTACATGTTTACAGTTTAAAAGCACAGCATCCAGGAGAGTGCCTGAGTGTGTGCGTGTGAGTCTCTGGGTTATATCTCCTCCCACAAGATCCTCCTTCTGGCTATCCCCCTTAGGGATTCCAACCAATGATCTTACAGCATGACATGTCTATCACACATTAAGTTTCTGTTATTTGAAACTATGAGGCAACTCATGAGGCAAGGATGTTTGCATTCCATTCTCTCCTCCCCCCCCCACCCTGATCTGAAATCGCCATATTGAATGAGGCTAAAACAAGGGTAATTAGGTGGACAAAAAGCTCATGAAAAAGCTGTTGTGTCCTAATAGTGTAACCTTCTTCATATGATAACAATGTATCTTAACAATGTAACCCTTCCGACAAGTAACAATATAGTCGACAGCTGTACCACTATAAACCCTGTATTAGGACGCGAGCTGATAACCACCAGTGGGCAGCAGCGAGCGTCCAAGCTCTCTTGGTCCATACTCATCAAAAGCCACAGCGCGGATTTTCCCGCCACGACCTACACCTGGACAAGAAGGGCGTGACCAGCAATGATGTCACGCGGACAATAGCCAACCGGCTATCGTGGAGCCACTTTCGAATGTTTACCACTGTATATATATAGAGCTTTGCATCCGCCATTACCTCATGTTCCCTCTGACCACCATGCAATAAACCTGAGTTAAACCAGCCCGTGGCTGTTTCCTGTGTCTTGGTCCTCATACACTAAATTGGCGACGAAGGTGGGATAATGGACCCCCAAGGAGCCAGGGCACAGAGCGGGTTCGACATTATCAAACCACAAGACTGGGAGCTCTTTGAGATGGACTTCCAGGCGGCACTGGTGGAACTCAAAGTCAAAGACGACGAGGAAAGGAAGAGGGCCATCCTCACCCGAATGCTTGGGATAGAAACCAAGCGAACGCTGGTGGGCATTATTGCACCGAAGAAGATGAGTGACTTCAAAGCCGAGGACATCCTGAAACTGCTGCGTGAGCGGTTCCGACCCTCGAGGGCAATGTTTCCCGCTCGGAGCGCGTTTTGGAGGCGAGTCCAAGCGCCGGACGAGTCGGTTGAGACATTCGTAACAGCCATGAGAATAGCCGCCGCCCCCTGCAGATGGGACAACCTAGAGATGGCCCTAAGGGATGGCGTTCTGTGTGGCCTGAAGGACAAGGAAGTGCAGCGCAGCCTGATGAACAAGGAGCCGCCACCCACGCTGGCAGAGGTTGTGGAGGCCGCGGAATCCGCGGAATCCACGAATGCTGGGGTAGACGAAATGCACCAGTGGCGTGAGTGGCGTCCTAGGGCCGGCAAAGCGGAAAATTCGGTGCACGGCAAGTCCGGACAGTCGGTGCACGCAACCCGACGAACCTCGAAGTCGTCTACGGAAGGCAGCGACGGTGAGGAGGTCCAGAAGGTCCGAAAAGGCGGGCGCTGCTGCGATGGTTGCGGAGCAGCCCATGAGCGCGCGAAGTGCCCATTCAGAAAAGCCGAGTGTTACAACTGTGGCCGTCGGGGGCACATCGCCAAGGCGTGCAGAAAGCGGAAAGAGGGCCGGAAGCACTCACAAGACCGTTCGGCTAGACCGGACCGTCTAGCGAGGTCCAAAGATGGCGCCCGGACCACGAGGAAGTGGGACGGCGTGGGCCGCATCTCGGACGACAGCGAGGATGACGCCCCCGTGTTCAGCGTATCCGCGGGACAACCCCATTACTTCGTCGAGGTACTAGTACAAGGGGCCCCTATTAGGATGGAAATTGACTCGGGGTCCTCTTATTCTATAATTCCCCAGAGAGAGTTCTTGAAAATCGACCCCCACGTGCGACCCAAACTTAAAGCGTTGAGGTCCACGCTACGAGACGTGCAGGGGAACAGCATCCCAGTGTTGGGGGTTGGGGAATTCCGGGTCCGTTTTAGGAGACATTCTGCGGAACTTCCTCTAGTTGTTCTCAAAGGGGGAAATTGTAGCCTCCTCGGGACTCAGTGGTTTCAGCCTTTGGGTTTGTTCATAGGGGGGTGCATGCCGTGGGTGCGGATCCAATACAAGTGGTGTGCGACGCGCACCCCGCCGTTTTTAAAAAAGGACTGGGAAAGTTCAAGGGACCCCCTGTAGCCTTCGACCTAGACCCGGAGGTCCGCCCGATAAGACTCAAACCACGCAGGGTGCCGTTCGCACTAAAGGACAAAATAGAGGCGGAACTGGACAAACTGGTGGGCCAGGGGATTCTTGTTCCTGTTGATTCCGCGGAGTGGGAAACTCCAATTGTAACAGCACTAAAGGCTAACGGGGAGGTGCGCATTTGCGCGGATTATAAGTGTACAATTAACAAGGCGATCCGCCCTAATGCATACCCGGTGCCGGTGGTCAGCCACCTTCTGGCCAGGCTGAATGGGGGAAAATGTTTCGCTAAGCTCGATTTAGCACAAGCATACCAGCAACTCCCTGTAACGCCCGCCACGGCAGCGGCACAAACAATAGTTACACATAAAGGGGCGTTCCAGGTGTCGCGTTTACAGTTCGGTGTGAACTCGGCACCCGGCCTTTTTCAGTCGATTGTGGAACGCCTCCTGAAGGGGCTGGAGGGAGTGTTGTGTTATTTTGATGACGTATTGATAACAGGGGGGAGTGAGGCCGAACTGGCAAAGAGATTGGATAAAGTACTGACTGTGTTCGAGAAAGCAGGGCTGCGACTGAGAAAAGACAAATGCGTTTTTTTCGAAACAGAGGTTGAGTTTTTAGGGTTCCGTGTCACACCCGAGGGAATTAAGCCGTCCAAATCCAAAGTAGCCGCAATCAAGCAGGCCCCTCGCCCCACATCCAAAACCGAACTACAGTCATTCCTGGGGCTCCTAAATTTTTACCATTCCTTCCTTCCACGGAAGGCGTCTGTGGCCGAACCGCTCCATCGGTTGCTTAAAAAGGAGGAAACATGGCTGTGGGGTGACGAGCAAGAGAGGGCTTTTAAAGAGTTAAAGCAACTCCTCACATCCGAGGCAATCCTAACTCATTTCGACCCCAAACGGCCAGTGGTCTTAGTTTGTGACGCATCCCCGGTGGGGGTGGGGGCGGTGCTTTGCCACGTGTTGGACGACGGAAGGGAGGCCCCGATAGCGTTTTATTCTAGGTCCCTGTCCCAAGCTGAGCGAAATTACGCACAGACCGACAGGGAGGCATTAGCGATAGTAGCGGGCACCAAAAAATTTCACGATTTTCTGTATGGTCGCCCGTTTACGATCGTGACCGATCACAAGCCTCTGGTAGGAATTTTCACTGCAAATAAGCCCACGCCACAGATCCTGTCCCCGAGAATGCTGAGGTGGGCTATCTTCCTCAACGCATACCAACATGAGTTGGAATACCGGCCCGGAAAGGAGATCAGCCATGCAGACGCACTCTCACGGTCTCCTCTGCCCTTGTCGGGCGACCAAAAGGCAGGGGTAGAGAGAGACCACCAGGTATTGTTAATAGAGGTTTTAGATTCACCCCCAATAGTACCAGCCGACATTGCCAGGGCGACTGGCGGGGATAGAACGCTGGAGAAAGTAAGCTCATGGGTACAGAAGGGGTGGCCGGCGTCCTCCCCAAGTACGGAATTCGACCCATTTTTTCGGAAAAAAATAGAATTGTCCCTAGAGAGGGGGTGCCTTTTGTGGGGCCAACGGGTGGTGGTCCCTACATCCCTGCGACCGAGGGTACTCAAACTGTTGCACGTCAGCCACCCGGGGATCGTCCGTTCCAAGGCGCTGGCTCGGAGTTACTTCTGGTGGCCCCAGCTGGACGCAGACATAGAATACATGATCGGCACTTGTGAGGCATGCCAGGGCTCCCGACCGGAGGTGGCTCGTCTCCCGCATAGGGAATGGGACGCAGCAAGGGGGCCGTGGTCCAGAGTGCACATAGATTTTGCTGGCCCGTTCCGAGGTACCCTTTTTCTCCTGGTAGTGGATGCGTACTCCAAGTGGCTGGAGGTGATTCCGGTAAAGAGCACGTCCTCCGCCACTACAATTAGCCATCTAAGGAGAGTCTTTTCCACGTTCGGTTTACCCGACACTCTGGTCAGCGATAACGCTAGTTGTTTCACCTCCGCCGAGTTCAGGGCATTCATGGAAGCAAACGCCATTCGGCACGTTACATCCGCGCCGTTTCACCCGGCCACGAATGGCCAAGTGGAGCGGCTGGTGCGTACAACAAAGGATGCGCTGTGGCGCATGGGCTCGGGGGACCTGAATCACCAAGTTTGTCAGTTTTTATTAGCGTATAGGGTGACCCCCTTGGCATCCGGTTACTCGCCGGCAGAGCTGCTGATGCGGAGAAAGCTGACCACGATTCTGACTAGATTAGACCCCACGAGGGTCGAGGACAAAGGGAAGAACGTAGGGGTAGCGGTGTCGAAAGGTTTCGCCGCCGGCGATCCTGTGCATTGCAGGAACTACGCCAGCGCAGGGCCAGCCTGGGTACCAGGGAGAGTTGTAGAACAGACGGGACCAGTGTCGTATCGGGTGGAAACGAGCACCGGTCTACTCTGGAGGCGGCATGCAGATCAGCTCCGGAGCCGGGTTCCCAGAAAGCAATCCACGGACGGCATAGAAAATGCCTCAGCGTTAGGGTTCTCCTCCACCCGCTTAGCCCAAGGAGGAGACAACGAAGGGCAACAGTCCCAAACAAGGGGGGGAAGCAGCGGTCCCGACTCAGATCCTTTTGACACGCCAGCTCTATCCGATTCCGGGGAAGAGAGTGAGGAGTTTGCGACTGCTGCCCCCGAATTTGATTTTGCGTTACCGAACCGGGGGGGTTTTTGGGAGTGTTCCCCCACCCATCCAAGCGAGAAGAGGGGTTTTTCGTTAGCCCCCAGTGCCCCCGGTTCTTCCCAAATAAAACACACACCTCCCGAAAAAGCCGCAGAACCGCGGCGAGTCACTAACAAGTCTCCCTCTCCAATTACAGGACAGGAAGCCAGGGGACAAGGAGAAGGTAGCAAACCCGGGGCAGGGCAGCCCGCACCGAGACCCCAGCGTGTTCGAAATAAGCCATCTTGGCTGAGAGACTTCGTCTCATCCTAGGGGGGAGGAGTGTTGTGTCCTAATAGTGTAACCTTCTTCATATGATAACAATGTATCTTAACAATGTAACCCTTCCGACAAGTAACAATATAGTCGACAGCTGTACCACTATAAACCCTGTATTAGGACGCGAGCTGATAACCACCAGTGGGCAGCAGCGAGCGTCCAAGCTCTCTTGGTCCATACTCATCAAAAGCCACAGCGCGGATTTTCCCGCCACGACCTACACCTGGACAAGAAGGGCGTGACCAGCAATGATGTCACGCGGACAATAGCCAACCGGCTATCGTGGAGCCACTTTCGAATGTTTACCACTGTATATATATAGAGCTTTGCATCCGCCATTACCTCATGTTCCCTCTGACCACCATGCAATAAACCTGAGTTAAACCAGCCCGTGGCTGTTTCCTGTGTCTTGGTCCTCATACACTAAAAAAGCACAGTTTAAAACAGGGCTTATTTCATATCTTTAACTCATTTGAGAAAAATGCTGATTAACTCTACTAACTTCTTAAGGACCACTGTTGTGTGATATTAGCACTTGGTGCCTATAGTAAAATGACATTTATAGGAATTTTTCCTTCACCCAAGTTGTTGTTTGGTCACACAGTTGATTCCGACCTTTTGCGACCGCATGGACCATTGCCTACCAGGCACCTCTGTCCTCCATCATCATCCTCAGCCCACACAGCTCTGTGCCCATTGTGTCTACAATTCCATCTAGCCATCTCATTTTCTGCCACACCCTTCTTCTTCTTCTGCCCTACACCTTTCCCAGCATCAAGGCTTTCTAAAGTGAATCCTCTCTTCTCATTTGATATCCAAAGTACTTTAGCTTCATCTTTACTATTTGACCTTCTAAGGAGCAGTCAGGTTTGATTTCTTCTAAGATCGATCTATTGTTCTCCTCGCTGTCCAGGGTACTCTCAAAACTCTCCTCCAACACCACATTTCAAAGGCATCTATTCTTCTTCGCTCAGTTTTCCTCATGGTCCAGCTCTTACAACCATACATTATCACCAGGAATACCATTGTATTAGCATTGTAATACAATGTAATACATTGTAATACCAAGTAGCCCCATTTTACTTGATTATTCTTTGATCTTTCTACTTCACTTTGAAGGCTGTTAGGTGACTTCTGCTGGGACTGCAGTGGCTCAAGTAGCTAAGACACTGAGTGGAAGATGGGAGGTCGGCAGTTCTATTCCCAAGAACTGCAGAACAGAATGAACTCCCGTCTTTGTCCCAGCTCCTGCCAACCTAGCAGTTCAAAAGCAAGAAATTGCAAGTAGATAAATAGGGACCACTTCGGTGGGAAGGTAGACAGTGTTCCATGTGCTCCGGTGTCTAGTCATGCCTGCCACATGACCACAGAAATGTTTGCAGAAGCAGACAGTGCTGGCTCTTTGGCTATAAACAGAGATGAGCACTGAATCCTAGAGTCAGATACAACTGGCTTTCAAGCAAGGCAAACCTTTACCTTTACCTAGGTGACTTCCAGATGATTCAGTCAGAATCTCATCCTAACTTGTGGGAGACACTTTTTGACATTCATCCATTCCACAAAGTGTGTTGCTTTTGTTCTCCATAGGGACATGGAAGGGGACTTCCAAAAGAATAGAAAGCATTGTGAGTACACTTGAGCAACAGTGTGCAGCCAGCTAAACATTCCTAACCAGAAGCAGTGCGCTGTAAACTTGTTGACACGATCACTGAGTAAATATTTTGTAAAAATCAATTATAAAAAGATCTGTGCAACCAAATCACATATAGAAAGGCGTGGGGGTTTGTATGCTAAACTGTGGTTTGCTTAGCCACAGAGCAGAATTACTGAGGTGATGTGCTCCACCTCTGTGGCGGATAATGGAATCTGTCACCCTAGGCAGAGGTATTTGCTTCTTGGACAAGCAAAAAACTAGGATGGAAAAGCAATTCACTTGCCCTTCAGGCCTGAGAGGAGAAGCTGCTTAAAGGCACAGAAGTAAGAGGAAATCAATGGAACTGGAGACAAAAACAGAATGAAAGAAGTTTTTTAAATAAAAAGAATGATTCTCTCCTCGCTTGTTGAGGCTAGCCAATGGTGGATGTGAACTCTGTTGCTTTGCAAAAATTCATTTAGCTGAAGAATGATGACATTTCTGAACAGGTATTTGTTTAACAGTCCGCCCTAGTATTTATACAAATTCTAGAAACTGTCGAGGAACATGCACTACTGACAATGGGAAAGAATTGAAACAATTCAGCCAGAGTTTTCAAAGAAGTTTTCACATTAGTCTGTGCAAACATATTATACAAAACAGAACAGAACATAAGCAAGCAAAGAGACAAAAACGTTCTTGCACCTTAAAGACCAACTGCTACATTTTAATGCGAGCTTTCATGGATCAACCTGACTTCCTCATTCCTATGTCTGTGGAAGTGGAGCTGATCCAAGAAAGCTCACATTAAAATAGAGCAGTCAAGTTTTTAAACTGCTCCAATGTTTTTGTTTCTTTTCTTTTTGTCTGATAAATCCCAAAAGAGGCTACCACCTTGTGACCACACTTGAAGATACATGTATATCAATAAACCAGGTCTTCGTCTTTTCCACAATTATATCAGGTGTGTTATGAGCCCGATGCCCATCTGTTTGAACTTTAAAGACCTGCAGAATCTTGACTTTCATTTTCTACAACATTCTCAAAGAGATATTCCCAATAATCTTTATTGTTTTCAAATACAAACTTCTGACAAAATTTCCAAAGAATAATTTTTGCTGCTGCTGCTGCTGCTGCTGCTGCTGTGATTTTCAGGACTGATGAAGCCCCAAATAGTTGGTGAGAAAATTGCCTGCCTGACATTGCCCATTCCCGACCTACAATGTGCAATTTGACTTGCTCTGAGGACCCCTCTGGAGTTACTGCTGTGTAAATCCCTCTATGACAAAAGTTCCCAAACTTTTTACACCATGGACCTGACCATGCCCCTCCAGACATCTGAGCAGGCTGGACCATGCCCCTGGAGGCAGAAGTAAATGTGCCTGCTTCCACATCTACGACAGCCACAGGTGCATTTATGGCTGATGTAACCACATTTACGTATGCGTGGGTGCATTTTATGGCTATTGTAGACATGTCCGCTTCCACTTCTGGGTGCAGCGGCGGCAGGCTACATGAAATGATGCCACAAGCTGGCACTGGTCCACAGGCCATAGGTTGGAAACCCCTGCTCTATGTAGTGTGCTTTGCTTTGGGTTTCTTGGTCTCTTCTGGTTCTGATCATGTACTAAATCAGAGAAAAGAGTTACCCAAAATACAAACGTTTTCCTCCTGCACATCCCTAGATACAAATCACATACTTTTTTAAAAAATTAAGCAAGAAGCAGGTATGTGGATCCTATATATTGTAAAACTATTATAATTTCTAATTTTATATTTGTGGCTTTAGATATTTTAATTTATGATTCTAGATCTTAGCTATTTGCAGCTTACAGTTAGTATTGTATGCCTTTATTTGAACTCTTAAGTGCCCTAGGAGTCTATCACAAATGGTGGGCTGAAAATTAAGCAAAAAGAGAAAAGATCTTTATATTTATTCCTTATCTGTATGAGTTATTTGTTGAGACATGCATGGGATTTTACAATCACATGACTTTGTGAAACTTCGTAAAATCTAATTGCCCACACCTGATCACCTGGCCTTCACCTGGTTGCCTCTAACCTGCATTCTCTCCATGCAGATACATGTTTTTTCATTTGTAGCCTGCTGCTATCCCACAGAAGGGTATATGCAATCAGAGATGCCAATTTGTTGCAAATTTATCATTCCCGGATATTTAAAAAGGAGTGGGGAACAATTTTAACATGCAAAATTGTGAATAATTATTTTGTTGTTTGTATTTCTTTATATTCCATGGTATAATTGTAATAAAATGTTGCAGAGAAACATAGAAACATACACTGACCCCTTCACTGAGATCTGTCTTACACATGAATGCAAGCTGCAGGCAATGTTTCTTAGAAACCCAGAACAGCACAATTTATCTTTATTTTGCACATTTAGTGGTGATGCTTCATTATCTTCCTGCCTGACCTGGTCATATCCTGCCCTGAGCAACAGATTCAGAGACAGAGACAGAGACTGATAATGGCATCAGATAATTTAATGGATATATCTCTTCTAATATTGAGCCACTGGTACTGTGGCTTTGGTAAAACATTCCACCTTCTAAGAAATAATAGTAATAGTAAGTACTCCAGGGCCATCTCACAACAACCTTTATAGTATATAGCATTTTATTAAAATGGTATTAATGTACATTTCCATACAATTGGCCTAACACATTTTATTGTTGAGATTGAAAAAAAAATAGCTACCCTCTCCAAATCTAGATACCTACAATCCAAGGCCAGCTACATTATTTTAGTATCTGAAGTAGAAAATCCATCAAGCTACTCCCCCCCCCCCCCGCCCCTGCCTGTAGCTAAAAGTAGAGTTATAATAAGTCAGCAACAATCTCTTGCCCTTTCATGACACCCTAAAACCAAATGTCTTCAAGTAAAATGATTGTCTCACTCTCTGATAGAGCTAGCCTGGGTCACTTGTTAGTTCCTACTGTAATGTTAGTATTTTTTCTTTTGGAAAGTTTTTAATATTTTTATTCATACCTTCTCAGAGAAGCAAGGCTGACCCCTTCAGCAATCAGGCAAATACCTTTATCTTTGGGCACCCTTTGTCTTAGTGATTAGCTGTATAAGAGGTTTTTAAATGGGGCTGTTGTGTTTTTAATTGTGCTTTTAGAACTGTTTGTATCTACCCATTTAAAAGAGGGGCTGCAGTGGCTCAATTGGTTAAGATGCTGACTGGAAGGCGGAAGGTCAGCAGTTCAAAACCCGAGTACTTCATGATAGAGTCTCTGTCCCAGCTCCTGGCAACCTAGCAGTTCGAAAGCAAGAAATTGCAAGTAGATAAATAGGGATCACTTCGGTGGGAAGGTAAACAGCATTCCGTGCACTCCGGTGTTGACAGCACTGGCTCTTCAGCTATAAACAGCTGAGCACTGCACACTTGTTATGTATGTTAACTGTGTTTTCTGACAGGAGCGGAATGTATCTTTTCTCATGTATCTATTCTTATGCAAATATGTGGATCGAAAATGTGCACACTCTGTTAGCCAATGGGCTTGTTGTATTATTGTTACTGTTACTGTTTATAGTGTATATAAGTCTGAGTTTTGCCTCATCCAAACTGTGTTCAAACCCCACTAATAAATAGCTGAATTTCACTACTTCACTGGTCGAAGGAGGGATGGCGTCCCCACACGGCAGCAACATTGGCCCATTTAACCCAGCGCGTCCAGAGAAATGGGCAACATATGAACGCCGATTCTGCCACACAATGGCCTCGCAGAAGATCACCAACGAAGACCAGAAGTGCTCCTGTTTCCTCGCTCATTACGTTTCTGAGATGCTTGAGCTGGCAACCTACCTTGTTCTCCCAAGGGACGTGGATGTGGTGCCGCTTGCAGAAATCATGTCTGCACTGAGGAAACACCTGCAGCCAGAGGTCTCGATCTTCCCAGCCAGGGTGGCCTTCTATAGAAGGGAGCAGCAACCTGGGGAGTCAATTGCAGACTACGCCGCTGCTCTGTGCATTGCTGCTGCCTTGTGCAAGTGGGACAACATCGAAGAAGCACTCCAGGACCATCTGCTGGCTAGCATGAGGGACGAAGATGCTCAATGTCGCCTCATGATCAGGAAGACGCTAACTTTCAAGACTGTCCTAAAAGAGGCGGTAGCATCTGAGGCCGAGCGCATGGAATGCTGTTACCTTCCCACCGAAGTGGTCCCTATTTATCTACTTGCAATTTCTTGCTTTCGAACTGCTAGGTTGCCAGGAGCTGGGACAAAGACGGGAGCTCATTCCGTCCTGCAGTACTCGGGGATCAAACTGCTGACCTTCTGCCTCCCAGTCAGCATCTTAGCCAATTTAAATTACTTACCCATTTAAATATTACACTTGCTTAATTCTTTTTCACATATTATAATAACTTATTACTATAAATTGCTGCGGCAATTTCCCCCAAATTCAATATGCTACTTAGTTTTTAATATTGTTTGCTTTTTTAAAAAAATACTGCAAGCCACCTTAAATTCTTTACAAAACAAAGGTGGGATATAAGTATTGTATATAAATACACAAATAATAAATAAATGGAAGCCCCCAATATAGGGTGTCCCAAGTCACCAGACATAAGGAAAATGGGAAGTTGTAGCTAAAATGTTTATCCCAAATTGTTACAAAATACACTCTACATGTTGGCCACCTCTTTCTAGACACACACACACACACACACACACACACACACACACACACACACAGAGAGAGTCTTTCCCTTCACTCGTAGTGAAAAAGTTCCAAGATATCAGTTGTTATGCAATGTTGGGACACCCTGTAGAGTGTGGTTGCCAACCTTTTTAAAGTCGGGTGCAGTTGACTGGGCCAGACTGGTGGTCCCCTTGCCATTTTCAGCTGTCGTAAATGAGTCCATGGCCAATTCCAGAGGCAGTAGTGGTTGGAACGAGGGCGCTGGCAAGATTATTTGGCGCCACAAGCCGGATTCGTCCCATTGGCCATATGTTGCCAACCCCTGCTGTAGAGTCTCTGTCTCTCGATGTATCACTAAATTTTGATTTTAAAATGTCAGATGCAAATATCAGAAGATCCGCTCATTAATTTCTCACACCCAGTGGTGGGATTCAGCAGGTTTGCCCCAGTTCCTCAGAACCAGTAGCAGAAATTCTGGTTGGCCCTGCCCAGCCAAGTTTTGAAATAAAGTAGTCCTAATTTGGGTGCAACACAGGGATTTCCCCCTGGCCACACCCACCATACCATGCCCACAGAGTAGGTAGTTAAAAAAAATGAATCTCACCACTGCTCACACATTTCTATCCAGTTCTACAACGATGTCTGAAAGAGAGCATATGTTTAGGATGCATTTTTTTAGACAGAAGGTATGAAATAATATTGTTATGTATTTGCATTCTTATCACACACACACACACACACACACACACACACACACACACACACACACACACACACACACACACACACACACACACACACACACATACACACACACACACACACAGAGTCAATGGCGGGGCATAATGGGAGGTGGTTTTAGTGGGTAAAAATCCCACACACTGTGAAGCTTTTTAGAGCTCCACAGTGTCTTTTGAAGATTTCCACCTGCCCTAAAAACAACAACAACAACAACAACACACACACACACACACAGTCCTTTTTTACCAGTTGCAACACAAGGAAGTTCATGCATAGCTGGTGGATTGCTGTGTTGAATCTAGCAGGGTCACACATTTCTGCTTGACCAACCTAGACAACAGAAAAACAATACAATTATGATAAAGCACCAGAAAACGCTAGTTCACACTCTTGGAAAAGAATTCAAAAGAAGGTGCCTTGCATTTTGTATTGCCTGTTGAGGAAGGGGAAAATTCTAGCATATCCTCTGTGATCTGAGAAGGCCTATGTTTTGGACTGATTCTTTGTAAGGCAGAGATGTTTCCAAGTGGATTTCAGATTTCAGAACCTTGCACCTGTGTTTTTGTGTGACCTAACTATGACTTAAAAAGAAATGTCCTGGCAAAGATAAAATAGCTTTCTGTTTTCAAGCACAACCCTATTTTCCACTCTGTTCCAGTCTTGTTAAATGATGTATTCATTTCTAGTTGGAATGGCTTCAAACAGAAGAATCTTCCCTGTCGAGCTATAGTGTTATTTACAGGAAAGTACAGGGAATCAACTTCAATTGCCAATTAAAGTTTGTATAGACACCAGAGATTGTATATTCTGTGGCCTGCTTTCTTTCATGAATTTTATGAAAATAGTTCCTGAACCCCATTTACAGATTTTTTTGCTCTGTTTCTCATATTGTATATAAGGTTCCATCTGTCTTTACCTCTGAGTTTGTGTTTTCCTCCCCCTTCCAATTCAGTTTAAGATCTTGCTGATGAAGTTCTTCACGATGTTGCCAACATACCTGTCAAGCACTGCTCCAGAAAATCTGGGAACTGATCCAGCCCGGCCGCACATGCGCAGCAACAAATCCTTCTGTGCATGCGCAGAACCCTTCTGTGCAGGACCCCTCTGCACATGCGCAGAACCCATGCGCAGTAACTACTTTCCCCCACTGGTCAAATTACGAGATGGCGGCGGATGGCGACGGAAAATTGGAGCAACGAGCACTGAAATACAGGAAATCCCGGGCAATCCGGGATACATGACAAGTATGGTTGCTAAACACATTTTTCCAGTCCTTATGAGATGTAGCACTACATATAAGTATACTGTATGTTTTGATTTCCTCTGTAAACATTTAACTCTGTTTATTTGAATTATCAGCAGAATAACAATTTTTAAAGGGGGTTATGTTTACAAATTGATTTAACTGAAAGTATAAATGGAACACAGGCACTGCAGTGGCTCAAGTGGCTAAGATGCTGACTGGGAGGCAGAAGGTCAGCAGTTCGATTCTAGAGTACTGCAGGATGGAATGAGCTCCCGTCTTTGTCCCAGCACCTGCCAACCTAGCAGTTCAAAAGCAAGAAATTGCAAGTACTGTAGATAAATAGGGACCACTTCAGTGAGAAGGTAACAGCATTTCGTGCGCTCCCATGTCAAGTCATGCCTGCCACATGACCACAGTAACGTCTGCAGAAGCAGCAGTGCTGGCTCTTTGGCTTTGAAACAGAGATGAGCACTAAACCTTAGAGTCGGATACGACTGGCTTTTGAGCAAGGGAAACCTTTACCTTTACCTTTATAAATCGAACACAGGCTGATTTAGGGTTGCCATAAGTCCCATTTTTCTGTGATTTTCACGGATATAAGCTGTCCCATCAGATTCAAGGAAAAACATGTGAAAATCCCGGTTAAAAAATATATATATGTAAAAAGCTATGGAGGATTCCTTCTTTACATGACTGCAAAGGGTTAAATGCATAGAGTCAGCATTCCTAGAGAAGAAGGGAACACTGTTGTCTCTCACTTCCTATCCAGTGTTCCCTTCCTGTCTAGGAATGCTGATTCTATGCATTTAACCCTTTGCAGTCATGTGAAGAAGGAATCCTCCATAGCTATGCATTTAACTAAGGACCTCTTCCTTTTCTCCTTCCGGGGGCTGCATTTCTGTTCCAGACCTCTTTCTTCCAAGGGATCCTTATGTGAGGTTTGAAGGTGAGTCCAACACAATGGGGTGGTGGTGAAGGGTAAGGTGTAGGGGTGACCTCAGGGAGAGGAAGGGCAATTTCAAGAGTGGCCCAAGAAATGTTTATTCAAAAATAAGGGAACAGCAGTTTATTTTAAACTGATGGAGGCTGCCCGCACCCCGTACCCCGGTCGGGGATTCTGCGGGGTCTTAGAGTTTGCGATGTCTAGTCATGCCTGCCACATGACCATGGAAACATCTGCAGAAGCAGACAATGCTGACTCTTCGGCTTTGAAACAGAGATGAGCACTGAACCCTAGAGTCGGATACGATGGGCTTCTGAGCAAGGGAAACCTTTACCTTTAATTTGGTAATGGCAGTCCCAGTTTGGGGGGATAGAAATATGGTAACCCTAGACTGATTGGGTATATGAAGTTGAGATCAGGCATCACTTGGGTAGCATACCGATGTGCCCCCCCCTTCCAAAATATTGATATGTTGATGGTCAGGAAGGTGGAGATGAAGCAGGACTGCTGCTCTTGTAAGACTTAATCCCACAGGCGAGAAGTAAGTATTGACCATGTTAGGACTTGGACCAAGAAGCCCTGGATTCAGATACTTATTCAGAACCGTGATCTTGCTAGGCTTGCTTTCTCAGTTTAACTTTCTATTGTGAAGATAAAATTGGATGACTTCATTAAATAATGCAAGGAGTTCCTGGATGAAGAGACAGGATATACAGAAGTGGTAAATCAAATTAATTGAAGCCTATGAAATCCTAATTTATGAGATGATGATCTTATTTTATACAGTAGTTTTGGTGACTTACTGTATTCCCACAAATTATTTCTTTAAAATTAACAGCACTTTTGTCTTGCAATTACAATTTTATCTGACTTGCATATTTGTACTCTATTCTGTTTCTGTTAAAAATAGAATTATTTAACAAATCTCAGAACCAAAACTGGAGATTAGATACTTGTTATTATTTGAATAATTCCTTCTAATTTTTTTTTACTATGATGTGCAAGGCAGAAAATAAGGTGGCATTGTTTATTGTGACGAAAATACACTTGGGACTTCCAGGTCTTAGAAGCACAAATGCAAGCGCGGCGCCAAAATGGCCGCCGCGCCCTTTGCGGGGCCCCCCCCCCACAGGACAGAGAATCCGGGTAGTTAGGGGCGTGGCCAGCTCCCTTATAAAAGGGATGGCCACGAGGCAGCCGAGCTGCCATTTTACCTCAGCGACGGAGCGGAGAAGTCTTTTCCCCTGTGTCTCCGTCGCGCTTTAGCCTACCGGGAAGCCTTTTTGGTAGCGGTTCTTCCTTGCTGGCTTCCCTTCTTGCTTCGGTGGAGATGCCTTCGAAGAAGAAGGCAGCTTCTAGTGCAGCTCGCGCTGTTAGGAGGCGCAACCCAGGTCGGAGGACCGCGGTGCCGCCTCCTCAACAGCCGCCTTTGCCGGCCCCTGCCGGGGCCAGCGGAATGGGGTCTATTGCCCCTTGGCCTGATCAGAGTGCAGGCGCGGAAGGCGTTCCGGCCCGCGGCCCGCGAGCGGTGGACACCGCTCCTGCACCTGCCCACCCTGTTGGGCCTACTCATCTTGGGTCGCAGCCTCCCCCGGGGCCCTCCAGCCTTGGGGGGTGGTGCGGCCCCCTGCCTTGGCAGGTTTCTCCACCGACCCTGCCGGGCTTCGGTGCTGGCCAATGGCCATATTCGGGTCCTGGGGTACAGGGACCTGCACCCGCGCCTGGACCAGGCGGGCCGGCCGGCCCTTTGCCCCTGGTCAACGTGGACACCTTATTGGCCCGCATCGCGGCCCTGGAAGCGTCGTTGGCTCGGGCCAGTCAGGCGGGCGCCCCCTTCGGGGTCCCTTTTGAGGCGATGTCGGCAGGAGGACAACAGCCGGCAGGGAGGGTCGAGCTGCTGCAGGCGCATGGCGCGGTTTCGGCCACTGCCTCGCAGCTCCCCAGCCAGCAGCCAGGTGCGGGTCAAGCCCCGGTGATGAGCTCTACGTCGGTCGTGAGCTCCGACGCCCCCAGTGGGCCGGAACCCCCGGTGGGGGCGGCCCGCGGGGGTGCAGCATGTGAGTATACGGTGCAAGCGAGTACATCCACACACATCCCCAATATGGGGGGGGTCTTTCAATGGCCTTGGCCTCGCGCGAGTGGTGCGGGGGCCACGCTATCGGCAACCCACCCGGCGACGACGACTGCCACCTTGGGTACTGGGGTGGGTACTTGTTCTTACACTCCGGGGAATGTGCTGGGGGTGGCTGGTTTAGCTCAGGCCCCTTTTCCTAGGCCGGCTGTGCCTTTTTCGGCTTTGCCGACGGCGGGGTATTCCTTGCCACTAGGTGATCACTTGGCACAGACTACCAGAGAAAAGATATGGCGGGGGGAATACGTAGATATCTTCTCACTCCTGAACAGAGAGCCCACCAAGGAGGAAAGGGAGGGACAGGATGAGAAGGACAAGGAGCAGGCACGCCGCCGTAAGCCGCCGCGTACCTGGGCCAATTGGCTCCCCGCTTATTTAATATACATGGCGGTGTATTTGAGGGCGCGGCCGGATTTAGCTATTCCCATGGTCCAATATTTGGACAATATATACAGGGCAATGGTTGATTTCCCGGGCCCCTCATGGCTAGCGTATGATGAGGAATTCCGTATGAGGATTCCCCTCCACCCCGAGATGAGATGGGATGAGCCGTGCCAGAGGCTTTGGCTCTTGTATATGACGCCTACACGCCCTGCCCCGGGAGATAGATACCATTGCGGACATGCGGTCCAGCGAGCGGCTCCAGCGCAGGTTACCCGCCAGGCGGCGGGGCAGGGGGTTCCAGCCCGCCTGCTGTGCTGGACTTTCTCGTCCAATGGTTCCTGCAATAGAAAGAATTGCAGGTATAAGCATGAGTGTCCCACATGTTCGGGCCCCCACGCAGCCTCTGCCTGTCCCAGACCTGGGGGGGCACGAGGCAGAGGGAGGGGTGGACAGTGGGCTGGCAAGACTGCCTCGGATGGAGCTGGTTCTCCAAAAGGCCCCCTCCCCAATTAATGTGGACATGCTGGAGCGTTGGCTCGCATCGTACCCGAAGGGGGAGGACGGGGAGTATCTCCTTCAGGGTTTTAAGCAGGGATTCCGTATTCCTTTCATGGGTGATAGGTCCCCTCAGGATGCCCCCAACCTGTTATCCCTCAGAGGGAGGGAGGATGTGGCTGCGGCCAGCATTAAGAAAGAGTTAGATGCGGGCAGGGTCGCTGGACCTTTCCCTGCACCCCCGTTTCCCAATTTTAAGGTGTCGCCACTGGGCTTGGTCCCCAAAAAGTCCCTAGGCGAGTTTCGCCTTATTCATCATTTGTCCTACCCAGCCGGCCGATCGGTCAATGATGCTATTCCTGATGACCTCTGTTCAGTCAGGTATACATCGTTTGACCATGCATTGCGCATGGTACGCTCGTGTGGCCCGGGTGCCTTGCTGGCCAAGTGTGACATTAAGTCGGCTTTTCGCCTCTTGCCAGTGCATCCGGGCGACTTTGAGTTGCTGGGTTTTAAATTTAAGGGTGAATATTATTTTGATAAGGCCATGCCTTTTGGCTGCTCCATATCATGCTCGGCATTCGAGCGTTTTAGTACCTTCCTAGAGTGGGCTTTCGTCCGCAGGTCAGGGTCCCGGTCTGTAGCCCATTACCTGGATGATTTTTTATTCGGGGGTGAACGGGGCTGGGACACGTGCACACGTCTCCTCAACACATTTCAGACGCTAATGGAGGAACTTGGTGTCCCTTTAGCGCCCGAAAAGACCGAGGGCCCATCTACCAAGCTAGTATTCCTGGGGGTTGAGATTGACACAGTAGTGCAGGCTTCTAGGTTGCCGGGTGATAAGGTGTCCAGGATAGTGGCCCTTATCTCGGAATTGCTGGCCAAGCGTAAGGCATCCCTGAGGGAACTGCAGGTGCTACATGGTCACCTCAATTTTGCCTGCAGGGTGGTCGTACCGGGCAGGGCTTTTGCCCGGCGCTTATGCGACGCCATGGCAGGGTTATCCAGGCCCCACCACAGAGTCAGGCTTACCCGGGGTATCAGGGCAGACATGTTTGTCTGGTTGCAATTCCTGAGGGAGTTCAATGGGGTCTCATTTTGGAGGTCTGACCTCCTGGCATCCCCCAATTTCCAGATCCAGTCTGATGCCTCAGGATCCCTGGGTTATGGGATGTACTTCAATGGGAAGTGGGCCTATGGTGGGTGGCCACCGGCATGGGCAGGCACAGGTCGCCTGCGGGATCTCACATACCTGGAATTTTTCCCTATTCTGGGGGCTTTGATGCTATGGGGCGAACAGTGGGCTAATTCGGTGGTGCATTTCTGGTGCGACAATGCTGCTGTTGTCCACATTGTCAATGCACAGACTTCCAAATCGCCCAGGGTTATGGAACTAGTGCGCCATTTTGTGCTGCGCTGCCTGCGCCTCAATGTCTTGTTCAGGGCCAGGCATGTCCCTGGGATTAATAATGATATTGCTGACGCTTTGTCCCGCCTGCAGATCTCCCGGTTCCGCGCCTTGGCCCCGGATGCGGAGGAATTTCCCTCGCCACTCCCGGACGAGATCTGGACTATTGGCAAGGAGAGGTGAACCGGGCGATTGGCCTGTCACTAGCGCCACGCACGCGTAAGGCGTACCAACAAGCATTCAATTCTTACAGGGCATTTTCGGCTCAATGTCACCTGCCAGAGACCTGGCCTATCCCGGTGGACCATGTTCTGCGGTTCATGGTTCACCTGCATGCACAGGGCTTCGCACCTCGCACCATAGCATCCAAGCTCTCGGCGTTGGCTTTTATGGCCAAAGTGGGAGGTCATGTGGATACCACCTCTGACTTCCGTGTGAGACATGTTTTGGAGGGGTGGGTGCGCGAGCGCGGGCGTTGCCCGGACGACCGGCACCCTATTTCCCCAGGGGTTCTTACCCAGTTGGCCCGGGGCTGGCCAGGCCTCTGTTTTGATCATTATGAGGCAGCCCTTTTCCATGCAGCCACAACGGTGGCATTTTTTGGAGCGCTCCGCGTCAGCGAACTCGTGATGCTGTCTAAGGCGGATGCAAGTGGTAGGGCACTGGAACTCGAAGATGTCTATGTAGCCAAAGACTGGGCCCAGTTGAGGATACGCTCCTCTAAAACAGATCAGCATGGCGTAGGCAGTGGTGTAAGACTGCTACGTTGTTCTTTGGCAGACATCTGTCCGGTTGGTGCCCTACAGGAATTCCTGGCACTGCGTGGCATGCACCACGGCCCGTTTTTCTGTCACCAAGATGGGTCTCCCCTTACTAAATTTCAGTTTTGGAAGGTGACAGCCAGAGCCCTCACCAGGGTGGGCCTACCAGGTGCCCGTTATGGCACACATTCGTTCCGTATTGGTGCAGCCTCTACAGCAGCTGCTTTTGGGTACTCTGGGGCTGACATATGCAGCATGGGGAGGTGGGGCTCGCAATGTTTTCAGTTTTATGTGCGCCCACTCCCGCCATGAGTACCAATCCAGTCACCTTACCGCCTTTTTCTCAATTTTCTTACAGACCCTGGGTGTCGTATTACACCGGTGACAGTATGGCTGGTGGGCCACAGCTATGTGCACAGGGCAGCGCGTTACGCTGCGGCGACAGAGTGGGGACCCCGACTGGGACTGGGTGAACACGCCAGTCTCACATGGCATGGTAAGCCTGGGATGTTATGGCGGGAGCTGCGGCCTTTCCTTTTTTCTGGCCGGGGTGCTGACCCGCCTGACATTCTCATTATCCACCTGGGGGGCAATGATTTGGGCCAGGTCACCGGCTTATCGCTCAAGCATGCGATTTGCGAGGAACTCGCCTACTTGCATTATGTCTGGCCTGCCACAACCCTGGTGTGGTCGGACATTGTTCCGCGCCATTCTTACAGAGGGGGCGTTAACCTCATGGCCCTTGACCGTGCTAGGCGCACGGTCAATAGGGCGGTGGCGCGGTTTATTGCCGACAGGGCTTGGGGACGGGTCAGTCATCACCCCGATATTAGCCTGCAAAATTATGACTTGTACGCAGGGGATGGGGTCCATCTGTCGCGAGGAGGTATGGACCTCCTGTTGGGTGATTGGCGAGCAGGCCTGTTGACCGAGCTGACGGTCTGGGGGGGGGCATCAGGTCTTCTTTGAAGCCCCTCCGTGTGGCGGGTAGCACTGGTAAGGTAAACAGTATGACCCACAAGTATCCGGCAGGTTCGCAATTGACTGGACAACACTAGACAGGAATAAATTAGTTAAACGTTGTCCGGTCAACGACGAACCAGGCGATGGGGTGATGACGATTGCTAACCAGCATGCATCACCCCTGTGATTTCACGGATACGCGTCAGAGGGTGGGGTCATGAGTTAGTTATTGACTACGGTCAACAATTTGTTTGTTGTCAACAAACAAATTGATACAAATTGATACATTGTAACCAATTGCCGTCAGCAATTTTGGGGTGGTACCTTACCAGTGTTACTTCGGCCTGCTTGCCTTATGAATTATGATTGGTCGTTTTACCAATACAAATTTATAATTCGGACTAGGGCATTGAATCAATAAATGTGGCCCGGTGCTGTTATCCACTTTCAATGTTGTCTGTGTCCGTTATTGGGGGGGTGCGCCTGCAATGCAAGCGCGGCGCCAAAATGGCCGCCGCGCCCTTTGCGGGCCCCCCCCACAGGACAGAGAATCCGGGTAGTTAGGGGCGTGGCCAGCTCCCTTATAAAAGGGATGGCCACGAGGCAGCCGAGCTGCCATTTTACCTCAGCGACGGAGCGGAGAAGTCTTTTCCCCTCCACCCCCTCCCTAGTTAACAGTGTGATATTTTGGTCGCTTCGGGGCCGGGTGGGAATTTTTGGCTGGGACCCACATTGGCTTCCGGGTCCTGGCTTTTTTGCCCATCCCACACTGTTGCTATGGTTTGATATAGGGGTCTTTCTTATGTTCCTAATGTTGACTTTGGTCACATTGGCGGGTAGCACTGGTAAGGTAAACAGTATGACCCACAAGTATCCGGCAGGTTCGCAATTGACTGGACAACACTAGACAGGAATAAATTAGTTAAACGTTGTCCGGTCAACGACGAACCAGGCGATGGGGTGATGACGATTGCTAACCAGCATGCATCACCCCTGTGATTTCACGGATACGCGTCAGAGGGTGGGGTCATGAGTTAGTTATTGACTACGGTCAACAATTTGTTTGTTGTCAACAAACAAATTGATACAAATTGATACATTGTAACCAATTGCCGTCGGCAATTTTGGGGTGGTACCTTACCAGTGTTACTTCGGCCTGCTTGCCTTATGAATTATGATTGGTCGTTTTACCAATACAAATTTATAATTCGGACTAGGGCATTGAATCAATAAATGTGGCCCGGTGCTGTTATCCACTTTCAATGTTGTCTGTGTCCGTTATTGGGGGGGTGCGCCTGCAATGGAGTTGTATAGATGTTTATAGCTCAAAATTAGAAATGTAGAAATATTTTATTTTCCAACATCCAGACAAAAGCTTGTGAATAAATAAATACATGGGATGGTAAAAACTATGCATTCTAAATATACATACTGTACATAAAACTATTTCAGCCACTGACATTTAATTTGCTTCTCCATTGAACGTTTTTCAGCAGTTCTTTGACGATCAAAAATGGGGCAGGTCTGGATAAGGAAGGGAGGTTAGTATATGTAATTTGATTATTTTTCCTGCTTGTGGTTTTATTCTACTTCTCTATTTTATTTCTTGGCAGTTTTGGCTCAGTTCTTTTTCAGTTACTCTGTTGATACAAGAGATGCTGTATGCACCTTTAGGGTTTATCTCTCTCATCTAACAAGGAATCCATTACATCCTTATGCAAACAAAACCTTGTATACTTAACCATGTTATCCTCTCACACAGATTGGCAAGTAGGCAGATTCTGCATCGGAACACAAATGTCCTGGTACATGCTTGATGTTGCTTGTGTTGTATGCTGACAAGATGATTCTGATTTACGGCAACCCTTTCCAGGGTTTTCTAGGCTGAAAACAAAAGAAGGAGCCCCTTTCATTTTTCTCATTAAATTGAAAGTCCCGTCCCAAAGTTGTGTGTAGTATTATTATAGGACAGAGTGGCTAAACTGTGCACAAAAAAAAAATAGAGAAAAGAGAATGAAAATTACATTTAAAAGGAAAACACTGAAAATAATAATACCGGAAACACTAAAAAATAATATCAGAAAATCCCCCAAAACCAATTATACTTTTTCATACTTTCAAAACAAGAGAAGTAGTTTCATTTCTCTATACTTATAGGTTACTCAGATATTCAGTGATGGGTCAGTTGCATTTTACTCACATATTACATTGCGTGCTTGAGCAGTCCACCAATGTCTAGTTTTTCATTGTATTATTTGGAGCCATCTTTTGGACCATTGCCTTGCATTTATTAATCTCATATTAATTGTCTTATTTTATTAGTGCACTTATGCAAGATCAGAACTAGTTTTGTGCCATATGTGCCATGATGTCAATGATGCAATTTATGGTGACCCTGGTAAGGTTTCAAGGTGAGTGAGATATATAAGAAGTTATTCTACCATTGCCACTCCCATTGAGTTTCCATGCACAAATGAGGATTTGATCCCAGTTTCCTGAGTCCTAATCCATCTATCTATCAATGTCTCCACTCTGGGTCTCACCAGTTATAGAATTCTTTAAACATGCAACAAAGCCAATCAGAATGTAGTAACTATATTGCTCTTGTTACTTTAAAATGAGTTAGAAGATGTGTTATCTAACCTTAAGGATGTATTATGGATGTTATTCAAGTTGCACTTGGTTTATTGGTAGAATCAGGTTGGAAGCACTGCAAAATGTAGTATGCTTTCAGTTATAGTAGATATGTTCTGAAAGAAGTTCAAAACCATAGATGTCCCAATGTTTACTCTTGGGCAGCACACTAGGGCCATTCAACAATTACGTGATCCTTTTTCTGGGGGAAATTGACCCCCTCCCCCCTACCATAATTTTCGCTTTGACCCCTTCCCCCCTTTAAAATTACATTATCTGAACCAAATAGTACTGTATTTTGCCCCACCAACCAGTGCTGGTGCTGCAGGGGAAATGGGCGGGCAGGACAATTGCACTGAAGCAGGAAGCGATGCTCTAGCCTAGCCTCTTGCTCTCCCTGCAACCAGGAAGCATAGCTTTCCCCCTCCATTTTCACCGCATGGAGCAAGGCACAAAGGGAAATAAAACCCTTTCTTTTTATGCACAGGTTTGGT
The DNA here is from genome assembly GCA_035047345.1 of Bradypodion ventrale. Taxonomy (NCBI): domain Eukaryota; kingdom Metazoa; phylum Chordata; class Lepidosauria; order Squamata; family Chamaeleonidae; genus Bradypodion; species Bradypodion ventrale. Next base: position 310,688,430 of record JAWDJE010000002.1, read on the forward strand.
TTCCCACTGTCATTTAGAAACAGCTCCAAATGGATTACATAATTTTGACCTGACCCCCCCTCACCCCACGTAATTTTTCTGTAATTCAGATGGCAGACCCCCCTCCCCCCTTTGAGGATCACGTAATTGTTGGATGGCCCCTTATCAGTTGTATACTTCAGCCTTAACCAAGATCTGAACATAACTTCTGTCAAGATTTTCATTTTACCTTGCTTCCTATAGGTAAAATGTTGCAATCAACCGTTCTTCTTTGCGTGATGCAAATATCTAAATCCTCTGACACCAGTGAGAAGGCGTTTGAGTCAGACTCAGTTACTGAAATTCCTTAAGATAGCTATGAAGTAGAATTACTCGCAGTATGACCTAAATATACATTGTAGTGCTTGGAAACATTTTTTTAAATCCTGAAGCTTCCAGAATTTCACTGGCAATGCTCATTAGGGAAGTCCAGGATTTATTTCCATCCTGTGATTCCAGAAATAAATCCAATCAAATGTAACATTAGTTCTACCTAGATTATATAGCAGGGGTGCCCAGGGTTCTCACTGTGGGCCTGATTGGGCCCACAGGCCATAGTTTGGGCATTCCTGCTATATACATTGAAATCAATGGGACTGAAGGTGATTGAGACGAGCAATTCTCTGTCATTCCAAAAAGCCTACTCTAAGTAAAATTCAGGTGGGATTTCCTAAATATCAACTCTGGCTCACCATGTCTGTGTGTGTGTTTTATGATTAGGATGCTCATAATCAGGTAAGTAGGTATATCTCCAATTAAGCTACCCGATGGTGCTTTTCTATCTCACAAGTGATTGCATTATGGTTGGATTGGTTTCATCTAGGCATTGGTTATTAGCACCTATCCAGTCCATATGTCCACAAGAGGGAATTTGGGCGGTATGGAAGCCAGAGGATTGCCTGTTATTTTGACTCTCTGTCACATACATCTTCTTGCATTTCTTATTAGATTTATTGTTTTAGGGCAGGAGTTCTCAAACTTTTTAACCTGGGGGCTGGGTCATACTCCTTCAGACAACTTCAGAGGCCAGATGGCCATTTTGCCCTTTCTCCACCACAAGGCAGGACTGAGGTGGTTCAAGTGGTTAAGACACCAAACTTGCTGACTAGAAGGTCAGAGTTACAATTCCCGAGTACTGTATGATAGAGTGAGCTCCCGTCTCTGTCCCAGCTCCTGCCAACCCAGCAGTTCGAAGGCAAGACATTGCAAGTAGATAAATAGGGACCACTTTGGTAGGAAGGTAAACAGCATTCTATGCACTCCAGTGTCTATGCATGCCTGTCACATGTCCACGGAAATGTCTGCAGATGCAGACAGCGCTGGCTCTTCAGCTATGAAGCAGAGATGAGCACTGAACCCACATGACACTTCCTGGTGTGGTCGAGGTGGAGGGGGCCCACATGAAATGGTGTCATGAGCCATATCAGGCCTGCAGTCTGCAGATCCCTGTTTTAGGCCCTGCCTATCAGTCACATCCCCTTCATTTCCTCTTTCTCTAATGAGCAAGCATAATTGTACTCCTCTTCTGAGTGCCTTCTAAAAAAAATTTTATACTATTTGCAAATAATGATGATGATGATGATGATGATGATGATGATGATGATGATGATGATGATGATGATGATGATGATGATGATGATAATAATAATAATAATAATAATAATAATAATAATAATAATAATAATACTTTTTTAAAAATTTATATCCCGCCCTACTCTGAATAGGCCGACTCAGGGCGGCTAACAGCATTTCAAATAAAGATACAATATAATTATACAGAAATACAATGGAGTAAAACAATAAATACAGAATATAACAAGGTAACATAAAAATAAGATTCGAAATATACAAATTACAAATCTAATAATAATAATAATAATAATAATAATAATAATAATAATAATAATAATAATAATAATAATAATAATAATAATAATAATAATAATACACTCCATTTCTCTTCAAAAATCTTATTAGATGTCATTTATACATGGTATATTATTTAGAAACTGCTTTTAATTGTTTAGAGATCACAGAATCTTAGATAATACAATCTTTGTTACATCATGAAATGTCTGTGTTTTTCTATGTGGGTTCATAAAATGTGCTAATTGTAAAATACTGATTAAAAGCAAGTTTTTATTTAACTTAGAAACAGCTTGGTCACAATCTCATTCTCCACTTTTCATACAGCTTTTTACAGCTTTCTATCTCATTCCTTTATCAGCCACAGATGTCACCATGCATGACTAAATATCTTGAATTAGTATCTTCATCCTGAACCAGAGAAGACATAGGTGGCCAGATGGTGTATACTCTCTTTTTATTTCATTTCTTAATGATAGCAGTTTCTTAATAATTAGACTATCATTAAAATATATCTATTCTCTTTTCTTTTTATGAACTCCTCAAACATCTAAGGAAGTCATATTCTGCAGTTTGGATATGATTCATCTCATCTTCCATTATCCTCATGCTGGTTTGGGATGACGTGATTTGTAATCCAACACATTTAGAGAAGCCATTTAATTTCTATTCCTGACATTTTATACTGTAGCATGCTAGAATGGATTTATACCTTAAGCTTTTCAAACTGATTTTCATCATTCTGTCCCCCCCCCCCCCCCCCCCCCGCTCCTGGATCTGGCTTGTATTTTGATTTAGGCATTTGGCTGCAATTTATTATCAGTTTTCATATATTTCAAGTAAATATCCCTACAGTTTTTACTGCTGTAAGATTTTGGATATTTTCACAATTGCAAAGCTTATTAGTGCTCATAGCACATAGAAGCATTGAAAAGAAATAAAGCTTATAAAAAGAGAGAAGCTGATGTTGCCTTGAATTATTGCAACATTGATACTCAGATGAATTTTGATATGATTGGAAATTATTGTCTGATTTCATTCTGTATTTAGCTCTTTAATGCCATAAGTTACAGGCTTCATAAGTACAACCCATGAGATGAAAGACTCTTCAGGCATCAAAAACCAGACCTCAATATTCCAAAATCTCATGATTGTTGTTTTGGCCAAAAAATAATACCTACTTTTGCTTGTGGAAAATTTAGCTGCTATTTGGTTTATTGCTGAAAACCTATCACTCCAAAAGAGAAATCCCAGAAAAGAAACTTGTATTGGTGGTGCAGTGGTTAAACTTCTATACTGCAGCCAATCCTGACAGGACTCAAAGTTGACTCAGAATTCCATCCTTCCAAGGTTGGTAAAATGAGTACCCAGTATACTGCATGCTAGAAATGGGCCTTTTGTTTAAAATGAAAGAGAGAAAACATCTTTATTTCACTTTTGGGTTCTTTCAGTGATACCACAAAGTATTCATTTTAAAATGAAAGAAACTGACACAACATTCTTGTGTTTTTTCATGTTTCCCTCTTTTGTTAGACATTTCTTTTGCCCAACCAACCTAGAAGATTTTATTTGCCTTGCCGCTGCCACGTGCCTTGTTGGCATGCCCACTGCTCCCCCCCCCCCATGGTGCCATGCATATTATTACTGTTTCTGTCCAGCCTGGCTTCCTCTCTTTGATCGCTAATACCATCAGGTTCAATCTTTACTACTTTTTTGGACTAGAGCCACAAATACTAATTAGGTGGAAAACAAATTTAAATGACTCCAAAGAGGCACTCTGTTTCATGGAAACTGGTTACAATGGTGGTACTTCAGGAAGGAATTGAAATAACATGCACAGCAATACAAGTGGACACTTTGGCCAATGTTGCTCAACCAGTAGTCTGCCACTTTGAGCACTTCTTGTAATTTCAGAAGTAAAATGTGACTTCTATTACTCTTTTGTTCTGATATATATTGAGTATTACAATTTTAATAGTCCCCCCCCCTTTAAAAAAAGTGTAAATTTTTGGCTCCCTCTGTATATCTGGCAGAGGGCTATCTAGCTTTCTCTTGAATGCCTCCAGTGTTGAAGAGTTTATTACCTCTCAGGGTAATTTTTACTCAACTTCTCAGCCCTGACTGGCTATTGCTAATTTGGTTGCTAGTCATGATATTTACATATGGGCCTTGTATGACGAATGTTACCTGCCAAGACAAAGGATAGACAGGATCAAGACAGGCGGAACCAGGCTAGTGATCTGTCTGTTGGCTAGAGACTGTGCAAGCAGGTCTTGTATCTGCACATCAGTGCCTGTATACCATGATGTCCTCCCCCCACCCACCCCATATCCTTTCTAGCTACAAGGAACAAAGAAAATCCTGGAAAAATAATCTTTTATCCAGGATGTTGAGGATTCATACAGACCCTGATGGGGATGGCATCCTTCCCTACTAAGAATGTAATGTTCGACAATTTGAAGGGCGAGTGTATCAGTGCTATTTCCTTAGATCAGCGATTCTCAACATTTTCAGGCCGCGGGCCTAATCACACCTCTTGGGCAGCTGATTAGGCTGGTCACATGGTTCCTCCTAAGTGAAAGCAGAAATAAAACATGCACCACACATGTGCAAAATGCATTTAGAAGCATTCTGTGCATGTGCGGTGCACATTTTACTTCCACTTCCGGGAATGGTGAGGGTGTCAAGGGCCGGATGAAATGTCTTCGGAGGCTGGGTCTGGTCCATGGGTCATAGGTTGCAAATGCCTGCCTTAGAGGGTAGACACTGGCTATTTTGGAAGCTCTGAATCAAGAAAAGAAGTACTGGCAAAATGAAAGTTTTCTTTTGCAAGCAGAGGGAAACTACAGTCCTATTGAGGGGCTATAAAAAGCTTGATGAGATCTGTCACACTCACCCAGCACAGAGGCCAACATACTATTGTTGGAGTGCAGTATTCACAGTTAATGAAATGAATGTGTTTGCTTTTCCTGACATTGCATAAGGAAAACCTCCAGGTAAGCAATATGTAGTGAAGAACATTTTTGCTGACCTTCCCAAGCAGTCAGCATGTGGTCTGAGCTGTTAGGTTTTATTAACACAGTTGCAGAGTTCCATTTGCTAATGTTGGTGACTAATTCATCCAGGTTTCCATGGAAAGCATTGCCAAGCATCTCTGAAGACGTTTCACTTTCAGCTGAACAAAAGAAGCTATTTGGAAAGATGCTGTAAGATGAAATTATATCAGACAATAAATAGCATAACAAAACATGACTATTAAAAGTATATATTGCAAGCGCGGCGTCAAAATGGTCGCCACGCTCTTTGCAGGCCCCCACCCACCCGGACTCAGTCATCCGGGTAGTTAGGGGGCGTGGCCACCCCTCTTTAAAAGGGGTGGCCATGAGGCAGCTGCGCTGCCATTTTAGAAGCGACGGAGCAAGAAGTTTGCTCCGCCGCTTCTCTTTCCATTTTAAAAGCTTTTCGGATGAATCTTCCTCCCCCGAAAAGGCGATCGCTTGGGTGGCCATGGCACCCAAGCGCAAGGCAGCGGCCTCCAGGCCGCATAATAGGGGGAGGGCTCTGCCTACCCTCTCGATCTCCCGGGGGCTGCCGCCAGGCCGGAGGGCTCGGGCGGCACCCCCGCAATCAGGTGGCAGGGCTTTGGTGCCCACTGCCACTAATGTGGCCCCTGCATACCTGCCCAGTCTGGGGACTAGGGCGGGGGTGGCAAGGGCCTGCTCCTTCGGGGTTCCTACCCCTGCTGCACCTTTGCCCGGCTCGGGGCATGGCGGCCCACTTGGCTCTCTCTCAGGGGTAATGAGGATATTGCCGTGGAGCAGATAGCCAAGATAGCCAACTCTCCGAGAGTTGCAGGTACTGCACGGCCACCTCAACTTCGCCTGTAGGGTAGTAACACCAGGCATAGCCTTTGCCAGGCGTCTTTGTGACGCCATGGCGGGCCTTTTAAAACGTCACCACAGGGTGCGGCTGACCAGAGGTTTATGGGCAGACCTTTCGGTTTGGCTCACATTCCTACAGGACTTTAATGGCGTCTCTTTCTGGAGATCAAAGCTTATGGTCAGCCCTCAGTTCCAAGTACAGTCGGATGCCTCCGGCTCTCTGGGTTATGGGATTTACTTTGAGGGACGGTGGGCCTATGGTCAATGGCCGCAGGCATGGCAAGGCACGGATCGCTTACGCGATCTTACTTTCCTAGAGTTTTTCCCCATCTTGGGGGCACTAATGCTATGGGGGGGATAGGTGGGCCAATTCGGTGGTTCACTTTTGGTGTGACAATGCTGCAGTGGTACACATTGTCAATGCCCAGACATCCAAATCCCCCAGAGTCATGGCATTAGTTCGCCAATTTGTTTTGAGGTCCCTACACCTTAATGTGCTATTCAGGGCCAGACATGTGCCAGGCATTAATAATGATATTGCTGATGCTTTATCCCGCCTGCAGATCTCCCGGTTCCGTGCCTTGGCTCCAGACGCAGAGGAACTTCCCTCTCCACTCCCAGCCAAGATCTGGACATTTGGCGAGGAGAGGTGAACCGGGCGATCGGCATGTCTTTGGCACCAAGCACGCGTAAGGCGTATCTACATGCATTCCTCCAATTTAGAACTTTTTGCGGGCAAAGGCAGTTGCCCAAATTGTGGCCAATACCAGTCGACCAGATTTTACAGTATATGGTCCACCTCCACCATCAAGGATTAGCCCCACGCACTATCGCCACTAGGCTTTCCGCATTGGCATTTATGGCCAAGGCACAGGGCTTTCCCGACTGTGTAAATGACTTCCGCATATGACACGTATTGGAGGGGTGGACGCGAGAGCATGGCCGACGCCCAGACACGCGTCACCCCATTTCGATAGGCGATCTGACCCACCTTGCACGTGGTTGGCATAGATGGTGTTACCATGGCTATGAGGAGGCCCTTTTTCACTCAGCTACCACTGTAGCTTTCTTTGGAGCTCTCCGTATCAGTGAGCTGGTCCCATTGTCAAAAGGGGACAGGTCTCGTAGGGCACTGGAACTCGAAGATGTCTGTCTCAACCAGGAGTGGGCTCAGTTGAGGATTTGCTCCTCAAAGGCCGATCAGCATGGAGTAGGCAGTGGTGTCAGACTGCTACATTGTACAATTGATGACATCTGTCCGGTTGGTGCCCTACATGCATTTTTGGCAGTGCGTGGCACGCACCCTGGCCTGTTTTTCTGCCATCAGGATGGGTCTCCCCTTAACAAATTTCAGTTTTGGAAGGTGACCAGAATGGCACTTCACAGTGTCGGCCTCCCTGGGGCTCGTTACGGCACCCATTCATTCAGGATAGGCGCCGCTTCAACCGCGGCTGCGTTTGGGTACTCTGAGGCAGATATACGTCGGATGGGCAGGTGGGGGTCCACGCATTTTTCCTCATATGTACGTCCCCTCACTGTATGAGTACTAGTTATGTCCTTAATTTCTTCTCCTTCTTTTACAGACCCTGTGTGTCCACGAACACTGGTGGCAGTATGGCTGGTGGGCCACAGTTACGTCCACTGGGCAGTGCAGTATGCTGCAGCGACAGAGTGGGGACCCCATCTCGGGCTGCGTGCATCCGCACGTATGCGATGGTATGCTATGTGCAGCATGAGATGGTGGGAACTGTTGCCATTCCTGATGTCCATCAGGGATGCTGGACCGCCTGATGTCCTGATTCTGCACCTTGGCGGCAATGATCTCGCACAGATCACTGGCCTTTATTTAAAAATGTCGGTGTGCAGCGACCTGGCGTTCTTACATCATTTATGGCCGCGCACACGGCTGCTATGGTCTGACATCGTGCCGAGACAATGCTATAGAGGAGGCATGGATCTCCGTGGCTTGGTCCGCGCTCGGCAGTCCGTGAACAGGGCTGTTGCCCGGTTCATTGTTGATAATAGCTTAGGGACAGCCATTCGACATACGAGAATAGGCTTGCAGGATTCCGATCTATATGCAGGAGATGGGGTCCACCTATCGGCTAGAGGTATGTACCTCTTCCTGGAGGATGTGCAAGCAGGCCTGGTGACCGAGCTGACGGTCTGGGGGGGGGGGGGCGGTGAGTCATCATGGACGCCTCCCCGTGTGGCGGGTAGCACTGGTAAGGTAAAGATTTATGACCCAGAGGTATCCGGCAGGTTCGCAATTGACTGGCCAACACATAGATAGGTACAGGGGAAATAGGATTGGCCGGTCAAGGGCGAACCATGATTGGGGTGATGGCAGGAGCTTCTCAGCCTGCATCACCTTGATATTTGAACAGATACACGTCATAGGGTGGGGTCAGTAGATAGTATATTGACTCCGGTCAACAATTTGTTTGTGCCAACAAACAAATTGATACAAATAGATACATGTAGCCAATTTCCATTAGCACTTTGGGTGGAACCTTACCGGTGTTACTGCGGCCTGCTTGCCTTAAAGAATTACAATTGGATGATACACCAATTGAAAGTGATAATTTGGACTAGGGCATTATTCAATAAAAGTGGCCCGATGCCTTTAATCCAATACCGGTGTCTGAGTCTTTATTTGGGTGGGTACGCCTGCAATGGCAAAAACTGTAACTCCTATTTTGCTCTATTTTGCATTAAGGGCAATTTTAAGATTTATAGAAACAGCTTCTGATATTATTTTTGAAAGGACATATTGAAAGTCAATATGTACTTCCCAAATCAGATGGGATGTTGTGTTTAGTGCTCAGTATAAGATGAATGAACTGTGAGACCTGGCACTCTAGTTGACAATTTAGTTCTCTGTGTATCACTACGAGCACCATTACAATAAAATGTTTGGAAAACGCTTTTCTATTGAGTCCCAGTGCTGTTCATTGTGACACATGAAATTTCCAAGGTAAAAATTAAAAGAATTGTATGAGATTATTAATGTGACAAAAATGTGTTTATCTGTTGCTTTGTTGCATTTATAGGCCACCTTTATCCCAATGGGACACTCAAGGTGGCTCACAACATAAAAAGAATTACATGAAAAAAACAATAAATTATATATTAAAATGATATTGCACACAAAATAACACTGCATTTACAGTTTTATCGTCGTATTTACACAAAGTGTGTCTGCTAGGATTCTCTAATAGCAGATCTGACTAAGCGTTCTCTTTCTCTACTCCTCCCAACACACACCCTCTAAAGCAGTGTTTCCCAGCGTGGGCCCATGCCCCACAGGGAGATTTCAATTCCCAGAAGTCTAAGTCAAAATATTGGCTGATCAGTACTTTGGGGAATTGATGTCCAAAAAACAAAGGTTGGGAACCATTGCTCTAAAGGAATCGATTCCTGCATTAGATGTTCACCATCTACAGAAGACAGCTGGAAGCTATGACCTGTGTTTGAGACCAGGAAACCACAAGAGAGCCATTCCTATCACCAGATCAGGCAAATAGTGCTGTGAACAGACCATCCTTTGGTGTATGAGGAATCTTTGTTGCTCCTATATTCACCCAATGTATCTGCTTTGTCTCACAAAAAATGAAAAGGCTGAAACCTGTTTTTAATTAAAGAAATATGTCATAACCTGGCAGCTGGTGTCCATCAAAAGGACTGGACAAATACTCAAGAATGTTAATGTTCTGCAGGTTTTTCCTCCAGAGGAATCTCCGTAGAGTCTTCTGTTGGCAGTTTAGGAGACACAGTACCATGAGGTAAATCTTCAGAAACTGTCATCTTAAAGCAAAAGGAAGAGTCACAAGACATTTCTGAAGCCACAGCTTTGGACTAACTTTCCTTCTTTGAAGAGAACAGGATTCATTGGTGCTTAATACCTCCCACTTCCTCTTTGGGACTTGTAAGTTACTATGGAGTTCCCAATGAGACACTCAAGTTGCAGAAGATGTGTCAAATACATATCTGTGTGTTCCTCTATGGCATTTTTCATGTACAACATTTGAGCTTGTAAAAAAACCCATAAATTTAAACTGGTCTTCTTATTAGTAGTTGTGGGCTGAGATCCTATTCAATGCTGATGGAGTAAAAACCATACCGCCCAAGGCATTCATTGCACAAGCCGTGATGTCATAAAATGGCACTTCTGCTTGTGCAATGATACTTTATCTATAAGCCCTGAGGATGCCAAATGGCTTGTGCTTGGCTTTATGTGTTTTGACATGCTGGTCAAACTGGCCAGCCAAATGGAATAGGTAGAGATATTCTCAAGGTATAGAAGCCTGTCTTGTATCCAATTGCTAGGCAGTATTTAGAGATGAAGATCTTATTAGAAAAGAAAAGAGATTACAACTCTAATCAAGCAGCACAAACCTCAGAAACAAGGTTGAATTCATAGAGTTTCAATTCTAGAATATTATGGGCTAAAAATTCAAGCCCTCTGCTTAAATGAATGGATTGCTTTATTGTATATTCATTTTTAACATCTGAAGTTTTTTTTCTGTTAAATATAGGGTAATTTAAAATTTCAGATTTTGGAAAGATTGTACCAAAAAATGCTATTCTCATCAATTATTTGTGTTTCACTACCTGTAAGCCCTCCATGATAAAAAAAAAGTTTGACACTATAATCTATGACACCTGGCCATTTAATAAAGATATAATTTTATCATTCTCCTACATCTGATTTATAAGGAAGGTGTGGTGGCAGGGGAAAGGTTCTTAAAGCAATCTCAGATATGAACATACAAGCAGATCTTGGCTTTTCCTTTTATTTTGTTGTTGTTGTTGTTCAATCGCACAGTCGATTCCGATCCTTTGCCCTCAGCATCCTCACACATGACAAACCCAAAAAATGACAACATTTTTTGCAGCAATCACTGCGAATATTTGAAACCAGAAAAACTAGCAGCTCCCCTATATAGCACTCAGGCTGCCCAGTATGGGTGGTTGTTCATTATCACAACCAGGTAAGGAGGGGGGAAGTGTTTGATGGGCTATGAAAAAGATCCCATTGGGATAATGAGAAATGGGCTAGATCTATGCCATAGCCAATTCAGCTGAGATACCTCCTGCATCACAATAAGGTCTCTCAAATGATTTTTCATGAAGAGACAATTAATCACTAGCTGTGTAAAACAATACTTTTTCAGGGGTCAAGCATAAGGGTATTGTTTTACTCAGCTAGTGATTAATTATCTCTTCATGAAAAAAATCATTTGAAAGACCATATTGTGATGCAGAAGGTATTTCAGCATTCTTGGGTTTGGCATAGATTAAGCTCATATCCAGATTAATTCTACTGTCAATCATTTTCATTTATTCATCATGAAGAAAAAGGAAAATATGTACAGTATGTCTATCTTTTCCACACAATTCATTGCTTAAAAATTTAATTTATAACCTTATAAACCTTCTTTATGGAATGAAAGACCAGCAGAACTCACCGTGACATATCTCACCAGGCAGCTGCACGGGTGGTGATGGGATGTGGACATTATGCCTGTGCATCTCCACTACTCCGGGAACTGCACTGGCTACCAGTTTGCCTCTGGGTGCAATTCAAGGTGCTGGTTTTGACCTTTAAAGCCCTATATGGCAGTGGGCCAGGATACCTGAGAGACCACGTCGTCCCGAGAGTGTCTGCCCATCCAACCAGAGCGGACCGGAGGGGCTCCCTAGTTGTGCCTTCAGCTAGAGGGGCTCGCGTTTCTGGCATGCGAAGAAGGGCCTTCTCCGTGTCCGCATCAGCCCTCTGGAACCTCCTTCCAACAGAATTGAGGCTACAGACAGAACTGCTGCCCTTTAGGAAAAGTCTGAAAACCTGGCTGGCAGGGCAGGTGTGGGGCCTTAATGGGAATATGGCTCCAGCCTGTTGGCTCATCCCCAGTCAGTGCTTAATTAATATCCCTCCCTTTGTGTTGTTGTATTCCCCCCGCCCCCAAATTCCCCTTTATTCCTTTTTATTCTTTTAATTGGGGTGGGGGGTAGTAGGGTAGGGAAGTAGTGGGCGATCTGAGATTTTAAAATTTGTTTTTATAAATTTTTAACTGTTGTACACCGCCCTGAGTCGGGTTCCCCTGATTGGGCGGCATATAAATTAAAAAATTAAACTAAATTAAATTAAAAGCAGAGTTCCTTTGGAACATTGACAAAATGACAGAACTCAATTATTTTTACTTGCCTTGCCTATCTTTCTTCAAAAGCCAATTCAAGAAGTTTAGAGAGCATAGAAAAGGGCAGTGCATGTAAACTGCATATGAAAGACATGGGGTTTCTTTCTCCATGGCTCAAAAGGTATCTCTGATATTTCTCCTGGAGCTTCCGTATCATTTTGTGGGAAATTTAATTCTGTATCTTCAGCAAACAGACTGTGTCACCATGCATCTCAAAAAGAATAAATTGTCAAATAGATGTGAGCTTAGAAACCTGAAGCCCACATGTTCCTTTTCACTCTGTTCCTTTTCACTCTGCCCGATCTTTTTGTTGTTGTTCAGTCGTACAGTCAATTCCGACTCTTTGCAACCCTATGGACCATTGTCCTCCAGGTGCCTCTGTCCTCCACCATCCTCCTCAGCCCTCCCAGTTCTGTGCCCATTGTGTCTACAATACCATCTAGCCATCTCATCTTTGGCCACCCCCTTCTTCTTTTGCCCTCCACCTTTCCCAGCATCAGGGCCTTCTCAAATGAATCCTCCCTTCTCATTTGATGTCCAAAGTACTTCATCTTTACTATTTGACCTTCTAATGAGCAGTCAGGGTTGATTTCTTCTAAGATCGACCTTTTTGTTCTCCTTGCTGTCCAGGGGACTCTCAACACTCTCCTCCAACACCACATTTCAAAGACGTCTATTCTTCTGCGTTCAGCTTTCCTAATGGTCCAGCTCTCATAGCCATACATTACCACAGGGAATACCATTGCTTTGACTATCCGAATTTTTGTTTGCAATGTGATGTCTCTGCTTTTCACTATGTTCCCCAAGTTTCTCATAGCTTGTCTCCCAAGAATCAGTCGCCTTTTTATTTCATGGCTGCAATCCCCATCTGCAGTGATCTTTGATCCTAAGAATGTAAAATCTGTCACTGCTTCTACTTCTTCCCCATCTATTTTCCAGGAACTGATGGGGCCTGTTGCCATTATCTTGGTTTTCTTAATATTGAGTCTTAAGCCAGCTTTTGCACTCTCCTCCTTCAACCCAATCAAGAGATTCGTTAGGCCTTCGTCACTTTCTGCCATTAGGGTGGTATCGTCTGCATATCTCAGATTGTTGATGTTTCTCCCAGCAATTTTAACCCCATACTCTGATTCCTCCATCCCTTCATTGCACATTATGTGCTCTGTGTATAAGTTGAATAAGCAGGGTGATAAAATGCAGCCTAGTCTTACTCCTTTTCCTATTCCAAACCATTCTGTCTTCTGTCCTAACTGTTGCTTCTTGATTCATGTACAGATTTCTCAGGAGGCATATGAGGTGTTCTGGTATTCCCATCTCTTTAATTACTTGCATCTTGTTGTGGCCCACACAGTCATATGCCTTGGTGTAGTCAATAAAACAAAAGTAAACTTGTTTCTGGTATTCCTTTATTTTCTCCATGATTCAATGTATGTTGGCGATGTGGTCTCTCGTCCCCTGCCTCTTCTGAAACCAGCATGTACCTCTGGTAATTCTCTCTCCACATACTGTTGAAGTCTATCCTGTATTATCTTGAGCATCACCTTGCTGGCGTGTGGGATGAGCACAATTGTTCGATAATTTGAACATTCTTTGGCATCGCCCTTTTATGGGATTGGAACGCATAATGATCTTTTCCAATCCTGTGGCCACTGTTTTGTTTTCCAAATCTGCTGGCATATTGAATGCAGTAATTTGACTCCATCATCTTTTACAGCCTTGAAAAATTCAACTGGGATACCATCATCTCCACTAGCTTTGTTGTTTGCTGTGCTCTTTAGGGCCTTTCTGACTTCACTCTCCATGATGTCTGCCTCCGGGTGCAATTCAAGGTGCTGGTTATTACCTTTAAAGCCCTTCATGGTAGTGGACCAGGATACTAAAGAGACCACATCACCCCAAGAATATCTGTCCATCCCACGAGAGCGGACCGTAGAGGCTCTCTAATTGTTCCATCTGCTAGAGAGGTGCCTCTCTCTAGCATTAGAAGGAGGGCCTTCTGTTGAGACCGGCACTTAAGAAGTTTTCAGACCAGCAGGGTCGGGTCAAACACAAGTGATTTATTGTTCAGCTCATAATACCGGACTGGGAAACAAGCGGACAAGGTGTCTCCTTATATACAAGCAGAATGGCAGTTGCAAAGATACATTTGCCCAGGCTTCTGAAAGCGTGGGAACAAGTGTTGGAGCCAAATCTCTAGCACTAGAAGGAGGGCCTTCCCAGTGTCCACTCTGGCCCTATGGAACCTCTTGCTAGCCGAGTTGCGTTTCCAGACGGAGTTGCTGCCCTTCAGGAAAGGTTTAAAAACCTGGCTGGCAGAGCAGGTGTGGGGCACCAGCAGTGTTGTGGCCCTAGCCTGCTGGCTGACTTAAGAATGTTAACTCCCTCTTTTTAAACTGGTGGGAGGGTAGGGAATGTTTTGTGGTAGTTTTTAATGGGATTTTAATTGTGATTTTAAAATTGTGATGGTTTTAATATCTGTACGCCACCCAGAGTCTTTGGAATTGGGCAGCAATACAAATTCTAAATAAATGAAAATGAAATAAATTTAGGCTATTACATGGATTTGATTGAAAAAGCATGTGGGCTCTATATGCACAAAGGTTATCCACTCTGTCTTCCCTCTGCCATTGTTATTGGCACTCTCCATTCATAGAGGTTTGCAGTCTGCAGCAGGAAACCCTTTCTTGTCTTTGGTGACTCTCTCCATGCGCTTTCAGACCTAGAAAAATGAGGATTCAAAATTGCCCTTACAGCCTTCTGAGGAAAGAGGTGACTGTTTATTGTACATATTCACCCTCTACATTTAAAGGGACTCATTCTCCTTTTTTACTTCACCTACTTCAGCTATTCTCAATGTTTCTGCCCCACAGGCCAGACCACACCCCCTCTGCCAGCTGAAGGGGTTGGACACGTGGGTTCCCCCTGTCCCATTTAACTGCCTGGAATGAAGAACACTTTTAAAGCTAATACTATATTTTATTAAAGCTTTTGCCATTTCACTTTTCAAAAGGGATGAAAGAAAAGAACTTGAGCCCTTCTTTAATAGGTTAAGTCTTGTACAGTCTTCAATGCTCAATCAAAACAAATTCATCTGAGCAACTCTGAATAGAATGCCATTTCAGATCATGCTGATCAACGTGGAAAACGCAAGGAGATATTTATATTAATATGTACAACTGTGATCAAGAAAGAGCTTGTACACAGTTGTACATTTCCCAACTCTTCATTTTAAAATGAGTTGGCTGAAGGCTTGCATATGACTAGCTATGGCCTCTGCTGAACCCTAACTTTGCCGGCTCTAGCCCCAGCTGCGGGTGAGCCGCCACACCCCCGGGCCTCCGCCCCCGCGCCATCAGGGCCTCAAAAGCCGGGAGGGATGGTGCGGCGGCGAGGAACTTTGCCAGCTCTAGCCCCAGCTGTGGATGAACCACCACACCCCCGGGCCTCCGCCCCCATGCCATCGGGGCCTCAAAAGCCGGGAGGGATGGTACGGCGGCGAGGAACTTTGCCGGCTCTAGCCCCAGCTGCGAGTGAGCCACCACACCCCCGGGCCTCCGCCCCCTCACCATCGGGGCCTCAAAAGCCGGGAGGGATGGTGCTGCGGCGAGGAACTTTGCCGGCTCTAGCCCCAGCTGTGGATGAACCACCACACCCCCGGGCCTCCGCCCCCACGCCATCGGGGCCTCAAAAGCCGGGAGGGATGGTGCGGCGGTGAGGAACTTTGCCGGCTCTAGCCCCAGCTGCGGATGAACCACCACACCCCCGGGCCTCCGCCCCCATGCCATCGGGGCCTCAAAAGCCGGAAGGGATGTTGCGGCGGCAAGGAACTTTGCCGGCTCTAGCCCCGGCTGTGGGTGAGCCACCACACCCTCGGGCCTCCGCCCCCATGCCATCAGGGCCTCAAAAGCCGGGAGGGATGGTGCGGCGGCAAGGAACTTTGCCGGCTCTAGCCCCAGCTGCGGGTGAGCCACCACACCCCCTAGCCTCGGCCCCCACACAATCGGGGATGCAAAAACCGGGACGCTTTACTGTTATAGTGTTTATGAGGACTGATGATGTTGTATTGCCTATTCGTTTGATGTAATTCTTTTTTATGATATCTGATATGTTTAACTGCTGTAATTGTTATAATTATTATTGTATAACTATGCTTGGTGCTATTTTGCATCACCTGTGTTAGTTTTTTGTATTGATTATGTTGCACTTATATGCTGTATTGCTTGTTTTGTGAACCGCTTTGAGTTGCTCATTGGGTGAGTAAGCGGTATATAAATTAAAATTTCAATTCAATTCAATTCAATTCAACTACTGGATTTAGTGTCTGACATATGTAAGTAATTAGTGACACCTCCAAGTATACCCTTTTTCTCATCCAAAAACTGAGTTCTCCCCTGGTATGAACTGGACTTTTCCTGCCACCTACATGACATTCTTTTTTATTCTGTCTTGTACAGTGATTTCCCTCTCATGATTTCCCGTGTCTTCTCATTCCTCCTGAAACCATGTTTTATTGTTAGTATTGTACCAGGAACTGAGATTAAGCCTTCCTATTTGCAAATAGATAGCCAAAGTGAAAACCTCTGGTCAGACATTTTCAGTCAAGATTTCTTCCCAAAGAGCAGATAAGCTCTAGGGCACAACTGGATTTCTTAAAACATTCTTTTTCATTTTAAAAACAAATGAAAGAGTTGTGTGTTTTCCCCCAGGAGAAGTTTTGATGTAAATCCTGATAAACCCGTGTTCATTCAATGGTGAGCAAAAGGGGGGGGGGGAATTCCTCTGGGACAGCTCTCTCATTTTTAACTCACTTAGCAGTACCAGTTGTTGCTGAAGAGGTGACACAGGTTCACTTGATCATTATTGCTCTGAATCCATTTTGACTTCCCCTGCACTTCCCCACAAAAAGCTAAAGGCAGTGTGAAAGCTAGCCTGATCAGTGAGCTTTATGATTGAGTCTACATCTCCCAAAACCATTCCAACAGCCTTAACTGCTGCCCTATACATGCCATTCTGAGTGATTCTCTGCTGGAGCATTTTCAATTTGTCAGTCTGTGACATGAGGTTCACAGAATATGTGGGTTTTCTACAGAAAGTGGTTTTTTTAAAATAAAAAAAAACTAGGCTCACATTTAAGACTCTTAACAGCCATAAAGCTGATTTCAGACTGACCATATGCCGAAATCATAAATCTCTGCTTCACTTAAGGTACGGGCAAAACGTGTTCCACAGGGGAATTGGTGTACTGAAATCAAGAGGAAATAAAACTTCTCAGTATTTGGCTGGCATTCTCAGAACATGCTTAGCAAGATGTTCACTCTAGCAGGAAGTTTTTGAAGTCACATCATTATTATGGGGAACAGATATACAGAAAGGAGAGGCGAATCCCCAAGAGCAAATCTGTAATAAAGAAATATCTCTTTCCCCAAATCCCTAATATGCTTTCTGCTGAGGGTAAAACCCCTATATCAGCAGTAGCTTGCCAGCCCTCTGTTGGCATGTGCGTCATCACCCCAGCACAGAGTTCGCCCCGTCCCTCTGCCCAGTAGTCCAATGTGAGCGCTTCCTCCCTCTTCACAACACAGAGTTCACCTTGCTCTCTGCTTGGGCACTCAGTCTTTAAAAGGTTCACCATCACTGCCCTATAACAAACCCATTATCACTTATCACTTATCACTTATCACTTATCACTATTATTATTATTATTATTATTATTATTATTATTATTATTATTATTATTATTATTATTATTATTATTATTATTGCTGCTGCTGTCGTTGTCGTCATCGTCGTCGTCATCATCAGGGTTTTTTAGATAGAGAATACCCAACTGTGATTTACCATTCCTTTTTTCTGAGTGTACAGTACTTTAGGATTGTGCAGCTTGCCCATGGCTACAAAGGCTAGCTTTTCTCCAAGAAAACACAGAGAGGAATTGAACTTCCAACTTCTGTCTCACAACTAGATACCTAAACCACTGAGCTATCCAACTTGCTGCTGGATACACAAGTCTAATTACATTAACATGGATGCACAGTCTCAGGACACTCCCAAAAGAAGGGAATGCTAAAACACTTCTGTACTCTCTATGTAGAAAAACCTGAAAAGGTTTGCCATTAGTTGGAACTGACTTGACAGCATATGAGGTTTATTATTAGGCAAAATCAAGTACATAAAGACAGCAAGCTGTTTTTTTTAAAAAAAGAATATTGTTTTATATTTTTTAGCAAAGTCTCGAAGGCGATTCATAAAGAATTTTTTTAAAAAAATCAAAAAGATTAAAAGTGGCAAGTGAAGTGACTTTGAAAATTATGAATTAATATTGTAGTGATATGATGAAGCCCTGAGACTTTGACTATCATTCTAGCCTGATGTTGATAGGAATGGATTCAGCATGCTGTTATATTCGTAACAACTTTCCAAGCTGTGCAGAGGGACAGTCATAAAACTACATGTTGCAAATACAGTGAGAGAGAGAGAGAAAATCACAGGAAAATACAAATATTGTCATTTGGTTCAAGAGATCCAAAAGAATGAATATCAACCAAGCATTCTTGGAAATGAACTGTCCCTGATTGTCAGCCTTTTCACTTATGCAAGAGGTAGCAACACCTAGGACAGTGGTAGTGAACCTATGGCACACATTCCAGAGGGGGCACTCCCAGCCCTCTCTGTTGGCACATGTGGCCGTTGCCTCAGCACAGATTTTGCCCTGTCCCTCTGCCCATCAGCCCAATAGGAGTGCTTCCTCCCTCCCCCAGCACAGACTTCACCCCGCCCCTTTGTTTGGGCACTCGGTCACTAAAAGTTTCACCATCACTGACCTAGGATGAGGCCTGTGAAGTAAAAGATTAACGGAGGGCAGATGCACAGGGAAGCAAGATATTTTCAGACCAGGATTGAGTTATTCTGTCTCTAGGGATATGCCCGCATTTCTAGGTAAAGAGGGAATAGTCTCAATGGCTTTCTGTGACAGTATAATTGATATTATATTCACTTTATACTACTATTTGGGTGAGGGGGGAGGCACAATTTAATAATTGATACCACTAAACGTATACTTCATTTGCCACCGACCTGTACAAAGAGACACTACACACTGTTGTTTGACTAGGCTCTGTACTTAAGGTTGTTTGGTTTCACTGGATCTGCCCAACATCTGTGTGGATGTGGATGATTTACAAAACCCACACAGGAAAAGCTGTATGAATCTTCTTCACCTTCTAGAACTTTGTACCATTAGGATTCCAGCACATATGGAACACATGCTGCCAAGTTGGAACTGACGTATAGTAACCCTGGGAGGATTTTCATGGTAAATGAGAGGTTTAAGGAGTGGTTTCACCCATTTCAGACCCCAAGTGATTTCCTAACTACTACTAACGCAGGGATTAAAACCCAGTGATTTCATCAATCTATCCATTACACCACTGTGGTTACAAAGGAAGGCAGAGGCTGAAAAACAAAAGTACCGTATTTTCCGGCGTATAAGACGACTGGGCGTATAAGACGACCCCCAACTTTTCCAGTTAAAATATAGAGTTTGGAATATACTTGCCGTATAAGACTACCTCTCTTCCAATGCACACCAAATAAAAATTAACCCACACTCAACCCGAAGACGCGCAGCCCTCTGAGTCGAATGGGCAGGTTCTGGTGGAGAGCCAATCCACGCTCACGTTCTCCTCCTCAAGGTACAGGAAGATGTGTGCAGCTTGCTTCCCCTTGCTTCATACTCCCCGCACAGAGCAGGGACTCGGCTGCGGCACCCCCCACCATATGCGCCGGACATATGAAGCAAGGGAGAAACAAGCTGCAGTTAAGTACCTGTCCTATAAGACGACCCCCGACTTTGGCACAGATTTTTCGGGGTTAAAAAGTAGTCTTATACGCCAGAAAATACAGTATTTGGAATACTTGATCTTCACCCATTATTGCCGCTGCTGCTGCTGCTGCTGTTGTTGTTGCTGCTGCTGCTGCTGTTCCCAAACTATTTTACTTGTCAAAAAGGCAAGGAGCTTCAAATACAGAAGAGCTGATAATTGAATGTTTCATTCACTAAGGAAAATCACAAGCAAAGCTTGGTGATTGACATTATAGTCATTTGATTAACAGGGAATGACAGTCATCATGGGTTTAAGGTTTTGTTTTTCCTAATGTTTGGGAGGAACTATAGCTTTTTGAACTGCTAATATTTTGGATTTGTCTGTTTCTGGCAAGGAACGTTTAAAATAAGATCTTAAGAATGTTGAACTAAAATCCAGTCTAATCCACTGGCACTGGTATCAAGGAGGAGGTTGTTTGCCTTAACTATAAATATGCACAGCACATTCACAGAGCGAATATGTAACCCAGCCATACGGTGGCTGTCATTTAATGGAGAAATAAAAATAAAAATTCTCTTTAAACATGGCAAAAAATGAGAGAAAGATAAAGGTTATTTATGCCTCAAATTTGAAACTCTCTTTTCAAATCTATAAAACCTCATAGTTTGATTTATTACACTTTCATATAATTTCTAAAAAATAATAATAATGTGTGAAGCAGAAATTCAGTCAAATGTGAATTTTACAGTTTCCTTTATCATGTGCCTTCCATGCAGACTATAACTATCATGTTTGTGCAAATGCTGAAAAGCTGAAGTGCTGTTCTCAGTC
Organism: Bradypodion ventrale; assembly: GCA_035047345.1. Lineage (NCBI taxonomy): Eukaryota > Metazoa > Chordata > Lepidosauria > Squamata > Chamaeleonidae > Bradypodion > Bradypodion ventrale. The sequence goes on from JAWDJE010000002.1 coordinate 310,709,049, forward strand.
AATGCAGACAATACTGATTAAGCTGGACCATTGGTCTGAGGCAGTATAAAGCAGCTTTATGTGTTTGAAAGACCATGCCCTAGGAGTTGTCACTGGCTAATGGCTACGGCAGATGCACCCCTTTAGGTGGGATGTCACTGGAAACCATCATATTGAGCCCAACGGCAAAATGAGCAGAGGAGGAGCCATTCTGATTCCCAACAGTCATGGAGGCTGAAGAGGCCATGCCAGATGGATTGGCTGTGAAGGCACACCTTGATAATATCCTCAAGGCTGAGACAGTCCATTGCAACCCCAGTGTTATATCCTTCATGTCTCATTCATGTGCCGTAGGAGGTGACTCCATGACCACAGTGTGTGGAGCACTTCATGGCAAGCTGGGATCCACCTTAAACAAATTCACACCAATGGTGTTATTCCAGTTTGTCACTAAAATGATATTCAGGGGGGAAATGTATACTTGGACACGAGTAGCAGCCAACAAGCCCAAAGTATGTTTCATGTCTTTTGCTTAAAATTAAGTTAAAAAGGAAAAAGGGTATAAGAACTATAGTGCACACTATACATGAGGGTTTCTCAACATTTTTCAGTCACAGGCCAGACCACGCCATCTCAGACAGCCGCTTGGACTTCACTTCACTTTTTACTTCACTTTTTATTTGTATACTGTATTTTCTCAGCCCGAAGGTGACTCAAAGTGGTGCACAACAAGCAAAAAGCAATACAATGAATGTCAACATAAAAAAACAAATAAATACATAGCAATACAGTTCAGTGAAACAGCATAATCCTTACAACATCAGAAAAATACAAGACAATGAATACAATAAAAAATCAATACAATTCAATTCAGAAAAACAAATCACCAATATACAAAATGAATAAATACATAGCAATACAGTGTAATCTATACAATCAATATAACAATAATAATAAATAAAGGTCCCCAGAAATACAGTGTACAAAAATTTCAAACACACACAATAGAATAGAATCATTTATTGGCCAGGTGTGCTAACACACCAGGAATTTGTCTTTGGTACATATGCTCTCTATATACATGAAAAATTAAATTACATTTACTAGATCATCTACTACACTTAATAATAGGTACTAATCATAATACTAACAACAATCTCACATATCCCTAGAGAAACAATAGCAATACAATTAAATCACACAATTTAGTTATTTAGCAGATCGATGGCATTTGGAAAGAAACTATCCTTGTATTTGGTTGTTTTAGTATGTAATACTCTAAAGCATCATTTCGACAGTAGAAGCTGGAACAAGTTATTGCCAGGATGTGTGGGGTCTTTGTATATTTTCTCTGCTCTCTTTTTTTCTGCAGTCCTAATTACTCGTTGGAGTCTATGTTTATCTTGTTGAGATGCAGAACCAAACCAGACAATTATAGAGGTGCAGATGATGGATTCTATGATCCCTCTGTAGAACTGGATCAACAATTTTTTAGGCAACTTGAGCTTTCTGAGTTGGCGCAGAAAGAACAGTCTCTGTTGTGCTTTCTTAATGATGTTCCTAGTATTAGATGACCACTTTAAATCTTGAGATATGGCAATACCTAAGAACTTGACGGACTCCACTATTAATACTGGATTATTTAGTATTGTAAGCGATTAATATGGGGATCGAATCCTCCTGAAGTCCACTATCATTTCTACGGTTTTGCCTGCATTCAATTCAATATTATTTTGACTACACCACAAGACTAGTTGTTCAATCTCTTTTCTATATGGAGATTCATCATTGTCTCGGATAAGTCCAATCACTGTGGTGTCATCTGCAAACTTAACTATTTTAACAGAAGAATCTTTTGAGATGGAATCGTTGGTATACAGGGAGAAGAGAAGTGGAGAGAGCACACAGTCCTGAGGAGCTCCTGTACTGATTATTCTGGTTTCTGATCTAATTTTACTCAGCTTTATCAGTATTAAATCTCAGTATGCTCAGTATGATTTAAATGTATATAGGATTATAGCTTGAATAAATGCAATACAGTAGCAAAGTCCTAGTGCTCCTAACCAGCGGGCCTCCTCGCCTCCGCCGAGGCTAAATCCATGGGCAGTGGCAAATCCAGCCACCCGCCACGGTGTCAGCTTTTCCATGTTGGCCCAAGGCGGGGCCCAGGAGCGCAGGGGGGAAAGGGAAGGGCGCCCCTTTCTGCAGCTGCAGCAGCAATCCTTGGGTGGTGGTGGTCTTTGGCCTAGCTTGTCAGGCCATGGCCCTCTATCCCTCCCCACAAAGGATGGGAAAGGAAGGGCGGGGATTGCCCCTGTAGCTTCCCCTGAGTAGTCCAGTCTCCGGCAGTGGTAGTGGCATCTCTGGCATCTCCAGCGCCTTTTATACTCCCCGTCTGGATGTGCCAAGGGGAGTGGTGCTGGGCGCAGCTGCTTCTCATCCTGGGGCCGGTGAAGAGGGCCCCGGGAGCAGCTCAGGCAGCCGTCCAGGCTCCGGCGGTGGCGGCGGCATCTCCGGCATCTCGGTGCCTTTTAAACTCCCTGCCCGGATGGGCCAAGGGGAGGTGCGCCGAGCACAGCTGCTTTCCATCCCGGGAGCAGCTCGGGCGGCAGTCCAGGCTCTGGCAGCGGCAGCCCAGGACTGGTAGTTCCCCCTGCTATAAACACTGCCATAAAATGCAACACGTTTACACTGGCCACAGACTCATTTACAGCTGTAGTAAATGCATTTATGACAGCCACAGACTCATTTACAACTGTCATAAATAAGTTTACAATGACCGTAAATGAGCCCGTGGCCAATTCTGGTGCCGGTGGCTTGAGTGAAGTCGGGGTCTGGATTATTTGGTGCCACAGACTGGCCCATGGGCCATAGGTTGAGAACCCCTGCTATACATGCTTTATCAGTAGTAAATCTCAGTATGCTCAGTATGACTTAAATGTATATAGGATTATAGCTTGAAATGCTTGTGTATTTTTAACAAATCCTTCTTAGGCTTTCCATTACTGCACAGCCTTTCTCATTTGCCACAGATTTCACACATCATTCTAACACACAAGCAAGATGGCTTTTTTTCTTTCTTTCTTTTAATTATTTGTTTCATTTATTCACACAATTCTTCTGTGTGAAGGAAGGAGAGGTCCCCAGGATCAAGTTCTATCTTTCCAGCTGAGATCGAAAAGGATAGCATGTCTCACCTGAGCTTCTAAAAATGTTCTTTCCCCACAATGAAAAACTACTTCTTTTCACTTTCACAATATGATTGTTCAAAACCAGGCTTGGTTGCAACAAGGGATGTGAAGAAATGTTATCATTTTCTCGTGTATAGTTAATAAAGGCTGTCTCAACATGGCAAAACACCTTATTGCAGAGTCTAATATCTTGTCTCTAACACAAGACTGAGAAGGCAAGTGCCTTTTTTCACTGCATTTTGTACAAAACATTTCTATCCCTCTTTTCCTTTGTGAAGTGACACACGCACAAAGACAAATGGCCTGGCTCACTATTTAGAAAGAATCAAGCTCCTGAACCACCAATTCACATCTCATTAGTCAATGCAAGTAGAAAAAAATCTCTGTATTTTTTAACTTAGTTGTTTGATATAAGAAATAACATACAGTAGACCCTTGCATAACGACATTAATTGGTTCCCCATGTAGCATTGCTAAGCGAGTTTTGTTGTTATGCAGGTTTCTATCAAGTTTCCCGTATAACAATGTTTTTGTCTGGATAATGACGGTTATTTTAGCTTTGTTGTCCAGACAACGACACTAAAAATGTTGTTATGCGGGAAACACTTGGTGCATAATGACGCGTTGTTAAGTGAAAATGATGCTATCCGAACGCATTGTTATGTGAGGGTTGACTGTATTTCCTTCAAAACGTCAATGCAACAAAGCAGTGGTAAGTGCAGTTTTTGCACAAAAATCCCACAAATGGGCAAATTCCAGCTGAGATTGGCAAAATAAATAAATAAATCTCCTGACGAGGACAAACATTCCCATAAGATCTTGTTAAGACAACCTCAAGGCCACAATTTCATTTGTAGTGGCAACCACCTGATTGACAAATTTCTATACAGTATAGCAATTCTCAGGATTGGCATAGTATCAAGTTAACAAAGGTTACTTAAATTTACTTAAGTGGGCTTACGAGTGCAATACATATGTGTAGTGTTTACCTAATGTGGTGTAAAGGATAGCCTGACATACTGGGGTTCAGGAGACTTTCATTCAAATCCCTCCTCAGGCCAATATATGCACATTTAATGCCATTGAGAACATTTAATTGAGAAGGTTTATAAATCCCACTAGTGGTAGGCGCAAATAGTAGTTATATTGTGCTACTGTATATGTAATTTTGTTAAGATTTTTCTATGTTTTTGTTGTGTTTTTTGTGGGTTTTTTGAATTTTAATAATTTTTTAAAAATATTAATAGCAATTACACTTATATACCACCCCATAGCACTTAGTGCAATTATACTTATATACCTCTCCCTAACACTTGGGCAGTTCACAAGTTAATTAGCATTTGCCCCCAAAATGCTGGGTACTCATTTTACTGACCTCAGAAGGATGGAAGGCTGAGTCAACCTTGATCCCTAGTCGGAATTTGTTGTGTATGTAACTTTAATTATTGCTGTAACCTTGTGTAATTGTTATTATGGTATCGGGGTGATCCTCCATTTTGTTTTCTTCTTGGTACTGAACTATTGCGGGACTTGCGTTCCCGCACTTTCTAACAAGACACACAAAGTCTTCACTAAGGTCCGGTAACCCCACAATCACCCAACTCCTGTCCTAACCAATCATATTGTTTCTCGCCCAAATGTATCCATTGTACAGTGTATATAAAGAGCTGTTGCACCATTACTGTTTATGTTCGGTTTGCTTACAATAAAGCTGTGTTTGGCCCTTTCATGCTGGCTGCTTCTCTTCAATTCCCAAACATCAAAGAATTGAACTCACAACATCCTGGCTACAGTACAGCAGTTTAATCAATGCGCCACCAGGGCTCTTAAAAATTCTTATGAACAAAAATGAATTAACATTTAGCTCTTTGAAGGGGACACTGTGCTGTTGTGAGCCGCTTCAGGTCACTCCCGAATGAGGGAAGCGGGATAGAAATGTTTTAAATGAATAAATAAATAGAACACTAAGTATTAAAAACCCAGTAAGCACCACCTTCTGCCAGCTTCCTCTGTATCTGTCATTAGTGCTGATGTTATGTTCTGCCTCAAAAGTTAATGAAGAAACTTCCAGTCTTCCTGTAGGAAAGGTTGACCTCATGACCTAAACAAAACAAAAAGAGTCACTTTGACAAGTGGAGTTTTTGCCTGCTTGCCTCGGCCAAGTGGGCGGTGAAGAAATCTAACTAATAAATAAATAAATAATCAATGGACTGGTTACAAAGAACTGAAACTCTGACTTGGTGGAATTAATGAGTAAGAAAACTCTTCATCAGTTGCTGACAAAGACTGGAGAGAGGAATGAAAAAAAGAAGATACAAAACGTGACTCATTAGGGAAGGGCATGATATTTTTAGTGAATTCATATAAGATTATGCAGCTATCACTGCAATGACAGTAGTAAACAGCCCTAGGATATTTTTGTAACTAAGTGTATTCAAAATTATAATACTGTACATGTTCTTACAGTAAGCAGGTAGGAAGGAAGAAAAGTTTCATCTTACTGGTATATAGGAAAAGGACACTGGTTTCGATTTTGAAGCTGAGGATTGAGTAATGTAAATTGTGAATAACATGCATGTAAAGCAGCACTGAATGAGATTGTTCTTTGAATCTAAGTAGCACATTAGTAGCTGTCCGTCTACACAAAAAGTGAATGATAACATTGTACATTTTGCCTGCTGCTAGCATGATGAATTTATGGTGTAGAAAGCCCTTCAATAAAAAAGATTGCCCTTGAGGGTGATTTTATTAATACAGCTCTGCTGTAATATTAAAGTTGCCGAGTAGTTTACTAGCTAACTTAGATCTTTTATTATAAAATGCAACACATGTATAGTAAAACTAGACAAGTTGTTCTGACATACTGGTGTATCTTTTTCCCCAAGGTGGGCTTTGACACGTAAATACAGTGAAGAGCAGCCGATTTCAGATGAAAAGTACAGTAAAATCCTGTATAATGAATTTAATTCATTTTGCGGGGCTAGTCATTGTACGATTTTATAGCTACACAATGCATGCATCGTATAGCGAATTTCTCTATGGGACACATCATACAACAAATATCTCTATGGGGGAAATCGTACAAAGAAAAATATTTGTTGTACGATTTTCCTCATAAAGAAATTTGTTGTATGATGCATCCCATAGGGAAGCATTCCATCATCCAATGACAAAAATCGTTGTATGATGCAACTTTTTTCAAATTCCATTTGTTGTATGATTTATTCGTTGTATAATGCAATAGTTATACGAGGTTCCACTGTACATGTTTTGAGTAGCATGTCCATTCATGAACACTACAATGTAGCCTTAACCTCTTGCACTGAAAATGCCACTGGTAAACACTGGCTGCACGTATATGTCATGCCAATCCATTGTATGTGCTTGCCATGGTTTATTTAAGTTGTGAATTATCCTGGAGGTGACCAAACAACTACGCTACACAGTTACAGAAATGTGTACTACTTTACCTTCCATAATGCCATCCCTTCAAATATTGGAATTTATAGTTTTGATGAGATGGACTGACTCCATGAGAGATGAGATTATTGACTCCATACATTTGCAAGAGCTAGATATCGGGGTCTTTCCCGTCTGGTGCAAGCCTTGGTTCCCTCTTATTCAGAGGCCTACAGGTGTTGCACAGGCAAGAAACTGCTGTGATTTGGCTCATGCAGCCGAGAAGGGTGTGCTTTCTCTAAGTTGGGTTGAGAAAGCCAGGTCCAGCAGAGCTGGGCAACAGGTTCACAGGCAAATGGCGGTCTGTGACTGATGTCGCAGAAGAAATTAAAACTTGCAAAGCCCCTTGGGATGAGACTCTGGATTCCCATGCAAAAAACACCCTTATCTTGTTTTGGGGAATATAACGGCCTTGGTGCATGGGAGTAAGGCAGTTACCTCTGCAGCAGCTCGCTCTTCTGTAGCTGGATTCCAGGCCTCGACACAAAGTTTCTCCTTCAGCAGAAGCTCCCACAAAGTAACCCAAAAGTTGTAATCTTTCTCTTAGGAAAAAGGCCGTATTATTAAATATCCCCATTCAATCTACTCCACTTCAGGTGGAGCGGAAAGAGCACTCTTGACAAACAATGTCCTTTTATGATTTATTGAAGAAAATAACAGAGTCCAATAAATGCGATGTAATAGAAAAATTGCATAGTTTCAGAAGAAATTCTAAGTGTCGAAGTCTCTGCAAAACCTAAGTCCCACCGTTTCTGGATTTTAGGCTAGGGGCGGTGGAGCCCCGCCGTCCCATATGAAATGGTTCGATGGGGAGTCTATCTCAGATTGCAAGAGAGATAGAGCTCCCGCAGAAATAAAAATGTGACTTTTTGAACAGAGCAAAGCCCTGGGTTTTATGCCATTTTTCCTGGGAAAGTGTCATTGAGAAGTACTAATTGACTTCTCAAAGTGACAGGTTTTGTGCGTAGATCAAAGGATACCAGGTGGCTATCCTATCTATGTTCCATCTCAGACCGTGAGATATAATATCTTCCCAGACACTGACTTTGGGAAGAAAATCCAAAATGTACTTTCCCAGAGAACAGGGATGATGCCATTCAATGGCAGGTGCCAACTAAAAATGGCTCCGGTTAGGCTAAGCAGAGAGTATCGCAGAAACAAAAGAAAAGCAGATTTCAAATCCTTACTTAATAACCTATATGAATATAATGTAATAAACATAGAAAAATGATGTCATCCCAGATGGAATCACAACATTGGACAGGTTTGGTCACTACAGGATATTATGAAGATCTTTCATTCAGATGGTCACCATAAGTTGGAGCAACCTGGTGGAACATAACAATAACAACAATAGTTTAGCGAAGTACTTGGAATTTTCTGCTGGACAGCTTTCATACTGTAGTGGAGAGTTCACAGTTTCTCCTTATTTTCAGAAAGAAAAAGGGCCGTCAAAAGTGAATAGATTTTTAAAATATAAATATATTGAAAGGTGAGGTGCCAGCCCATGAAACAAAGGGTCTTTTTAGAGAATTATGGGATTTGGTAAATAAAATAGTTGAAGTGAAAGAAAAAGAAGAGGTGGGAGTCTTAAAAGTTTGTGTTATAACTTCTTTTATGTTTATTTTTTAAACTTAGCAAGCTGAAGAAACCAAAGCAAACATAGGATTCACCCCATAGGATTTCATCAGCTCATTTTCCAACATCTGCTATTTTGATATGGGTAGACTACTTAATATTTGATAATTGAATATAGTATAACATCAAAGTGCATCACTAGAAGAATATATCTGTCCAGAAATATTGCTACTGATTGCAATAAGTTTTTACTTATGCAGAATGTTTGGTGATATTCCATTTTTGTTTGTTTATACCAGTTTTGTTTCTTTCATTGCCTTTGAACATGGCCTATGAAGAATTAAATTAGGCTTGCAGCAGTGTGGCAGAGCATAATATCTGCATTGCTTGTGAAAGAAAGTTCAATTGCCCAGGACTTGCAAATTTTAAAACCAGGCAAGGTCTGTAAGCTTCATCAAACTGGTATGTGACAATTCTTATTAAATCACCCAGAGGAATTAACAAGCCTTTAAAACACTGCTATCCTTCATTTGGAAAGTTATATGATGCTCTTGGCTTTCCACAAACTTTACACTACTCCAATTGATTAGAGACAGGTGAAAATTTGACTTGCTTTATTTTCTTGACAAGAACATCCCTAGCTTCCTGATTTTCTTCATAAATTAGAAAGAAACAATATAAAAATTATTTAATTTTATGGTAAGAAAAGAAAAGCTGATGCATTCACCAATATAGACGGGAGAACATAGAAATAGCCTCCTTGAAGAGTGGAAAGCATTGTGTGCCCTGGGCAACATCATGTAGCCAATCATTCTTTCTGAACCAGAAGTGTTGCACTGTATTGTGAAAGAGAGAGAGAGAAAGAAAGAAAGAAAATTCATGTAGGTAGAGACCTTTGAGCAGTGAGCTCTAAAAATCTGATTTAAATCCAGCTATACTTGTGAAATTGTACTAGATTTGCCATCTCTTTTTTTCTGACAGGTTTCTCATCTTTGACACCCATGAGACAAGTACAGCATCTCCGTTTCATATTGGGTTCAGTTGGAGCTACTGAATTTTCCCCAAACCAGCTGGTAGTGGCCTAAGACTATTACACAGTACTGTGCACTAACATAAGGTTAGTTGGCATTTGTATAGAGACAGTGTGCACAAGGACATTCATGCTAGAAAAACAATCAATCAATAACCCTTCAACTAATATAACATATCTGTGGCAATTCCAGCTTGGATGAGGTTTGTGTACACACGTACTTTGCAATATTGGTGGGTTGTTCAGGAAGATGTATGCTTGTTAGCACTGTATCCATGGGAAGAGCACAGGAATAAGTGACAGGTGTGTGTTAGAATGTTCATGCACAGTGCTAAATGTTGACTGGTCAGTGAGAACGTGTAAAGGGGGAGACATGTGAGAACTGGCAGCTGGTTTGAGAGCCAGGTTTAATAAGCTTTACATTAGAGGTTCCCAACCTATGGCCCATGGGCCGGCCCCAGCCCACAATGCCATTCCATCCGGCCCGACACCACCTCTGCCGCACCTGGAAGTGGAAGTGGGTGCATTTATGTCAGCTGTAAAATGCACCTGAACATGTGCAAATGTGTCCACGGCTTTCAGAAACGTGGAAGTGGGCACATTTATGACAGCCATAAATGCACCCACTTCCAGGGGGCATGGTCCAGTCTGTTCAGCTGTCAAGGGGCGTGGTCAGGCCCACAGCATGAAAATGTGGGCCACCCTGCTTTACATAGACACTGAATGCAAGTAAGAACTCAGGATATTCAAGAAAAGACATCAATAGCATCATTCAAATTGAGATGGCTGGTGGGCCACACCGAGAGACAAGCAGAATGGTGGCATTAGATTGGAAGGAGGAGTAGGTGAAAAACAGGAACTAGGATACCTAAGAGACCGCATTGCCCTAAGGACGTCTGTCTAACACCCAGAGCGGACCGGAGGGGCTTTCTAATTGTACTATCAGCTAGAGGGGCTCGCCTCTCTAGCTCAAAGAGGAGGGCCTTCTCTGTGTCCGCACTGGCCCTCTAGAACCTCCTCCCAACAGAGTTATGGCTCCAGACGGAACTGCTGCCCTTCAGAAAAGAACTCAAAACCTGACTGGTGGGCCAAGTATGGGGTGCAGGTGGAAGAGTGACCCCTGTTGGGTGGTTGGTGTAGAGCAGAACTTTCCCCCCTTCGGTTCCTGCACCCTTTTATGGGATGGGTAGTTTTAATTAGTTTTAGTACTTTTTTATGATGACAGTATTTGTTTTATTTGTTGTTTTATCTTGTGATTATGAACCGCCCTGAGTCAGCCTTGGCCGAGTGGGCGGTGTAGAAATTGAACAAACAAACAAACAAACAGATTATATTAAAAGATAGGTAGAACTGGCATGGATTAAAGGTAAATCTGCCTTGCTTGAAAGCCAGTCATGTCCAACTTTAGGGGGGGGGGGGGCTCATATCCATTTATAGCCACAGAGCCAGCACTGTCTGTATCTGTGGATACTTACAGGGTCATGTGGCAGGCATGACTACCAAATACATAGAACACTGTTACCTTTCCTGCCAAATTGGTACCTATTTATCTAAAGTACTTGCATTTTCTTGCTTTCAAATTCCTAGGTTGGCAGGAGCTGGGACAGATGACAGTAGCTCACTCCACTGTGCAATACACATCGGTTAGAGTAGTGCAAAACAGAGTTTTGTAGATACAGAAAAGGAGAAATACCCAACAATGGATATTGACAGGCTAATAGAGAAAGGAGCAGCAACAGCTTTACATAGCAGTCAAACAAGTTGCCATACCTACATAGCAGCAAGCTAGGCAGCATACACAGAAAGAACCTACTCAAAGATTGTGGTATTTTTGAGATGCAATTGGGCATACCCTGGGCAACAGCCACTTTGTGCCAGCTAATCTTTCTCTCAGTAGGTCAGGCAAAAAAAGCTGCAGAATGAACTCACCAAAAGGTGGCTTCATTTTTTCAGTTTCACACCTGTTGTAGGCATGGAAGCAGAAGAAGAAGAAGCAAGCTAGGTTTAAGTAGTATTTTCATCTAGATCGCTCTTTTCACATAACATCACTGTATTAAATAAATCCATGAGCAAGAAGAGGAGGGGCCAAACGATGCGTATCAGTATGAACAGGAAAACCTCTTGGAGCAGGCAAAGATGCAATAAAGAAATATCTATTCTAAATCCAAATGTGTCATTCCGTAATCCAAAATAGTATGTATCATAATCCAAAGAAACAGATACAAAATCCTTCCGATAAAGGGAATTTTCAATGCAAAACCTTCCTCAGGGATCTATGAAAATAAAAGACTAATCACTACTAATATAATATATACATATATACATATTTACAATACTTAAATATCGGATTCATAATTGTCAAACCACACAAAACGAAGGACGATTACCTGTATAATCCAGAATCATTCATTGAGTTGTTAAATAACAAGTTAAATATAATATTTTTCTTATGCTTTCAATCGTGTTCCTGGCCTCGCTAGTTGATTCTTTCAGTGCCGACGGACGCCAAAAGGCTGACTAAGCAAAACCCAATATAAAGCCTTTTTTGAACAAGAGAACAGCTGTACCGTGATCAATGAAATTACAGGAAGCATGAGTAATCCATTTCCATGTTGAGACCATGAGGGTATAGTGTGTTAAAGTGATAGATATAAAAACATTCCCATTGCATAAGTATTTGCTCAATATTGCTGCGAGAATAGAGATCAGGCTTGTAACACTCTAGTACAATGAACTTAAAGTCACGATCACTGTGTCTTGTGTCTAGGAAGTGACCAACTAGGGTGGGGGTGAGATGCTCACTGCCTGAATTTTAGATCAATGCTCCCCCACCCTGGTCCTCAGTTGCCGAGTAGTTACTCCCACATAGCCTAAACCACATTTACATGTGAGTAAGTATACACAGTTGGTGCTTTTGCAGTTTGTAAAATGACAGAGTTTTAAAGTAAAAGCACTACTCACAATGGAAACTTCCTTCGTTTGCCAAGACTGGGAGCATTGAACACAGTCACCACAAGGGTAGTGCCCAATAATGGTTGGACGAACAGAGCGCAAGCGTGACTCATGCTCAGAAGATTTAACAATCTGTCTAATGGATCTGGTTTTCCTTAAACCAATCATAGGAGTCTGCGAACAATCAGGCAAATGTTGGACAATATGCCAGTGCCTGTTAATAATAGACCTAATCTTGCCTGCCATCGGAGAATACTGAAATGAGCAGTATATTTTACCTGCATTAGATCTATCTTTCTTAATGAATAATTGACGCCTATGCAGTGCAAGTGCTTTCTTATAATTAGAAGTAACTACCTGGTGCAGATATCTTTTCTGATATAGAAATTTGCTAATGGTCTTAGCTGAAGTTATAAAATCAGCTTCAGTGGTCAAATTGTTCTTGGCTCTTTAAAAAAGTCCAAACGGTAAGTTTGGTTTGAGGTGATATGGGTGGTAGGAAGCAAAATTCAGGTATGCATTTCTGTCGGTAGGTTTCCTAAAGAGCCTAACCCTGACATCACATTTGGGAGACACATACGTAGTTATGCCAAGAAAGGGAATGGCAGTATTGTTGGTGCTATGGGTAAATCTCAAATTCAGGTTAAGATTGTTGATCCAATCTACAAAATCTGGTGCAAGTGACAAGTCATCCAAAATGAAATAAAGATAATCAATAAATCGTTTATAGCATATGACATGAGAAAAGAACGGATTAATCTGTGGATCAAAAATGAATTCCTCCTCAAAACAAATCATATATGCATTGGCTAAACTTGGAGCTACTGAACTGCCCATTGCCACTCTGCGGATCTGTAAATAAAAAGTTCGACCAAATCTAAAAAAATTGTTATCCAAAACTATGTCTAAAAGATCCAACAAAAAGTGTGTGGGCGGGTATAAGTCCTGTCTTGTGTCTAAATGCTTATGCACAATAGTCCTGATGTCGTTTAGGGGTATGTTAGTATTCAACGCCCAACCTGGACATGAAAACCCTCCAACTGTGAGACAAAATCAGTAGTGTTCTGTCTGTATGAGGGTGTGTTCCGAGAGAAGGGATTAATGAAATGGTCCAAATATTGTGAAATAGGCTCCAATAAAGAATCGATAGATGCTACAATTGGCCTTCCTGGGGTTAAACCATTGGGAGTTCGATCTTTATGGATTTGGATTTAGAATAAATATTTCTTTATTGCATCCTTGCCTGCTCCGAGCGGTTAAATAAATCCATGACCAGAAGTTTTATTCTGTTTTACATTAAAGCAGCAGGGTGTTTTCAAGATTCTGGTGTTAACTTACAAATCCCTAAATGGTTTAGGATCTTGATACCTATAGCAGTGCCTCTCCTTGATAACTCATCCCTGGACAACATGGTTTTCCCAGTTGGAGGGACTCGAGAGAAAAAAAGTACATAAGACCAGCACAAGGTAAAGGAACCAGTCCTTTTCAATGGGAGCCCCCAACCTTGTAGAATGGACCCATGTCCATCTGGCCCCATCTATGCTCACTTTCTACAAGCTAGCTAGCTAAGGGGGAATTATTTAAGGAGGCATTTAGGAGATTGCTGCCCCTAAATTAATGTGTTTTCTCTACCAAATAATGTTTTATTCTGCCACTACCATTGATTTAGGATGATTAAGTGACTTAAGCAAGTCTGACCAGGTTATCCAGCGACTCAACGCCGAGTGTCAGGTGGCAGTTAACCAATCTGACCACCCTAAGGACTAACAGCTTGGGTGCTGAAGTCCACAGGGAAGGGTGATGGTCCCCAAGTGGATTAAATCCCACTTGAATCCATCTTGATGGAGGGCAGCTGCTTCATCAAACTGGCCGGGGGCTGATGAGGACTTTGCATGCAAAAAGGGCTTAGGACCAGAAAATGACTCATGGAGCTGGATCAGTGGTATGGGTGCCACACTATGAGGTGGAAGGCAGATGAAAGGCCACTGCATTATATTCGCAGGGCAGTCTTCATGGTTGATCACCATGAGGATTGCCAAGATTTGGATATGGCAATTGATTGAGTTGTATGGGTTTAGTATTTAGGTATTGGTCTGTTTTGTTGTTTACTGTATTTTATTTTTCAATATTGTTGTCACCCAGAGAAACAATTTAGCTAGATGGGTAGGAAATAAATAAATAAATAATGTAGGTGACAAATGGAAATTGCTTATTTCACTGAAGTAGTATTGTGATGCCTGCTTGGATTGTTGAAGTATTCACCATTCTAAAGTTAAATACAGGTGTCAACTCATGGTTCACCTTATAGAGAGTTCACACGGCAACTCAAAACTCATGGGGAGATGGTAGTCTGTAAAAATTATTGATATCGTTAACATTTCCCACTTTATCAGTAGAAGGAAGCCAAAATACTGGTCAAAGGTTTGTTGCTGTACACTAGAGTAGGCCTACTGAATCAATGGGGACATAATGAGTCAGTTACTCTATAAGTTCTATTGATTCAAATGGGCCAACCCAAGCTGCAATTTACTTAAGCATAGAAGACCCGTTTAAAAGAATGGAACTTACAGGAGCGTTGATAAATTTTAAATCCTCATTGATTCAATGAGACTATTCCAATTGATTCAGGGGGCTTATTCCAGTACAATTTATTATGCTAAGAAACAGAATTTTCACAAACATTTTGTGGCAAATTATAGTCCCTCATGTATATTCTGCCATATGCAAACTACTGTATGTAGTGCAATCTCATAGGGCTGCTTAAATCCAGCTTTGCTTATATCCTCTTGATTAATAATGGAAAGCTGCAGTCATGTGCAAGTTATACAGGTTTAGTGCCATACATAGCACACTGATTAGTATATTTGGCAAAATTATTGTTTCTAACCTCCAGGAACAGATCAGTCGCTCATGAGATAAACCACAGCCTTGATTTGGAACAGCAACAGCTTAAACTGATAGTTCCGTTTATAGCCAAGCAGGGGTCAATTACTGCACAGATGTGGTGCTTCCCTTATATATTTATTATTAACTCTGTTCATGTGCTGGTGATTATTAAATGATAGGTATTTTAAAGCCTAGGTAGTGAATAATTGTATTTCCCTGTTGCAATTATTGGCTGTTAAATAAGCAACAGGATTCAGTAATTTCCTATGAGAATTACTTTTGAAGCAGAATTTGGGACATAAATGCTTCTGTGTTGGAAAGAAAACAGAGGGGCACATATTTTAATTAAACAGTTGTTCCTTTGATAGCATAGAAGACAACTAAATGTTTCCCTTGGTGTTGTGTTATTTTGAAGGGAGAAAAACCATGGGTGGGGGAGAGGGAGATTTCTTTTTTTGCTCTCGAGTTTGATTATGTCTGATCTACTCAAAGCAAAGTCAAAGGTTGCCAATTATTTTGCCCTCTGAAAGAAACGGCAGCAGTTTGCAGAACAGCTGGCACTTAAATACGTCACTGTCTGATAAGCCAATTTGACTGCAGCATGTAAACGACCACATGTATAGCTCAAGATGGAGAGTGTCTGTGCTCAAGAAAGAGTGTGTATCCAATACTAAGTGTGTGTACTAAAATATTTGCCTGCAAATGTTCCCTGTTTTTTTTTAAAAAACTTATCTTACTATGTTTTCTGATAAACATAAAACTCACCACTGTCAGATCCCTTGGGCCAGGAGGACACACGTCATGGTCTGCCTAGCCAGCGGGTCATGTGATATCCAAATGGCTTTTAAAAAATGCATGCAAATGGACTTGATTTCTCATGTGTGGAATGTCGTCGTGGAGTTGTCTACCAATGCACGGATTCCTCGTTGAATAACCACTCTTATTTTACATACTGGGAAAGCAAATGGCATTCAGTTTCCAGATCCTCACCTGGAGTGCTAATTTTAGTGGAAAGTAGGACTTAAATGAAAGAAATAAACACATAAATGTCAAACTGCCCTTACCTGTAAGCACTCAGAAATACATTTTGCCATGTTCTATGGTTTTACTCCCAGGAAAGTATATAATAATAATAATGTGCTGCCAAGTTGATTACAATTTATGATGGCTGTTCCCTGGATTTTCTAGGCATAGAGTGTTCAAAAGCATTGGTTTGCCAGTCCTTCCTTTTCATGGCACTGTCTAACGGAGCTTCTTACATGAACCTGTCCAATTGTCAGAGCATGCAATCCCATCATAGGTCATCTTGTCTGACCCCTCTCCTGGGGGTTCAATTGGGTTCCAGTCCCAGGATCTGGAAGACTGGAAGGTCGAAGTTCAATACCTGAGTACTGCACAATGGAGTGAGCTCCCGTCTCTGTCCCAGGGCCTCCCAACCTAGCAGTTTGAAAGCAAGACATTGCAAGAAGATAAATAGGTACCACTTTGTTGGGAAGGTAAACAGCATTCCATGCACTCTGGTGTTTTGGCATACCTGCCACATGACTGTGGAAACATCTGCAGACGTAGCTCTTTGGCTATAAACAGAAATGAGCACTGAATCCTAGAGTTGGATACGACTGGCTTTTGAGCAAGGGTGAACTTTACCTAGGTTCTGTAGGGTAACCATTCTAGCCTATTTGCTTTATTAGTTCAATAAGTATACACACCTTCTCAGTCATAGAATGCAAAATAACACCCTAAGTTCCATTTTACAAAAGCAACATAGAAACACAGAGTTGGACCCATGTTAATCACAATTAGAGCAGACGTAACAAAATCAGCATGGCCTTAAGTTAGTTAGTCATGCCAGTGTGAGACTAAAGTTATTAATTAATAACTTAAATCCCATTGATTTTCACCAACTAAGGTAACGTGCTGAATAACCTAAGAGGCCAAATGGTTTTAATGGAACCCTTCTCTGTATTAGGTTTATTTATTTTTATTTATTTATTTTATTTATATTCAAATTTATATGCCGCCCAATCAGGTAAACCCGACTCTGGGGATCTCACAACAAGTTAAAACACACATAAAACAATACAACCAATTAAAACCCAACATACCCACCCACCTACCCCATTCCTCTTAAAAACCCACATTAAAAAACTGCCTTCATTGACAATTAAAAGAAATGGGGGCTTAATTTATAAGCCAACAGGCGGGGACCACTCTTCCATCTGGGCCCCACACCTGCCCCGCCAACCAGGTTTTTAGGTCTTTTCTGAAAGGTAGCAGCTTCATCTGCTCCCGCAACTCTACAGGCAGGAGGTTCCATAAAGTCGGTGCGGACACGGAAAAGGCCCTCCTTCGTGTACCAGAGAGACGGGCCCCTCTGGCAGATGGAACAATTAGGGAGCCCCTCCGATCCGCTCTGGTTGGATGGGCAGACACTCTTGGGACGATGTGGTCTTTAAGGTATCCTGGCCCACTACCATGAAGGGCTTTAAAGGTCAAAACCAGCACCTTGAACTGCACCCGGAGGCAAACTGGTAGCCAGTGCAGCTCCCGAAGTAATGGTGAGGCACGAGCATAACGCCTGCACCCCATCACCACCCGGGCTGCCGCATTCTGGATCAACTGCAGCCTCCGAATGGTTGACAAGGGCAGCCCCATGTAGAGCGCATTGCAATAATCTAGCCTGGAGGTGACCAGAGCATGTGTGACCCTGAGCAGGGAGTCCCGGTCCAGGAGCGAACGCAACTGACGGATGATGTGAAGCTGTGAGAAAGCCGTCCTGGCCACAGCTGCCACTTGACTTGCTAGTAGCAGCCTCAAATCCAGGAGGACCCTTAAATTGCATACCGGGTCTGTCTGTGGCAAAACAGACCAAAGTTGGCAGCTCCCTGGATAACGCGGGACCCCCTATCCAAAGCCACTCAGTCTTGGAGGGATTCAATTGTAGCCCGTTGTCCCACATCCAGACCCCAACCGCTTCCAGACATCTGGATAGGACATTGACTGCATCACTGGGGTCCCCATGGGCTGAGATATATAACTGGGTATCATCAGCATACTGATGATACCTTACCCCATGGGAACGGATAACCTCACCCAACGGCTTCATGTATATGTTAAATAGGAGAGGAGAGAGCACCGAGCCCTGAGGCACCCCATACTGTAGGGGCCTAGTGCTGGACCTCTCACTCTCCAACCACACCGACGGGGTACGACCCTCCAGAAATGAGGAAAACCAGGACAGCACAGTGCCCTGGATCCCCAAACCTTTGAGCCGTTCCAGAAGGATACCATGGTCAATGGTATCGAAGGCCGCTGAGAGATCCAGAAGAGCCAGGATGGATGGATGACCCCCATCCCGCTCCCGCAAGAGGTCATCAACCAGTGCGACCAATGCAGTTTCAGTACCATATCCAGGCCTGAAACCCGATTGATAGGGGTCCAGATAATCCGCTTCATCCAGGACCCCCTGCAACTGCCGCATCACCACCTTCTCCAGTACCTTCCCTAAGAAAGGGAGGTTGGAGACCGGCCTATAATTTGCTGGAACCGCTGGGTCGAGAGATTGTTTCTTCAGGAGGGGGCGCACCAGAGCATGTTTTAAAGGTGCAGGAAACACCCCCTCCCACAGTGAAGCATTTATTATAGCCCCGACCCAGCCTCACGTCACCCCCTTGGAGGCTTTCACCAACCAAGTGGGACAGAGATCCAAAGGGCAGGAGGTGGTGCGAACAGCTGCAAGAAGCCTGTCCACTTCCTCAGGGACAACTGGATTAAACCGATCCCAGATAACACTGCCAGACTGGGCTCTGATCCCCTCCGGACTCTCCCCATCCACGCCGGGATTAAACCCCGAATGAATCCGAACTATTTTCTCCACCAGATAGTCTGCAAAAACCTCAGCCGAACCCTGCCAACTGGGCACCGGCCCCTCCCGGCCAAGGAGAGACCTGGTAACCCAGAACAGAGCGGCTGGGTGATTATCCACGGAGGCAATGAGGGTGGTGAAGTATTGTTGCTTCACCACCCCCATCGCCACCAGGTAGGTCTTAATAGCAGCTCTAGCCAGTGTCCAGTCGGAATCACTTTGGGTCTTCACCCAGCGGCGCTCTCGGCGTCTCTTTGCCCGTTTAAGCTCCCGCAGTTCTTCTGTGAACCATGGGGAATATCTATCTCTGCGGGCTCGGAAAGGCCGTAGTGGTGCGATTTCATCCAAGGCAGCGGTAGTCATCCTGTACCACAGGTCAACGAGTGCCTCGGATGAATTGTGTAGCCGATCCAGATCTTTAGATTTAATCCTGCACTTGAGTAGAAAACAGATATGTGAAAATAGAAATTCTCTTTGATAGGTAAGTAGTGTTGGAATAAAGATTAAGAAAAAGTACTTTGGGAACTTTTGAAGGAGGGATATTTAATTTGCCCTGCAAGCTAATCGGCTAGGGAAAAGGCTGGAGAAAAATCACTGGACAAACTTCTGCTAGTATCTAGGAGGTTTTTCTGATCCTGCTTCTCTATGTTCCCTTTCAAGAAAGGAAATAATCTATATCAATGAATTACCCCATTCAATTGTTCTAGCTACTGTGTTAGCTTTAGGTGAAATCAAAGTTTATAACATAGTACTGGCTTGTTTGCCCATAATTCCTTTATAGTGTAAGTGTTTAATCCCATGTATTAAACAATAGGAGAATGTGATTTTGAAGGTATTGTAGGTGGGTGTACAATGTGTGTTCCGGTAGCATCCACTTGTGAACAGTCTGATAATTCAAGCATAAGAACTTCTACTAAGAAGACTAGAGCCTCAAATAGCTATTGATTTGATTGGTCACTCTCACACTGCAAAATCTAGCAATTTTCTTTACCTACCCCCAATTATAGCTTTCGGCCAATGATTTAACAAGGCCCTCTAGGGTCAGCCAAGATTTTTTAAAAGGAATTAACTGAATGGGGGCGTGGCTAAGATGCCGATGTGCTAACACACATTCCTCGGAGCTTGCGCTTCTCAATGAGAAAAACAATGAGAAAATAAAGATAGAGAAACACAAATTTTTAAAGATTGGCAAGAAGAAAGCTTATAGACCTCGTAGTTAAAAAGGCTTGATCTGGAAGGTCAGAGTTCGGGAGCGTTTCAGCTGGGAGGCTAGCGGCGTAAGCGGCGGCCTCACCAGCTGAGTCGTGGCAAACGGGACTGCCAGGAGATCGGGAGAAATAATGAAAACGTGAGTTGTTGAAAATAAAGATACGAATTTGGAAGTGGTGGCTGGCGCGGCTGAGGGGGTGAGAAGGAGAGTGAAAATGAAGGAAAAGCAAGTGTGCAAAGGAGTGAAGAGGAGCCAAGAGGGAGAGCGGAAGAGAGAAAGTCTGTGAAAGGGGATTAATGACAGCTGTGAAGAAGGAAATCAAAAGTTAGAGTGACCGAAGACGGGAGGGAAACAATTGGAGAGGGTATCTGGAGTGCTGTGGAGAGGCTGAAAGGAAAGGAGAGAAGGAGAGGAGAAAGAGAAAGAAGGAGAAGTGAAGGAACAGAGAGTGTTGTTGAAGGACGGGAGGTGCAAGAACAGATGAAGTACGGAGGTTGGAGTGCTCAGAGGAGAAGGGAGGAGGGCCCCCTTGGAAGCCGCAGCTGAGGCCGGGGATTAATGGCGCAGATGTAATTTTGCTTCGTGGATCGAGCAGTTAAGTACTGATCACTATAAACTTTTTAAATACATTAGACTTCCCTCCTTCCTTTGCTGAGCAATTTTTTAATTACTTTTTTGGACCCCTCAGATTCTTCTGCCCTTTTTTTTCTTTCCTCTTTTTTGCTTATCCGGGGTGCCTGACTCTCCTTTCCCTTTTCCCTTTGTACTTTTTGGCTTTTTTGTTTCAATTTGTTTTTTCTTTTTCCATCAAGATTTTGGATATATAGTTGTTGGATTATTCAATCGTTTTGAGTTGTGTTTTTTTTTTTTGAAACATTGTTATAGTTTTGGATAATAGAAGAAAATCTTCAATCAACTTTTGGGTTTTTGAAACTACTAAGCTATTTTTTCATTTCAGTAAAGCAGATCAGGAGCAATTTTTGGGATTACAATTTCATTACTGGTTTGCCATACAGAAACTGACCTGTTCTGTTTGGGCATAAAGTAAAGGGACCAATACAGGGGCTGAATTTGTGAATTGTTTAATTGACTCTGGAAACAGACTGAGAATTTGGACTTGGTGGAAATCAAGTGATCAGACATTTGGATTATAAATTTAATTGGGATCTGAAGATTTGGCATACAAGATTTGGGGTTGGGCATAATTTTTGCTGAAGATGTCAATGCAGATTGGATTATAAAGCTATTTGAAAATTGGTTATAAGATATCAAACTACAATCAAGGTTTTGAACCCAAGTGAATTTGGAATTAGGCCAAGAGCTGGAATTGGGAGATAGTAAAAGTTTGATTATACTGAAAGAGTTGGTTGAAGCTACAATGGATAAATTTGTGAAGGGAAGGGGGAAGAAGGAGGAGGTGGTGAAACCTAAGAGGAAGGAGGAAACTGAGGACACATCCCCATCATCAACATCACTGGAACCAGTAGTATTGGACCAAACACAATTAATGGTTGAGATGGGTAAATTGTTTAAGAGATTTGATAAGATGGAGGAGGCAAATGCGAAAGGCTTTCGGGAAATGAAAGAACTAAGAGGGAAAGATAAAAATGAAATTATGGTGAAGCAAGATAAAATGTATACAATGTTTCAGGATTTTGCCCATAAAGTTGATTTTACCTTTCAAAAGTTGGAAACAAGTGTTAATTTGATGCAAAGGGATGTGAAATCAATGCAGGCTGAAGTGAAGGGATTGCAGGAGGAAGATAAGGAAATTAAAATGAAGGTAGAAGGACAAGGGAAAAGGATAGACATGGTGGAAGAGATGATGAGGAAACAGAACATTGTGATACGCAATCTACCGGAGAAAACGCCATACCTTTTGAAAGACAGAATAATTGATTGGCTGAACAATTTGAAAACGGGGAAAGATTTTGTTAATGAAGATATTGCAAGTGTTTATAGATTGGGATCGAGAAGAGGGAGGAGTGCTCAAAGGAATGTTTTGGTTAAATTTGCAAACTGGAGCAATAAATTAAAGGTAATGGCCTTTTTAAAACAAGCTGGTTCTGGCACTTTAAAAATTGATGGAAATGATGTGGAAGTATACAATGATATTGCTGTGGATTAACGTGTTTGGCATTATAAAATGAAGCCTGTAACCAAACTGCTGATTTCACATGGGATAAAATATAATTAGAGATTTCCACAGCAACTAAGATTTTTTATGACAAAAAATGCACACAATTGATGCTGAAACTGATGCACTGTGTTATCTCAGTACAATTGATATGATAGATTTGTCTTCAAGAGAGGGGTTGGCAATAAGAAAAGACTTGTTGGAATCAGGAGGTATAAGAAGAGAATATGGAGGTCAGGAGCAGGAGGGGGCAACAGGGGGGAGGGAGGAGGGGGTCCAAAACTGAGAATGTGGCAAAGGAAGGGTGAAGTATAAGGATGGAGGAACTTAAGAAGAGGGAGAGTGGAGTTAAGGAGGTTTTGTGATTGTATGTATAAAAGTGTTAAAAATGGAACTGTATTAATGAGAGTGTGCGTGGGCATTTTGAAGGCAGCAGTTACATCTTCCACGTTCCCCCCTCCTCTCTTTGGTTGGCAAAGGCGGCTTTTTCTTTATTTTTTGTAGAGGAAAAGGGTGGGGAGGGTAGAGTAGAATGTTTGTTGTGTTAGATTTAGTTTTAGTTATGGGAAGTGAGGGTGCACGCTCATTGGAGAAATCGGAGATGATAGAAGATTGCTTTTTTGGTAAATTATGAGGAATATTAAAGTAATATCTTGGAATGTGAAAGGTACAGGATCTCAAGTTAAGAGGAAAAGAATAGAATCAGCTTTAAGAAAGGACAGGCTGGATGTAGTCTTTTTGCAGGAGACCCATCAAAAACCTCAAGACATGAATAAGATTTTTTTGAAAGGGATGCAATATTATGAAAAAATCATTTGGTACCTCAAAGGCAAGGGGTGTGGCTACTCTAATTTTGACTAGGTTGGGCTTCGAGATGACAGGTAGTGTTTCCGACCCCGAAGGAAGATTCTTGATAGTAAAAGGGAGGATTGATGATGAGGAAATGGCATTTGTGAATATATATGCCTCAAATGATCATCAAGAGGACTTCTTGGAGAAAATGCATAAAATATTGGTAAAAGAAAAAACAACAAGAATGATAATAGCTGGGGACTTTAATCTAATTAGGTCAAATTTAGATTGTACAAATATTCTAAGAAGTGGAAAAGGGGTTAAAAACAAATTTTGGATAAATGGATGGAAGATATAGGATTGAAAGATACATGGAGAGAACTTAAGGGATCAGAAAGGGTTTATACTTATTTTTCACATGTCCATAATTTATACTCTAGAATAGATTACATATTTGTAACAGAAAATATGATTGAAAAGGTAGACGAGGTAGAAGTGGGAATTTTCAAAGAATCAGATCATGCGAAAGTGCTGTTAGAATTGGGGATAGAGAGCACAAGAAAAACAAGAAAAACAAAGATACGATCCTAAATTATATAAAGACCATAAATGTAAAGAACAAATAACAGAGAATTGGAAGGAAAGTTGGCAATGGAATGACATTGAGGAGGTGAGTTTTAATGTGGTCTGGGATACCATGAAGTTGGTATTTAGAGGGGAGAGTATAAAGTTGGCCAGTTTTAGAAATAAAATTAAAACTATTATTGATCCCGAAGGAAGGTATATAATAATAAAAGGTTTGATAGATGATGAAGAAATTTTGTTGGTTAATATTTATGCCCCAAATCAGAAACAAGATGAATTCCTATATACATTATATCAGATTATAATGAAGGAAAATACTAATAAAATAATAGTGGCAGGAGATTTTAATTTGATTAAATCAGATTCTGATTCATCAAATGTTTTGAGACAAAAAATTGGAACCAAGAAAATATTAGAATCATGGATGCAATAAATAGGACTATATGATGCGTGGTCTGAATTAAAAGGTAATGAAAGTGGATATACGTATTACTCACAAGTCCACAATTCATATTCAAGAATCGATTATGTCATGGTTACAAATAATTTAGTTAAGACTCTAGAAAATGTAGAATTAGGGATTTTTAGAGAATCAGATCACGCAAAAATGATAGTAGATCTAAAAATATCTGATAAAAGGAAAAATAATAAGATTAATTGGAGATATGATTTAAAAAAATTAACAAACAAGAAGACAAAGAGAAAATAATTAAAAATTGGGAGGAATATTGGTGTTTTAATGATACAGATGAAGTATCAGATAATATTCTGTGGGATACAATGAAATCAATATTTAGGGGTGAAAGTATCAAACTTGCTAGTATTAAGAACAAACAATATAAGGAGAAACAAAAATATATAGAAGAAGAAATTGAACGACTTCAGAAGGAACATATAAGGACTAAAGAAAAAACATATTTGACAAACTGCAACAATTGAAAACAGAATTAACTGGAAAGGATATTGAAAGTGTTAAAAGGAATTTAATTTATTTAAAAAGAAATTATTTTGAGTATAACAATAAAAATTCCAAAATGTTGGCAAGAGCTGCAAATAAAAAAAGGAAAAAAGAGAAATAAGAATATTAATTGATAACCAAGGAAATAGATGTATTAAAATGAAGGAAAAAATAGAAATCACCAGGCAATTTTATCAAAATCTTTATTCAGAAAAGAAATTAGATGTAGAAGTGGCATCGGATTATATTAAAAACTGGACTAAAAGCAAGGTGAGTCAGGAACACAAATTAATAATGGAAGCTCCTATTACAGAAAAAGAGGTTTCAACAACTATAGACAAGTTAAAAATAGGAAAGGCACCAGGAGAAGATGGAGTAGCGCCAGAATTTTATAAAGAATTCAAAAAAATGATAGTTCCAAAAATTACTAGAATATTTAATTATGTATTAGATGGAGGAAAGTTTCCTGACTCATGGTATAAATCGATAATAATCTTAATTCCAAAGGTTGGGAAAGATCACGAGTGGAGTCTTATAGACCCATTTCATTATTGAACCAGGACTTAAAAATCTTCACGGCAATACTTGCAAATAGAATGAATAGATTTATGGGAGATTATATAAATATTGACCAAGTGGGATTTATGAAATCAAGATACTTATTAGACATAACAAGGAGAGTGGTAGCATTAATGCATACTGCAGAACGGAGTAAAGAAGGAATCGGATTATTGTCTTTAGACATATATAAAGTGTTTGATTCTCTCCAATGGTTTTCCATTAAAGAAATAGTGAAAAATTATGGATTTGGCTCTAAATTTACAACAGTAATTGATAATTTATACCATCAGGGCTGTGCGCAAATAAAAGTAAATGATGTATTTACACCAGATATAAGGTTAGGAGCTAGTACAAAGCAGCGTGATCCGTTGTCTTCAATTTTGTTTATAATGGCTATCGAAATGTTTGCAAACGTAATTAGAGAAGACTTAGATTTAAAAGGGATAAATGATAATAAAATTAATTTGTATGCGGACGATAGCTTGCTAATTGTAAAGGAACCACAAAATGCATTAATTAAAATACAATCTCATTTTAGAAACTTCCAAGATGCGACTGGCTTAAAAGTAAATTGGGATAAGTCAGAAATAATTCTTTTTAATACAACTATGGAAACTCAGAATAAAATTAAGAACACTTTCAATATTAACATCAAAAGTAATATAAAATATTTAGGAATAAGAATATCTAATCAGTATGATGAATTAAAATAAATAAATTTTGAAACATTGATAAAAGAAATAAAAGAATTGCTAATTCGATTAAAAAAAATATCATGGTTTGGAAGAATAGCTCTGATTAAAATGAAGATAGTCCCCAAAATTAATTATATATTTGAAACATTACCAGTAGAAATTAAAGATAAGGATCTCAAGAAATACAAAATTTGTTAAATGATTATTGTAGTGATGGTAAGAGACCAAGGATTGTAAAGACATTGTGGTATAAAGATCAGAAAAGTGGGGGGTTAGGTTTACCAGATATTAAAAAATACTATATAGCATATAAATTGAAAAACATTCTAAAAAATTTAATGCACAAAGACACATTATGGGAAGGCATTGGTATGAAAGAATTACACAAAGTTGGAAAAGTAATACTTTTAGGTAAGGACAAAGTTAAAATTAACAATGATAATAAAATTTTAAAAAGTTTGTTGAATGTTTGGCATTCTGTTAAAAATAAACTTGCTCCGGGAACTTCGCCCATAATAGAATTAGGGGATATAGAATCCTTTCCAATAATATTAACTAGTAAGAACA
This sequence comes from Bradypodion ventrale, assembly GCA_035047345.1. Lineage (NCBI taxonomy): Eukaryota > Metazoa > Chordata > Lepidosauria > Squamata > Chamaeleonidae > Bradypodion > Bradypodion ventrale. Next base: position 310,735,494 of record JAWDJE010000002.1, read on the forward strand.
AATTGCTACTTCAAATTAATAAAATAGAGTTTCTAAAGGATTGGATAGGTTTTGTAAAAATAAAGAAAAAAGATAAAATTGTTTACGCAAATGAACTTAAACTGGATTCAAGTAGCAGCAATTAATAATTGGAACTCTCATATAGCCACTGAATCAGACCTAAAGAGAGGTTTAACTGAGTTTGAAAAATTAGCATGTAATGTTAGGTCTGGGAAAATAGAATTAAAAGGGTTAATTGGTAAAATATATAAATTGCTAATTGATATGGATTACACCAATGATAGTATGAGAGAGACATGGGAAAGCGACCTAAATATAAACATTAGTGAAGAAAGTTGGAAGTTAAAATGGAAAAATAGAGTAATGAGAAATTTATCAATTAGAATAAAAGAACACTGTTATAAAGTATTGTGGAAATGGTATCTAACCCCAGCAAAAAATAAAATTGATGAATCCAAAGGAATCTAGTTTATGCTGGAATTGTAAAAAAGAGACTGGGACTTATCTCCATATGTGGTGGGAGTGTGAAAGAGTGAAAGGTTTTTGGATGTTAGTGGAAAATGAGATAACAAAAATGTTTGGTACCCGTATTAAATTGGATGCACCAAGTGTGTTGATGCTTGAGTTTGGTAATGTCATTTCAAATCATTATAATGCAGATTTGCTATCTATTTTAATAGTGAATGCAAGAATTTGTATAGCTGCTAAGTGGAAGGGAGGAGAGCAAATAAAAATTGAAGATTGGTATGTTCAAAATTGGACAACAGCATTAAATGACAAACTTACATGCAAAATAAATATTAAAAAAGGTATCACGAGTAAAAATAAATTTTATGAGATTTGGAAGCCCTTCCTAGATCATACTATAACTAAAGGCAAAGGGAGCAAGCCTCCTACGGATCATTTATCATTTTGGAATGAGAGTTAAATGTTTGTGTGTACATTTTATTATTGGTTCTTCTAGGGAACATATAAGCTGTCTCTGATGGATATCATTAATGTTAGACTAGATAGAGTAACTATAAGAGTATTTAACTTTGTAGCATTGAATTGTATTTTTCTTTCTTTTTTTCTCTTCTCTTTTTCTTTCTCTTTGTTTGTGCTGGTGTACACATATGTTGTCTTCTGTTTTTAATTAATAAAATATTTTTTTAAAAAGAAATAAGCAATTCAAGGTGGAGCAAGATAAAATCGAGAAGGAGATAAAACAGTTACAAGAAAAACATATAAGGACCAAGGACAAGAAAGTTTTTGATAATATGCAAAGATTGAAGACTGAATTGATAGGAAAGGATATAGAAAAAGTAAAATGAGATTTGGTATATTTAAAAAGAGAATATTTTGAATTTAGTAATAAAAACTCAAAATTATTAGCAAGGGCGGCAAAAGAAAAAAGAGAAATTGAAACTTTGATCAATAAGGATGGAACAAGATGTAATAAGATTGGAGATAAATGCAAAATTGTTAAAGATTTTTATCAGGCATTATATGCGAAAAAGAACATAGATATACCAAAATTGAAAAAACAATTGGAGAAACAAATAAATAATAGGATAACACAAGAACATAAGAACAGGATGGAAGAACAAATAACAGAAAAGGAAATAAAAGAGGTTATAGCTATCTTAAAAACAGATAAAGCACCTGGAGAAGATGGATTACCAGCCGAATTTTACAAGGAGTTTAAAGATATAGTGGTTCGAAAATTGAATAAGTTATATAACAATATATTAGAAGGTGAGCAAATCCCGACTTCATGGTATACGACTATAATTGTTCTGTTGCCAAAGCCTGGAAAGGATTTAGAAAAAATTGAATCATATAGACCAATTTCATTAATAAACCAAGATGCTAAGATCTTCACAGCGATATTGGCTAATAGATTGAATAATTTTATGGGTACTTATATAAATGAGGACCAGGTGGGATTTTTGAAGGGTAGACATATGTCAGATTTGACAAGAAGAGTTCTAAATTTAATTGATAAGGTAGGACAAACAAAAGAGAAAGTCGGATTATTATTTTTGGATATTTTCAAGGCATTCGATTCTTTGCAATGGGTAACAATCAATGAGATAATTAAATGTTATGGATTTGTCGATAAATTTAAGAAGATAATTGGACAATTGTACCAACAAGGGATGGCAGTTGTAAGGGTAAATGATGCGGTTACGGAGGAGGTAAAGTTAGAAGCTGGTACAAGGCAGGGTTGTGCCTTGTCTCCAATCTTATTTATTATGGCAATGGAGATGTTGGCGAAGGAAGTAAGGGAAGACAAAGAAATAGAAGGGGTTTTAGGTAATAAGATAAGTTTATATGCTGACGATACTTTGATAATAGCTAAACACCCTGGAAAGGTATTGGATAGAATACAACTGCAGCTGAAGAATTTTGAGGATATAACGGGTCTGAGAGTAAATTGGGATAAATCTGAATTGATATTGTGTAATATGGGTAAAGAAGAACAGAAAAGGATAAGGGGAAAATGCAACTTACAAATTAAGGATGATTTGAAATACTTGGGGATAAATATTTCAAATAAATTTGATGAACTTAAGAAATTGAATTATGAAAAGCTGAAAAAGGAAATTAAGGATAGAATACAACAATTGCAAAAATTGAAATTGTCATGGTTTGGAAGAATTGCAATCTGTAAAATGATGTTACCAAGAATTAATTTTTTATTTGATGCTCTTCCAATCCAATTGAATGATAAAGAAATTAAGGAGTTTCAAAAATTGATCAACAATTTTTGTAATGGGGGGGAAAAGGCCCCGATTGGTAAAAAAATTGGTATTTATCTCAGAAGGAAGGGGGATTAGGAATGCCAAATTTGGTGGCATATTACTGAGCTTTTCAAATTAAAAACGTTGTGAAGATCCTGGCTAATGAAAAGGTAATTTGGGAAGAATTTGAAATGAAAGATTTTATTCATATTGGAAAATTGGTCTTTTTAGGAGGTAGTATGGGGAAAGTAGTCATTAAAAATAGAATGATGAAGACAACATTGGGGGTGTGGAAAAAAGTAAAAAGGGATTTGGTATCGGATATTTCCCCTATTATAGAGTTGGAAGACATAGCAAATTTTCCAATAAAATTGATAAAAGGGTCAAAGAAGTACTTGATAAGAATGAGGTATTCCTGCTGAGAGACTGGATACGGGCCTGTAAAGATAGAGAGAGGAAAATAAATTTGTATGGACAAGTGAAATTGAATTGGTTTCAGACAGTGATGGTTAATAGTTGTAATAGTAAATATATGAATGAAGTTGGATTAGAAAAAGGCAGGACCGAGTTTGAAGAACTAATTTGGAAAATAAGAAGGGGACAAGGTGGTATAACGGGATTGGTTAGTAAAATATATCGAATAATAAATAAGGCAGGTAATCCACAGGAAGACTTGAGATTAAGTTGGGAACAAGATCTTAACCTATAAATCCAAGGGTTAACCGTTGGAACTGGCTATAGGTTGCTATGCCTCGCCCTACTTGCCTGCACTCACCCTTCATGCACACGGCCAATCTGGGTACGCAGGTCAACGAAGGATTGAGAAAACCGGCAGTGGGGCAACAGCCCCACAAACGCGAAGAAAGGGAAACAACTTCACTTCCCAACATTCCTTGCGCTGCGCCGCGCCAGAGCCAATCAGGCTGAGAGGCTCTCGCACGGCACAGCGTTCGGAAACGCGCCGCAACCAATCAAAAGAAAAGCATTTTTAAAAAATGCAGCACAAACACAAAGCACCAACCCATAACTACAAGCCCCAGAGTCCTGCGCGCCATGAGCGCGCAGAACACTGAGGAAACCAGTGCCTGAAAAATTAAAAAGACAAACAACTCACCGCCTCACAGCCAAGCAAACACCAGCCGGCTTTCTTTCCCTCACCCACGGCGCCTGAAGGTCCCGACTGGAGTTTCCCCTTTAATATCAGTAGGTGGGGGGGGGGGTTTGCGATCCCCCTCTCCGCTGGCTACCCTAGGGTTGGGAGGTTTGTGGGAACAAAAGGGGTATGTTGCCCCAACCCTTCTGGACCCAGGAGACCAGGGAGAGGGGATCGATACCCCCGTCCTTAAAACAACTCCGTCTTATCTTCTCTTTAAAAACGGAGTTGTTTTAAGGGGGGGAATCGATCCACTCTCCCAGGTCTCCTGGGTCCAGAAGGGTTGGGGCAACATACCTCTTTTGTCCCCACCAACCTCCCAACCCCAGGGGAGCCAGCGGAGAGGGGGGTCGCAATCCCCCACCCACTGATATTAAAGGGGAAACCACGATCTACTTTCACGACTCCACACAAACAAAGCACCATAACACAATAAAGCCCCCCTCCCTACCACCTAGCCCACCCTTCCTAACCCCCAATGACCACGACCCCCTCCCCACCACCTAGCCCACCCTTTCTAACCCCCAACGACCACGACCCCCTCCCCACCACCTAGCCCATCCTTCCTAACCCCCAACGACCATGCCCCCCTCCCCACCACCTAACCCACCCTTCCTAACCCCCAACGACCATGCCCCCCTCCCCACCACCTAACCCACCCTTCCTAACCCCCAATGACCACGTCCCTTCTCCACCACCAAATAAATAAATTTTTAAAAATTACTAAAAACAGTCAAACACATCCAAAAATACACAAAAACAAAAACACCAAAAACAATATGAAGTAAACAAAGACAAACAGACAAAAAATACAAATTCCAACACCCCCCTGCACACACACACACACACACACACACACACACACAAAAGAAAGAAAACAAGCAAACTTACCAAAAGATGTCCTACCTCCACCAGGACTGGAAAAGAAATGAATAAAGAAAGAGACTACTTACCAGAAGAAGCTCCACCCAGAGGCCAGGAGAGAAAAAACAGTAAAAATACAATAACCCCTACCAGCACCACCTACTCACCACAATAGTAAAAACAATTCAAAAACACACAACAGCTCCAAATAAAAACAAACCAAAAACATAACACAAATTCACAATTTTACACAAAAGGTCACACCAATAAAAACAAGTCAAAAAAATTACACTAAAACACACTTTAACACAAATCACAAATATATGTCAATAAAATAAAAATCCTGTGCTGAGTTTTAACTCAAATTTAAACTCAAAACATCTAAACACATTTTAAAAACATTGAATGTAAAAAACATTTACTTTTACATTATTAAAATTATTAACTACGGTACAACTAATTTAAAAAATTCAAAAACTAAAATATTATTCGCTTACATAAAACAATTTGAAAAAATTATATCATACTTTGTTCTTTTATTAATCCTCAAAAAAACCCAAAAAAGCAGATCACAGTTAATAACAGCCAAGCCAAAAAAATTTGCATAAATAAACATTTAAAAAATTAAAATTACAGACTAAGCAATTTTTAAAAAAACATTAACACAATTTAACATTCCAACACAATTTAAAACAGCCCGGCAACGCCGGGCAACCTCTGCTAGTTTAAATATAAAAATAGAGGAACAGAATTGGAAAAATAAATGGAGGAAAAGAATTATGAGAACTATGTTGGTTAGAGTTAAGGAACATAATTATAAAATGCTATGGAAATGGTATTTGACTCCAATGAGGTTGCATCAGATAGATAATAAAAAAGATAAAATGTGTTGGCGTTGTAAGAAGGAAATGGGAACAAACGAACACATGTGGTGGAGTTGTATTGTGGTAAAAAAATTTGGAAGAAAATTGAGCACGAGATAACTGAAATTATGGGGGGGAATTAAATTGGGTGTTAGTATGATTATGTTGACAGAAGTGGAAAATATAAACTTGAGCAAGAATAAAAAGGAGTTATTTGAAATAATGTTGTCAACGGGAAGACAGTGTATCGCTAGAAAATGGAAAAATGAGGTAAATCTGAATATTGAGGAGTGGTATAAGGAAATGTGGGGGTTAGCATTGAATGACAAGTTAACATGGGAAATAAACTTTAAAAAGGGAATTGTTAAAGGAAACAGATTTTGGGATGTTTGGCAAGCTTTTGTGGATTACTCACTGAGGGGGAATGACCTGCAAAGGCCTGTATCTGATCACAAGATTTAATGGAAATACTCCCAATGAGTATCTCCATGCTCTCCAGGGCATTTTAAATAACACTGGGTGGTTAGTATTTTATTTTTGTCTTTATATTAAACATTATTGGAAAATGAGGTATAGAAACCATATCCTAGTGGTTTGATTTGAAATAGTATATATTATAAACAATGAGGATATGGTTTGCTGATGTTTAATTTTACATATATATGTAATTTTATTTCTATATGTGTAATTTTCTTTATATTTGTAATTTTGATGTTTTATTGTTTGTATTATTTTTGAAAATTTAATAAAATATTATTTTAAAAAAAAGGAATTAACTGAATGAACACTTGGAATAATTACTGGGGTATATGCAGTGATGCACTGAAACCGGTCCATTCTGGGCGGACTGGTAATGGAATTTCTCCAGGCCATGACCACTTGGCTGGCCATGGCCACCTCTCTACCGCATGGTGCATGCACGCTAAACCAAGCAGCCGTTTTCTGCAACTGGAGTGGGAGGAGAGCAGACACGGCACAGAGGAGCAGCAGTGATGGTGGGGAGCAGTGGTGGAGAGCGGCGGCAGAGAGCAGCAGCGGAGAGGGCAGTGGAGAGTTCCAGCAGAGAGCAGTGGTGGAGAGCAGTGGTGGAGAGCGGCAGCAGAGAGCAGCGGTGGAGAGGGCAGTGGAGAGTGGCAGTGGAGAGCGGTGTTGGAGAGCAGTGGTGGAGAGCGGCGGCAGAGAGCAGTGGCAGAGAGGGCGGCGGAGAGTGGCGGCGGAGAGCGGTGGCAGAGAGCGGTGGTAGAAAGTGATGGCGGAGAGCGGCGGCGGACCTTTGGCAGAGGCGGTAGAGGAGAGCAACGGCGGGCCTTCGGCAGTGATGGTAGTGGTGGTGGACCTTCGGCAGCAGTGGTGGAGGAGAGCAGCAGCGGCAGCGGACAGCAGCAGCAGCGGACAGTGGCAGCGACGGACAATGATGGTGGCAGACAGTGACTGCGGGCCTTCGGAAGACAGCGGTAGAGGAGAGTGGTGATGGTGAAGGAGTGTTGCTGAGCCTTTGGCAGCAGTGGCAGTGGTGCTAGACCTTCCGCGGCAGTGGTGGAGGAGAGTGGGAGAGTGGCAGTGGGCCTTCAGAGGTGGCAGGTGAGGTGGAGGCGGCAGCAGGCACAGAGGCAGAGCTGGCGGCGAAGACTTGGCAGCGGTGGTCAAGGCCTAGGTCTGGCCGGGTTTGCGAACTGACCAGCTGCATCATGGATGAGGCTGGGGCAGTCACGCTGGGATCTCCTGCCTCTGCTGCAAGTGGGAGCACCGACCCTCCGAGAGATGGGACAGGCCTGCAAGGTAGGCACACGGTTTTTGTTCTTTGGGGGTGGGGGTGGGATAAGTTTAATGGTCCCGGTGAAAGACTGCTGGGATCTGGGAATTATTGTTTGACTATGTGAATTTTAGTTTGCAAGGTGATGTCTCTACTTATTATTATGTTCCCCCGGTCGCTGCTGCTCAAAGCCCATATCCGTTTCCTCGGCCACGCCCACAAAGTTAGCCATGCCCACAGTGTGGTAGTAATTTTTTGGGAGTGCATCACTGGGTATATGTTTACTGTGCTGCCTTTTGCAGAACTGTTACCAATTTGAATGATGAAAGCGTGTATAGAACAGAGATGCCTAATACTATGGCCAATTTAGTTTAGACTAGCAGATTTTGCCTGGCGGTGCCGGGCTGTTTTAAATTGTTTTGGAAGGTTATTTTTTTAATGTTTGTAAATAATTGCTTAGTCTGTAATTGTTATTTTTAAAATGTTTATTTATACAAATTTTCTTTTGTCTGGGCTGTTATAAACTGTGATCAGCTTTTTTGGGGTTTTTTGGTGGATTAAAAAAAGAACAAAGTATGATATAATTTTTTCAAATTGTTTTATTTAACCGAATAATGTTTTAGTTTGTGGGTTTTTTTAATAGTTGTACTGTAGGTAATAATTTTAAAAATGTAAAAGTACATGTTTTTTACATTCAATGTTTTTAAACTGTGTTTAGATGTTTTGGGTTTTTATTTGAGTTAAAACTACACACAGGATTTTAGAAATGTTTTTATTTTATTTTATTGACATATGTTTGTGATTTGTGTAAAATTGTGATTTTGTGTTATGTTTTTGACTTTTTTCTCTTGTGGCCTTTTGTTTGGGGCTGTTGTGTCTTTTTGAATTGTTTTTACTATTGTGGCCTGCAGGTGGGGCTGCTAGTGGATCTCGTTTAACTTTGACTGTTTTTTCTCTCCTGGCCTCTGGGTGGTGCTTCTTCCGGTAGGTTGTCTCTTTCTGTCTTCATTTGTGTTCCGGTCATTGTGGAGGCAGGACATGCTGGTGAGTTGGCTGTTTTCCTTTATTTGGGAGGTTTGGCTTATTTTGCTTTTGTGGTTGTTGTCTGGTTTTCTGCTTGGTTGTTGTTGTATTGTTTTATTTTTAGGTTTAATTGGTTTGGTTTTTTGTGTTTTTGTTTACTTTTTCTTGTTTGTGTAATTTGTGTTTTTTTCGTTTGGTACTTAGTTGTTTTGTAAGTGGTTTTGTGTTTCTTTGTGATTTTTGTTTTAAGTAATGGTAGTTTTTAATTATGGTTTTATTTTTGTTAGGTGTTTAGGTGTGTGTGTGTGTGTATGTGTGTGTCTGAGTTGCGAGGGTGCTTCTTCCGGTAGGTTGTCTCTTTCTGTCTTCATTTGTGTTCCGGTCGTTGTGGAGGCAGGACATGCTGGTGAGTTGGCTGTTTTCCTTTATTTTGGGGGTTTGGTTTATTTTGCTTTTGTGGTTGTTGTCTGGTTTTCTGCTTGGTTGTTGTTGTATTGTTTTATTTTTAGGTTTAATTGGTTTGGTTTTTTGTGTTTTTGTTTACTTTTTCTTGTTTGTGTAATTTGTGTTTTTTTCGTTTGGTACTTAGTTGTTTTGTAAGTGGTTTTGTGTTTCTTTGTGATTTTTGTTTTAAGTAATGGTAGTTTTTAATTATGGTTTTATTTTTGTTAGGTGTTTAGGTGTGTGTGTGTATGTGTGTGTCTGAGTTGCGAGGGAGATAGAGGAGGCTGCTGCACGGTGAGTACCTCTGGTAGGCGAAGGCAGCGGCCGGAGTGCCATTCGCTGCCTTTCCTTTCTGGAGGATTTTTTCGCTTTGAAGCGGGGGGTGAAGGCATTGATGCCTTCGCCCTCCCTTGAAAGCGAAACAATTACTCAGAAAGTAAAGGCAGCGACTGGAGCGCCGTTCGCTGCCTTTCCTTTATGGAGGATTTTTTCGCTTTCAAGGGGGGGCGAAGACACTGATGCCTTCACCCTCCCTTGAAAGCAAAACACTTACTCAGAAAGTAAAGGCAGTGACTGGAGGGCCATTTGCTGCCTTTACTTTCTGGAGGATTTGTTTTGCTTTCAAGGGGGGGCGCAAAAGCATCAGTACCTTTTTCCCCCTTGAATCCTCCCCCTGTTTTTGTGTTTTTTTCCCACCCCGGCTCAACCTTTCTTGGGGCCGGTGGTGGTCTTGCCTTGTCTTCGGCGGGGTAGCATGGCTGTGAGGCGCTGCGTCCGCCTGCGGCGGACTTGCATTCCCGTTGTGTTTTTTATTGTTATTTTTTATGCGCCGGCTTTCTCAGCATTCTGCGTGCTCATGGCGTGCAGGACTCTGGGGCTTGTAGTTTTGTGTTTGAGGTTTCTGTTTATGCGGCAGTTTTTTTTCTGTGGCTCATTTTTGATTGGCTGCGGCGCATTTCCCAATGTTCTTTTTGCTCACGCCTCTCAGCCTGATTGGCTGTGGCATGGCGTGGCACGAGGAATGTTGGGAATTGAAGTCCTTTCTTTTTGTTGGCGTTCGTGGGTCTCCTGCCCCACTGGCGCATTTCTCCAACCCCCAGTAACCTCTGTACCCAGTTCGGGCGAGTGCACGAATGCTCTGTACCGGCTAGTAGAGCTTGGCTAAGGATCCTTTGTCAAATCACAATGGTTAACACTCAGATTTATAGGTATAGATTAATATTAATCAGTGGTGGGCATCAGCAGGTTCGCACCAGTTCGCCAGGACCGGTAGCAGAAATTCTGGCTGGCCCAGCCCATCCAAATTTTGAAATAAAGTAATCCTAATTCAGTTGCAACACAGGGCTTCCCCCCTGGCCACACCCACCATACCACGCCCACAGTGTGGTAGTATTTTTTTTTGGAGCCCACTACTGATATTAATGATATACGGTTTGTCACCTTGACCTCTTTGTACAATGAAATGTCTAACCTCCGGTTTGTAGTAAACTAAATTGACCCTTTATAAGAAAGAAAGGATTTTTTTTATCATTTCTTTATAATGAGAAAGCCCATGACACTTTGAGCTTATATAGCTATCAGCCAAAGAGACTGGTTCAATAAGCACAGTAAGTAAAGCTCATTAATATTTTTTATACATTAAATGTGTACATCACCATTTTAAGGGGTTGTGGTGGCTCAATGGTTAAGAAGCTTGTCTTGTTAGCTGGAAGGCCGGCAAATCGGCAGTTTGAGACCTGGGTATTGCATGACGGATTGAGTTCCCTTCATCTGTCCCAGTTCCTGCCAACCTAGCAGATCAAAAGCAAGAAGTTGCGAGTAGATAAATAGGGACCATTTTGGTGGGGAAAGATCTTGGAGACATGAAAGGAGCCTCATTTGGGCGTCCCTTGAGTGGAATTTCTCCAGCAAAAATCCTTTCAACCCAGAACAATTTCTGACATGAAATTATTATTATCACCATATTTCAGTACATGAAGGTCATCAGTTGCCCCAAACAGCAATTAAGTTACTTTTGTCACTAGTGGTGGTCTATAGGTCAGACTTCACACTTTGATGTAAACAAATTGAAAACCCTGCTACCTGATGGAGAGCACATGGAGTTTTTACATTCTCTTTGTCTGGTCACAAAAGGAAGTTATACTTCAGAGAGGATCATGTGGAGAAGGAGGAGCAAGTACTCTGCTTCCTGTGGTGGCGGGTATGAAAACACCATAAAAGCTTTTGCTGTTTGTCCAACATATATTTCTACAATGACCTCCTGGCCACAATAGCACTGTGCCATGAACTTTCATTAATAATTTTATGCCTGATTTCGAAAGCACGCCCAATGTTGTTGTTGTTGTTTTTTTAGTGATCCAATAAAGGTATTGCTTCCCTCCTGCATTATTTGTATTTTTTATACTCTGATGTAAGAATTCCTAGAACTGGACACAAGTGTCCTAATGTGCCACACCACAAATGCACCTGGACTACAATTCTCTGAAATGAAAGACCATTAAAAAAAAACTTTATATGCTAACTTTGGTTAATGGGGAAAGGAACATAGAAGAACATATAAACCAGCTTTCAGCTAAGACAGAATCTCCTTATTGAAACTGACACTTCGGGTTTCCTCATAGTGACCCTGAGACCTGGAATCAAGGTAAAAAAGGGTTTAGTAAAAAAATGATTTTAGAAGAATGGAGGGATAATTTTTAGATTGTGTATTAGTGAGAAGGAAAGGAGTAAAGTCAGAGCAAGATGTATTTTCTTTTGGAATGAGGGGGCAAATATATGTTGAAAAATGTAATAAAAGCAAGAATATTTAATTAAGATCTCCCTTCTAGGTATGACCACAGCAGGGCAATACATAAGAGGATTTTGGGCACTATGCTTAGAACTACTTGATTCTGTTTTTTCTCTTTAATAAATGGGTGGCATAAGTAGCAGTGACTCCCAAGAGCTCCAACAAAGAGGCTACATGCCCTGTCTGGACTTGCTTATAGATATCATTCAACAAAGGGGAAAAAATCAGTAATAAAAGGAATACACTGAGCCAAATTGTAATTACTTATAATAGGATGTGCTCACACAAAAAATTCAATAAGATTGACATTTTCATCTTAAAGCCAAATTGCAAACTCTGCAATGGAAATAATTTTTTAAAATTAACCTTCTGTATGCACATGCAAAATATATCTTCAATATTTTAAACCAGCTTATCAGAATTTCTGGGCTTCTTAAAAGTGATCTAATGGAAAACTGTGGTTGTTCAAGTTATGCTGGATTCTATACAGTGAAAGATACTGTACAATCAGGGTTGCCTTTTTCTACAAGCCTATGCTGTGCTTTGCATAAACAATGTAACTAGGAATAAATTGTAATACAAACATACATTTAATGGCTGTTGGATTGGGGCCGTGAAGTGGCCGTTGGGTCCCGGAGGAGACTGGTCAAGTAACGACACGAGACAAGATGGAGTGAAGACCAGTGGTTTATTGAGGGAAAATCATCATCATATATAGGAATTCAAGGCGGTGTGTGATAGAATCGTCATCTGACAGAAAATCACATCACATGTTTACACGGGTTAATTGGGAACCTTTCCCGGGGAAGTTAATTAACTAAATTAAACACTGGCAGGGGAAGTCCATTGTTCCTAGCTTACCAAAGAGTAAATATGGCCACTGTTGACATTAGGGCTTGGGGTAATTCGCAGGTGCGATATTACCTAACCGCTTAGTTAGGCATTCAATTTCCTCCTACTTGGACTGCCTGTCAGGTCAGATATGGGTGAATCAATCTTATGACTATTAATCCACTCCCCAATTTCTGTCCCCTCGGAGCCCAAAGGCTTGGAGCGTTCTCACAAGTCATGGCCTCTGTCAGGGACAGTATGCCAATTGTGCTCGCGGATCCCGCACTCCCCCTTTACTTGTTTGATTGGACCTGACAGACGGCCCTGCGCAGAAGTGGCATCAGCTGGCATGGGGTGATGACATTTCGGGGTTCCTTCCATGGGGGACATCTCGATATTTATTTATTTATTTATTAGTCATATTTATATATGCCGCCCACTCAGGCCGAACCCGACTCAGGGCGGCATTACAACAAGTTTTGAAAACACATAAAAACACTTTAAAAGACCCATATCCCACCCACCCATCCCACCCACTATAAAAAGAAGAAGAGAGAGTTCTTAATTCTTTACATAAGCCAGCAGGTGGGGGCCGTGTTCCCATTCGGGCCCCACACCTGCCCTGCCAGCCAGGTCTTCAATCCTTTCCTGAAGGGCAGCAGTTCTCTTTGAAGTCTTAGATCTGTTGGCAGGAGGTTCCAGAGAGTTGGTGTGGACACGGAGAAGGCCCTCCTTCGGGTGCTGGACAGATGTGCACCCCTAACTGATGGCACCATTAGAGAGCCCCTCCGGTCCGCTCTGGTTGGACGGGCAGACACTCTTGGGACAATGCAGTCTCTAAGGTATCCTGGCCCACTGCCATATAGGGCTTTAAAGGTCAAAACCAGCACCTTGAATTGCACCCGGAGACAAACTGGTAACCAGTGCAGCTCCCGAAGTAGCGGTGAGGCATGGGCATATCGCCCACATCCCATCATCACCCAGGCTGCCGCATTCTGGACCAGCTGCAGCCTCCGAATGGTCGTCAAGGGCAGCCCCATGTAGAGCGCATTACAATAATCTAGTCGGGAAGTGACCAGAGCATGGGTGACCATAAGCAAGGAGCCCCGGTCCAGGAGCGTGCGCAACTGGCGAATCACCTGAAGTTGGGCAAAAGCCCTCCTGGCCACAGCCGCTACCTGTTCTTCTAGCAGCAGCCGCGAGTCCAGAAGGACCCCCAAGTTGCGCACTGGGTCTGTCTGGGGCAAAACAGCCCCATCCAGTACCAAAGATGGTAACTCCCGGGATAACACGGGGCCCCTTATCCACAGCTACTCTGTCTTGCTGGGATTCAGCCTAAGCCCATTGGCCCCCATCCAGACCCCAATGGCCTCCAGGCATCCGGATAGGATTTCAACAGCATCACTGGGGTCCCCACAGGCTGAGATATACAACTGAGTGTCATCCGCATACTGATGGTACCGCACCCCGTGGGAATGAATGATCTCACCCAGTGGCTTCATGTAGATGTTAAATAGGAAAGGAGAGAGCACCGAACCCTGAGGCACCCCATACTTGAGAAGCCTAGGGCTGGACCTCTCACTCTCTAACCACACCGACTGGGTACGGCCCTCCAGAAAAGAGGAAAACCAGGACAACACGGTGCCCTGGATCCCCAGTCCTTTGAGCCGTTCCAGAAGGATACCGTGGTCGACGGTATCGAAGGCCGCTGAGAGGTCAAGAAGAGCAAGGACGGATGGATAACCCCTGTCCCGCTCCCGCCAGAGATCATCCATCAGTGCGACCAATGCCGTCTCTGTACCATACCCATGCCTGAATCCTTATTGAAAGGGGTCTAGATAATCCGCTTCCTCCAGGACACTCTGCAGCTGGCGCGCCACCGCCTTCTCCAAAACCTTACCCAGAAAGGGCAGGTTGGAAACCGGCCTGTAGTTGTTAAGGACAGCTGGGTCAAGGGATATTTTCTTCAGGAGGGGGCGCACCAAAGCATGTTTTAGCGGTGCAGGAAATACCCCCTCCCGTAATGATGCATTTATTATCGCCCCGACCCAGCCACCTGTCACCACCTTGGAGGCTTTCACCAACCAGGTGGGACAGGGGTCCAAAGGACATGTAGTGGCACGCACAGCTGCAAGGAGCCTGTCCACTTCATCAGGGACAACAGGATCAAACCGATCCCAGATCGTACAGCAAGACTGTGCTCCGGTGCCCCCCCGACCCTCCCCATCCATGCCGGGATTCAGCCCTGAACGAATCCGATCAATTTTCTCCACCAGATGGTCAGCAAAGTCCTCAGCTGAACCCTGCCAACCGGGCACCGATCTCCCCCTACCGAGAAGGGACCTGGTTACCCGGAACAGGGCGGCTGGGCGGTTATCAGCGGAGGCAATAAGGGTGGTGAAGTATTGCCGCCTCACCACCCCCATCGCCACTAGGTAGGCGCTAATAGCAGCTCTAGCTAGTGTCCAATCGGAGTCATCCTGGGTCTTCACCCAGCGGCGCTCTAGGCATCTCTTTGCCCGTTTGAGTTCCCGCAGTTCATCCATGAACCACGGGGATGACCTAGCTCCACGGGCGCGGAGAGGTCGCAGTGGCGCGATTTCATCCAAGGCTGCTGTTGCCGTCCTGTTCCACAGGTCGACAAGTACCTCGGGTGAATCGTGTAGCCAATCCAGAGGAACATCCCCCAGTTCCCTCTGGAATCCAACTGGATCCATTAGTCGCCAAGGGCGGGCCATTTTAATAGGCCCTGCCTCCCTATGATGAAGCGTCACCCCCAGAAAGTCAAGAGTCACCAGATAGTGATCTGACCATGGCACAGGTGAGATGACTAAATCCTGTAATCTCAGATCACTCTGCCACTGCTCCGACAAGAAAACTAAGTCTGGCATGTGACCACTGCCCCTGGTCGGACCCCGAACTACCTGAGTCAGGCCCATGGCTGCCATGGAAGCCATGAACTCCCTTGCCACCTCAGAAGCCATCCCCAATGATGGCAAATTGAAGTCCCCCAGAACCATAAGCCTCGGGAACTTCAACGCCAGCATCGAGGCAGCTTCGAGGAGCTCAGGCAGGGCATCCCTTACCCTGCAAGGGGGCAGGTACAGGAGTAAGATCCCCAACTGACCCCTGGGGCCCAACCGTAGAAGCAGGGCCTCACAACCAGACACTTGTGGAGCAGTGGCCCTAGCAATTCCCAAATACTCCCTGGCAACAATGGCGACACCACCACCCCTCCCCTCACCTCTAGGCTGGTGCCAAATACCGAACCCGGCTGGACACATGTCCGAAAGAGATACTCCATCCTCAGGTGTCAGCCAGGTTTCGGTGATGCATGCCATGTCAGCCCGCCCCGCCTGGATAGAATCTTGGATCAGGGGGGTCTTATTACAGACCGATCTGGCATTCACCAGCAGCAGCCTAAGGGCGGGGTCATTCTGGATCTGCTGCTCAGGGCCCAGGGATGTACCTGCAGGGCTGGAATGAGGGACCACACTTAAACATCGGGCCCGCATTCCCCAAGTGCGACCCGCCCCACGGTACCCGCCATACCGCCCCATGCCCGTCACAACACCTATATGGATCCCTGGAACCCCCCTAGATGGAATGCTGCCCCTCCTTCCTGGCTGGCAAGACCAACTCTCTCTCTTCCCACCCCATCCACAATCCCCCCCCTGGTTCCAGCAACAAGCATGGGCTCCCGGAACGAGCAGGAAGCGCTGGCGAGCCCCGGCGTCGGCGTCTCCTTTTTCTTCCCCCCAGGTGAGGAGGGCGGAGGCAGAAGCGATGGCTCCCACCTGCCTCAAATCCCGGGAGCCGGTGGCATGGGCTCCTGGAACGAGCAGGGAGCGTTGACAAGCCGCGGCGTCGGCGTCTCCTTTTTCTTCCCCCCAGGTGGGGAGGGCAGAGGCAGAAGCGATGGCTCCCACCTGCCTCAAATCCCGGGAGCCGGTGGCATGGGCTCTTGGAACGAGCAGGGAGCGTTGGCGAGCCGCGGCGTCGGCGTCTCCTTTTTCTTCCCCCCAGGTGGGGAGGGCGGAGGCAGAAGCGATGGCTCCCACCTGCCCCAAATCCCGGGAGCCGATGGCATGGGCTCCCGGAACAAGCAGGGAGCGTTGGCGAGCCGCGGCGTCGGTGTCTCCTTTTCTTCCCCCCAGGTGGGGAGGGCGGAGGCAGAAGCGATGGCTCCCACCTGCCCCAAATCCTGGGAGCCGGTGGCATGGGCTCCTGGAACGAGCAGGGAGCATTGGCGAGCCGCGGCGTCGGCGTCGGCATCAGGGCAGCTGGGAGGAAAGGCAGTGTCTGTTCTCCATGGCTGGAGTTGGGCTGCAATTTTTGAAGCCGTCTGCCTGGTCCAGTGAAGGAGGCCTTTGGGAAAGGGGCTGGATGGAAGGTCTTTGCAGCCACCTCTCCCTGCCTTGACACAGCTGCCGGCCCTCTCTCTTCTCCTTCCTGGTCCAGCGAAGGAGGCCTTTGGGAAAAGGGGCTGGGTGGAATACATTGCACGAAACAACACACTGTTGTGCCCAGTATTACCACCCCCACAATCACCTTGAGTGTTGTCTGAAGCCAACCCCACGGGAACCACGACCATAACGAATCCCACCACCCCCACGTCGCATCCTCCTTGATGTTTTTGACCAAGGTGTGGAGGTCCGTGAGCTGCCTCTGTACCTTATGCGTGTTGTCTGTAAGATTAAAGCAACACATGCCGTGGACAGACTTGCCACCCAAATGATGTAACAACAGAAGGTAATCGATAGCTGCTCGATTATCTAGTATGGCATGGCGAAGCTCCGTCTGCTCCTGGTTGAGCAGCGCTATCACAGAGGAGGTGTGGTTGATGGCTTTTGCCAGAGCGCAAGCCAATTGACCAATTCTCCGAGCATTGCCAACGGCTAAGCCTGGCACGCCAAGTATGCTGACTGCCAACGAGACGTACTCAGCCTTACTCAAAACCCTAATGTTGCTATCACATGAGCTGTCTAACTGGGTGGCCCAAGCATGCCGTATGGGTGAGGGGACATTCGTGCTTGGGGCAACCATATCCCTAGTGGGGAGCAACAATGTCAAGCGACTGATACAACATGTGGAATCTGATACATTTGCGGGAATGTAATTCCAGGTATACTGATTGCATGTAAAGAACCATCCTGAAGGCAAGGTAACATGAACATACATTGAGCTGATTGTCTCTGGGTTATCACAAGTCCAGTTGCCGCTGCCGGTGTCGAGGCAACGGCGCTAAGGCCCGCTGGCTATGGAGCAGCCGGCCATTTGGGCACAAGTAGAGTTCGGGCTGACCGCCACTCGAGGAGTGTAGAGAGTGGCTGCATCAGCCGGCAAAACCTTGGGTGTCTTGAGTTCCCCACTGTGCGTACGTTGAGAAACCAGTCGGGTAAAACGGACCAAAAATCCGCTTCACCAACCAGTCGCCGTTCCTGGTGCGCATTTCTGGAGAATGGCACACTGGAATGAGACAGGTCCTCAGGATTGAGGCAGAAGTGGTGGTCTGCCTCAGGCAAAAATTGGACTGGTTGACGAGTGTTGCCAACCTTTCCAAATGTTGTAATGCATCCGGGAAGAGAGGTCTCCGCCCGGCATCAGGTTGTTGGCTTCCAGCGAAGCTGCCTGAATGCCTCCCCCCGCAAGTAGGGAGAGGATCAGGATGATGGTGGCCGCCACGGAATTAGCGGTGATCAGGGAAAAAGCTGCAGCCAAGATGTTCTCCGGTGTCGGCTCCTTGTCCTCGCGCCGGATGGCGTCCACCACCTTGTGGCAAAGGGTTTTGACCATCCCCCAGGTGATCTTCGGTGCTGTCATCTGCTGTCGCCGCTTCCTCCGCCTGGTTGCCCCCATCAGGGTGAGGTTCTCCATCTCCGGGATCGGTTTCGGGACGGCCTGAGTCCACGCCATGCGGCTCGAAGTGGGGTTTGACGCACCGGGCTGGAATTCAGATGACACCTGTAGGAGACATAATTGCAGCATACCCTCTTCCCCAGGTTACGAGTGGCACTGGGCCCCTCCAAGAAGGATCCGGTGGCACTCGGTAATGCACCATCGGCCGCGGGAGAGCTTCCGAGCGGCGGAAGTGCTTCTCCTGCGGCGTGCAATCCGAAAAAACATTAAGGTGATTGTACGTGAACAACACCTTGTTCAGACAGTGCTGTGCCTGACCCTGAGATTTGGGGAGGGCAGGTGGTTCCCCCCTTTCTGTTTGTTTGTCAATGTAGGACTTGAGTGTTCGATTGACTCGTTCCACAATCGCTTGCCCCTGCAGATTGTACAGAACGCCAAAGGTGTGTTTAATGTCCCAGGTGGCCATGAAGTCGGCCAGTTGCCTGGAGCTGTAGGCCGGGCCGTTATTGGTTTTAACGTGCCGCGGTTTGCCCATGGCTGCAAAACAAGAAAGGAGATGCTGCTCCACGTGGGAAGCCGTCTCTCCCTTTTGTGCCATTGCCCAAACGAATTGTGAAAAGGTATCAATGCAGACGTGCGTGTACTGCCATCTGCCAAACTGTGGGACATGTGACATCCATTTGCCACACCTGATTGGCCTCTGTCCCTCGTGGGTTAACCCCCCATGAGGGCCCCCCCGGTGCCCCTGCACAATGCTGACGAGAGCAGACTATGCCTTGGGCTTGAGAGAGTGGCAGGTTAAACTGTCTAGCGAGTGCCTTGGCATTCTGGTGAAAGAATGCATAGCTTTGAATCGGAGTTGTGAATACTCCCAGAACTGACCGTTGCTGAATTTCCTTTGCGGCCGCATCCGCTCTGCTATTTCCCACGGAAATCGGACCAGGCAAGTCCTGGTGACTTCTGATGTGGGCGATATAGAGCGCTTCGGTGTGGTTCCGCAAGTGAAATTGAGCTGTGAGGAACAAACTCAGCAAATTTTTGTCTATCGCGGAAGTGATGTACGCTCCCGGTAGACTGTGAAGCAAATTCCTAACATACTGGCTGTCAGTAATGATGTTCAGGCGTTCTTTGGCAAAGGTGCGCAAAACGAGGTTCACTGCTGCCAACTCTGCCCACTGCGTGGACTTCTGTGGAAGAGTTAGAAGCGTGCGCCAAGCCTGATCCTCTTGCCAAGTTAAAACACCATATGTGCGACCCCCATCCGTGAAAACTGTTCTGGCCCCTTAAAGTGGAACCAGTGACATCAATTCACACAAGCTGACTGTCTGTGTTTGAAGCGAGACGAGTCTGGGGTCTTTCGGCAAGTGGTATGCCAAGCATCCAGTGAATCCCTCCAAGGCAATTGGAAGTGAGTCACCGAGCTGCATCAGCTGCTGAACTTGCTCTTTTGTGAATGGGACCACGATTTTTGCTAGATCGTGCCCTGAGATGTTGCTTGCTCTCAGCCTTCCTCAGTAGACCACTGCGGAGACCAGTTCCTGGGGGGGACGATGTTTTGGGAAGAGGTGTTTGGTAAGTACACCCATTCCACGATACTCGCCCCTCGCTCGGAGTCCACTCCCAGGGCTCCGGTGAACATGGATCCAGCCCGAACGATGTATAGGTTCAGGATCGGAGCATATGGCCCCTGAGTAATCCTGTCTACCCATCTCTGGCTGAGAACTTGGTTGACCTTTTCGAGAGTCAAGTGTGCCTCTCGAGGAATTTGTATCCAGTCTGCCGGCTGCTTACCTAACGTTAGCAGTGAGAAGAGCGGCTTTAAAAGATCCGTATCCAATCTGAAGTACGGTCTGGCCCAATTAATGTTTCCTAAAACCTGCTGCAACTCTACCAGGGTGACTGAGTCTTTTAAGTTGATCTGGGGCAAAACTGGTGCTGCGAAAGAACGGAAAAGCCGATGGCCCAAATATGAAAACGCTCGGTTCTCTGAACTTTCTCTGGGGCAATGAGTAACCCTTTTCCCCGCAGGGTGGCCTGGAGGTCCTTAAACATTTCACTGCCGAGTTGCGGCGCTGCGACTAAGATGTCATCCATGAAATGACACACTAAAGCTGTGGGGTGAAGGCTTCGAAACTTTGCCAGTGCATTATGAACATAAATTTGGCACAGGGTGGGCGAATTGAGCATCCCCTGTGGCAAATATTTCCACGCGTAACGCTGTGTGGGCTCACTGTGGTTCACAACTGGCACTGTAAAGGCGAACCTTTCCCTGTCCCTAGGATCTAGGGGAATGGTATAAAAGCAATCCTTAAGGTCAATGACCAAGATCTCCCAACCCTCGGGGATCATATTCGGATTCGGAATGCCACATTGAAGCAGACCCATTGGCTGGATACATTTATTGATCTCTCTGAGATCGGGGAGGAGTCGCCACTTCCCCGACTTCTTATTGATAACAAATATGGGAGAATTCCAAGGACTGGTGGACTGCTCTATATGTCCTGCGTCTAGCTGTTCCTTAACCAGCTGCTTCAGGGCGACTAATTTCTCCCCCACTACCGGCCATTGTTCCATCCAGACAGGCGTGTTGGTAAGCCATTTAAGTGGCAGAGCCATTACCCGAAGGTAAGAGTGGCACGGTATTGCTGCAAAATGTCTCGCCCCCAGAGGTTGATGTGCACGTCCAGAATGTGCGGTCGGATGACCGCTGTGCCGTCAGCCTCAGGGATCGTTACCTCCACCCACTCCCGGCTTCTAAACGCTTCTTGGATGCCGCCTACCCCCCACACATCGGAGACCGGCTCAATGGCCCACTCCCACAGCCACTGACTTCGGCTGACCACGCTGACGTCAGCTCCGGTATCCAGCAACCCAGTGAACGTTTTTTTATTCAAAAATACCTCTATAACCCGTCACCGTTTCCATTCTATGTTGGTTTCCACTGTTGCTAAGACCTGGTATCCTTGCACTGCCCCACTTGCGCTCGAGCGGTCTTCCGACCCGGACTCTGAGCTGTCCCTGAGCCTTCCCTGGCTATCTGCTGGCGAGTTACAAGGAACCATAATCAGTTGCGCTAAGGTGTCTCCCTTGTGAATGGTCTGGGGTAGGTGCATCCAGAGTTGAACTTGGAGAACACCCGAAAAATTGGAGTCAATGACTCCCGGAATTACAAGAATTCCTCGTGCACCTGCGACACTACGAGGCAGAACTAAGCCTATGAAGCCTTGGGGCAGGGGTCCCATGTACTGAGAATCGACCAGATAGACTGTGCCTGGCAAGTCGCATGTAACGTCTGCCTGGCAAGTCAATTCCAGCCCTGTGCTACCTTTGGGGCTGGCCTGCACCTTCGCAATGTCGGGAATGTGATTGGAATTAATCCAGCTCTGGCTCTCCCAGAGCGAGGGAAGCCTCTGTTTGGACCGAGGCCAGAGACATGCCCACGTTCTGGTTTCCCGAATTCGGACAGAATTTGGATCAATGGAAGTCCTTGTTACACTTCGGACACGGGGTGGTTGGAACCTTGGAACGGCCGGCATGTTGTCTGCCGCCCTTGGATCGGCACTCCCTAGTGAAGTGACCGACCTTGCCACAATTGTGACATGTTCCTTGGGTCTTGTTCTTGGGTTTCCTACCCCCTTGCACTGCTGCTGCCAACAGACCCATTTTGTAGGAATCTGTGCCAACGTCGGCACAAGCCCTAATCATGTCCGTGAGAGTCAGGTCGGGACGATTGCCCAGTGACTGCAAGATCTTACGGCAGTCGAGATTGGCGTTGTCCTTAGCCAATTTCATCATGGGCTCTTGTTGGGCTTGCTCATTATCAATCTGTCTACTGACTGCTTCCTCCAGTCGATTGATAAAGTCCATGTAGGACTCCTGGGCGCCCTGTTTGACTGCGGTGTAATTTTTAGCCACTTTGCCAGGGACCTTGAGAAAAGCCCTGAAGGCTGTCTCAGCTGACAACTGAAGGGTGGCAAGTGGCAAGGCGGTCTGCGCATCGATGGATTCGAAGGCACCTGAACCATATAGTTGGTCAGGAATTATTGCCCCACCCATCCTGGCAGCCCTTGCCTGAGCCTCGAGACGATACTCGCTGTCCCATAGCAAATACTGGCTGGGGTTGAGCATCGTCCACATGACGGCTTTCCAGTCATGCGGAATGAACATCGTGTTTTCGCACACTTGCTGGAGCGTGCCCCTAGTGAAGCGACTCTGAAATCCTGTCTCTGAAATGGCCTTCCGTATAGCAATGAGAAGCTTATACGGAACTGGTGAATGAACTATCTGCTGCTGCCCCGTGAGGGCATCTACCTCCAAGCGAATTGGACAAATCTGACTAAGCTCAACTAGTTCTTCTGCTGGCAATTCCCCCTTCCTGATCTCTTCCTCAATTGTGCGCTGAAGGGCACTCTTGGTAGTTCGGGAACCCGTAGCTGTCAGAGAAGCGCCAGCACTCCTCATTCCATGCATTCCACCAGTGATGTCTGCAGCTGTCACCGAGGGAAAGCTCTCTACACAGCCCTGCTTGAACTGAAATGACGGATAGAGCGCCGTGGGCGCTGATGGCTCTGATGGCGCTGGGGGTTCTTTGGTCTCTATCCGGACTAGGTCCACCTCTGCTAAGAGTTTCCTACATTTGCTCCATGCACGAATTACGCCATCTGGAGCTCTCGGGGGTTGCTGAATGCAGACTCCTATCTGATCCCAGAGCTGAAGGGTTAACGTGCCTACTTCTGGGTAAAGCAGGCAGTGTTCCCTCAAGAACACCAAAAGCCGCGCTAGTTCTCCACTGTGAAAACTTATCTGATATACCCTGGCCAGGGCCTTGAATTCCTCTACATGAATTCTTTGACTAGCGGACGGACGTTGCCGCTGAGGACAAGTCCCCATATTACCTGCCGGTCCTTCGAAGTCTCCTTCTCGGGATGAGTCGACGCATCTGAAGTTCAGGCAATAGGTTTTGCGTGACGAATCTCTGGGTAGAGCTCAGAGCATGGGCTGCTGCCGTGGGCCCTCGGTGGCCTCTGCGCTGTCAGGGGTTCACAGCTGACCCTGAGCGGAACGCGTTTTTCCGTGCTGCAACCACCGCGATAGCCAGAGCAAGCTGTAGGATGCTTCTCTGAGATGCCTCGCCACGTAGCTGTCTTCCCGCTCAGATGGCTTTCCGACCGGGGTTGCCGCACTGTCCTCCGGGGTGATCGGACACGGTTCTAGCATAGAACTGGACCGCGTAGATCGCTTACTCACAAGTAGGATCACGACTTGGGGTCACCAGATGTTGGATTGGGGCCGTGAAGCAGCCGTTGGGTCCCGGAGGAGACTGTCAAGTAACGACATGAGACAAGATGAAGCGAAGACCAGTGGTTTATTGATGGAAAATCATCATCATATATAGGAATTCAAGGCGGCATGTGATAGAATCATCATCTGACAGAAAATCACATCACATGTTTACACGGGTTAATTGGGAACCTCTCCCGGGGAAGTTAATTAACTAAATTAAACACTGGCAGGGGAAGTCCATTGTTCCTAGCTTACCCAAGAGTAAATATGGCCACTGTTGACATTAGGGCTTGGGGTAATTCGCAGGTGCGATATTACCTATTACCTAACTGCTTAGTTAGGCATTCAATTTCCTCCTGCTTGGACTGCCTGTCAGGTCAGATATGGGTGAATCAATCTTATGACTATTAATCCGCTCCCCAATTTCTGTCCCCTCGGAGCCCAAAGGCTCAGAGTGTTCTCACAAGTCATGGCCTCTGTCAGGAACAGTATGCCAATTGTGCTCGCGGATCCTGCAAATGGCACCATCATAATAGGATTATTAATGATATATTTTCAATGCAATATTTTGATCTCTTCTTTGTACGTTTACAACAGCCTTCAGCAACATAAAATATTTTTCATTCCATTTCCTATACAAAACCACACCTGTTGACACTACTGCCAAATAAAAGATTCTCTCTACAGCACAAGAAAAGAAGACACTTTGTTTTGTACTGTCTACAGCAAGAAAAGTGGGCAAGATATATAGCAGGTGGTACCTGCCTAATCTATCAAGACATGATATGTCAACGTATATATAATACAGATGTCAGCAGTCTACCAAGCCAGTGTATATATTAATAAAAGTACCATGGCCTTTTTCTTTCTCTTTTAAATCATCTTTCCCTTCCAATAAAACTATGACATTATTGCAATCTGTGTTGGAAGAGGCTTCATTTGTCACTGGAATTGTATTGTGCTGGATTATTCTGCAAGTGATACCAATCTCCTCCCAATAATAGTGGGATACCATGCAAACTCAGTAGGGAACAGCACATAGGAAGTTCTTCAGCCTCTTTGTTCCTTGCTAGCTACTGTTCAAGGTTTTATTTTATTTTTTATTTAACTTGTATCCCACCCTATTGGTGTGAGCACCACTCTGGGTGGCTCACAAACATTGACTAAACCAACAAAGAAGAAAGACAACCTTCCAACAGCCATACGATAAGATCATAAGATCTTATTAAAAATATACCTACCAAGATGATATCCCAATAAATCAACAAACCTTACCAACAATTGATTATGTACAGCAGGGATGGCCAAACTTTTCACGCCATGGGCCGGACCATGCCCCCCCCCCAGACAGCTAAGTGGGCTGGTCACATGGTTCCTCCTGCCATAAAATATGTCTGTGGTTGTCGTAAATGCATTTACGACAGCCATGGATGCATTTATGGAAGTGTTCACAGAAGGCATGGGTGCATTTACACATGCACAGGTGCTTTTTACAGCTGTTGTAAATGCGTCTGCTTCCAGTAGCAGCGTGAGTGGTGGTGGGCCACATGAAATGGTGCCACGGTCTGGGTCCGGCCTACAAGCAGTAGCTTGGCCACCACTAATGTACAGTCTCTTATTCACAGCTCGCTAAACTTAGTTCTGGACTGATTCAACCTTGGTTCATATATAACCTTTTTAACTGGACCTTATAACATCTAAAAACAAAACAAAGTTAAATCTATCCCTTATCATTGAAAATTGCATTGAAAATTGTATCTTTCTCAATGGATATCTACAGCCACAGGCATTTCACATTAAACCTATGTTGCCTTCTGATTGAAAGAGAGCAGGAAACAGCCTAGACTTCTTTAGAAGAGAGTTCCATTGCCCAGGATGGGCCTTCAAATAACATGGACTAAAGCTGTACAGGGTTTTATAGGTAACAATCAGTATTTTCAACTAGGCCTAGAAATGGAACAGTTGCCAGTGAAACTTTCATGTAATGAAGATATATTCTAGCTACAATTGGCTCTGGTCAACAGCCTGGCCACTGAAAGGGAGGGAGAGAATTTGGATCTGTTGGGGATTCTCAACGGTTACCAAGAGCAGGACCACATAGAATGTGTTGCATCAGAAGGGATAGAACTAATAGCAATTATATATGACCCCATAGCGCTTATTGCACTCTCTGAGCAGTTCACAAGATAATTAGCACTTTGCCGCCAACATGCTGGGTACTCATTTTACTGACCTCGGAAGGATGGAAGGCTGAGTCATCCTTGAGCCCTTCCAGAATTGAACTCTGTTCATGAGCACAGTTTTAGCTGCAGTACAGTTTAACCACTGCACTGCCAGGGCTCTATACTGTACTAAGAAGTGTTTCACCAACATTCCACTCCCCTTGTTCCTCCCAGCCAGTCCGAACTGTTGTTACTAACATCCCACTCAACCCTCCCATTACCAAACCAATGCATTTCAAATAACACACTCACTATCACAATGTAAACAATGCATTTAAATATGAGCAGGCATCACAGCTTGCCAAAGGTAGGCTGACATAGTGCAACTAAGCCACGCAACTAAGTATAGTGCAAATTAGTGCAACGAAGCAGTATTTCATCATGGCTAGTCCCAGAACATCCCTAGAATAAGGAAACAGTAAGCCACTTCTGTGTTCTCTATATCCAAAAAACTTTGGAAATGGTTGTCATAAGTATATTTATTACTATTACATCCAAATTCTCCACTAGTAACCAGTAAATCCTGTATTTTCCACCTATTGCTATGCATCACATGCATTTCCTTACAAAATAGCAGATCCCCTTTCCCTCCGTTTTGCTCAGTAGTTTAAAAAGAAATCGCTTCTGTGTGTTAATTTCAACGAAGAATTCTAATTTTAATGCTAAACAAGCTGAAGAGTGAAAACTGAATCTAGATTAGATAGCTACTTAAATTAGGGAGGGGATGATTTGGATAGGCAGTACACTCTGTAAAAAGAAGACCAATATCTTTGATTGCAGAATTTGCAGGGCAATATGCCATCATCCTTTTTGCATTAAAAAATAATGAGCTGCTTCTCATTTTCAGGTTCTTAAGTGCACACAATCCTCCCATTGCTGGGTAATATGAATGCCCCATCTCATAAATACTAAATGAAAGCAGAGATCTTCACCTTCACATACACAGGACTGAAAGCTGTTTTGGTCCCCAGGGAAGCATATTTCTTTCAAGAAGCCATCATTTCGGAAACTCTGGAAAATTGCACTGGCATAAACACAATGCACAACGACCAAGGGGGAGGGGGACAAATTGACAGCCTGAGTTAAAGTTAAGTGGGCTTTTAAACAGCCACCCCCTCTTATTTATACGCTTCCCCAGAGCTTGCTTCAGTTTTCAATTGGGGGGGAAATGGCCAATGTATTTTACCAAAGCCAAAAATCTATCACTTTTTATTTGTAGGTGACACAGCTGCCCTTTTCAGAGTGATTGGTATTACGCACAACACTTGTTGAGATAAAGGCCTAAAGGCAGCTGTAGCTACATGAATGAGTAGGAGAGAAGGCAGCTTTCTTCCATATGTTGAATTCCTTTTTTTCTCGTAATATGCTAGGCCATTTTGTTTCATTATAAAAAGGTCATACAAGACTGTCATGGATGAATGTGCTGGAAGTTCGCTATCACCAGCAATGGCATCTGATTTTAAAATTAAGACTTCAAAAGTTTCTGCCTGTAAAGTTGTGTGAGATATGTGAATGTCTGTAGAAGAGTCCCCATCCCCCACTGCCAGAGGGGTTGTAACTGTAAAGAACCAGATGTGTCTCCTCAAAAGTAAGTCCCACTGAAATACATTGAGATTTGTTTCACAATAGGTGTACATAACCTGGCTGTACCAATGCCACTAACACATTAAGGATGTCACCAACTTTGTTGTGTATCAGATATTCTGGATGTAATTCCCAAGCTCTGTGATTTTCAGTTATGCTCATTAGAGCTGATAGGACAGTGATGGTGAACCTTGGCACTCTAGGTATTCTTGGACTTCAATTACCAGAAGCCCAAGTCACCACTCCTGGTGATCAGGGCTTCTGGGAATTGAAGTTCAAGAACATCTAGAATGCCAAGGTTCAGCATCACTGCAATAGTATCTATCTTTCAAAGCAACTGGAAGAGAGCTCATTGAGGAAATTTGGACTGTAGTGCAACAGGAATGAAGGTACAGGATGTAAGTGTGTTTGTGAGCAGGCCATTTTCACAACTATGAAGCCTATGGAAGTTGCATGACGGCCATGTGCAGAGTCATGCTGTTAAAACACTGCTCGACTTTGGGAACAAGTGGCAGCTCTTGCTTCTGGTATACAAGCCACACGATCTAGTCATCATCACCCCAATAGTCTTCAGTCCAGTGGGACAAAGTAGGTGGAGTTACATTGGGTGGGGTTCTTTGTTGTCTGCATCTTTGTTGCTTGTTCATGCTATTGGCACTAGTAGCCATTTTGTATCTGCAGCAGCCAGCTGGCATTGCAAAAATCAAATAAGAATTCAGAAATCTAAAAATTACAAGAAGGAGTGTTGTACACAGTGGTGGGATTCAGTAGGTTTGCCCCAGTTCGCCAGAACCGGTAGCAGAAATTCTGGTTGGCTCCACCCATCCAAGTTTTGAAATAACGCAGGATTTCCCCCTGGCCATGCCCACCATGCCATGCCCACAGAGTAGGTAGTAAAAAATGAATCCCACCACTGGTTGTACACCTAGGGTGGCTAAGAAAGTCTCAGTGAGGAAACATGCCTGAAAATAAGGAAATAGATTAGCAAGCTTCCACCCCCTTAATTTAAAACAAGGCTGCACAGACACTTGATACTTTAATTCTGTTGGGTCTTCTATTTATGCCACGTCTTCAAGCATATAAAAGTTAGACAAAAGAACGGAATGTATGTGGTTTTTCTTTTGAGCAGCACTTTCAAAATATTTAGTAAAATGCTTGTTCTTCAAGTTCTAAATACTAGAGATTATAGTCACTTCCCTAGGAGATAATATATATTTATGTATGTATTTTTAGAAGCAGCATGAGCAAATCCTGTCACCTTCAGGTAATGTGTAACCAAAGTGTAGTCAGGAAAGGCAGAAAAAATGAATTATTGCTTTAAATTATCATAGCTGAAGGAATATATATTTCTTTTGTCATAGCCTTTAAATGGCTAGTGCTTTGATGTTCTCTAGTCCCTTTTGGCTCTAAGTTAAAATACCATATTTTTTTCTCACCCACGAGAGGTTATGTCTCTCAGGGGACAATCTGAAATAAATCTGTCACACTGAACCTGATTTTATTGACCCAATTTTTATTAACTCAGTCTAAAGAGTTTTCTGCTCCTGATTGATGACACCTCCAGAAAAGAGGACAGTCCATAGGGATGAACTTGGAGTGCTTTTACCTGACCTCCTCGTGAATTAAATAGCTTTGTTGCCTGGAGCAGAAGATAAAATAGTGCATCTCTTTCCTTAAATAAAAACCAACCAGAGTGATAATTGAATCTTGCTTCCTTCAGCTTGCTGATGGGACAATTCTCACTGTTGCCCCATTACTCCACCAGCCTCTGCTGTGTTACTCATCTCACAGTAACATTATCCCTGACTTTAATCAGCACCTGTTGGTGTCCAGCAGGAGTATTTGTCATGGGCTTCAGGCTTGAGGGAGGCTCAAATTTTGGCTGCTGCTCAGTGAAAAATCTGCGGAAGAAGGTAGAATCATAGAATAAGTTAATTGGAAGGGCCCTATGAGGCTATTGAGTCAAACCCTCTGCTCAACACAGGAATCCAAATCAAAGCAGATATGACATATGGCAGTCCAATTTTCTCCTGAAATAATCAAGTGTTGGAACACTTACCACCTCCCGATGTAATTGGTTTAATTGGAGATGTGATCCGCCTGCCTCTTCCATCTTGTAGATGAAGGTACCTATGATTCCCCACCCCCCATCATAATGTTTTAAAACATTATCCAAACACCAGGTGCAACAAAACTCAACTTTAATAAAAACTCTTGTGCAGCCGTACTTTGTCTCCGTTATAATTATTTACATTCAGAGTGTGTTGACAGCTGCTTCACTGCCCCACATTCTCCAGGCCCTTCGAGTCTCTTTAATTTGGGAGTTCTCAAACTTTTCAAGCTAGTGGCCGGGTCACACTCCCTCAAACAGCTTCAGGAGCCAGATGGCCATTTTGCCCTTCCTCTACCACATGGCAGTTCTTGGTGTGGTGGAGGCGGTGAGGGGCCATATGAAATGATGCCGTGGGCTGCATCCGGCTGGCCCATGGGCCACAGGTTGAAAATCCCTGCTTTAATGGCCTACTACATGGTGCCAGCAATGTGGGGATTTGATTGGGCATCTCCCAGCTAAGCTGCTTTCTTTGCCTTGTCTGCTAGCCTGGCCCATCATCAGCCAGACTTTCTGATCTTCAGCCCAGGATTGCTCACATAGTTCCATCCCCCCTCCCCCCCCAATGTGAGAGTTTGCAGGGTGCCTTCTCTCTGGCTTGGTGCTTTGCTTCCTTCAAGGGCACCCCCATTAATATCAGCTCACCATTTCATGCTCCATCCTTGAATATAAAGACACATCCCAAAGGTGGTCAAAAGTCTTCTTGTTCTGGATGTCTTTCTTCAGCCTTCTCCTCCCTTTTCACTGCTATTTACCCTTGTATTTCTTCCTCCCCTTTTCTGAACTCTCTCTCTTCCACCAGTCTTAGTTGCTCTGTCTCTTCTCTGCTCCTCTTTAACTCTTTCCTTTCCTCCTCTACGATCAATACTCTCACTTCCTGTTCTTCCCATTTTTATTTTACCATCATGGAAACCTCAGCTTCCAATTTCCAATTTAATTTATATCCCACCTTTCTCAAGCTGAAGCTGATTCAAGGCGGCAAACAGTATATTAAGTCATACAATAATACATAATAACAATAAATAAACATAGAATATAAAATACAAATTTTAATACAATCCAGATAAATTAAGTAAATAATAACATAGCAAAATTAATTACCAGCCCCACAACAAGGGGTGGGGGTGGGGCAGGAAAGCCAACAGGTGCGCAAATCCTAATGCTCCTGGTTGTCGGACCTCCTCATCCCCACTGAAGCTAAGTCCACGGGCGGCAGCGAGTCCAGCCATCCTCCCCGGTGTCAGCCCCATCAGGCAGGGGCAGGGCCCAGGAACACAAGGAAAGAGGAAGGGAGGGGGCACCGTAGCCGCGGCAGCAGTCCTTGGGCAGCGGGGGTGGTGGTCTTCGGCCTGGCACGGCAGCCCATAGCCCTTTTATCCCTTCCCATAAGGGATGAGATGGGAAGGGAAGGGAAGGGCCCCTGCAGCCGCAGCAGCAGTCCTCGGGCGGCAGGGGTGGCAGTCTTCGGCCTGGCCTGGCAGCCCACGACCTTTTTTATCCCTCCTCATGAGAGACGGGATGGGAAGGGTGGGGGCCCCGCAGCCAAAGCAGCAGTCCTCAGGCAGTGGGGGCAGTGGTCTTTGGCCTGGCTTGGCAGCCTATGGCCCTTTTATCCCTCCCCACAAGGGATAGGACAGGAAGGGCGGGGCCCCCCACAGCCACAGCAGCAGTCCTCAGGCAGCGGGGGCAATGGTCTTCCTCCAAATGACCATCATCCCAATCAACTGGAGAGCCACATGTTTCAAAGCCTGGCCCCTTGTTTGCAGGGTATCAAGTCTCCTGCTCCTCAGGAAAACATCCTCACAAACTCTGATTTTGGCTGTAAACTGTATCCTTCATTTTGCTTTCCTTTAGAGAGGTGGTGTTAGTCCCTCTTAGTTGTGCTTCACCAACTTTGTGAGTCAAGCAGTGAGCTGAGGATTGGAGGCTATACTCAAGGGTAAGGGTTATCAAAATTTGAAAGGTGCCTGACCCTCAATGAGGCTCTTGCACACCAATTGCTGCAAATCCACTTGCAGCTCCAGTTCAAGTACATGCCTACTTAAAGAGAAACATAATTGCTCAATTGACTGATAAAATCCAGCTAGCAATTAAGCACGCTCAAACCCCATGGAACTAAACAGCCTTCAATGACATGATGAAGTGCCTATAATCATTTTGGAATTGTAAGACATTCCTTTCCATAAAAGGAGCAAAATGTTCAAGAAGAAACAGTGTTCAACAAGACTGCTGCAGCCCTTTCAAATGTTGTGTTGAAATGCATCATTTTAATATCACAGGAATAAGTTTGTATTTCAAAACGTACTGCAATGTCACTGTTTTTAACTTTTTTTTCAAAGCACATAGATGAGAGGAGTCTTAGCATACCTAATGCCTATTATTTAAATCACAGTGAGGCAAAACTGGAATTAAATCAAGTATTTATAGAAACAGCTCATCTATTCCCCATTTTAAAATAGCATGTGTTCATTAAAACTCTTGCTGAGTTTTCTGTGACAAGCTATATGTTTGCATTTTATTTTCTTTGGAAGCAATCATATACTAACTAATCTGAGAGTAAGTTCCACTGAATTTAAAGGAACTTTCTTCTGACTAGTTACATATAGGATGCAAACATATATGCCAGTTTTCTTAAACTGGTAATACATAGCTCTTCCTCTGCCATTTATCTGCAGAACAACCTTGTGAAATAGGTCAGGCTGTGTAGTGATGATTATTAGTTTGACCACATGATCACCCTAAAATATATACACATTGTTATTTAGTATAGTGAGTTCCGAAACGGTGAGGCTGTGATATCAGACCAATATTGCTGGAAAGCATGGAACACCATGATCTTTCATAACGATTCTACGGAACACAACCTAGCAGAACTCGCTATTAATTTACTTGGATAAACAGTCCTTTGGCCTCTGGAAAACCAGTATTTCAACTTTGACATGGGATTTTATTAATCTAATTCATCCAGGTCCTTTTACCCTAAACATTAACTATCTCTTGACATTCCCTGAGCCATAGGAGCCAGGGAAAAGCCTATCTGTCAATAACAGTGGTTGGACATTGTCACGTAGCTAGATTCTTTGTTAGACTAGGAATGTGTATGCTAAAAATAGCATCAAGCTTTAATGTATATATACTAGCTGCTAAATAAAGTATGTAGCCGTCTATCATCTTGACCCTCCAAGAAATGTTTCCTTGTCGTTACTTTTATACCGCTGCGGTAGGCAGATCGCAACAAGGCTGCAAAAAGGAACGGGTGCAAGGTTATTCAATGAGTATCTCCCCAGTTGGCTTAGTGGTTAAGGCACTGAGCTGGAGACTGGAAGGTCAGATTTCGAGAGCTGCACTTGGGGACATGAAAGGAGCCTTATTCAGGTGTCCCCTAAAACCCAGAGTAATCTCTGACATGAAATTATTATATATGTCTGGGTAGGAGGATTGATTTTATGTCACACACTGTTTAACATTTATGTGAAACCATTGTGAGAGATTTGGAGTTCACTGTCATGAGTGTGCTGGTGACAGGTAGCTCTATTTTTCCTTTACCTCCTCTACAGTGGATGCAGTCTAGGACCTTGAACATTGCCTGTCTTAAGGAGCCCTGGTGGCACAGTGGTTAAACTGCTGTACAGCAACCAAAAGGTTGTGAGTTCTATCCTGACCAGGACTCAAGGTTGATTCAGCCTTACATCCTTCCAAGGTGTGTAAAATGAATATCCAGCATGTTGGGAACAAAATGCTAATTAACTTGTGAACCTCCCAGAGAGTGCACTAAGCACTATGGAGCAGTATATGTGTGATTGGTTTGCTTTGCTTCGGACTGGACAAAGGCTAATAAGTTGATACTGAATCCTGACAAGATGAAGAGGCAGCTGTTGGGTAGCCCTCCTGATCATGGGGGTCGGGGGAGTGTCCTTAGACACTCCTTCTTAGAGACCAAGTGCTTAATTTGGGAGTTTTCCTGGACCTGGCACTTTCAGTGGAAAAACAGACAGCTGCAATGTTTAGTGAATGTAAAGGTTTCCCTTGCTCGAAAGCCAGTCATATCCAACTCTAGGGTTCAGTGCTCATCTCTGTTTCAAAGCCGAAGTGCCAGCGCTGTCTGCTCCTGCAGTTGTTTCTGTGGTCATCTGGCAGGCATGACTAGACACCGGAATGCACAGAATGCTGTTACCTTCCCACCGAAGTGGTCCCTATTTATCTACTTGCAATTTCTTGCTTTTGAACTGCTAGGTTTGCAGGATCTGGGACAAATAACGTAGCTCATTCTTTCCTGCAGTACTCGGGAATTGAACTGCTGACCTTCCGCCTCCCAGTCAGCGTCTTAAGAACTGCCATTTTCCATGTTTTGGCAAATTGTCCAGCTGCACCTCTGTTTGGATAGGAAGTCCTTGACAATGCTGGTTCATGTGTTGGTAGTCTCTAAAATTGATTACTATAATGTTCTCTATGTGAAGCTGCCCTTGAAGTTTGTACAGAAGCTAAACAGATCCAGAATGCAGCAGCCAGAATGATCTTTGAAGTGCGTAAATTTGAACACATCTCCATTTGCACTGGCTCCCCATGCCAGGTTCAAGGTACTGTTGTTGTTTTTAGCATACAAAGCTCTTAATTTGAGATTTCAATACCTGTTGGAGTGTTTCTTCTAAGATCTACTGTCCATTTCACCCAGTCCATACAGTTCTTGCAGCTACAGATGCCTACGCTGAGAGAGATAAGAAGGTTTACAACTAGCAATCATACCTTCTCAGTGATGACCCCATCCTTGTGGAATGGCCTTCCAGTGGAGATACACAAGGCCCTTCCCTCTGGATCTCTAAGAAACTTGTAAAACAGAGCTTTTCAAAGAATTTCTTCCCTTGTAAAGCAACAGACCCAGTTGCTTTAATTTAAAGGTTAATATTGTTTGTTGTAAAAAATTCATTTGCTTGCCTTAAGTGCAACTGCCCCAAGGTGAGATGGAATTTCACTTGAGAAATTTTGTCTCACCTTAGGGCAGTTGGGCTTAAGGCGAGCAAAGGAATTTTTTTTGCATGGTGGCAGCTGTGGGATTCGAACCTATGCCATTGAAATGATTGGAGCCTAAAACCAGTCATTTGAGCATTTTTAATGAAATTTTATTTCTTTACCTTGTAATTGTGATTTCTTTGTATTTCTTTGTTTGTGGGGCACTGGTTTAAATCATTTTTCTTTGTATGTAAACTGCATTTTCACTGGATGGATGGAATAACATTTGGAATGAATGAATGAAATGAATGAATAGTAAGAAATTACATGTGTTAAATACAGGCAAAACTCGAAAAATGTTCATTCAGTTCACTTAAAAGGTGAAACAAATATATGAAATAGACTCACTACATGCAAAGCGAGATATGTCATGCCTTAATTCATTATAATCGTGATGATCATGGCATACAGCATGCATGAGATTGTGTGATGATTATGGGGTATATGAGATGGGGGGGTTGGGGTTTTCATAAGCTGTAAGCCATAAGCATCAATATTATAACAAAGTAAGGCTTGAACTCTCGCTTTGCATGTAATGAATCTATCTCATATATTTGTTTCACCTTTTAAGTTGCATTATTGAACTGAATGAACATTTGCATGATATTCTAATTTTCCGAGTTTCACCTTGTATATTAACACATCACATATTGTTGGTGTGGAAACTACATAGATCTTGCACAGTAAACAGGAGAGAACTTCATCTTTGAACCACATGCACACTGCTCCGATCTCTTGAAGAAAAAGTAGGGTACAGTATCCGTAAAATAAGGAGATAGACAATTATCTGCTGTTAAATGAGACAGTACCTAACTGTCTCATTTTTGGGATGGGTTGGCTTGCTGTCTTATCTAACCTACATTTAATAACTAGTGTGATCATGCATTCTGAATGAATATCAAAATCTGGATAGGTTAGCATACACTTGTGTACTTCTCTGCTGAGTGTTAATGAGGTATATGGAGTGATTCAAGGCACACTCACACAGCTGACATTGATATTTAAAATGAATTCTGAGGATTATACAAATACTGTAGAAGGATTGCTAACTTCTTAGCATTACATATTGTGCAGCTTTTCTGCTACTGGATGTACCTGCTGGTAATGGCGAAGCAAGGAAAGTCAGATTTTTTAAAACAAACAGTTTTCTCTGAAAGATTTGTAGAATGCGCCTGCAATGATCTCAGCTTACTTAGCCAAATAATACAGAACTACAGATGAACTGATGAAAAACATGCAAAACAGCATGTAAACTGTAAATATCCTCTTGCTGCCACCACCTTTTTCCTCAACTCAGTGGGCTATCATGTATTCTTTGCAGTTATAGTGGACTCAGAGCTTATTCAATGCTATACTTTAGGTCAAGCCCTAATAACTAGAAGGCTAGTTTCTTTCCTCTTCTAATGTATCCCTACACCTTCCAGAGAAGTGGGTTATTTTTAAATGTATAATATCCTTACTAATAATGCAATGATAAATTGATAAAATGATAACTACCTGGAATTTAATTTACAAGATGTTTTCAGGCTTGCTGCCGCAACCCTCTCTAGTCACAAGTCACATGTGAATTTCTTTTCTCCTACTCACAAGTTACCATTAGGCACTGTTATTTTAAATATCATTTTCTTATTTCATTTTGGATTTAACCCTAAATGGGATAAATGCCAGCTATAACAACACTGGCTTTTGAGCCCCACCCCACCTGACATCTATACTATTCTATAGGGCATCAGACTCTCTGACCTATCAGTTGGGTTATCCTACTGAGAAATCGCCATCCTAGTCTGTTTTGCCCAATGTTAATTTTTGCCTACTAGATATTGTTCCTAAGAATATTTTATGGCTTACTGTATCAGTCTCCTCTACTCACAAGTGTGTTGTGAAATTGGTTCAGCTATTCAATTCTGGGCTATTGTGTTCTGTTCTAGCTGGTTTGAGGGCATTAAAGAGGTAATGATAGAGAATACTGAATGACTTTGAAATATTGTTTTGATGTGAGTCAATCACATTCCACCAGTTTTGACATCTATTTTTATTAACAGGTGCCTGTTTTGGTCCATTCCTTTCCACCTTTTACCTAGTACTGTACTTCTAAAAAATCCCCATCTCTTTTGCTCTTAAACTACTTACACTGGAAGGAAAAGAATGTAAAGAAATATTACAGGCCCATTTGCATTTACTCAACAGATCCTTTTGTGGGGGGAAGGAAGAAGGTACTTTACATAATAAATCAATGTTATGCTTTAACCTTATGAATATTTTATTTGTTACTTTGTCATTGCCTTTATGCAGTCACACGACAACTACTTCAGCTCTTATCCTTTAATTACCAACGTTATTATTCATTTTAACAATACCGAAGACAGTATGACAGAATATTTATTTATTTATTCATTTAGCCTATTAAATAAGCAGATGTAAAAGCACAAAAACAAGCAGGCAGGATTTATCATGACTCTTCTGAAAGTCTTAACTCCTTCCTCCACCTTCAAAATAGTCCCAGGGTGCATGATTATTACTGTGGGACCTTTCAGAGTAATATAGTCAGCAAAATGTACTGAAAATAAACATGTGTAATTTTAAAAAAAACATTTTAGTATGTTTTTGTTGTGTTGTCTTGTCTTGTGATTTCAAATTATTATTATTTTTTTTGGTTGCAAGTTTTCCTACAGCAAATGAATATTTCAGATCCTGGAAGAAGGCTTTGGCTTAGTTCTTTTGGTCTCCCTAGAATCATAGAAACATTGATTTGGAAGGAGCCTTTTAGGCCATCGAGTCCAACCCCCCACTCAATGCAAGAATCCAAATCAAAGCAGATCTATCAGATGGTTGTCCAATTATCTCTTGAATGCTTCCATTGTTGGAGTGTTTACCATCTCTTGAGGCAGGTGGTTCCACTGCTGTACTGCTCTAAACATTAAGTTTTTCCTCATCTCCTTCCATTCTAGGCCAGAGGTGAAACTGTCAAAATGAAGGCTCCTTATTCAGCCTATATCTGTCTTCACTTAAATGTTTGCCTCAGATTTTCCACTTCTGTGTATGTTATTAAGTACAGGATTAAGTAACAGAAGGCATAATGGTGTACATATTGTGCACTAGACAACCCTACTTAACTTGCACTAGAAGTGTCAATGAAGGGCAAGATCAAAAGAAACCATTTTTATGAGTCATGTAGAAACAAGTGCAAGGCCATGTAAGAACTACACATTCAGGGCATTCAGCTAGTGAAATTACTATGAAATTAGGTGGGGTGCAGAACACTAAGTACTGAAAGACAAAAATGCTGACGAGCAAAACAAAAATGCTGACCAAATGCTGGAAGGTAAAACAGAAAAAAAAAACAATTTCAACTCTTTTGTGGAACAAATTTAATGAACATCTAACCATAGCTGTCAATGGAATTGGTCTAACCCATAGGTGGCCAAACTACAGCTCACAACACCATTTTATGTGGCTCGCCACTGCCCTCACCGCTACTAGAAGCAGAAGTTGACATGGTTATGACAGCTGTAAAACATGCTGATGCATGCATAAATGCGCCCACAGCTGTTGTAAAAGCTTCCATAAATTTGCCCACAGATGTCGTAAATGTATTTACGACAGCTGCAGATGTATTCTACGGTGAGAGGAACCATGTGATCAGCCCGCTCAACCACATGCCTGGGCCGCAGCGCAAAAAGTTTGGGAATCCCTGGTCTAACCTATTATGATTTCTGTCAGCTGTTTTCTACTTTTTAAAATCAGAGCCAGGAAGTAATATCAGCTGAGAAGAATTTTGTTTTTGATTGATTTAGAGCAGCCAACTCTAACTGTGAATTACTATGCTAAAGCAACTCTCACAGTTGTATTTTTCAACGTGGTAGCTGTGTTTGTGCAATTGTATCTGACAAAAAAAAAGAAGATGACAAAATTGATGTTCCATCTTGAAGACTAACTGCTAGATTTTAATGTGAGCTTTCATGAATCACATCCATGAGTTGTCCTCTTTATTTATTTTGTTTTGTTTCTTGTCTGATACACTAAAGTAGGTCATGGTTAGAGTTGGAATAAATGAACTTCTGCATGGAGTATCACCAATGGGAACCACCGATCATAATCCTAGGGATTTTCCTTTGGTGGAGCCACTGCCTCATCACAATTGGGTAGCCCCACCTTCTGCCATTGCTTTTCACCACTTTCAGTCACTTCTCCCTTAACCCCTTTGTCTACTCAATGAGGGATACCTGTACCTTTGAATGAGAAAGAACAGTTTGGGTCTTTCCACTGTTGTTAGGTTTCATATTAGACCCCCTCCCCCAAATGTAAAACCTAGCGCCATTCTTGAGAACTGACAAACTATTTTGTGATATTTTGGCCGGCCTTTTAAAAAGGTTATGTTGTGTACTCAAGCAAATTGCAAGTTGTACCAGCAATGCTTTGCAAAGAGAAAATGGCGATTCACACCATCAGAATTAAGGGTAAGATTCGGCGCATATTCTCCCCTCTGGGCACGCTCATTATGTTAAATAGAGTTCTATGATTGGGTGCAACTTTGGATCCTGTTCCTGATTGGTTAATAGTGTAGGTATCATGTTATGATTGGTTAGTTAAGCTTGTCTGACAGGTTGTTACATTGTATATGGAATAACCGCCGCCAAGACAGTATATAAGTACCACGGGTAAACAAGGGTGTGGCCGGACCAGATCTATACTTTCCTATTCTCTGCAGGTTAGACCTAGCCAGGCTAAGCTTTGGTCCTCTCCAACACACAGACCAATTACTGGGAACTTGTGTAGCCATCTGTTGTCCTGATACCTTTGCAATATTACCTGCAAGACTTTACAATAAACTGTTGTTCGTTGTTCTGTTCATCGTTTGCTGGACTATTCTTTACAAAGGCCTGGACACAACAGGTTATTAGTCCACTATTGATAATGGAATGTTTCCAAGGACTAAGATGGCTGATTTTGCTTTGTTTTCCTCATCTAAGGGCTCCAATAGAGGCTTTTATGAGATTTATGATATGCCAACTGGCAGGCTGTAGCCCCACGATATAGAAGGCCCTGCATCCTCTGCAGAAATGATCTCATTGTAGACCATTGGTTCCCTATGTGAGGCACATGCATGCTCCACAGGAGACTTCAATTCCCATTGGCTGATCAGTGCTTTGAGGAATTGACTAGGCTTCTGGGAATTGAAGTCCAAAAACCAAAGGTTGGGAAATACTGGTGTAGACAAAACTAAACTACATGGATCAGTGTTATAACTTCAGATACACAGCAATTTCCTTGTATTCCTCCAAATCTGTTTTGACTATTTCAATACTAGCTGCCTCAGGTATATGTCTCGGGGCATAACAAACTTGTACACAGAACACAGAGACAGACAAACAGATATGTGTGCACACAAAAACACACAGTCCCCCCAACCCCGTTATTTAAAATGGGTGCTTTTCACTATGGAAAGTGGAACAGAACAATATATGCTAGGTATATGTGGCTCAAGTTGCTAAGACGCTGACTGGGAAGCGGAAGGTCAGCAGTTCGATTCCTGAGTACTGCAGGACGGAAATGAGGTCCCGTCTTCATCCCAGCTCCTGCCAACCTAGCAGTTCGAAAGCAAGAAATTGCAAGTAGATAAATAGGGTCCACTTCGGTGGGAAGGTAACAGCGTTCCGTGCGCTCCGGTGTCTAGTCATGCCTGCCACATGACCATGGAAATGTCTGCAGAAGCAGACAGCGCTGGCTCTTCGGCTTAGAAACAGAGATGAGCACTGCACCCTAGAGTCAGATACGACTGGCTTTCGAGCAAGGGAACCCAGTACTGCCGTATAGGGTCCGGAGCTGACAGGGGCCCTGCTGCCGGCGGCCATAACTGTGTGTGTGTGTGTGGGGGATAGGATTGCTCAGTATGGGGCCCAGAAATTTATGATGGTGGCTGTTATGTACTGAATAGAATGTGAAAAGTACTCTTTAACTGATTGTATCCGGCAATTGTATCCATTGTAAATAATCAGAGACACATTGTAGCAAGCTGTTAAGGATACTGCCGGTGGCAGTAGCAGTATCCAGCTCACATGATACAGATTCCCCTGAATACCTGAAGGGCAGGAAACCTTCCCGCCACACCGCACCTGGAGAAGATGGGCGTGACGATCCATGACGTCACGCGGACATTAACCAATGAACTATCACCCGTGTTATTCAAAATGTACAGTGTGCTATAAATAGAGCTGTTTGGTCCACCATTACCTCATGTTCACTCTGACTACCATGCAATAAAGTTGTGTTTTAGCCCTTACTGCGGCTCCTTCTTTGTCTTCCATGCAAGACACCAAAGTGGCCCTGCATACAAGGCATATGTGAAAAGAGGAGAAGGACAAAGAGCACAAGGCTGACCCAGAGGAAATTGGAGAACATCCAAGAAATATTGCAAGAACACCAAACAATACCGGCGGAGGCTGCTAGAAGTTCCAGAACGAGAACCTTGTATCTCCCTCGACACCCAAAGGGTAAAAGACGAAGTGAAGAAGATTAGAAGATTGTTTTTAATCACCAGTAAACTGATTTTCTTCTCTAACTCTTCTCTAAAAACCAATTTCTGTACATAAACATCAATCTGTTTCTGATAGTAAAAACAAAATTCTTCAAAGAAACCAGCTTTCTTTAAAAGCTATAGATTCAGGAAGTAGTGAATTAGAGTTTAGAGATGAAGTATACACTATGCTAAAATAACCAGCTTCAGTACGTATCTCCAACCTCTTGGCAATAATTAATCATGACCTTTCATATTTCTAGGGGGGAAATACAAACAGAAAAAACCCACAGAGAAATGTTGTGGCACCTTAAAGACCAACTAGTACATTTTAATATGAGCTTTTTTTAAATCAAGTTTGAGGAAATGGACTTGATTCACAAAAGCTTGCATTAAATTATATTAGTTAGTCCAGTGTTTTCTAACCTATGGTTTTTGAACTTCAATTCCTAAAAACCTAAGTCAATTCCTGTTGTGTATTGAGGCACATTGCAAGTAGCGCAGGCAGCGCTCTTGCAAGATGAAAATGGCAGTTTCCCGCCATTCTAAATAGAAGCCTAAAGTGGCACGAAATCCCCTGCACAAGGGCACACTTGTTATGCTAAACCAAGCCTTGTGATTGGTTACAGTTTTGGATCCTGCTCTCCATTGGTTAACTACATATATTCCCTGTTATGATTGGTTATGATTGGTTAGCTACATTTGCCCGGCAGGTCGCTACTTTGTATCCAGGAACCACCGCCACTATATAAGCCTCACGGGTAAACAAGGGTGGGGCCGGATCAGACCTATACTTCCTATTCCGTACAGGTAGCCGGGTAGCGCTAATCCTGGGTCTCCTCCTTTAGCTATGCTTCTATGGTAGCTAGTTATTGCCTCCTACATTTCCAGAGTCCCGAGGGACTGAATCCACTGGGAATGTATAGCCATCTCTGTGTCCAGAGCACATTGTAAGCTCATCTTGAATAGACTGTTAAATAAAGACTTGTTGCTGTTTTCTTCATCGTTGTCTGGACTATTGCTTGCAAGGGCTTGATGCAACATTGGCGACGAAGGTGGGATTGAAGAATGACGAGATGGCTAACCAAGTTCCCCTTTGGCTGCGTCCGTTCGATATCAGCAAACCTCGCTTGTGGCTGTACTATGAAGTCCAGCTGGAGAGCTACTTCACAGTAAGGAAAGTTGAGCCGGCATTGTGGAAGGCAACATTCCTGGCCTACTGTGGGCTAGAGACTCTCGATGTTATTGTGAAGCTTCTGCCTCCCGAGGTGCTCCAACAGGTCTCCTTATCGGCCTTACTGCACACCCTGTGCAAGCATTTCCAGCACAGGTCAGCCCTCGGAGATAAAGAGTCACCGGGTCCAGCTACGACAGTGGCCGCCTTTTCTGAAACCTCCGGCCATGTCCTCAAAGACCGCAACAGCTCACCACAGGGAACGAGGGTGCCGATGCCAACACCAGGGTTGGTTGTGCCATGCTGAGGATGCAGGAAGCACCATCTTTGCACAGAGTGTCCCTTCAGGAGCGCCCAGTGCCACTGTTGCAGGAAAACAGACCACATCTCCAAGGTTTGTAAGCAACGTGGCGAGACTTCACTGAGACTCAAGCCGAAGCTCCAGTACTGCATTGCCAAGGTCTTCACGAGCTATGGGGCCGACGACGAGTGGTGAGACCTGAGGGACGGGTACACATCGAAGGAATGCCTTTCTGTGCAGGTGGACTCTGGTTCTTTTCTCTCCACCGTGACCGACGATGAGTACCGTCACATTCCGACTCCCCTGCGGCCCAAGCTCAACATTCCAGTTTGGGAAATAGGGAACTTTGAAGTCCATTATAACTATGTCTACATGAGCCTACCCCTCATTGTTGCAAAAGCGGGTAAGACTAATATTTTAGGGTCCCACTGGTTTGGGGTCCTAGGCATTCGCTTTATGGGAATCCAGTTGGGGGCGGGAGAACCAGTCCTTTGTATCGAGGATGAGCATTGTCACCACCTGGGGAGGGTTTGTCCCAAGGGCCCCCTGGAAGCGATTCATCCACAGAAGAACTAAGTACATAGTTTTCCCAACGAGCGCATGTTGCACAGAAGGATAGTGGCCTTGCAAAAGAGACTGGACAGTCAGAGGTGTTTGAGTTGCAAGAACTGTTGCCGCCTGATGCACTGGACTGGGAAAATCCTGATTTTTGGGACAATTTGGCTATTGCTTTGCTCAAAATGTCCCTGAACTTTCCTGCAGCTTCAAAGACTGACCCATTACTGTCTGATATTATTGTGTGGGTGAATTTTGGGTGGCCTCCTCCTCCTTACAATTCGGAAGCTTGTGTGTATTACCGGGATCGTGAAAAACTCTCGGTGCTGGGAGGGTGTTTATACAGGCTTTGCAAGACAGTGGTTCCATGTGGGTTGCGGGCCAAACTGCTTGAGCACATGTTAAGTGCGTCCCAAGATTTCCTCCGCTCCCAAGACGTTACACGTAGCTATTTCTGGTGGCCGGGGATTGAACACACCATTGACATCTGGGGGCTACAACATGGTACTGGGGGCACATCTGGCATGGCAACAAAATGCCAGCACCGGAGCCCCCCTCCCCCAGACTGCCTCTTCCACCCGCCGGTTTCGCTCCCTCACCCAGCTGGGGCTGGAAGGAACAAAGAACACCTGGGGGCAACCACCATTGCAACAAAACACCAGCGCTGGAGCCGCGCCCTCAGACTGCCTCTGACGCCCGCCAGTTTCACTCCCTTGCCCAACCATGGCTGGAGGGAGCCCAGAACACCTGTGGGTGACTGGCATGGCAACAAAATGCCAGTGCCAGAGGACCCCCCCCCCCAGACTGCCTCTTCCACTTGCCGGTTTCGCTCCCTTGGCCAGCCGGGGCTGGAGGGAGTACGGAACACCTGGGTGTGTCTGGCGGGGCAACAAAACGCCAATGCCAGAGCCCCCATACCCCGGACTGCCTCTTCCACCCTCCGGTTTCGCTCCCTCACCCAGCCAGATGCAACAATTCCCCAAAGCACTGATCAGCCAATGTACTGACTTAGGCTTCTGGGATTTGAAACCTCCCTGTGGGGGACTTAGGGAACCACAGAGTTATTCTATAAAAGTGCAACAACATTTTGTTGTTCTTTGTTTTGCAGTTGGAGTGTTTTGGTCTAATATGCTTACACAAATTACTTCAAAAATAATTTAATATTTTTGTTACATAAAAATATACTTCTGTAATGTGTGAAGCATAATTGGTTCATACTTTATCCACAAATGGTAGACAGGTGATAACAATGCAACAGATATTGGTTGTAACATACAGCATCTCTTATGTCCCTATCTTTTTCCATCACAAAAATATGATGCCTATCAAAAATATGTATCACTGCATGACATAAGCACAAAGCTTAAATTTAATTAGAATTCAACAGGACTCAATCTGAACATTTTTCATATGTGATTGAAAATCACTCTTCCTTATCTTCCTCACTATCTTTAGCACTTCAGACGTCTGGAATAAATAAAAAGGTGTCCTACTCTGGACATGGAATTTGCGTAAGAGTTTATAAAC
Source organism: Bradypodion ventrale (assembly GCA_035047345.1). Classification (NCBI taxonomy): domain Eukaryota; kingdom Metazoa; phylum Chordata; class Lepidosauria; order Squamata; family Chamaeleonidae; genus Bradypodion; species Bradypodion ventrale. Next base: position 310,780,075 of record JAWDJE010000002.1, read on the forward strand.
ATTATTTTTTTATCATTAATTTTTATTGAATTTTTAACATAAATACAATATATAAAGACCAACTTCAAAATCACATACAATAATAAAAGCAACAACAAGTCATAAGTCTATAATTCTGTTGTGACTCGGTATTATATTGCTTCCCCCTTCAGTCTTGTAATTATATTTATTAATACTAAATTTTTATCTAATACCAAATCTGAAATTTTTGTTTTTTCACCGTCTCAGTACACATTACATACTCTCTGTTATATCATATATCCACCAAGTCACAATTCTAGCTCATTCTTTTAGTACAAACATAACAAAACTAAATATAAGAGTAAACAATTTAACCAATATTAAAAAGAAAAAGAAAAAACTAACCACCATGTGTTATTTTCATTGCCCTGGAGAGCACGGAGTTTCTCAGTAAAATCATTCCCAAAAGCTCTTGTGAGTAGATACAGGTCTATTCAACTCTTCACCCTTCAATGAGTAATCCACAAAGGTTTTCCAAAACTTCCAGAATCTATTTTCTTTAATAATACCCTTTTTCATATTTATCTCATGTGTTAACTTATCATTCAGTGCTAAATCCCACATTTCCTTATACCATTCCTCAATTTTTATATTAACTTCATTTTTCCATTTTCTCGCAATACACATTCTAACCATTGTCAGCATTATTTCTAATAACACTTTTTAATCTTTGCTTAAGTTTATATCTTCCACATCTGTCAGCATAATGGTATTTGAACCCAGTTTGATTTTTGTTCCCATAATTTCATATATTTCATTCTCAATTCCTTCCCAAAAATTCTTTATCACTCTACAATTTCACCACATATGTTCGTATGTAGCCAGTGCAGTCTTACAACGCCAACACATTTTATCATTCTTTTTATTTATCTGATGTAATCTCACTGGGGTCAAAATCACCATCTGCACAACATTTTATAATTGTGCTCCTTTACTCTTACCGACAGAGTTCTCATAATTCTTTTCTTCCATTTATTTTTCCAATTTTGATCCTCTATCTTTATCCCTAGATCCTGTTCAGATCTTACTTTCAATTCCTCCTGTGGATTACCTTCCTTGTTTATCATTATATATATATATATTGCTCACCAGCCCCTTTATTCCTCTTTGTCCCTTTCTTATTTTTAGAACTAGTTCTTCAAATTCAGTCCTCTCTCTTTCTAATGTATAACTCCAATCTCTCTTTTTTTTCTCTTTTCCTTTGTGGCCCTCACTAATAATTTTGAATTCTTATTGCTATATTCAAAATATTCTCTTTTTAAATATACCAAATCTCTTTTTACCTTGTCTATATCTTTTCCTATCAATTCAGTCTTTAATCTTTGCATATTATCAAATACCTTCTTATCCTTAGTTCTTGCATGCTGTTCTTGTAAATGTTTTATCTCAGTCTCAATTTTATCTTGCACCACTTTACATTGTTTATTTCTAATACTAGCCAATTTAATACTCTCCCCTCTAAAAACCGACTTCATGGCATCCCATACCACATTGAAATTTACCTCATCCGTCTCGTTCCAATACCAACTCTCCTTCCAATTCTCCATTATTTGTTCTTTAATTTTAGGTTCCTTATATAATTTAGCATCATACCTCCATACCCTTCTCTTTTTTCCCTGATCCTCTATTCTCAGTTCTATCATCATTTTTGCATGATCTGATTCTTTAAAAATACCTACGTCTGCCTCATCAATGCTTTTAATTATATTCTCTGATACAAATATATAATCTATTCTAGAATATGAATTATGTACATGTGAAAAATAGGTGTAGACCCTTTCTGACCCCTTAAACTCTCTCCATGTATCCTTCAACCCTAGTGCTGCCATCCAGTTATCCAAAATCGGCTTCTTAGTTCTTTTCCTACATCTTAATATATTTGTACAATCTAAATTTGACCTTATTAAATTAAAGTCTCCAGCCACTATCATTTCTGTCGTCCTCTCTTTCTCTAATATTTTATACATTTTCTCTAAAAAAAAGCTCTTGCTGGTCATTTGGGGCATATATATTCACCAATGTTACTTCTTCTTCATCAATCTTTCCTTTTACAATCAGGTATCTACCCTCCGGATTGGAAATCCTACTTGTCATTTCAAAACCCACCCGAGTCAAAGTCAAAATAGCTACCCCTCTTGCTTTTGAGGTACCAAATGCTTTTTCATAATGTTGCATCCATTTTAAGAATATCTTATTTGTATCATGAGATTTTTGATGAGTTTCCTGAAGAAAGACCACATCCGGCCTGTCCCTTCTTAGGGCTGATTGAATTCTTCCCCTCTTAACTTGAGACCCTGTACCCTTCACATTCCATGTTAAAACCTTAATACTTCTCATACCTTAAAACTTAAAGCTCCTCTATAACCTCCGATTTCTCCAATAGGCGTGCACCTTTCATCCCCACAGTTAAAACTAAACCTACTACATAAAACATTCATCTCTACCCTCCCCACCATTTCTTACCCAAAAAAACCGCCTTTGTACCCAAAGAGAGGGAGGTGGAACGTGGAAGATGTGTCTTCTTGAGATAAAAAAATGCTCCAGCGCTATTACCATATTACATTTAATCTTCTACCCCTCTTTTTTTAAATTTAATAACTTCTCTCTCCCCCACTCTATCTATCTTAGGATCTCTCCTCCTAATACTTCACCCTTCTCCTGCCCCTTTCTCTGCCTTTGATCCCTCCTCCCCCCAACCGCCCCCTCCTGTTCTGAGCCTCCATAATCTCTTCTTATTCCTCCAGACTCCAACAGCTCCTTCCTTAATGTCAACCACTCTCTTGAAGACACTTCAACCAAGTCAATTGAACTCAAATAATCAAGTGCATCCATTTCTAGATCAATTACATGCATTTTCTTGTCATGAAATTTTTTTAACTGCTGTGGAAATCTCCAATTGTATTTTATCTCTCGCAAAATCAACAATTTAGTCACTGGTTTCATTTTATATCGCCAAACACGTTCATTTACTGCAATGTCATTGTATACCTCCATATCGTTACCATCAATTTTCAAAACACCTGACCCAGCTTGTTTTATAAAAGCCATCACCTTTAACTTGTCTCCCCAATTTGCAAATTTAACCAAAACATTTCTCGGAGCACTTTTCCCTCTTCTTGCACCCAATCTATAAATGTTTGCAATATCTTTATTAACAAAGTCTTTCCCCATTTTCAAATTATTCAACCAATCAATTATTCTATCCTTCAGCTGGTCAGGTGATTTCTGAGACAAATGACGTATCACAATATTCTGCTTTCTCATCATCTCTTCCACCAAATCTAACCTTTTCTCCTGGACCTCAACTTTCAGTTTAACATCTTTATTCTCCTCATGCAATCCTTTCATATCTGTTTGCATCAATTTCATATCTCTTTGCATCAAATTAACATTTGTTTCCATCTTTTGAAAGGTATAATCAACTTTATGAGCAAAATCTTGAAACATTATAGCCAATTTATCTTGCTTTCCCATAATTTCATTTTTATCTTTCCCCCTTGCCTCCTTAATATCCCAGAAACCTTTCACATTTGCCTCCTCCATTCATTCAAATTTCTGAAACAATTTACCTATTTCAACCACTAATTGCATTTGGTCCATTACAGCAGGCTCCGGTGACGGTGTTGATGGAGGTGCATCTTCTGCAGCGGCCTTCTCCTTCTTCTTAGGTCGCACCACCTCCTCCTCCCTTCCTTTCCCTTTCACAAATTTATCGATTGTGGTGTCAATCAACAGTTTCAAAGCCACTTCAAAGTCCCCAATTTCTTGATCTAGATCCAATATCAACAAGTGAAGATCCTAAATTACTCCACTCACTTTGTATAAATTTATATAAATTTAGTCCCAACCAATTATATTTATTCCAATCAAAAAAGGAGAAAGAAAAAGAAAGACCACTGCAGTTTTCTTATAATCCAAATTCAAAAACTTTTCCAAGCACCAGGTTTTAAATAAAGATCTAGGACTGTGTTAGAAAAAAACAAAAAACAAAAAACTAATGTAACACTAATGTAACACAGCCAAATTATTAAAGGAAAAGCCAGCCCAAAAGGAGAAGAGGAAAAAAAGTTTTCTTATTGTAACTCCAAGGAGCAAGTGTCGAATCTCAGTATCCCAATTACAAGACTGTATCCATTTGTATCCGTCTGTAACCAGCTCAAAGCAGGAGGGCAACAGATTTAAAAACAACCACTGTATATCCAAATGTGTCAGAATATATCCAGGCTCCCTCTCTTCTAGCTAATCCAGTTGATTCCACAGTCTGTTATAATCCAATTGCAATGTTGTATCCAAATTTCATGAGGGTGAAAAGATCGGTAACAATATATCCAAACACAGGAGGGGAGAGGAGAGAAATAGGGGGAAAAAAGCACTCTTGTAATCCTCTCTGCACTTTCTCCGTTCGAAACTCAGGGAGGAGTATTCCAAAGTAAAAATCCACCAAGGTGGAGAGTAAAGCAAGCCAAAAATATCACTTGGGGAAAAGGAAAAATATGCAGGATTGAATATTTAAAGCAAGGAAACAATAACCCCAAAGTCCACAGTATCTTGCAGCACCTGGGAACCTCCGGGGCCAAGACCGATCTCACCCCTCCTCCTCCTCCTCCTTAGCCCGTACTTCCAAGAACCTTCTATCTATCTTTGAACTTTCCTTATTCTTTCTTTCTTCTTTCTTTAACCTTCTCAGCACCTTTTCTAGTCCTCTCGAACACTCTCGAAAGTCCAAAACAATCTCCGTGCTTCCTTCTCCCTCTCCACTTTCACTTAACTTTCGATTTCACTGCCGCCATTACTCATCCTTTACCTTCTCGTTCTCTCTCCCGACTTTCTCCCTCCTTCGTCACTTGCCTTTCCACAACCGGGTTCTCACTGCCTCAGTCCTCAGAGGTCCCACCATCTGCCACGTCCTCTTTCAGCCATCTTTTAACTTTTCATTAACTTTTCTGGTCCCTCTCCTCGGATGTCTCGCCCGCCTGCAGCACGGCTGGCTTAGCCCCCGGCTTCCACCGTTTGCCTTACCAGTCGCCTCCGCTGCACATGCTTCGACTCCGGGAAATGATGACCAGAGAAAAACACCTTGATTTAGACGGATATAAATCTCGTTGTTGATGGGTTTTTAAAAGCTTTTTATGTGGTAGATCTCATTTATAACCACATTGTATAGTGCTAGCAATTAAAGAAGATGTTAATCCTCCGCCATCTTGGCCACACACCCCAACATTATTTTTTTTTTAAAAAAAACTATTCTAACTAACTTTTCCAAATTCTAGTTTGAATGCAAAATTGAATTTCTGTAGTCTTTTGGTCTTTCACATTAAGCTGTGATTTGATTCCACAACATTATCTTCTATCTACTTATAGGGCCGTAGCCAGGAAAAAATATTCACCCACCCACACTGCAGGAACGCTGCTCCCACCTACCTTCCCGAGCCTCACCCCCCTGGGAAGGATGAAAGGCAATGAGGACTCCTGCCTACTCACCCCTGGCCTCGGCACTGCCGGGGGCTGAAGAGAGGATGACCAGACCCCAGCTGCGGCTTGTCAGGGCAGTGAATGCTGCTCCCACCTACCTTCCTGAGCCTCACTCACCCAGGAAGGATAAAAGGTGGTGAGCGCTCCCGCCTGCTCACCCCTGTCCTCATCACCACCGGGGGCTGAAGAGAAGATGACCGGACTCTCAGCTGTGGCTCATCGGGGTGGTGAATGCTGCTCCCTCCCATCTTCCCGAGCCTCACTTGAGCCCTCTCCCCCTTGGTCTGGAATTGCTGCGGGGAGTGAGAACATTTGAACATCTGGGCTCTCGACCGGCACTCCCTCCTCTTCGCCTGAGCCCTCTCTCTCAGTCTGGCATTTGCCATGGGGGAGTGAGAACATCTGGGCTCTTGGTGTGGCAAGGACTTAAGCTGGGTGCCACCTCACCCTCACCTGAGCCCTCTCCCCCTTTCCCCCTGGTATGGCATTTGCTGTGGGGGTTGATGCTGCTGAGGACTTGGAGCCAGGCTCTGGTGTAGTCATTGAGCCCGGACCTTATTAAGGCTCATTTAAGGTCATTGAGCCTTGGCTCCGACACCCCCACCCCCACCCCCAAATCATTGTGCTTTTTTTCTGATTTGTAACTTGTTAATTGTTATTATAATTGTCTTATACTTTCTTATTGTACTTATGCTATTGTATTCTGATACTGTATTTTTCCCCTATTGTATTTTTGTACTGGTTATATTGTATTTAATATGTTGTAATTGCCGCCCTGAGTCGGCCTTGTGCTGAAAAGGGCGGGGTATAAATCCAATAAACATAAACATCTAGAATCATGGCTACGACCTGTCTACTTCATCTTGAATATGTCTTGTTATAGATATGCAACCTGTGGGAGTAAAAATATACGAACGCATTGGCTTGAGGTCTTGTTTTGGGTTTGACACACATGGGCCAGTATGCTTGGTGGCATTACCATGTGTGAGTTAGAAATGTAGGATTCAGCCAGGGCTTTTGGTGAGGTCTCTGATTTGTGCTGGTCACATTCCTGGTACTGTATGTAGGTATGCAACAAGCATTTATCTAAATACTGTAATCACGAATACTTCCACAAACTTCGATTCATATATGTAATCCTAAGAGGATACAGGTCATAGGAATCATATACTTCAAAATACTTTGAAATTAATAAGATTTTTAGAATAAGCAATCAATGGTCTGCAACCAGAAACTATTTCTTAAGCTATTTTTGTATTTAGCAGACACTTAACAACTGTTCTGGTTTTATCTTCCAGCATTAGAGAGTCCTTAAAATAAATCTTGTTCTGCATGATGGAAAAATCTGGGACAGGCATCTACACTATTTGTGATATATAGAAAAAGAGAGACAGGCACACAGAGAGAGACATGATTCTATAAAGTAGAGCACACTATTGAAAACCACAAAAATTCTCCTGTTGTTCACGAAATTATTTCTGTGACAGGGTTTTTCCTATGCTATGCACTTGTCTTGACACCCAATGGAAAAATGACTAGACTGGATTTGATGTTCCATTTGAGTGACACTGTCAGTCTATGTGGCAACTATGTATGGTACCAACTGAGCTCAAAGTGTGCTGAACAGTACCTTGAGAAAGAAATATACTGTTCTTTCATGAATCATTTAGCAACTTTTGTGAATACTTCAATGACCTTGCACAGTTTGCCAGCGAGACTGCATAGCACTGGAGGTCATCATTTCTGGACATGATGCCCTTTATTTACCAGTTACTATACAGTATATCACTTGGAAAATCAAACCAAATAGGCCATGCTGTCACAAGCAACCCTAAAATTTACAGTTGTTTAACGAATAATGTTGCTTCATGGTCTATCCCCTTTTTAAGGTGACCCATGAATGTTGATGGAATTTATTTTAAGTTCTCTTATCCCCTTTTTAGGGTGACCCATGAGTGTTGATGGAATTTATTTTAAGTTCTCTTATTGCCATTTAGCAGGTTAAACAAGAATGACTAACTCTTTAGGCAATTATAGTGAATTATATTTATAGCAAACATAAATGCCTCATTAGCCCAAGTCAAGGTCTATTCCCTTTTTATGAAAGTAACCACCGGAAAGAATTGTTTCTAATTTATGAATAACAACATAGAGGAATCTTAGCTCTCTTCATTACATGAACAGGATGAACAATTAATCTTCTGTAAAGTAACTAGACTGCCATTTGGAAAATGCCAGCCCAGTGGAAACTCACATCTGAACAAATGTTTATACAGAATGCCTATTACTATGGTCATGTAGAGATTCACTGGTAATACAAGTATAAGCAGAAATGGGTGAAGCTAGGCTGATATAAATATTAGGGACTGGCTGAAATGGTGTTGGAATATCAAGGTCTGTGGAAGGTTGATGATGTTACCAGCAGGGGGATATTTTTTGTGATTAAAAACTTCCTCCTTGTTTTTCCATGGCTTGTTCAAATAATCCATCCTGTGGAGGAAGTGGGATCCATGAGACAGGAGGAGGAGGTCTTTCCTAACCTAAAATAACTACTGCTGGATAACTCTACTGGCAAGGGGAGATTTTCAGAAACTAAAAGTTTCTTCCTCTATTCCGGGGACTCCCAAGACAATAAAAATTATTGTGCACAATTAGAAAAGTGGCAAGAAATGAGAAATATATTTAATTACATCAGCCTTCCAGAGTTGTAGTTACATTGAGAGGATCTCAGTCATTGGAAAAATCAATGTGTTCTGTTTTTTTCTATATTTGAAATTTGTAAACTTCAAGCTTTTTAATCTTGAATATAAGGAAAATTTCAAGTGTTGACAAGTTCTTCCTCCTTTGCATCAGACAAACTTAAAAGCTACAGTTATTCCCAACTACTGATTGTTCAAGAATGCTTCTAAAAATTCTGATGAAAAAATTCAAAAAAATCCAAAAACACGCTCAAACCCACTCCTAAACACTCTTTGTCTTGTGCAAAACCCACAAGAGCAATGCATGCATGTGTCCTCCTTTTATACTGCCCAGGCACAATGAAACCTGGGAAACCTCCCAATGCCTCATACAAAGTCGCAGCGAATTAGGAAATGTTGTATGAATTCGATGTTGTACGAAGCAGACTTTGTATGAGGTATTACTGTATCTCACTTTGCATGTAATGAGTCTATCTCATATATTTGTTTCACCTTTTAAGTTGCATTACTGAACTGAATGAACATTTGCACGATATTCTAATTTTACGAGTTTCAACTGTACTTAGCTACCAGGAATGGGTGAGTGATTTGTTCCCTTGAAGGTTTTTCATTCTACTTGTATTTTTACAAGTTTTTGACTCCTGAAGTCAAACACTAGAACAGATGCAACTGTAGTTGGAAATGTATATACAGTAGAACCCCACATAACGAAAAAACTCCATTCCACAGAGTTCTTCACTATATGGTTTTTATTTGTTATGCGAAGCACTATTGGCAATACCCCACATAACGAAAAAAATGTTTTTTTAACTGGGGTTCCTATTGAGCGGGTATACCCCGGTTATAAAACACCTTGTATAACAAACAATTTTTTCATTATGCGGGGTATCCTCCTTGCATAACTAATGCTTCATTATGCGATTTTTTATTATACGAAGCATTCATTATGCAAGGTATTACTATATTTCCAAGCTTGCAGTATGCACCAGGGCACAATTTTGTAAAATAATAAAGATGATGTGCACAACATGAAAATGTGCACAAACACACAATGAGTGTTTCCATACAAAAAGTAGGACAATTGAAAGGTGTGCACAGAAATTTAGAGAGGTTTCTGAATGATGCAGGAAAGAAACAAGCTTTGAGGTAGAAACAAGGTGAGGTTAGCTTGAGAAAGTTACTTTTTGGACTATAATTAGAAAATCATATTGTCCCCCCTACCCCATGTCACAGGTACTGTATTTTCTGGCGTATAAGACTACTTTTTAACCCCGAAAAATCTGTGCCAAAGTCGGGGGTCGTCTTACAGGACAGGTACTTAACTGCAGCTTGTTTCCCCTTGCTTCATATGTCCGGCACATATGGTGGGGGGGGGGTGCTGCGGCCGAGTCCCTGCTCTGTGCGGGGAGTATGAAGCAAGGGGAAGCAAGCTGCACACATCTTCCTGTACCTCGAGGAGGAGAACGTGAGTGTGGATTGGCTCTCCACCAGAACCTGCCCATTCGACTCGGAGGGCTGCGCGTCTTTGGGTTGAGTGTGGGTTAATTTTTATTTGGTGTGCATTGGAAGAGAGGTAGTCTTATACGGCAAGTATATTCCAAATTCTATATTTTAACTGGAAAAGTTGGGGGTTGTCTTATATGCCCAGTCGTCTTATACGCTGGAAAATACGGTAGTTGTAATCAAAGATGACACAGTATCTACTACTTTAAACACCACACCATTTTCAGGATACCTTCAGGTAAGGTTAAAAGAAGGAATGACACTTGCACACAAGGTCATACATCTCTGAGTCATTGGCTGAAATCCTATTGAATGGCTACACAGGCATAATTTGATATTACATGTTCTGGTAGCTACTATAACTCAAAGGCAAGAGTGTTTTTCATGAAGCACTTGCACAAACATATTTTGCAATTGGTTGTGTTGGGGGAAATGTGACTGATTGTGTGTGTTCCTTGTTTTCTTGGCATAACTCCTAGCAATATTATACCTGTGTAACTTTACATTAATTCACAACATACAGTATAGGATTAAGTCCAATATATATGATGATCTTAATTGCTCCTAGAAAAGGGTAAGTCAATTGGTCCTCAGCAAAGTCACAATGACATGATGTAAATGAGATACTGCTCTGTGCCCAGCTGTGAAATCTCACCTTTAGTTTTTCACCTCCAAAGAAATACATAAATTGTTTTATTTCTCTTCTTAAGAAAAGGTTTTGCAACTGTATAGTTGCTATTACATATGTTTTTGAAATGGTATTTGGAGTGCAGGCTTTTTAAATTACCACTACCAATTGATTCATCAATTGTAATAATTTGAAATAAGTCCATTTCATTTGCTTTACCTATCTTCATTTTACAGAATATATCAAATGCTGGAGTTTTCAGCTTTGTTTTGCTTGATTCCATGCAGTAGACCTAAGAAATCCATTAAGGAAGGAATTAAAAATGTGAATTAATTTTACATTCTTTCCCCTGCATTTTTCTTTATTTCTTTTGTGCACTGTATGGAAATGCAGAGAAATCCTGAACAATTACTCTTGTCTCAAAAGATGTCTCAGACTTTAGAATCAACTTTAAAGGAAATCAGAAGATGGGTTTAATCGAGACAGTTCTATTTCCCTTGTGTGCACAAAGCATTGTGCAGTGATATAACAGTAATATTCTTTTTCTTTTTCATGGCACATTATACTAATAGATAATATCTCACCACATTGACTTCTGTAGAAAAATGGGAGGGTTATAGTCTGCTTTAACAGATTAGATTGTCATCAGATAAAAGGAATACCCACCAAAATAATAAGTCAATAAAGTTTGAAGGAATTTGTAATGAGGTGACAGCATCAGATCAAACCCAGTTTAGAGCACGACAAAGACTCCCTATTATTGGTAAAATTAATTTTTCATTAAGTGGTGTATATTTTTAACTGCTCATCAGAACACCTCATGTGCAAAAAAAGAAATTCTCATGAATTTATTATTTATTTATTTATTCGTATTTGTATTACCGCCCTCTTGCCGAGGCGACTCTGGGCAGCTCACAGATATAGACATAAAACATTCATAGCAATAAAATCAAGAAACATATCTAAAATCCATTATAACCTTCAAAATACCAATAACATACCCTCCCCAGCAACTACTGCTACAACCCAGGGTGGCCTTATATAAGCCAACCCGGGGGGGAGGGCACCGGCAGCACCTCACACCAGTTGCGTCAGCCAGGTTTTAAGGGTTTTTCTGAAGGAGAAGAGTTATGCCTGGAGACGGAGCTCAGTCAGCAGGAGGTTCCACAGGGCTGGAGCAAAGACTAAAAATGCCCTCCTTCTGGTGCTAGAGAGGCGAGACTCTCTAGCTGATAGCACTTTTAAGGAACCTCTCCGGTCTGCTCTGGTGAGGTGGGCAGATGTCCTTGGGGTGATGTATTCTCTTAAGTACCCTGGTCCACTACCATGTAAGGCTTTAAAGGTTATTACCAACACCTTGAATTGCACCCAGAGGCACACCGGCAGCCAATGCAGCTCCCACAACAGAGGTGAGGCATGGGCATAACACCCACACCCCATCATCACGTGGACAGCCACATTCTGAACCAGCTGCAGCCTCTGAATGGTCATCAAGGGTAGCCCCATGTAGAACATGTTACAGTAATCTAGTCTGGAAATGACCAGAGCATGAGTGACCATAAGCAAGGAGTCCCAGTCTAGGAGTGAGCATAATTGGTGAATGATGCGAAGTTGTGCAAAAGCCCTCCTGGCCACGACTGCCACCTGCTCATCGAGCAGGAGTCGTGAGCCCAGGAGGACCCCCAAATTATGCAACGGGTCTGTCTGAGGCAAAAAGGCCCCATCCAGAACCAAAGATGGTAGCTCCTGCGATAACATGGGGCTCCTGACCCACAACCACTCAGTCTTTCCAGGATTCAGTTGTAGCTTGTTTTCCCCCATCCAGACCCTCACAGTCTCCAGACACCTGGATAGGACTTCCACTGCATCGCTTGGATCACCACGGGCTGAGATGTACAGTTGCGTATCATCTGCGTATTGATGATACTTCACCCCATGGGAATGGATTATTTCCCCCAGCGGATTCATGTAAATATTAAAGAGAAGAGACAAGAGCCCTGAGCCCTGCAGCACCCCATATTGGAGAAGCCTTGGGCTGGACCTCTCACCCTCCAAACACACCAACTGGGTCCAGCCCCTCAGAAATGAGGGAAACCAGGACCATACTGTGCCCTGGATCTTCAGCCCTCGAAGCCACTCCAGAAGGATACCTTCTTTAAAGGGAAACAGGAACTTTTTTTGAGATGATATGCAATGAGGCATGACAGAAGAAAAGAAAATCTGGATAGAAGAGCTTTGAAGTTTTGCACATGTACAGGTCCAATTCTATATACATTCAAATAAAATAACATTTGCAAATTAAGAACATAAGAATCTGCCTTATACTAAGACCCTTGGTTCATCTAGCCTAGGGGTTCCCAACCCAAGGCCCATGGGCTGAATCTGGCCTGTGACACCATTTTATGTGGCCCTCCACCCTTCCAAGGGCATTTGAGAAACAAAATGACCACCCCTTTGATGCTGTTGGGACAAAATGGCCACCCCCATCATGCAGGCAGGGCAAAATGGCTGTCCGGCCCTTGAAGCTGACTGAGAGAACATGACCCTGCTTGAAAAAGTTGGGAATCCCTGATCTAGCCAGTTATGGTGAAATCTCACTATCCAATCTCTGGAGTTTTCTTCTAGCTATGTTTGGAGATTTGTGATGTTCACAAGTAATCTCCCATCCAAGTACTAATCAGGCTGAAATCTGCTTACTTTCGAAAATTAGATGATGTTAAGACTATTCATCATAGTAGCCCAGTATATGTCTATGAGAAAAAACATTGAGTAGCTGTCTGAATATTAATACCAAAAACTATTGACAATAATATTGGCTAAAATCCTTTCGGCCTAAGTGTACCTGCAGAAGGATGATGATGTTTCAAGCAGGAAGCAATTTTTAGTAACTAAAAAAATTCTTCTTCTATCTGACTGCCAAGTCAGATGTCATCGTAATATTTGTAAGTTTGCGTGGTAAACGAAGGAGATAATCTTACCCCATAAAAACTTTAATTTGTCTTTGAAACATTTTTCCACTTGTGCAACCTTCAATTGTGTATATTTATGGTTCTGCAGTTGTCAACTAATTTATGTGGGCAAAACATCGAGACAGGTGAGGATTAGGCTGAACGAATGCAAGTCCAAAATTAGAGGACAATCTTCTTTACAAGCCCTGGTGGTACAGCACTACATCGAAAAAAATCATACAGAAAATGTATGAACCCTGAGTCGGGTTCTGCCTGAGTGGGCGGCATATACAAATGTGATTAATAAATAAATAAATAAATAAATTTTAAATTTGTGATCACTGATATTGTGAGACAAGATAGGTATAATAAATTCAATGTTGAAAAACATCTTTTGCAAAAGGAAGCTGAATATATTTAGGTTGAATACCGTGGCACCCTATGGGTTAAATCAGGAGTTAGACTTGATCAGTTTTTTGTAACAGTTACAACTCAGCACCCCGTTATGATATTTTGACGCTCTCTCTTTAACTATTTTACTCAGATGTAACTGCCCTTAACTCATCAACTAGTTCTCTGTTACCTAAATTTCTCAGGTTTTTTTTTACTATTAGGATAGAGGTTCCATTGATATATGACAAGTGTGGGATTTTGTAGTTGTTGTAGTATATTAGGAACAGCATTATCATTGCAAGGTTAACGTTGTAAGGCACGAAAGAATACACAGGAGAGGCCATTAGACACGTTTAATAGGTATGCTTTACTGCTTTCCATTATATTACTTTAGAAAGTCGCTCTGAATGCGTCTTTTCCCCCCTTTTTTGGATGTATCAAAAAAATTGCAATATTTAATATATGTTTAATGTTAAAAGATTTCTGAGGTTTTCATAGACATGAGGACACGCTGATAATATTGTAATAATATTTTTGCATTGTAGAAGATGTTATGAATGTTTTCTCGAGGAAGAAAGATGAAAAACCTGTTACTAGAAGGGTTTCGGGATCACGTCATAACTATACAAATTGCATTAGGCATATATAAGTCCTATGTTTTTTGTTCAAACATTTATGGACATTTAAGATTTCAACAAGCCAACATAGACTTATATTGGATTTAATCATACCTGTCAACTTTTGGATTTGAAAATAAGGGACCAACTCTGTGGGTGTGGCCAAATCTGTGGGTGTGGCCAAATATAGCCATGTGACTTGCTGGGCTCTAGTCATGCCTGACACATGGCCATGAAAATGTCTGCAAACACAGACAACACTGGCTCTTTGGCTGTAAATGGAGATGAGCACTGCACCCTAGAGTTGGATACGACTGGCAGATTTTACTTTCTTAGGATCAAAGATCTCTGCAGATGGTGATTGCAGCCATGAAATAAAAAGGCAACGGATGCTTGGGAAACAAGCTATGAGAAACCTGGGGAACATAGTTAAAAGTAGAGGCATCACCTTGCAAACAAAAAATTGCATAGTCAAAGAAATGGTATTCCTGGTGGTAATGTATGCGTGTGAGAGCTGGACCATTAGGAAAGCTGAGCGCAGAAAAAGATGCCTTTGAAATGTGGTGTTAGAAATAGGTCGATCCTAGAAAAAATCAACCCTGACTGCTCATTAAAGGTCAAATAGTAAAAATGATGCTAAAGTACTTTGGAATCAAATGAGAAGAGAGGATTCACTTGAGAAAGCCTTGAAGCTGGGAAAGGTGGAGGACAAAAGAAGGGGATGGCCAAAATAAGATGGCTAGATGGTATTGTAGATGCAATGGGCACAAAGCTGTGTGAGCCAAAGAAGCCTTTCCCCCATTTTCTTGGGGGGCTTTTCTTTTCTTTTCTTTCTTGTTTGCTCAGTGGCTTAAGTGATTAAGATGCTGACTGGGAGGCAGAAGGTCAGCAGTTCGATTCCCGAGTACTGCAGGACTGAATGAGCTCCTGTCTTTGTCCCAGCTCCTGCCATCCTAGCAGTTCGAAAGCAAGAAATTGCAAGTAGATAAATAGGGACCACATTGGTGGGAAGGTAACAGCATTCCGTGCACTCCGGTGTCTAGTCATGCCTGCCACATGACCACGGAAATGTCTGCAGATGCAGACAACGCTGGCTCTTTGGCTTTGAAACAGAGATGAGCACTGAACCCTAGAGTCGGATACGATTGGCTTTTGAGCAAGGGCGACCTTTTACCTAACTCAGATCCCCTTACACAACCGTGCAAGCACACTGGATCTATGAGCTCTGATAATTCTCCCTGTGTATTTTGGATCTGCTCTCTCGTACAAAAAGCAGCTTCTTGCTCTAAAAATTGGCCACTATAGGAATCTATGACTCTGATGGCAAATCTTGGCACTCTAGATACGACTTCCTTTTGAGCAAGGGAAACCTTTACCTTTAGCATTTAGTGATCAAGCACATCCTCCCACCCCCCCCACCCCTCCCAAGTTAACTCTAGAACAGAAATGGAACTCCACCCCCTCTCTCTTTCTCATATAGGGATCAAGCACACATAGTGATCAAGCACTCTATGTTGGGTTTTAATGGCTCAACTGTTTTTTATGTATGTTTTAACTTGTTGTGAGCTGCCCAGAGTCGGGTTTACCTGATTGGGCAGCATAAACATTTGAATTTAAATAAATTAAAAAAATAAATCAAGCACATCCCCCCCACCCCACCCCTCCCAAGCTAACTCTAGAACAGAAATGGAACTCCACCCCCTCTCTCTTTCTCATATAGTGATCAAGCACATCCCCCCACCCCACCCTTCCCAAGTTAACTCTAGAACTCTAGAAACGGAAGGCAGGGCAGAAACAACTCAATAAAGCATGAGAGTGAGAGAGAAGTCTCTGCCCCCAGACCAAGAGCTTATTTGCCTCTGCATAAATGAATTATCACTCACCTCTGACTCCCGTCCCTCCTCCCAGCATGGTGCCTCTGACCAGCCACCATCTTGGGCATGTGGCTGGCAGGAGAAAAATGAAAGAGAAACCTACAGAATGCCCCCCCCCCACCTTCTCCCTCTCCCCTTCCACAAGTGAAGAGCCTGCCACACAGCGACCTCTGGTGGCCGGAAAAAAATACTGCAGCTTCGCCTGTGAGGTCAGGATATTTGTTTTTAAAATAAGGGAAAATACGGGGAAATTAATAAACCAGGAAGGGGGGCGGGAAGAGGGATAAAAATAAGGGGTTTTCCTTGGTAAAACGGGATGGTTGACAGGTATGGATTTAATAGCTACTTTAGACTTCAATAAGGAACAGAGTCTTATTTTGGATTCAATAAAGAAGTAGATTTTTTCAATCATACTGATATAGTTGTATGTAACATTACTCCACAAACATTTTTCTCTTTTGTGTCACTCATGCTCTGGTCACCTCCAGACTAGATTATTGCAATGCGCTCCATGGGGCTGCCTTTGACGACCATTCGGAGGCTACAGCTGGTCCAAAATGCGGCAGCTCGGGTGGTGATGGGGTGTGGGCGCTATGCCCATGCTTCATCACTGCTCCGGGAGCTGCACTGGTTGCCAGTTTGTCTCCGGGTGCAATTCAAGGTGCTGATTTTAACCTTTAAAGGCCTATATGATAGTCGGCCAGGATACCTAAGAGACCGTCTGTCCGTCCAACCAGAGCAGACCGGAGGGGCTCCCTAATTGTTCCATCAGCCAGAGGGGCTCACCTCTCTGGCACAAGGAGGAGGGCCTTCTCTGTGTCTGCACCAGCCCTCTGGAACCTTCTGCCAACAGAGCTACGTCTCCAGACAGAATTGCTGCCTTTCAGGAAAGAACTTAAAACCTGGCTGGTAGGCCAAGTGTGGGGTTCAGGTGGAAGGGTAACCTCCATTGGATGGCTGATATAGAAGAATTTCCTTCCCCCATGGTGCCTTCAGTTCCTGCACCCCTTGTTTAGGGGATGAGTAGTTTTCATTGTTTTTAACATGTTTTTAATTGTGATTGTGAACCACCCTGAATTGGCCTTGGCTGAGTGGGCAGTATATAAATTTAACAATTAAATTAAATTAAATTGTGTATTTCTCTACCGTTTGGTCATTTTGGATTTTAGGCCAGATGTAAAACTACTGAAATGAACTCACCTTTCGGTGAGTTCATTCTGCAGTTCTTTTTGCCTGACCTAGTGTGTGAAAGATTAGCCGGCACAAAATGGCCGTTGTCCGGGTATTTAAAAATAGTACAATCTTCAAGGAGGCTCTTTCTGTGTACCCTTCAGAGAAAAGTGTTCTTCTATCATCAATCCTTGACCATACTTTGAGAACTTGAGCGATGCAACTTGATTTGTATGCTCTAGGTCAGTGATGGTGAATCTTTTAGAGACAAAGTGCCCAAACTCAACAGGCTGTCGTCCGTTGGGGCTTTGATGAGTCAGCTCCTCCATAAATACCATCTGTTCAACAAACTGTCTCTAGCTGCAATTTACTGCTGGATATGAGCCAAATAACCAAATGGATATGAGGTCAAATAGTAAAGATGAAGCTGAAGTACTTTGGGGCATCAAATGAGAAGAGAGGACTCACTTGAGAAAGCCGTGATGCTGGGAAAGGTGGAGGGCTATAAGAAGAAGGGGCGGCCAAAAATGAGATGGCTAGATGGTATTGTAGTTGCAATGGGCACAGAGTTGGGTAGGCTGAGGAAGATGGTGGAAGACAGAAGTGCCTGGTGGGCAATGGTCCATAGAGTCGCAAAGGGTCGGAATCGACTGTGCAACTGAACAACAAAAAATGAGCCAAAATGTGACCACCACCCCCTTTATGACTCCAAAGGTTTCTGTTACCATTGATA
The DNA here is from genome assembly GCA_035047345.1 of Bradypodion ventrale. NCBI lineage: Eukaryota > Metazoa > Chordata > Lepidosauria > Squamata > Chamaeleonidae > Bradypodion > Bradypodion ventrale. The sequence continues at coordinate 310,798,133 of JAWDJE010000002.1, forward strand.
GCAATGGAAGAGCCTGGATGTCTCATTCTATCACTACAATACTGTGAAGTAGACTAAGTGGAGATATAGTGAGGAACCCAAGACAGCTTCATGGACTTCATAAGAATTTTTAAGTGTTTTCCCCTGGTCTATTTTTGGCAATGGTGTTCTTCCTAAAGAGAAGACTATGACACTCTGTCATCACATTGATTAAATTTTAGCTTTTAGTTTTGAACTCAAGTTTCAAAGTTTTCAAACATTACATTTGGGATTTAATTTCCTTCAAAATGAAAATAAGTCTTTAATCACCAGCCTTCCCATCTCATATATTTTAACTGACTGGGAGGCACTTCACTCAAAGTATTGCTAATAAGCAGAATAAGGAATCTCCCACTTTACCATTCTTGCTTGGTTTCTATTAGCTCATCTCATTTCCCATTCCTGTCGTGGCTATAGTTTTACTTTTGAATTTGGAGCTTTGAGCTTAATTTTACACATCTATTTTCATTACTTCTCTTTGTTCATGGTGTACTTTCAGGTTTTGAGTTGATGAATGTTTGAAATGTGTAGAATTATGGAGCTGATTTTTGAAACAGGAGATTTGTGTCCACCCCCCCCCCCTTTTTTTTTTGTTGTTGTTGGAAAATTAGAAGAGCATCCAGGTGTGTATTTCTTCTTTTTTATATGGGCAGAGCTATCCTACCAGAGGAAACTGAAATATGTAAAGAAAGGAGACCTGCCTTATCCAAATGTCTTTTTGTCTTCCATCATCAAAGGGCAGAGATCAGAAATTGCTTTCTATTTCCCTTTCCATTGACCTCCACTTTGGACAATTTTCCTTTCTTTGGAAGCAATGGAAATGAACCTACATGTGCAAACTCTACCTCCTGACCCCCACAGTCTCCACCTTACTCCTACCCAATTTCTTCTGTTGTCTGTAAGGGTACAGAATTGTTTGTGATGGCATGCATCCTGTAATTCAGGGTCAACAACTGAATTGTGTATGGACCAGATGAAGATCCCCAGCACTCCCTCAGAACCCCTTTGCTTAATCATTGGCTTAAATTGGATTGTGGTGCCTCAAATACGCCCCTGGGGCACAACAATCCATTTTAAGGCTATATTGGGTGCAACTCATACTTTTATAGTACTTTTCTTTTTCCCCTTTCCCCCTTTGCTTCATTTTTTTTTATGAAACTGGGTTTGAAACTATCAGAGGTCATTGGAGCATAAAAAGAATCAAGAACAGTTTTTAGAATCAATGGGGCTCCCTCACTCTAAATCCAGATTCTTTCACAATCTGTCCATGACTGACCTTCAGACTTGTCCTAGTTTTACAGAGGCTGACTGGATAGCTCAGTGGTTTAGATCTGTGGCTGCTGAACCTGGAGCTAAGAAGTCAATTTCCTATTGTGCTTCCTGGGAGATGAACCAACCTATGTAGTCATGGACAATAGTACAAGGGCAACCCCAGAAGAAGAGAGCAGTAAACTACTTTAGTGTATTCTCTACCTAGAAAATCCTGGAAAATTCACTAAAAGTCAGAAGGAATTTGACATCACCCAATTATAATTACACAGAGATAAGAGTTTCTGAAAATCCCATAGGAGAATCTGACAGGGGGATTCTAGGTTGATGTCTTCCTCTCGTCTCACTTCCTTTGAAGAGAGAGATCCCGTCTATCATGGCTCCTGAGTCACTGCACCAAAGATTCTAGGCTTGTGGCCTTGATACTTATATTAAGTAGTACAAGGTGGGAGGAGTGAATTTATTAGGATTCAGTACAGGATCAAATATTAAGTTGAGCCAACAGGAATGAATGAAGCAAAGATTTAACAAAATGCTCAAATGCAGCACATTTCAATTTCATGAGTTGTTTAACATTATTAACTATGCACATTCATTAAATGATCTGAGCTGAGTAAATGGAGTAAAAAGGCAATACAATTTGCTAATGAGACACCTGGTAATGTGGGTGCTATTCAATAAACTGTTGAGTAATATTCAAGATATTTATGGATTTTTCAGAAAGATCCCTTTCAAGCCTACTTGGAAGGAATTCCTGGGTGCTTATGTCATTTCATGCCAAGCACGCATACTCGGGCAGAAGCCTGAAACATGGTTTCTGCACCATACTTTTGAACTGCTGCTGGCGAAGAATTACAAATTTCATCAATCTTCCCTCCTCCTCCTCCTCTTCTTCTTCTTCCTCCTTCTCCTTCTTCTTCCATATCTAGGCCAGATGTGAAATTACCAAAATATTTATCAATGTTTCATTTGTGCAATATTTGGCTAATGTGTGTTCTCTCTTACATCTTTGGAAAGATCTATAGTACTATAGAAAACTGTATACAGTATTGGGGCTCTGAATAGAGTGTAGTTATCTGAAGAAATATGTGCTTTGTATTCCTCACTCTTTATTGTAAAAAGGAACGCGCGGCGGCAAAATGGCCGCCGCGCGCTTTGCTGGCCCCACCCCAGAGGCATGGGCACAGCAAATGGAGTTGGAGGGGTGGCTGAGCCAACGGCCCCGCTCCTTTAAATCGGCTGGGCCCCGGGCGCGATTGCATCTCCAGCAGTCCCAGTCGATTTCCTTGCCGCCTGTCCTCAGCCCAGGAGCGGGTTTCGGATGGCGGTTCTGCCCATTGCGGGCATTTTGCACGGCCACTGGCACTCGGATCGGTTCCAGTCCCGTGCCTCCTCCTCCGTCGCCCCCTCACGGGAACGGGAACGGGCTGCAGGTAGCCTGCGCTGCTCGCGCAACCTCTCCTTCTTTGGTCCCGCCAGCCGGCTCGCCCGCCGGTGGTCCCTGGCCTCTCGCACTTCGGCGTCACTATGGCGCTGAAGAAGAAGGCTCCCCAGGCCGCACGTGGTGGTGCTTGGGCGCCACGCCGCCCGTGCGCGCCAGCCCCGCCACGTGGCTCTAGAGGCGCTTCGCCTGGGCCTGACCTGCCCCCCCCCGCCGAGCCACAGGGCTCACAGGGCGGTGGCAGCCTTGCGGCCTACCGAGGGCGGCCCACCTGCCCCCCTCCATAGTGGGGGCTCTTGGAGGCGCCCAACCAGCGGGGCATGCTCTTCCCCCATGTAGGCCTCCACCATCTGAGCCCATGGGCCTACCGCTGCCACCGGCGGCACCGGCACCGGCCCACTACTCTTTCGAGGGCCACTTTGCGGCCCTCAAGCGTGCTGCCGGCCTCCTGCTTTGGGCAGGGGCCGGATGGCCATCTGCCTGCCCTGCCTTCGCCGGCCCCCAGGCCCTGGCATCAGTCGATTGGCGGCTGGCGCGGCTCGAGGCAGCCTTGCTGGCTGCACCAGCCAGCGGCCCACGGCCCGGTCCTCCAGCACAGAATGTGGGGGTCGGCCCGGCCCACCACTCATTGCCAGTTCCAGCAGGGGCGAGTTTGACTTTGGTCTCGAGCCCCGGCCCACCACCCCACCTGCCCTGACTGCGGGACCCGATCTGGCTCAATGCGCTTCATCGTCTCCAGCTGGGGCGAGCTCTACTTTGGTCGTGAGCTCCGGCGCCCCTGCTCAGCCGCAACCCCCAGTGGGGGTTGCTGGGGGGGTAGCATCTGGTGAGTATAACGGTCAAGTTAACTGAACACACATGACTGCTACTGCCCCTCTGTCTCAGTTGGCATGGCCTTGGCCGGCCCATCCTGCCGCGGCACCAGCTGGGCAGCAGGCACTGACTGGGCCTGCTCCTCTTGCAGGATGGGGGCTTCCTTACCCACCTTTGCTGCCTGGCTTCCCACTTGCTGGCACTTCTGCATGGCCTTACGGCCTGCCAGTCAACACCGGCTACCATACTGTCCCTACCACTGCCTTGCCGATGGCTGGGGTTCTCCTACCATTGGGCGACCACCTCCTCCCTGCTACCCGAGACAAAATCTGGCGCAGGGAGTACGTGGACCTGTTCAGCTTGTTAAACAGGGAACCCACTAAAGAGGAAAAGGACAGGGAGGATGATAAGGACAAGGAATTGTCCCATCGGTGCAAACCACCGCACACCTGGGCCAACTGGCTTCCCGCCTACCTTATTTACGTGGTGGTGTCCTTGAGGGCCCATCCGGACTTGGCTATCCCATTGTTCCAATATCTTGATATTATTTATCGAGCATGTGTGGACTTTCCAGGTCAGGCGTGGCTGGTGTACGATGAAGAATTCCGTATGTGGGCCGCGCTTCACCCGGAGATGCGTTGGGATGAGCCCAACCAACTGTTGTGGTTATATTATATGACCCCATCCCGCCCGGCTACGGGTGACTGGTACCACTCCGGCCACGCCGTCCAGCGGCCCGGCCCTGCACAATCACCCCGCCAGCCGGCAGGGCAGGGGGTTCCAGCCCGCCTGTTGTGCTGGAACTTCTCCTCTGCGGCCGGTTGTTCCCGCAGACAGTGTAGGTTCTGGCACGAGTGCACGATTTGTTCTGGCCCGCATTTGGCCACCATGTGCACCAGAGCTAGTGGACCCAGGGGGAGGGGCAGGGGACAACAGGGTGCCACCCGGCCCAACGCAGACTCAGTGCCTGCTCCAAAAGGCTCCCTCCCCAATTAAGCTGGATGTTTTGGACAGATGGCTGTGCGTTTACCCTAAACGGGTGGATATTAGAGCCGGTATATTAGAGCCGGTTTTTCGGAAGGGTTTCGCATCCCTTTTGTGGGAGTGCACTTGCCACAGAATACCCCAAATTTGGTTTCATTGCGGGGCATGGAACATGTGGCTAGGAGCAAGATATTTAAGAAGGTGCAGGAGGGCCGCGTAGCCGGTCCTTTTGATGCACCTCCTTTTCCCAATCTTAAAGTTTCTCCCCTTGGTTTGGTTCCTAAAAAAGTTCAAGGTGAATTCCGTTTGATTCACTATTTGTCGTACCCGGCAGGCAAATCTGTAAATGATGCTATACCGGATGAACTTTGTATACGTCGTTTGACCAGGCGCTCAGTATGGCCCGGGCCTGTGGACCTGGAGCATTAATAGCCAAGTGCAACATAAAGTCGGCTTTCCGCCTCTTGCCTGTCCACCCGGACAATTTTGAGTTACTTGGTTTTTGTTTTCAGCTGCAATATTTTGTGGACAAGGCCGTGCCTTTCGGATGCTCTGTTTCTTGCTCGGCATTTGAGCGTTTCAGTTCATTCTTGCATTGGGCCTTCGTCTGTCTTTCAGGGACTCAGTCAGTAGCACACTACATAGACGATTTTTTGTTCGGGGCTGCTGCGGGCTCAGGTGAGTGTGCTCATCTTTTGTCCACATTTCAGGAGCTTATGGCAGAATTGGGCATACCATTGGCTCCTGAAAAGACTGAGGGCCCTGCCACCACCTTGGTTTTTCTGGGGATCGAAATTGACACTGTGGCCCAGTACTCCAGGTTGCCCATGGACAAGATAGCCCGCATTTCGGATGCCATTCGGGCCCTATTGGCCAAGCATAAGGCATCAATCCACGACCTTCAGGTGCTCCATGGATACCTCAACTTCGCGTGCAGGGTTGTTGCACCCAGCCGGGCTTTCGCCAGGCGCTTATGTGATGCCATGGTTGGTTTATCCAGGAAGCACCAGAGGGTCCGGTTGACTAGGGGTGTTAGGGACAACCTCAAGGTGTTGTTGGAATTCCTATTGGAATTCAACGGGGTTTCCTTTTGGCATGCTGAGCGTGTCGTGACACCTTTGTTCCAGGTTCAGTCAGATGCGTCTGGAGCGTTTGGCTACGGTTTGTACTTCAACGGTCACTGGTCATATGGCAAGTGGCCGGAGTCTTGGCAGGGCAGGGATGTGATCATGGACCTTACCTTCCTGGAAGTTTTTTCCTATACTGGGCGCACTCCTGCTCTGGGGAGACTCCTGGGCTAACTCAGTGGTTCATTTTTGGTGTGACAATGCAGCTGTTGTCCACATAGTCAATTCCCAGACATCCCATTTGCCCCGGGTCATGGCCCTTGTCCGCCATTTCGTGTTGTGTGCATTGCGCCGCAACATACTGTTTAAGGCCAGGCATGTCCCGGGTTTCAATAATGATATTGCTGACGCTTTGTCTCGCCTACAGATAGATCGGTTCAGGACTCTGGCGCCGGAGGCCGACGACCTGCCTTTGACACTCCCGGCCAAGATGTGGAGGTTTGGTGTGGAGAGGTGAACCGAGCCATCGGTTTGTCGCTGGCCAGCAGTACCCGTAAGACGTACACTCTCACGCACAGAGCCTTTGAGGCGTTCCGTCATGAGGCTTCCCTCCCTCTCATCTGGCCTGTCCCAGTTGAACACATCTTCCAGTTTATGGTACACCTTCATTCCCAGGGATTAGAGCCTAGGACCATTGCAAGCCATCTCTCTGGCTTGGCCTTTTACACAAAGGTCAATGGCCTTTCCGATTCCACCTCGGATTTCAGGGTCCGTCGGGTTTTGGAGGGATAGACCCGGGAACGTGGTCCTCACCCTGACTCTCGGCAGCCTATTTCCCCGGATATTCTCATGCGCCTGGCAGGGACTTGGCAGGTGGTCTGCAGGGATCGGTACGAGGCTTGCTTGTTCCATGCTGCTACCACAATCGCCTTTTTTGGTGCCCTCAGGGTTAGTGAGCTGGCCTCGAGGTCCTGCAGTGATACATCCCGCAGGGCTCTTGAGCTAGCCGATGTATCCTTGACCCAGGAGTTGGTTCATCTCTCTATCCGTTTCTCCAAGGCTGATCAGCTAGGCCGGGGCAGCTTGCTCACGCTGTACAGGTGTAGCAATCCTATTATTTGCCCGGTTAGAGCTCTTGATGCCTTTTTTGGCCACTTGTGGCAGCAAGCATGGCCCTCTTTTTTGTCATCATGATACCTCCCTGTTGACCAGGTACCAGTTCTGGCGGGTTACTGGGAACGCGTTGGCATGCTTAGGCCTTGCCGGAGTGTGCTTCGGTACCCATTCCTTCCGCATTGGAGCAGCGTCGACTGCAGCAGCGTGTGGTTATCCTGAGGATGCCATACGGTCCTTGGGGAGGTGGGATTCCAACCGTTTTCATTCCTATGTGCAGCCGCTGTCCCAGTAGTACTTTGCTCGTGCACCTTTCTTTTCCTTTCTTTCAGCTCCAGCATGTTCTCGTTCACCCATGAGGGTGTGGATTGTCGGGCACAGCTATGTCTACTGGGCCACCTGCCACGCAGCAGCCACGTCCTGGGGAACCCACCTTGGCATCGGCGCAGTGGCGCTGCTCAGATGGTTCGGCTTCCGCGGTATGCGTTGGCAGTCTTTACTTCCGTTCCTCAGGTCCATGGGTGACCAATGCCCCCCCTCCGATGTTCTTATCATCCACCTGGGTGGGAATGACTTAGCCCAGGTTACAAGTTTGGACTTGTAATGTGCTATCCGCAGAGATCTTGCCCTGTTGGGTCAGTCCTGGCCACAGGTGCGGATCATTTGGTCACAGATGGTGCCTCGTGTGTACTATAGAGGTGGGATTGACCCACGTGGTGTTGACCGGGCCCGCAGGTCAGTCAACAGGGCAGTGGCCTGCTTTCTGTATGCCAATGCTTTGGAGACCGTTGTCCCACACCCCCTGATCCACATACAGGACCGCAGTCTGTATCGCAGTGACGGTGTGCATTTGTCAGTTGGGGGGATGAACCTCTTTTTGGCAGCTTTGCAAATGGGCCTGTTGACCGTTTGCGGTCATGGTGGGGCAGTGAGTCAGTGAACTCCTCCCTATGTGGCGGATAGCACTGGTAAGGGGCAACTGCATTATGATTTAATAGGGCAAATCCAGTTGGTTGGTCATAGGGAGGACAAGGTTAGCCAAACTTGTATGGCCAGCCAACTTAATTAGTTTTGATGACATCCAGATTGGGTCAACAGCACGCTTCCGCAGAAGCAGGTTGTTGACAGAGGCTCATACTTTGTTGCCGCTGCAACAAGCTGTGATAGGCAATTCATTAGGAATTTAATTGGATTTGCCCTTTATTAGTGCTATTTCGGCCCGTTTGATCCTTAACCATTGTTAAGGTAGGTTTCATTTTGAATCTCAATAAAAGTGGCCCAATTTTAAATCCAATAAACGTGTCCGTGTTGTTATTGGGGTGTGGGTACAGCAAGGAACGCGCGGCGGCAAAATGGCCACCGCATGCTTTGCTGGCCCCGCCCCAGAGGCACAGGTACAGCAAATTGAGTCGGGGGCGTGGCCGGCTACCCCTTTATAAGGTGTTGCCGAGCCAAGGGCCCCACTCCTTTAAATCGGCTGGGCCCCGGGCACGATTGCCCGCCACCCCCTCCCTTAGGTTACAGTGTGATTCTTGGTCACTTCGGGGCCGGGTGGGAATTTTTGCTTGAACCTGATTGGCACCTTGGTTCTTGGCTTTTTCACCCATCCCACACTGTCGCCGACGGGTGACTTATGGGGTATTTCGTTGTGGCGTATTTGGTCACTTTGGCGGATAGCACTGGTAAGGGGCAACTGTATTATGATTTAATAGGGCAAATCCAGTTGGTTGGTCATAGGGAGGACAAGGTTAGCCAAACTTGTATGGCCAGCCAACTTAATTAGTTTTGATGACATCCAGATTGGGTCAACAACACACTTCCGCAGAAGCAGGTTGTTGACAGAGGCTCACACTTTGTTGCCGCTGCAACAAACTGTGATAGGCAATTCATTAGGAATTTAATTGGATTTGCCTCTTATCAGTGCTATTTCAGCCCGTTTGATCCTTAACCGTTGTTAAGGTAGGTTTCATTTTGAATCTCAATAAAAGTGGCCCGATTTTCAATCCAATAAACGTGTCCGTGACGTTATTGGGGTGTGGGTACAGCAAAGCATCCCCAGTAGAGATGCAAATCTGCAGTGAAAAAATTACATTAGGTACTGATATTTCTTTGTGCCAGGCTCTTCACCAAGCATGCCTGAGTATATGTGGATAGTATTTGGAAGTGTGAATTTCCTATCAGCAGTGGCTTTCTTGCTTTTCAAAACCTGAAGTGAGGGTTGTTATACAAGAGCTGCACTGCAGTATTTTGCAGCAGTAATAGCCTTTTGTTGCATTGTATATTGCCATTCAAGTAACTTGACCTGTATGCTTTCAGTACATCAGATTCTCATTCAGTAATTAATGGGGTTTACACAGCTACTTCCTCAATTTTTCCCTTTAATTTACCTTGACAGTATCTGCTTGGGATTATAAATAAATAAGCAGACAGTGAAATAGCATTAATTCTATCCAGGCTTTATTTTCTGTACCATGACAAAAAATTTTTGCTTCCTTGTGTAGATTTGTATAAATGGATGATGTCTCTTTGTAGCTTTTCTTTTTGTTAGCATATTTCCTTCTCTTTCTTTCACTATCAAGCCAGCCGAACAGACGGAAGAAACTTCAGATGTTTCTTACTGTATGTGCTGATCAATTACATGGATTTGCCATATTTACCTGACCTTTTATAACATATGACATACCAGACCTAAACTTCTGCACTGTGAGATTAAAAGCTTTTAAACATGAATGGGGGGAATCTGTCAGTTTCTCTTCCAAATTTTTTAAAAAGTTGCTAGTATTTCTTGCACCAGGTGTGAAGGAATTTGCAGCCTTGGGGAAATTCTGCAAAAACAATCTAAACTTCTTCCCTCTATATATCAGCCAAATTCCACAGGCACAGGTAAACTCAGTGGCAGCAATTTTGCTTCTATCCCCAGCCTTAAAACTTTATGGCATCTCACAAAGTAAAATGTATAAGGAAGGAGACAAAACTGCAGTATTTGTCATGCAACATAAAGGGGCGTGTGATACACACCATGTTTTCCAGCTATGCTATGAGACCGTCTTCACAGTAGAACTGCTGGAGTTAAAGTCTATGTCATTTCCATCTCTGAGAAGTCAAAGCCCTTAACAGGAATGCTTTAGGTTGATTACTTAACTGAAAGAGATGGCCCTAGCTCTGTGCCCTCCCTGATTCCTTTGCTTCAACCCTCCCACCCCCAGCAAATTTATTTTTCCAGAATTCCCATTGACATGGAAAGCCTCTGTGGATAGAAGAGGTTTTCCTCCACAAACCTATGGCTTGTAATGACAAGGGAATGGTTCGGGCTGTGTTTCCCTTCCACACGTTGTTAACTGTTTTTGACTTGTCAGAAAACTTGACATGTATTATAGTGCAGCTCATTGTTATAGTCTAAAATACCTGGGAGTAAAACTGGTCCATGCTTTAACTTACCTGTATTAACATCAAGCAGAAGGTATGCACCAGGAACAATCTCACATGCAAACTTACAAATTCTCTGTTCTCTGTACATCTGTCCTTGTCCTGTGTTTCTCTGCTGTAGAGTATGCTGCCCCATTCTGAAGGAACTCTGTCCATGCCAGTGAAGTTAACTTGAAACAGGCTGTATAGTTACAGGCTGTTTTTATACCAATGCCTATTAATAAAATCTTCTCACTCATGGGTGTAGCAACTCCAGATGTTATAAGACAAGTAGCAGCAGATGTTAAGAATAAAAAGCAAGAAACAGGCTGAAGTCATCCAATGCTTGGACTTCAACATCATCTGGCCCACCCAAAGAGCAGAAAAGGAAGCCGCCTCTGCCTCAAGAAGCTCCCTGTCTTGCCCCGGAAACCAACGCCTTCGGCTCCGCAGGTTGGAGCCATCGCCGCCGCAGCAGCTGCCCTCACGGACATTTGAACCATGGGGCTCCTTTGTGGCTGCTGGGTGGTTGAGGTTAATTTTGTTATTTTTTTAATGTATGTGTTATTTTGTTGATGTGATTTTTTGAATTGTAATCTTATGTATGATATTATGCTTATTATGTATTGCACTGAATTCTTATTATGTTGCATTGTATATTATTTATTATTTATTGTTGGAAGCCGCTCTGAGTGGTGTGCACACTAGAAGAGTGGGGTATAAATAAACTATTATTATTATTATTATTATTATTATTATTATTATTATTATTATTATTATTATTATTATTATTATTATCATCATCATCCATAAAGGTTGAAGTCAAGGAAGAGCTTAATGGCACCAGTTCCATAAATAGCTGAGGCTCATCAAGATGAACTATGGAAAAGAATGTCACCTGGAGGGTTATGGACGTTGAAAAAGAAGCCAGCATCAGGTTACCATCTCCAATATGGGACATGGAAGATGCTGAATAGGCTGACAACTGGTGTCACATGATCCGAAACAAGACTTTAGAGGTGAGGCCACATTGATGATGGTGAACAACATGAATGTGGTGAGAGACAAGACTTTGAACATCTGCTAATCTGCTGTAATTTGCCTGAACAATGTGATATCAAGGATTTGTTTGAAACAAATGACAGAACTATTCAAATATTGAAAAAAATAGAGTGTAAATGTGTAAATATGTAGTTTATGTATGTGTACATTTTAAATGATTAGTGTTTCTTTTAATTATATTGGTTTTAAATTTTAGTTCTTCATATTCAGATAAATAAATAAAAATAATGGAGCTTTATTAGTCTTTAACCAAAGTATTTTTCCAGACTGGGCCAGACTCAGCAGCAGAGAAACACATGGCAAGGGCAGATATACAGAACATTAGGCTAAGATCCTCATGTGGTCTTTGTAAGTTTGTGGAAGAGATTGTTCCTGGCACATAACTTCTGCTTAATATCCTGATGTTTACAAAACCATGGGGTACATAGAAGATGCCTCCCTGAAGACCGTGATTAACAATGTTGAGGAAAACCTGAATGGAGAAAACTTCCACCACTGAAGCACTACACAGCGTGTATATATTTGGTCTGTAAAATGAGTACACAGCATATTGACAGCAATTACCTTATGAACCACCTAGAAAGTGCTCTAAGCACTATAGCAGGGGTGCCCAAACTATGGCCTGCAGGCTGGATACAGCCCGCAGTGCCAATTAATCCATCCCACACCACCCTTGCTGTTCCGGGAAGTAGAAGTAAAACATGTGCACATGCACAGAATGCACCCATGCATGCTCAGAACATTGCCGCAAATGACTGCGGCTGTTGTAAATGTATTTTACTTCCACTTCCAGTGGGAGGAACCACATGGTGGGCACACTTGACCACTGCACTATAGGGTGGGATATTAACTGGGTGGCACTTTAAAGACTAACTGCTGCATTTTAATATTAGCTTTCGTGGATAAAGTCCACTTTGTCAGACATAAGATCCTTTCTCTTATGTCTGACAAAGTGGGTTTGATCCATGAAAGCTAACATTAAAATACAGATACAGCTGTTAGTCTTTAAAGTGCCACGACATTTTTGTCTTTTTGTTTTGTTTACTGCCTGATATGCTTGAAACATAGACAAACACAGCTACCATTTCAAAAAATTCAGTAAACATGGTGAGCCAATGAAGGAGTGATGGCATCCCATAAGTAGTGAATGCTGAGAAGCTCATGGTGCCTTAGTCTCACTGTTGAACACAGAAAAGAGTCCACAGTTCATAAGTTGGTGAATCCACTTCTGTCAAAGCTTTTTCTTCAGCACCTCATCTCCTTTAGGAGGCCCTGTCATTTCACACACAGTAGACTTGAAAATACATTAGAGCTTGCAGTATGTGTAGCTGGAAAATGCTCACACCTCATAAGTCTGTAATAGGCTCCTGCAATAAAGCACTTTGTTTCTGCAGTTCAGCTGTTTTAGCCCCAATATCATTTCACACACTGTCATCTCTAAAAACGCAATCACACTTTCAGCAGCTGCCACTGGAGAACTTGTTCTTGCATTATACACAATCTAGCTGGACACCAGCTGAGGCTATTGTGCACACATGTTTCCGATTTCGCTCTTGTAACAAAGGGATTTTCAAAGACACATTCAAAACCTTAGGGACCAAATGTATGACTGTTGTCCGGGGGTGTTGTTTTCATCTGCTTTTAAAATTTGATCCAGATAAAGTGAAACAAATCCACCCAAAAATAGTAAGATAAATGTATTGCACTCTAGAAACTAGAGGCTAACACATTTAGCTGCCATTGTAGGCATGTCAGTCACTAGGAAAAACATAACATAGCAAAATAAGAAGTCTTCCATGAAACATACTGGATGGCCTTACACACACATGTAAATACTCTCTTCCCCCACCCCTCTATCTGTCTCTGCCTGCCTGTGTGCCTGTCTCTCTCCCCACCACCACCACCACCCCGCTTTCTCTGCTGGTTATATATGCAATGCTTTTACATATACATGTAGTTTGTGTTTATATAAATGGTCAGGATAACTAACACATGGAGATGCCCAAACACACAAGGACTAAAATGCAATTCAAGTACTATTCATTGTAGTGACCTACTACATGGGATTCTGACCAGCAGAATGAAGACACAAGATTTGGGGGGGGGGCTAGCTGGGTACTTTGGAATCTTCTCTCCTCTCCTCTCCCTCCCGATCTCCTTCTCCCAGCAGCTCTCTTTACCAACAGTTTCACACAAGTATATAGCATATGGCACACAATGACATGATCCATCATCCTTTACCACACTGTCACGCTATGCTGCACTAGGCCTACTCAAATAGTTGTTGTTGTTCAGTTGCACATTCGATTCCGACCCTTTGCCAACCTATGGACCATTGTCCTCCAGGCGCCTCTGTCCTCCACCATTCTCCTCAGCCCCTCACAGTTCTGTGCCCATTGTGTCTACAATACCATCTAGCCATCTCATCTTTGGCCTCCCTCTTCTTCTTTTGCCCTCCACCTTTCCCAGCATCAAGGCCTTCTCAAATGAATTCTCCCTTCTCATTTGATGTCCAAAGTACTTCATTTTCATCTTTACTATTTGACCTTCTAAGGAGCAGTCAGGGTTGATTTCTTCTAAGATTGACCTATTTTTTCTCCTCGCTGTCCAGGGGACTCTCAAAACTCTCCTCCAACACCACATTTCAAACGCGTCTATTCTTTTGCTTCTGCTTTCCTAATGGTCCAGTTCTCACAGCCATACATTACTGCAGGAAATACCATTGCTTTGACTATGCGAATTTTTGTTTGCAATGTGATATCTCTCCTTTTCACTATGTTCCCCAAGTTTCTCATAGCAATCCCCATCTGCAGTGGTCTTTGATCCTTTAGTGTATGAGAACCAAGACACAGGAACAGCCGAAGGGTTGGCTTAACACATCTTTATTGCATGGTGGTCCGAGGGAACATGTGGTAATGTGGACGAACAGCTCAATATATACAGTGGCTATACATTTGAATGTGGCTCCACGATAGCCCATTGGCTACCACCCGCGTGATGACATCCCTGGTCACGCCCTTCTTGTCCAGGTGAGGTAGTGGTGGGAATCTTCCCGCGCTGGAGTTATTGCGTAATTGGAACCATATGAGCTGGACGCTCGCTATTGCCACCTAGTGGTTACTAGCTCGCGTCCTATTACAGAAGGTTACAGTGTTACAGTTGATGGGTGTTACATTGTTGCAAAGGCATAGTATTAGGAACACAACATCCCTCCCCCCTAGGATGAGACGAAGTCTCTCATCCAATATGGCTTATTGCAAGCGCGTTTTGGGCGTTCTGCTGGCTGGCTTGTCCCGGGGGCGCTACTGCTTCTCTGTCCCCTGGTCTCTTGTCCTGCAACGGGAGAGGGAGACTCGTTAGTGACTTGCCGCGGTTCTGCGGCTTTTGGGGAAGGGACAAACTCCATTGTGGAAAAACCGGGGGCACTAGGGGCTAACGAAAAACCCCGCTTCTCGCTTGGATGGGTGGGGGACCACTCCGAAAAACCCCCCGGTTTTGTAACTGAAACTCAAAATCATCTACTGGGTCATTGGGGACATCCCTCAGGCTATCTATGAGGACAGACTCCTTCCCCTCCCCCCTCGGTGGGGACCACTGGCCCCCTTCTCCTCCCCCTTGGGCTGAACGGGTGGGGGAGAACCCTAACGTTGAATCCTTCTGCGCGCCGTCCGTGCCTGGGACCCGGCGCCGGAGTTGATCCGTGTGCCGTCTCCAGAGTAGACCCGCACTGGTCTCTACACAATACGACACGGGACCCATCTGGCCAACGATGACGCCCGGGACCCATGCTGGCCCCGCGCTAGCGTAGTTCCTGCAATGCACCGGGGCGCCTACTTCGAAACTCTTTGTGTCCGCTAACCCTATGTTCCTCCCAGTGTCCTCCACCCTCGTTGGGTCTAGCCTGGTCAGAATCGTGGTCAGCTTCCTACGCATTAGGAGCTCCGCGGGCGAATACCCTGAAGCTAGGGGAGTCACCCTGTAGCCCAGCAAGAACTGACACACTTGCAGGTTGAGGTCCCCGGGGCCCATGCGCCTCAGCGCGTCTTTGGTGGTGCGCACGAGGCGTTCTACCTGGCCGTTTGTCGCCGGGTGAAAAGGGGCGGAGGTGATGTGCCGAATGGCGTTGATCTCGGTGAATGCCCTGAACTCGGCGGACGTGAAGCAACTAGCGTTATTGCTAATTAGGGTGTCGGGTATACCGAACGTGCTAAAGACCCTACGCAATTGCTTTACTGTCGTTGCTGAAGAGGTGCTCTTAACTGGGATTACCTCCAACCACTTGGAGTAAGCATCCACCACGAGGAGGAAAAGTGTCCCTCGAAATGGGCCCGCAAAGTCAATGTGCACACGGGACCACGGCCCCTTTGCCGCGTCCCATTCCCTGTGCGGCAGACGCGCTTCTTCGGGTCGGGAGCATTGGCAGCTCTCGCAAGTGCCCACCATGCGGCCGTAGAGGAAATCGTGGAACTTCTTAGTCCCCGCGATTATTGCTAGCACTTCCCTGTCTGTCTGAGCGTAGTTTCGCTCTGCCTGGGACAGGGATCTGGAGTAGAATGCTATCGGGGCGTCTCTCCCGTTTTCCAACACGTGGCACAGCACCGCCCCCACCCCCACTGGGGATGCATCACATATCAGGACCACCGGTCTCTTGGGGTCAAAATGGGTGAGAATGGCGTCAGACACTAGGAGTTGTTTCAGTTCAATGAATGCCCTCTCCTGGCTCTCGCCCCACTTCCACGCCTCGTCCTTCTTGAGTAGCTTGTGAAGTGGCTCTGCTACCGATGCCTTCCGAGGCAGGAAGGAGTGGTAGAAGTTTAAGAGCCCTAGGAACGACTGCAATTCGGGCTTGGAGGTGGGGCGAGGGGCATTTTGAATGGCGGCTACCTTTGATTTGGATGGTTTGATTCCCGCAGGGGTTACCCGGAAACCTAAGAACTCAACCTCTTTTGCGAAGAAAACGCATTTGTCTTTTCGCAACCTCAACCCCGCCTTTTCAAACACCGCCAGCACTTTGTCCAGCCTTTCCGCCAACTCCGCCTCGCTCCCCCCCGTTATCAATACATCATCAAAGTATGGCAAGACCCCCTCTAGCCCCTTTAAGAGGCGTTCCACGAGTGACTGGAAAATGCCCGGCGCCGAGTTCACGCCGGAATGTAGGCGCGTCACCTGGAACGCCCCCTTATGAGTGACTATCGTTTGTGCAGCAGCTGCAGCTGGGGTTACTGAGAGTTGCTGATAGGCTTGCGCCAGGTCAAGTTTTGCGAAACACTTTCCCCCATGTAACCTGGCCAACAGGTGGCTGACTACCGGCACCGGATATGCATTTGGGCAGATCGCCTTATTAATGGTGCACTTATAATCAGCACATATGCGAACCTCCCCGTTGGCCTTTAGCGCAGTTACAATCGGAGTTTCCCACTCCGCGGAGTCAACAGGAACAAGAATCCCCTGGCCCACCAATTTGTCCAGTTCTGCCTCTATCTTGTCCTTTAGTGCGAAAGGCACTCTGCGCGGCTTGAGTCTTATTGGGCGGACCTCCGGGTCCAGGTCGAACGCTACTGGGGGTCCCTTGAATTTTCTGAGTCCTTTCTTGAAGACTTCGGGGTGCGCGTCACACACCTCCTGTATTGGGTCAGTCCCAACGGCATGCACCCCCCCCCCCCAATGAACAAACCCAGGGGCTTAAACCATTGAGTCCCGAGGAGGCTGCAACTTCCCCCTTTGAGAACAACCAGGGGAAGTTCCGCGGCGTGTTGCTTGTATTGGACCTTGAATTTTCCAACCCCCAACACCGGAATGCTATTTCCCTGTACGTCCCACAGCGTGGACCTCAACGCTTTGAGCTGAGGGCGCACGTGGGGGGAAATTCCCAAGAACTCCCGCTGGGACATGATTGAGTAGGAGGAACCCGAGTCTATCTCCATCCTAACAGGGGCCCCTTGCACCAGTACCTCAACAAAGTAACGGGGGTGTCCCAAGGACACGCTGTACACTGGGGCGTCGTCGCTGCTGTTGTCGGAGATGCGGCCCACGCCGTCCTGCTTCCTCGCGGGCCGGGCACCCTGCTTGGTCCTCGGCGGGCGGTCTGACGAGCTCTTCTTGTCCTTGCGCCGCCGTCTGCATACCTTAGCGATGTGCCCCCGGCGTCCGCAGTTGTGGCACTCGGCCTTCCGGAATGGACACTTGATGCGGTCGTGGGCCGCTCCACAGCCGTCGCAGCGCCGGCCGTCCTTTCGAACCCTCCGGACGTCCTCGTCGTCGCTGCTCTCCGTGGAAGATTTCGGCGTGCGTCTGGCCGCATGCACCGATCCCGCTGCCTTGTCGGGCTGTGGGGGCCTTTCTCGGAACCCCTTGACTCCGGCCCTCGTGGCTTCCGCGGCCTGTGCCGCCTTCACGACCTCGCGCAGCGTCGGGGGTGGCTCCTGTTTCATCAACCTCTGCTGAACCTCCTCATCCCACAGGCCACACAGCATGCGGTCCCTGAGGGCGATTTCCAGATTTTCCCACTTGCATGGGCCGGCGGCCAACCGCAGGGCCACTGCAAAGGCGGTGATTGGACTCACCAGGCGCTTGAACTCTCTTCCAGAACGCGTCTCGAGCCGAAAACATCGAAACCGAGGGCTGGAGATGGTCGCGCATCGCTTTTAGGAGCTGTTTGACCGACAGCTCGCTCACTTTCTTCGGTGATACTAGGTCCACCAATACTCTTTTGGCGGAATTCCCAAGCATCCGGGTGAGAATGGCCCTCTTCTTTCCCTCGTCCGTAATGTCGGACACCACCAGCGCATCTTGGAAGTCCATTTCAAAGAGCTCCCAGTCTTCCGGCTTGTTGATGTCGAAACCGGCATGTGTCTTGATCTCGTGGGGGTCCATCATCCCACCTTCGCCGCCAATTTAGTGTATGAGAACCAAGACACAGGAACAGCCGAAGGGTTGGCTTAACACATCTTTATTGCATGGTGGTCCGGGGGAACATGTGGTAATGGTGGACGAACAGCTCAATATATACAGTGGCTATACATTTGAATGTGGCTCCACGATAGCCCATTGGCTACCACCCACGTGACGACATCCCTGGTCACGCCCTTCTTGTCCAGGTGAGGTAGTGGCGGGAATCTTCCCGCGCTGGAGTTATTGCGTAATTGGAACCATATGAGCTGGACGCTCGCTATTGCCACCTAGTGGTTACTAGCTCGCGTCCTATTACAGAAGGTTACAGTGTTACAGTTGATGGGTGTTACATTGTTGCAAAGGCATAGTATTAGGAACACA
Organism: Bradypodion ventrale; assembly: GCA_035047345.1. Taxonomy (NCBI): domain Eukaryota; kingdom Metazoa; phylum Chordata; class Lepidosauria; order Squamata; family Chamaeleonidae; genus Bradypodion; species Bradypodion ventrale. The sequence goes on from JAWDJE010000002.1 coordinate 310,816,577, forward strand.
ACAGATCCTAAGAATGTAAAATCTGTCACTGCTTCTACTTCTTCCCATTTATTTCCCAGGAACTGATCGGGTCTGTTGCCATTATCTTGGTTTTCTTAATATTGAGTCTCAAGCCAGCTTTTGCACTCTCCTCCTTCAACACAATCAAGAGATTCTTTAGGTCTTCCTCACTTTCTGCCATTAGGGTGGTATCTTCTGCATATCTCAGATTGTTGATGTTTCTCCCAGCAATTGTAATCCCATATTGTGATTCCTCCATCCCTGCATTGCGCATTATGTGCTCTGTGTATAAGTTGAATAAGCAGGGTGACAAAATGCAGCCTTGTCTTACTCCTTTTCCTATTCCAAACCACTCTGTCATTCCGAGTTCTGTCCTAACTGTTGCTTCTTGGTTCATGTACAGATTTCTCAGGAGGCATAGATGGGGAAGAAGTAGAAGCAGTGACAGATTTTACATTCTTAGGATCAAAGATCACTGCAGATGGAGATTGCAGCCATGAAATAAAAAGGGGACTGATTCTTGGGAGACAGGCCATGAGAACCCTGGGGAACATAGTGAAAAGCAGAGACATCACATTACAAACAAAATTAGAATAGTCAAAGCAATGGTATTCCCAGTGGTAATGTATGGATGCAAGAGCTGGACAATTAGGAAAGCTGAATGCAGAAGAATAGATGCCTTTGAAATGTGCTGTTGGAGGAGAGTTTTGAGAGTACCTTGGACAGTGAGGAGAACACATAGGTCAATATTAGAAGAAATCAACCCTGACTGCTCATTGGAAGGTCTAATAGTAAAGATGAAGCTAAAGTACTTTGGACATCAAATGAGAAGGGAGGATTCACTTGAGAAGGCCTTGATGTTGGGAAAGGTGGAGGACAAAAGAAGAAGGGGGATGCCAAAGATGAGATGGCTAGATGGTATTGTAGACACAATGAGCACAGAACTGGGAGTGCTGAGGGGGATGGTGGTGGACAGAGGTGCCTGGAGAACAATGGTCCATAGGATCGCAAAGGGTCGGAATCTACTGTGCGACTGAACAACAACAAGTTTAAAAAATCCAGGACTTTTAACATGATTTTTATTAAACTGGACGGGACAATTTTTCTGACCTTGAATCCAGGACAATCCTGGTTTTCCGGGACATATGGCAACCCTATGCCCGTGGATCTGATGAAGTCTGATTTAAATTGTTTAAAATAGATCAGTGTATGTGTGTGTTCTGATTGTAGATAGATATGGTACACAACAGGATTTAGAAGATGATTGAAGTACCAAAAATGATCATGGTATAGAATGTTTCATTAAAAGTTAAATTTTCTGAGTTTAATCAAAATTTAATAAGTGATAATGTCCTCGGCATCATAGAATTTAATTTCGTAGCTTATGAAAGGAGTAATTAAAACCTACTGCACTGTCAGTCATTTTATATTTTATCAGTCCTCTAAGGTATACTTCATAAAGTGGCATATTATATTTTTGAAAAGTAGTGATAAGGGACAGGAGCAAGGTTGTTTTTTCCATATACAAGTACTTGTTAGTTTAGAACCTATTAGGATGGTGACTGACCAAGGAAGAAAAAAGTAGTAGGCTTTCAGATAACCTTCATCAGATCTGGTGGTTTGGGTCATATTCCAATCAGACAAATAAAAAGAGGTGTGCATTAATAACAACTCTGCCAACAAAAAGGGGGAAATGTGGTCCTGTACATCAGTGTTTCCCCAACCTTTGGGTTTTGTACTTCAATTCCCAGAAGCTTAAGTCAATTCCCCAAAGCATTTATCAGCCAATGTACTGACTTCGGCTTCTGGGAATTGAAGTCCAAATCCCAAAGGTTGGGGAAACCTGCTGTACAATGATCCAGGATGGATGTTTTCTTTATTAATTATCTGTTGTAAAGTCAGTCCAGATCCAGAAGAGGACCATTTCCTTCTTCTGTGGGTGTTCTAGGATTATGTACCTTCTCAAGAATACACAGTTTCTCCAAGATAACACAATGGAAAATTGACCTCCCTAAATCTAGGTCCAAAACCAAGCATCCAACTACAACCATTAAACATCACAAACATAAGTTAGTTTTTAATTCTCAAAAGCCTTCTTCTGGATGGGCATTACATGCCACAAATAGAGCCTATCTTCGTAGGGAGGGAAACCAAAGAATTAAGCCAGATAGAAATAACCAGGGAGGAGGTCCTTGCATGTCTTGTTAAACTAAATGCTAGCAAATCACCAGGACCAGATGGCATCCATCCACGAGTTCTCAGGGAACTTAAAGATGAAATTGCTGATCTCCTAGCCAAAATATAAAATCTTTCCCTCAAATCAGGCTTTGTGCCTGATGACTGGAAGGTAGTGAATGTAACACCAATTTTCAAAAAAGGATCCAGGGGTGATCCAGGAAATTACCGACCGGACAGTTTGACATGTGTCCCAGGTAAAGTGATGGAAACCATCCTAAAAGATAGAATTAATAGGCACATAGAAAAGAAGGCGCTGCTAAAGGAGAGCCAACATGGCTTTTGCAAGGGCAAATCATGCCTGACTAATCTGTTGGAATTTGTGTCAACAAGCATGTGGATAAGGGGGGTCCAGTTGACATTGTTTATCTGGACTTTCAGAAGGCTTTTGACAAGGTCCCGCACCCAAGGCTCTTGAATAAACTTACCAGTCATGGAATAAAGGGACAGGTCTTGTCCTAGATCAGCAACTGGCTAAAGGACAGGAAACAGAGGGTAGCACTAAATGGGCACTTCTCTAAGTGGAGGGAAGTAAAGAGTGGGGTCCCCCAAGGTTCACTACTGGGACCCCTGCTTATCAACCTCTTCATAAATGATCTAGAAGTAGGAGTAAATATCAAGGTAGCCAAATTTGCTGACGACACTAAATTATACAGGGTAGTGAAAACTGTGAGAGATTGTGAGGAGCTCCAGAGGGATCTCTTGACACTGGGGGAGTGGGCAAAACAGTGGCAAATGACCTTCAACATTAGTAAGTGCAGAGTGATACATGTTGGGGCAAAAAAAACCAATTACATTTATAAACTGATGTGGTCTGAACTCTCTGCGACAAACCAGGAAAGGGACCTTGGTGTCCTGGTGGACAACTCAATGAAGGTGTTCTGGTGGACAACTCAACCCAGTGTGCCTCAGCAGTGAAAAAAGCAAATTCGATGCTAGGCATCATTAGGAAGGGTATAGAAAATAAGTCAGCAAGTGTCATTTTGCCTGTTTATAAATCTATGGTGAGGCCCCATCTGGAATACTGTGTACAGTTCTGGTCGCCATACCTCCAGAAGGATATTATGGAGCTGGAAAAAGTGCAGAGGAGGGCAATCAGAATGATTAGGGGACTGGAACACCTTCCTTACCATCTGAGGCTGCAACGGTTGGGCCTCTTCACTCTTGAACGATGATGTCTAAGAGGTGACCTGATTGAAGTTTATAAAATCATGCACGGTGTAGACAAAGTAGATAAGGAAAAACTGTTTTCCCTATCACATAACACTAGAACTAGGGGGCACTCCATGAAACTCTTGGGTACTAGTTCTCAAACAAATAAGAAAAAGTACTTTTTCACCCAGAGGATCACTGGTCTATGGAACTCTCTGCCAAAAGAAGTGGTGACAGCTGTCAGTCCTGACAGCTTTAAGAAAGGATTAGACAAGTTCATGGAGGACAAGGGTATCAATGGCTATAATTATGGATACTTAAGGACAACCTCTGGGTTGGAAAGATAGGCGGGATATCTCTCAATGCCATTTCCAGGGAATCCTAAGCAGGTGAAAGCATCTGCTTGGGAATACCCTGAAGCAAATGGTGAGCCACTGTGTGAGACTGGATGGGCTGTGGCCTGTTGCAGCAAGGCTGTTCTTCTGTTCTTATGTTCTTATTACAAAACTGAATATGGTGTAAGAGAAACATAAAGATCAATAATCGATATAAAATAGACATTAAAAAAGCTTGAAATATTTAGGAATACATATAACTGAGGATATTAAAGAACTTAAAAAGATAAACATAAACAAATTAAGGCAAGATTTAAAATTAAATATAGCCAAGCTCAATAAATTAAAAGTGTCCTGGTTTGCAAGAGTTAGTTTGGGGCGGATGAAAATTTTACCCAAACTGAATTTTGTTATAGGAAATTGACCTTTAAAAATAAGTAATAAATAATTAAAGGAATGGCAAAAAATGCTAGATAAGTTTTGTAATGGAGGAAGGACGCCTAGGATAATGAAATCTTTATGGTATCAAAGTCAGGAGGATGGCGGACTGGGTATTCCCAATATAGCAAATTATTACAAAGCATTTCAACTGAAAAGAATTATAAATTTATTAGCACAGAATAGTGAAGAATTTGAAGACATGAATCAGACTGAATTTAAAAATACAGGTACTCAAGATAAGAAGATACAAATTAAGACTAGGACACTTAGGGAATCCTACTTATTCTGGAAAGGAATGAAAGAAGAATTAGTAAAAAGAGACTCGCCAGTTTTGGAAGTGACAGATTTCGCAGACTGCCCGTTTAATGGGATGAAAGATATGAAACAGAAACTAATTCAGAATAAAGTATTACAATATAATGAGTGGATAATAAAGGGGTCTACACAGCAAATGAGAGATGAGATTTATCAAAAGTTAGATCTAAATTGGTTTCAAAAAATTCAGGTTGAAAATGGGATAGTAAAATAAGGAAGAATGGTCAGATTGGTAGAAATATATCAAAGTTTGAAGAGCTGATTTATAGTTTAAGAAAAAGGATTATGGTTAAGAAAGGTGTGGTAGGTAAACTATACAAAATGTTGAATAAAAAAGATCTGCCTCAGAAGGTATTAAAGAAAGGTTGGAAAGAAGAATTTAGCATAAAGATAAGTGAACATGAATGGAAAAGAAAATGGAAGCAATGAATCAGTTATCAATTAGAGAAAGAGAACATAACTTTAAATTGATCTGGAGGTGGTACTTGACCCCTATTATTTTACATCATACAGATAAAGCAAATTCAAATAAGTGTTGTAGGTGTAATAAAGATTTAGGTACTTATGTACACATGTGGTGGAACTGTGAATATACACAGAAATGTTGGAGGATGGTTGAACAGGAGATAAGTATCATTTTAGGGAAAAAACATAGTATTAAATCCTAAAATAGCCTTATTAGGTCAGTTTGAAGATATAAGTGTGGAAGATAATAAGGAGTTATTGGCCATTGTACTCTCTGCTACAAGGCAGATAATTGCCTCGGAATGGAAGAATAAAATGAATATAAGCAGAGAAAGATGGTACAGACAGATATGGCGGTTGGCTTTAAATGATAAATTAACATCAGAAATGAAAGTGGAAAGAGGAGGTTAAAATTAATTTATTTTGGCAAATGTTGAGACCTTGGGTAGTGTATGGTTTGACAAGTAAGGATGCAATAAAACCAACACAGGAAGAATGTAAATTTTGGGAGAATTTATAAGAACTAGTCTAGTATTATTGAATGGCAATTTTCAACTTGTAAAGCATTGGGTGGGGGGGGGAGGTGATAGGTAGTATGTATTATATGTTGTGATGTGTGTGGTGTTGTTTGATGTATGTATGTATTTTAATGAAAATAATTTTTTAAAAAAGAAACATAAAAGTTCCAAAATATGTAGCCAGATATGCTGGCTAGCTTTCCTTCAGTTGGATACTGGGACATAGCTAAGTATTTCAGAAGAAGATCACCAGATGACATCATCTTACTGGGGAGAAAACAGAAATGACTTGAAATGACTTTAAGGAAAGTGAAAGAAGAAAATGTCAAAGCAGTATTGCAATTGAACTTTAAAGAAAAAATATCATTGCAAAAATAGTGCAGAATCTTAATTTCCACAGTGAAGAAATTGAGATAGTGAAAGTGAAATGTGAGATGGATTGATTCCCTGCAGAAACTACAGGTTTGAGCTCACTAGAGATGAGCAAGGCTATTGAGGACAAGACGATTTGGAGAGCTCTCATTTATAGGGTTGCCATAAGTCAGAGGTGACTTGGTGGCACATAACAACAACAATTTTTGCTTGCACTTTAAAAGGTGCTGGCAAATCACACTCCAAATTTGGGGTAGTTGACCCCTATTTCTGGATAGGATTGAATTTGTCATTTTCATTTGCTTCCATCTTCCCCCTTTCTCACAGCCACCTTTATTTTAGTTTTAGTTTTAGCCATTGCCCGGGCACTATACCATACCTGTCAACTATCCTGTTTTTCCCGGGGAAACCCCTTATTTTTACCCCTCTCCCCGCTCCCTCCTGTTTTATTAATTTCCCTGTATTTTCCCTTTTTTTAAATAAAAAAAAATCCTGACTGGAGCCCTCACAGGCAAAGCTGCAGTATGTTTTTCCGTCCACCAGAGGTCGCTGTGTGGCAGGCTTTTTGCTTGTGGAAGGGGAGAGAGAGAAGGTGGTGGGAGGGGCATTCTGTATTTTCTCTTTCATTTTCCTCCTGCCACATGGCCAATATGGAGGCTTTGTTTTTTCTACTAAGCTGGTCAGAGCCACCATGCTGGGAGGGACAGGAGTCTACTCTAGAGGTGAGCAATATTTCATATATGCAGGGGCAAATCAGCTCTTGGTCTGGGGTAGAGTAAAGACTTCTCTCTCACTCTCATGCTTTATTGAGCTGTTTCTGCCCTGCCTCCCGGCTGGAGGCTTCCGTTTCTAGAGTTCTAGAGTTAACTTGGGAGGGGTGGGTGGGATGGTGCTTGATCACTATATGAGACAAAGAGAGGGGGGTTCCGTTTCTGTTCTAGAGTTAACTTGGGAGGGGTGGGGGATGGTGCTTGATCACTATATGCTAAAGGTAAAGGTTTCCCTTGCTCAAAAGACAGTCGTATCTAGAGTACCAAGGTTCGCCATCCAGTCATAGATTCCTACAGCGGCCAATTTTTAGAGCAAGAAGCTGCTTTTTGTATGAGAGAGCAGATCCAAAATACACGGGGAGAATTATCAGAGCTCATAGATCCAGTGTGCTTGCACGGTTGTATAAGGGGATCTGAATTAGGTAAAGGTAAATGGTCGCCCTTGCTCAAAAGCCATTCGTATCCGATTCTACGGTTCAGTGCTCATCTCTGTTTCAAAGCCAAAGACCCAGCGTTGTCTGCGTCTGCAGACATTTCCATGGTCATGTGGCAGGCATGACTAGACACCAGAGCACACGGAACGCTGTTACCTTCCCACCAAAGTGGTCCCTATTTATCTACTTGCAATTTCTTGCTTTCGAACTGCTAGGATGGCAGGATCTGGGACAAAGATGGGAGCTCATTCCATCCTGCAGTACTTGGGAATCAAATTGCTGACCTTCTGCCTCCCAGTCAGCATCTTAGTCACTTAAGCCACTGAGTAAACAAGAAAGAAAACAAAACAAAAGTCCCCCAAGAAAATGGGGAAAGGGTTCTTTGGCCCACACAGCTTTGTGCCCATTGCATCTACAATACCATCTAGCCATCTTATTTTTGGCCACCCCCTTCTTTTGTCCTCCACCTTTCCTAGCATCAAGGCTTTCTCAAGTGAATCCTCTCTTCTTATTTGATGTCCAAAGTACTTTAGTATCATTTTTACTATTTGACCTTTAATGAGCAGTCATGGTTGATTTCTTCTGGGATCGACCTATTTCTAACACCACATTTCAAAGCCATCTATTTTTCTGCGCTCAGCTTTCCTAATGGTCCAGCTCTCACACCCATACATTACCACCGGGAATACCATTGCTTTGACTATGCAATTTTTTGTTTGCAAGGTGATGCCTCTACTTTTAACTATGTTCCCCAGGTTTCTCATAGCTTGTTTCCCAAACATCAGTCACCTTTTTATTTCATGGCTGCAATCACCATCTGCAGAGTTCTTTGATCCTAAGAAAGTAAAATCTGCCAGTCGTATCCAACTCTAGGGTGCAGTGTTCATCTCCATTTACAGCCAAAGAGCCAGTGCTGTCTGTGTTAGCAGACATTTTCATGGTCATGTGTCAGGCATGACTAGAGCCCAGCAAGTCACATGGCTATATTTGGCCACACCCACAGATTTGGCCACACCCACAGAGGGATGTGGCCAAAATTTCCCTTATTTTCAAATCCAAAACTTGACTGGTATACACTATACAGGTTACCTATGACTACACAGGCTGGTTTTTCTGGGATGTACAGTGGAGAATTAAGCTTCCAACCACTGGTTTCATAGTCAGATAATTCATTGAGCTATTCAGGCAGTGGTTTAGGAAGAAATATTTCTATTCAATATTTCAAGTAACAATACATTGACAAGCTCCTGAGCAATACCAACATACAAACATCTTTGGTCATATTTTGATCTGCAACAAAAGGTCATTCTGACCAGCTTCTGCACAAAACCAAGGTTGGATCTTGGAATCAAACCTAGAAGTTTCACTTTCTCTACCATTTGACCTGATAACCTATCTGACAAATTTATGAAGAAATGAGTGAATTCTGGAAAACGTTTTTCAACTACTCCCCCCCTGACACACAATACAATGGTTTCTTCTATCCATAGCTAGAGGTGAAAGTGCCCTTCCAAAAGCATCCTTTTATTTCCAGAAGAGATTTTATGCTTTCACTAGAATGTGCTGAGAGAAACTACATCTAAAGATGTCATTCAGCTTAGCAACATCTTAAACATCCTCCTGCACAAATGGAAGTGTGAGCATTGTTACACAACCTTCTTATTATAGCACTACATGATTTCCTAAGTCTTTCCAGAACAGCATGATAGGCCCTTTTACACCGAGTCATGGTTGTCATAGTGATCCATCATATAGTCAGTAAATGATATGTTACAAAATGAGTATCTTGAAACCAATATGCTTTTAGGTAGGTAGGTAGGCCAGCAGGCAGGCAGGCGGGTGGGTGGATGGATGGATAGATGGATGAGAACCAGAAGGTATCACTCTACAGACAAAACAATGTAAATAGCTGACCTACCATCTCACCCACACAGAGCAATTACCATGGCTGCTTTTAAACAAGTTTTTGGGGTATTTATTGCTTTATCTAGAAACAAAGCAATCTCTATGCTTAGAAGAATTGTGGCTTTCAGATGGAAGATATTGAATTGCTATTCCCTTAACAATTAACATGAATGTCTTGTGTTTCTACCTCAGGAAGCCCAGTGCATGGTATCAGTACTTGTAAAAAGTTGCAGTTGGGTTTCTTTCCCATAGTTATAATGTGTCATCAGTTAACGTCTGCCTTATGGCAAACCTATAGAGGTACAGTGGTACCTTGGATAAAGTCTGATTCAGATAAAATCGCGGTTTTCATGCACACGTGATGCATCAGATAAAGTCCAAAACCACTGAAAATGGACGTTATCTGAGGTATTTGGTATAGAAAACTTGGATAAAGTCCATTTTTGGACGTTATCCGATGCATCAACCATTTGAGTCGGATAAAGTCCAAAATCGGATAAAGTCCAAACTTGTGGAACGGATTTTGGACTTTATCTGAGCTTCTTCTGTATGTGTAATGTTTGAGGAGTGATTTATCATTGTCACTCACAGGACAGTTACTTTCCATGGCCAAGTTGCAAAATTTAAAGTCAGATCATCATATTTGTATATTTATTTGTTATACTAACCAATTATTATTTGCCTCTGTACCTGATGTGTATAATAAATTGATGCCACGAAATCTTACTGTTATGTCCATGGAGGTATAAAAACAGGAGATGACATGATGTCACAGACTTGAAGCCGACTAATCTGACAGTCCGCCATGTTAGTTGGCCCAAAACATTGCCTTATGGTGCTTTGATTGTGTGGAGTCATGAAAGTAGATTGGGGTTTCCCCTTTAATATCAGTAAGTGGGGGGTTGTGATCCCCCTCTCCACTGGCTCCCCTGGGTCCAGAAGGGTTGGGGGGACAGACCCCTTTTGTCCCCCCAACCATCATGGACCCACAGGACCCAGGAGAGGGGATCGAATCCATCCCACCCCCAGATATCAAAAGGGAAAACCTGATCGGAGTTTTCCCTTTAATATCAGTGGGTGCGGTTGTGATCCCATCTCCACTGGCTCCCTTGGGGTTGGGAGGTTTTGGGGGACAAAAGGGGTCTGTCCCCCCAACCCTTCTGGAGCCAGTGGAGAGGGGGATTGCAACCCCCCAAACACTCCATTTTAAAAGAGAAGAAATTGAGTGTTGGGGTGTGTGTGGAATCACTCCCCTCTCCCTGGGTCCCCCAACCCTTCCAGAGCTAGGGGACCCAGCAGAGAGGGGATCCCCCCGTAGGACACCCCGTTATTAAAGAAAAGAAACCAAGCGGTTTCTTCTCTTTAAAAATGGAGTGTTTGGGAGGGGGTGGAATCGATCCCCTCTTCCTGGTCCCCTGGGTATGGGAGGTTTGGGATGAGAAAAGGGGTTTGTCTCCCCAACCCTGCTGAACCCAGGGGACCCAGAGGAGAGGGGGAATCCCCTCAACACCCCCCATATTAAAGAGAAGAAATCAAGCGGTTTCTTCTCTTTAAAAATGGAGTGTTTGGAAGAGGGTGGATTCATTCCCCTCTCCTTGGTCCCCTGGGTTTGGAAGGGTTGGAGGAACATAAGGGGTCTGTCCACCCAACCCGTTCTGGACCCAGGAGACCCGGGAGAGGTGATCGATTCCACCCCCCTCCAACACGCCGTTGTTGAAGAGAAGAAACCGCTTGGTTTCTTCTCTTTAATAACGGGGTATCTTGCGGGGGGGATCCCCTCTCTTCCGGATCCCCTGGCTCTGGAAGGGTTGGGGGGTGTTAAGTATAATAACTGTGTACTAACTGTCAAGGCGATTCAAACCGCCATGTTCCCGTGCTTTCTATCTGTCAAACAGTGTCCCTGTTTGACAGCTACAAAATCTCGCCAGACAGCATAGTCTCGCAAGACGCTTGAGTTGGCCATCCACCTCGTTCTTCCTCGAGATGTGGATGAGATGCCACTCACTGAGATCCTGTCAGCACTGAGGAAGCACCTGCAACCAGAGGTCTCGATCTTCCCAGCCAGGGTGGCATTTCACAGAAGGTAGCAGCTCCCTGGTGAATCCATTGCCAAATACACTGCCGCACTTCACCTTGCTGCCGCCCCGAGCAAGTGGGACAACATTAAAGAAGTGCTCCGAGACCGTCTGCTGGCCAGCATGAGGGACAAAGATGCTCAACATCGCCTCATGGTCAGGAAGACACTAACATTTAAGACCGTACTAGAAGAGGCATTAGCGTCTGAGGCCGCACGGCCTGGGGTGGAGCTTTTCCGGCATCGCCACTCCACTATCAGTGCCACCGACTCAGCCATGCAAGCTCACCAATGCTCATCGTCATCCTCATCAGCATTTCCTGGTTCCACCTCTTCCTCAGAGTCCAGCGACGTTGAGGGTGAAGCCTGAGTGGTTCAACGGAAGCGCTAAGAGCACCACGACAATCGGGAGAAGAAATTCCTTCAGAAGTGTGATGGCTGCGGGGCCAAGCATGACCGCAAGAAGTGCCCATTCTGCACCGCAGAATGCCACAACTGCGGGTGGAAGGGACACTTAGCCAAGTTATGCCAGCAGCAAAAGCGGAGACCTTCAGTGCCTGAGTCCAAGCATGGTCATCGCCGCAACGCGTCCATTGCCAAGGTGTCACCTGAGCCAGATCCGTGCCAAGTGGACAGCGTCAGTGAGCATTTCTACGCTGACCTGAGCCTTCAGGATAAACCCTTCAGAATGGAAGTGGATTCAGAACCGAAACAGCCACTGGTCTGATCTGGAGAAGACACGCGGACCAGTTGAGACCCAGAATACTGGATGAATACAGACACTCAATGTTAGGGTTGGCCCCCACCCACTTAAACCCAGGGGGCAGAGGTAATAGTCTGCAACCAGATAACCTTGACCCAGAAGTGTGTCCTAGGGACTGATTTCAAGGGGAAATTGCAGAATCCTCCCCTACTCTGGCCATGTGTACCCCCACACTGTCCCAGCCTAGCACACTGGACTCCTTTATTAATGATGACCACTATTGTTTAGAGTCACCCTCCACTCTCAGTACACATAGGAGGTACCCACAGTTGTCTTTATCATCCCCAGCATTAGATTTTGGTTTTGAGCGATCTCCTGCTCCTCCATCTGACAAACGGGGCTTTGATTTGGGTTGTCAATCCTCTCCCTCTAGTCAATCCCTCACTTCAGCTGGATTGCCTGTCCTATGAGCCCCTGAGCCAGCTCCACCGAGCGTCTGACCAAGAAGAGAAACTAGACCGCCATCCTTGTTAAAGGATTTTGTTTTTACCTAGGGGGAGGAATGTTATGTATGACAACTGTGTACTAACTGTCAAATACACTGCTGTCAAAGTGATTCAAACCACCTTGTTCCCGCACTTTCTAGCTGTCAAACAGCGTCCCTGTTTGACAGCTACGAAATCTCGCCAGATAGGGTAGTCTCACGAGATTTTGGGAGGCACGCGATTCATATTCTGAAAGGGCACGCAATGTACCTTTTATATGCAAATAAGTGGATTGAAATGTGTGCACACCTTGTTAGCCAATTGGCATTGTTGAGTGTTGTTACTGTAACTGTTTATACTGTATATAAGTCCGGGTTTTGCCTCATCCAAACTGTGTTCAAACCCCACCAGTAAAGAGCTGTATTTCACTTCTTAATGCGAGTCATCATCATTCCTTGAACACCAAAAGGGGACAGACCCCTTTTGTACCCCCAACCCCTCCCCCAACCCAGGTGACCCAGGAGAGGGGATCAATCCACCACCACCCTCCAACACAAGAAGCTATCATAAACGGTAGTCTGCTAATGTTTTGGTCCACCTAATATGGCAGCAGGCCACGCCCACTGGCTTAAAAAAACTTACAGCATGAAGCCTGTAGTGCCATCTCCTGTTTTTTATACCTCCATGGTTATGTCTGACTAAGTGGACTTAATCCATGGAAGTTAACATTAAAATATAGTAGCTAGTCTTTAAAGTGCAACAAAGTTTTTTTGTCTTTTTGTTTTACTTGCTCTTTTCATGATTCTCCAGCCTACTCTTTCTATCTGTTTGTATCTCCTTCCTACTGCCATGGCTTCCCTCTGCTCCCCATGGTTTCTCTGTGACTCTCTGTCAGTCGCTTTCTGTGGCTTCTTTCTTTTTAAAATGTTTTTTCTTTCTCCTCCCACCAGCATGGGTGTTGTGTATGGAATAGTATGGAATGTAACTGCTACGTTATGCCTTTAAATTAAATGTAACCGGTTCTGCAGAAAATGTATACTCAAGCCATTTGTAAAGAACACATTGTATCCAGCTGCTATTGGAATGCGAGCTTGCTACCAGAGATGGGAGCAGCGAGCATTCAACTCACATGGTACAAATTCCCCAATCATGCCCAGCCACGGGAAACCTTCCCGACACGGATACACCTGGGCAAGAAGGGACAGACTCCGGATGACGTCTCACCGACAGTAGCCAACAGGCTACCGTGCACCCATATTCAAATGTATAGTGACTGTATAAAAGGAGTTGTATTTCCACCATTACAGTGTGCTCGAACTGTGCTTCATGCAATAAAGTTGTGTTAGCCAGAATACGGCTGCTTCTATCGTCTTGCTTCCCTGGACACCAAATTGGCGACGAAGGTGGGATATGGCTTCCCACGGGAACAAGACGCAACCAATCTTCGACATAAACCAGCCGGACCAATGGGAATGGTTCGAAATGCATTTCCACAGCACGTTGGCGATAGCCGAAATCACAGACGAGGGAAAGATGCGCGCCCAGCTCATCACGATGTTGGGGTACCACGCATACCTGTCAACCCACAGCTCCGGAAAAATGGGACCTGCGCACATCACTTGTGCACAGGTCACTTTCCACACATGCGTGGAAGGGTTTTACCCATTCCACGCATGCGCAGAAGCGCTACGCTGCTTGTGCAGCCCCTATGCAAGTGACGTAGTGCTTCCGCGCATTCATGGAGGGGGCTGCACAAGTGGCATAGCACTTCCGCTCATGCGCAAAAAGCGTTTCCCCCGCTGCTAAATTATGGGGTTTTGGCAGCGTGGGGCGGGTTATGACGTCAATCGACGTCAAATTATGGGGTTTTCCCAGCCAAATCGGGATGGTTGACAGGTATGGTACCATGCAGTGAAGCTCCTGGTCAACCTGGTGGCACTGAGGAAGGTGGAAGAGGTCCCAGTCAAGCACCTCCTAGCAGTGCTGCGGGGGCACTCCCAGCCGACCGTGTCCATTTTCACAGCCAGAGCTGCCTTCGTGAGGCTGGACCAGTGCCCAGGTGAGTCTGTGGCCTATTTTGCGGCGGCCTTCTGCGTGGCGGCAACCCTATGTGAGTGGGCAGACCTGGAAACCACCCTCAGGGACCGTTTGCTCTGCGGTCTGCAGGACGAGGAGACCCAATGAAAGCTGATGACCCGTGGCCACGACCTGACGTTCCAAGAGGTCTAAAGAAAGCACTGGCAGCTGAAGCCATGCGGACCAGAGTCAAGCTGTTCAAGGCAAGGGCCCCACCAACTGACGGGGCATCGACTCCAGTACAAGCGGCCTGGCGGGACCATCAATCCCCAGCATCACCCTCCTCCTCCTCCTCGGAGGCCAGCAAGGATGGGGGCATCCAAAAGGTGCGGAAGACGGTGACTGAGAAGCGTGACAAGAAAAGTCGCCCTTGCGATGGCTGCGGGGCGTCCCACGACCGAAGAAAGCGCCCATTCCGGAAAGCCGAGTGCCACAACTGCGGACGGAGGGGCCACATCGCCGAAATATGCAGACAACGGTGAGGAGAGTACAAGGGCCCAGCAGAATGTCCCCCGAAGAGACTGGACGGCGTCGGCAGAGTTTCCGACGACAGCGACCCAGAAGTGCATCACGTGTACCGGCGGGTTTGCAGTGACAGCAGTGCGGCTGTTCACAGCATGTCCTTGGGGCACCCCCATTTTTTTTGTTGAGATACTGTTGCAAGGGGTCCCAGTTAGGATGGAAATAGACTCGGGGTCTTCCTACTCCATTATATCCCAGCAGGAGTTCCTGCGTATTCCCCCCAATGAGCGACCCAAACTCAAGGCCTTAAAGACGTTCAAGGGGTCGGAATCCCAGTGTTGGGGGTGGGGAAATTCAAGATACAATTTAAACACCATAGGGAGAAGCTGCCCTTAGTAGTCCTGAAAGAGGGAGGTTGCTGTCTCCTGGGAATGCAGTGGTTCAAGCCCCTGGGAATTTCAATAGAGGGTATCCATGCCGTCGGGTCCAATCCCATCCAGGACGCTTGCAATGCACATCTGGCGGCATTTGAGAAGGGGCTCAGGAAATTCAAGTGGCCCCCAGTTTCATTTGATCTGGACCCGGAAATCCGGCCCATTCAGCTCAAGCCAAGGAGGGTCCCATTTGCCTTCAAGGACAAAATAGAGGCAGAACTGGAAAAACTGGTGGGCCAGGGGATTTTGGTTCCAGTGGACTCTGCGGAGTGGGAAACTCCTATTGTGACTGCTTTGAAACCTAACGGGGAGGTTAGGATTTGTGCAGATTATAAATGTACAATAAATAAGGCAATCCGCCCAAATGCATACCTGGTGCCGGTTGTTACCCACCTATTAGCCATGTTGCATGGAGGAAAGTTTTTTGCTAAATTGGATTTGGCGCAGGCGTACCAACAGCTGACCGTAACTCCAGCTGCCACCGCTGCGCAGACAATTGTAACCCACAAAGGGGCTTTTAAGGTCACGCGCCTGCAGTTTGGCATAAACTCAGCCCCCGGGATTTTCCAGTCCCTCGTGGAACGGCTCCCCAGGGTTCTCCCGTACTGATAACAAGGGGGAGTGTGTCGGAACTGGCTAGGAGGTTGGACAAAGTTCTGTCGATTTTCAAAAAGCGGGGCTGAGGTTAAAAAAGAACAAGTGTGTGTTTCTAGTGAAGGAGGTTGAGTTCCTTGGGTTTAAAATAACCCCCAATGGAGTAAAGCCCTCTGAATCGAAGGTTGTGGCTATCCAAAATGCCCCTTGCCCCACCGCAAAACCGAAGTTGCAGTCATTTCTTGGGCTCCTAAATTTCTACCATTCCTTCTTGCCAAGGAAGGCATCTGTTGTGGAGCCACTGCATAAATTGCTTAAGAAGGATGCGGTTTGGCGGTGGGGGGACAGTCAGGAAAAGGCGTATAAGGTATTAAAGTGACTTCTATCCTCAGAAGCGGTCCTGACCCACTTTGACCCCAGAAAGCCCGTAGTTCTAGTCTGCGACGCCTCACCGGTAGGGGTGGGGGCGGTGCTGTGCCACGTGTTGGACAATGGGTGGGAAGCCCCAGTTGCATTCTACTCCAGATGGCTTTCAAAGGCGGAACGCAACTACATGCAAACGGACAGGGAGGCATTCATTGAGAAAAATGCCATTTGGCATATCACCTCTGCCCCTTTCCATCCTGCAACAAATGGCCAGGTAGAACGCCAGGTGCAAACTACAAAAGAGGCATTGCAGCGCATGGGCCCTGGGGACCTGAACCTACAACTGTGCCAGTTCCTGCTGTGTTAGAGGTTGACGCCGCTCGCATCGGGGCTCTCACCTGCAGAGCTCTTCATGCGCAGGAAACCTGTAACGCTTCTAACTAGGTTGGACCCTACAAGGGTGGAGGATAAAGGGAGGAACATAGAAATAGGAAACACCAAAAGTTTCGAGATAGGAGAGCCTGTATATTGCAGGAATTATGCAGCCACAGGGCCGGCCTGGGTCCCGTGAGTAGTCATTGAGCAAATGGGGCCAGTTTCATACTGTGTAGAGACCAGCACAGGTCTACTCTGGAGAAGGCACGCCGATCAACTCAGGCATAGGGTTACCGATAGGCAGGACACAGACATGCAGCCACAGGATTCAGCGTTAGGGTCCTCCCCCACCCGCTTATCCCAAGGGGGAGACACAGGGTACCCCTTGGGTACAAATGCGGATCATCGATCCTCACCTAGGGGGTGGGGGTTGATACGAATCCATATCCCTTGGACACCAGGGATATTTTGGAAGAGAGGAACGAATTTGATGGGGAGGAAGAGTTTGATTTTGATTTTCAAAACCGGGGGGGGGGTCGGAGTGGTCCCCCACCCGTCCGAGTGAAGAGCAGGTTTTTTTGTTAGTCCCAGGAGCCCCCGGTTTCTCGACATTAGAGTTCACCCCTACTCCACGTTTTCAGTCACGGGCTCCCCAGTCAGGGCCGGCACAAACGCGAAACCCCAGTTCCCCATGTTTTCAGTCAGGGGCTGCACAACCGTGGCAAACCGATAATGAGTCCATCCCTCCTATTGCAGGGCAAGAACCAAGAGAGCAGAGAAGCGCGAGGTCCCCCGAACCAAGCACAGCAGCCGCACGCCCTAAACACACATGAGGGAAACCACATTGGTTGAGGGACTTCATCCCATCCTAGGGGGGAGGGGTGTTGTGTATGGAATAGTATGGAATGTAACTGCTACATTATGCCTTTAAGTTAAATGTAACCGGTTCTACAGGAAATGTATACTCAAGCCATTTGTAAAGAACACATTGTATCCAGCTGCTATTGGAATGCGAGCTTGCTACCAGAGATGGGAGCAGCGAGCATTCAACTCACATGGTACAAATTCCCCAATCATTCCCAGCCGTGGGAAACCTTCCCACCACAGATACACCTGGACAAGAAGGGCAGGACTCCAGATGACATCACGCCGACAGTAGCCAATAGGCTACCGTGCACCCATATTCAAATGTATAGTGACTGTATAAAAGGAATTGTATTGCCACCATTACAGTGTGTTCGAACTGTACTTCATGCAATAAAGTTGTGTTAGCCAGAATATGGCTGCTTCTATCGTCTTGCTTCCCTGGACACCAAAATGGGACTGAACAACAACAACCTCTGGCTTCTCTTTCTCTTTATGTCTCTCTCCCTCCTCCACCTCTTGTCTCTACTCCTGTGTCTGCGAGAATGTGTTTGTTTATTTGTTCAAATCATGTATTCCTGTATGGCAACTGAAGTCCCAATTTAGCATCTGGCCATGAAGTAAGCCTCAGGGGATTGTGAAGCCACTGAGTACCCAGCGTGTTAGGGGCAAAATGCTAATTAACTTATGAACCACCCAGAGAGTGAGAAAAGCACTATGGGGTAGTATATAAGTGTAGTTGCTACAGCTATTGCTATTGCTAAGCGCTGGCAAGAAGTCTGGGCAATTACTACTGAATGCTTCCATAAACATGTGCAGCCACAATTTTTGAACAAAATCCCCTGTAAAACAAGTACTGTACAGTATCTTTAAAGTCCTGTATCATCTAATGTATGGGGTTGCAGTGGCTTAGTGGTTAAGATGCTGTGCTTGATCACCAAGAGGTTGGCAAGTCAGCAGTTTGAGACCTGAGTGCTGCATGAGGAATGAGCTCGTGTCATCTGTCCCAGCTCCTGTCAAGCCAGCAGTTCAAAGGCAAGAAATTGTAAATAGAAACCTTTAGTGTTTGGGAATCAAGACAATGGAAATGGCTGTAGGCTAGCCTAGCACATCTTTATTGCATGGAGTACAGTACGAACATGTGGTAATGGCGGACAAACAGCTCCTTTTATGCGGTGGCTATACAATTGAATATGGCTCTTCAACAGGGCATTGGCTACTGTCCAAGTGACGTCATCCTTAGTCACGCCTTTCTTGTCCAGGTGAGGTGAGCGCGGGAATCTTTCCTGCGCAGCTGAAGGCATTTGAGGAATGTGTACCATGTGAGCTGGGCGCTCGCTACTGCCCCCGGTGGCCACTAGCTCGCGTCCTCATACAGAAGGTTACAGTGTTACTATTAGAGATTGTTACATCCACTCATTTGTGTGGTTACAAATACATTCAATACACAACATCCCTCCCCCCTAAGATGGGACAAAGTCCCTCAACCAAACTGGTTTTCCACATGTGCGTTTTGGGCGTGCGGCCGTTATGCTTGACTCGGCCGTGCCCCCTCGTCTGTGTCCTCCTGGCTCTTGTCCTGCAATTGGAGAGGATGACTCGTTAGTGACTCGCTGCAGACTTGCAGCTTTGGTTTGGGTAGGAGAAGGGGGAGGATGGGATTCTGATGCGGATGTGGGCAAACCGGGGGCACTAGGGGCTAAAGAAAAACCCCGCTCTTCACTTGGACGGGTGGGGAGCACTCCGAACCCCCTCCCCCCCGGTTTGGTAACTCAAAATCTAACTCAGGGGCAACAGGGGCAAACTCATTCCTCTCTTTCAAAGGACTGGGTAGAACTGGTGTATCTAAAGGATACGGATTTGAGTCTGTGTTCCCCCCCTTGTTTGGGACTGTTGCCCTTCATTTTCTCCCCCTTGGGATAAGCGGGTGGGGGAGGACCCTAACATTGAGTTTTGCTGCTGGAAACCTCTGTCCCCCCCCCCCCCCAATCACTCGATGCCTTAGTTGGTCAGTGTGCCTTCTCCAGAGGAGACCCGTGTTGGTCTCAACACAGTATGACACTGGTCCCACTTGATTAATGACTACTCCCGGCACCCAGGCTGGCCCTGTAGCTGCGTAGTTCCTACAATGTACAGGTTCACCTATCAGGAAGTTTTTTGTGGGGCTGTGCTCAATGTTTCTTCCCCTATCCTCCACCCTGGTGGGATCCAACCTGGTTAACAATGAATGCAATTTCCTTTTCATGAGGAGTTCAGCGGGGGAGAATCCCGATGCAAATGGCGTCACCTGGTATGCCAACAAAAACTGGCAGAACTGCCGGTCCAGATCCCCTGGTCCCATGCGCCGCAGCTCCTCTTTCATTGTGCGCACCAGGCGTTCCGCCTGGCCGTTAGTTGCAGGGTAATGTGAACCTGAGGTAATGTGCCGAATGGTGTTGGACTCCAAGAACGCCTGGAACTCGGCCGATGTGAAAGTACTCGCATTGTCACTCACAATGACATCAGGTATCCCAAAGGTACTTATCAGCCTGCGCAGTTGTTTTATGGTTGCAGCTGATGAGGTGCTGTGCATTGGAATCACTTCTAACCACTTGGAGTATGCATCCACTACCAGCAGGAAAAAGGAACCCCTGAATGGACCTGCGAAGTCTATATGGAGGCGAGACCACGGCCCCCTGGCTGTGTCCCATTCTCTGCGTGGGAGGCGGGACTCCTCAGGGCGAGAGCTCTGGCAACTTCCGCAGGTGTTCACCATGTGTTCAATGTCTGCATCAAGCTGTGGCCACCAGAAATAGCTTCGGACCAGCGCCTTAGAGCGCATGATCCCTGGGTGGCTGACATGTAAAAGCCGTAGCACCCTTGCTCTTAATGATTCTGGGACCACCACCCTCTCCCCCCCACAGGAGGCACCCCCTCTCTGTGGACAACTCAACCCTCTTCCTGAAAAACGCAGCAAACTCGTCTGCGGGGGGAGCCGTGGGCCACCCCTTCTGTACCCAGGATCTAACAAGGGCTAAAGTTTTATCCTTTGCCGTGGCTGCAGCGATTTCCACAGGAAGTATGGGGGGTGCATCTATGAGGAGGACTTGGCTGTCTTGCTCTATCTCACACTTTGGGTCTCCCAGCTGGGGAAGAGGAGACCTTGAGAGTGCGTCAGCGTGGCTTATGTCTTTCCCGGGGGGTACTCTAATGAACCCTTGTATGCATTGAGGAAAATAGCCCACCGAAGCATCCTTGGGGAAAGGATCTGTGGAGTGGGCTTGTCTGAGGTGAAAATACCCAATAGTGGCTTGTGGTCAGTTACAATGGTGAATGACCGACCATACAAGAAATCGTGGAACTTCTTTGTGCCCGCCACAATAGCAAGGGCCTCCCTATCTGTTTGGGTGTAATTTCATTCTGCCTTGGACAATGATCTCGAGTAGAAGGCAACTGGAGCTTCTCGCCCGCCCTCTAACACGTGGCAAAGGACCGCCCCCACCCCCACTGGTGAGACGTTGCAGACCAAGACTACCGGCTTCTTTGGGTCGAAATGGGTTAGAATAGCCTCTGAGGAGAGGAGCTGCTTGAGTTCCCTGAAAGCAAGCTCCTGATTCCCCCCCCCCCCCCCACTGCCAAACCACATCCTTCTGCAGCAGCCTATGCAGGGGCTCTGCAATCGACGCCTTCCTGGGCAGGAAAGAATGGTAAAAATTCAGCAGCCCCAGGAAGGATTGTAGCTCCGGTTTCGCGGTGGGGCGAGGGGCATTTTGGATGGCTGAAACTTTGGACTCAGCGGGTTTCACCCCCTCAGGGGTTATACGGAACCCCAGAAACTCCACTTCTCTTGCCAGAAACACACATTTGTCTCTCCACAGCCTCAACCCTGCGGATTCGAAGATTGTAAGGACCTTATCTAGTCTCTGGGCCAGTTCTGATTCGCTTCCCCCAGATATCAATATGTCGTTGAAGTATGGCAAAACGCCCGGTAACTTCTTTAACAAACATTCCACAAGGGACTGAAATATCCCCGGTGCCGAGTTCACCCCAAACTGTAGGTGCGTTACCTTGAATGCCCCCTTGTGAGTTACAATGGTTTGCGCAGCAGCTGTAGCTGGGGTTACTGATAGCTGCTGGTACGCCTGTGCCAGATCTAATTTGGCGAAAAACTTTCCCCCATGTAAAGTAGCTAGCAGATGGCTAACTACCGGCACCGGATAGGCATTAGGGTGGATTGCCTTGTTAATTGTACACTTGTAGTCAGCGCAAATCCGCACCTCCCCATTTGCTTTCAACACTGTAACAATAGGAGTCTCCCACTCTGCAGAGTCCACAGGCACTAAAATCCCCTGACCCACCAGTTTGTCCAGTTCCGCCTCAATTTCGTCCTTCAGGGCGAATGGAACCCGACGTGGCTTGAGTCTAATTGGGCGGACCTCCGGGTCTAGGTCGAAAGAAACTGGGGGCCCCTTGTACTTCCCGAGCCCCTTCTTGAATACCTCGGGGTGTGCGTCGCACACTGCCTGAATCTCATCCCCCCCGATGGCATGGACGCCTCCTATGAAAATGTCCAGGGGTTTGAACCATTGTGTTCCCAGGAGGTTACACCCCCCCCTCCCTTAGAACTACTAGAGGGAGTTTCCTCCTGAGTCCCTTATACTGTATTTCAAAATCCCCGACCCCCAACACTGGGATCCCATTTCCCTGCACGTCTCTTAAGTTCAACCTCATCTCTTTGAGTCTGGGTCGCTCCTTGGGGGGAATGCGCAAAAACTCCTTATGGGAAATGAGGGAGTATATGGACCCCGAGTCTATTTCCATCTTAACGGGAACCCCTTGCAACAGTACCTCAACATAAAAACGTGGTTGCCCTAAAGGCATGCTGTGGACGGCCAAGTCGTCTTCCGCATGTACTCTTCAGTACACGTGGTCCCCCTCTGGGTCGTCGCCGCCATCGTAGACTCTGCCGACGCCATCCCGTCTCCTCGTGGGGCGCTTGCTATCGTCCCACCGTTGCTTGCAGACCCTGGCGATGTGGCCCTTCCATCCGCAGTTGTGGCACTCAGCCTTCCAGAATGGGCACTTGCTCCGCTCGTGGGACTCTCCGCAGCCATCGCAGCGCCGACCCCCTTTCCCTTTCTTCTCACTCAGCCCCTTTCTGACTTTCCGGACTCCCTCATCTTCACTTGAGCCTGGGGTGGCAGAGGCCTCTGAGGATGTGGGCGAGTGCGGGGCAGGGGGCGCCCTCCAAGTCACCTGGACTGCGGATGCAGCTGCCTCTATTTGTGGTGGCTTTGCTTTGAGAAGCTTGTACCCGACCCTTGTGGACTCAGCGGCTAGGGCCTCTTGTAGTACCTCTTTGAAGGTGAGGTCGTGGCCTAGGGTCATGAGCTTCCTTTGGGTTTCCCCATCTCGCATCCCGCAGAGCAGCCTATCCCTCAGGGCCATGTCTAGAATTTCCCGCCATTTGCATGGGGTTGCCGCCAAACGGAGGGCCGCTGCATACTCAGATACAGACTCACCCGGCTTTTGGTCCCTCCTCGCGAACGCAGCCCTGGCAGAGAAGAAGGATACCTTGGGCTTGAAGTGGTTTCTCAGGGTCGCCAGCAGTTCGGTCGCAGAAACCTGTTCCACTTCTCATGGTGCCACCAGATCCATCAGCGCTTGCACTGCGTGGTAACCGAGCATCGTGATGAGAAGTCCTCTCTTCTTTCCCACGTCGGTGATGCCAGCAACCGCTACCGACCTGTCAGTTTGACATGTGTCCCAGGTAAAGTGATGGAAACCATCCTAAAAGACAGAATTAATAGCCACATAGAAGAGAAGGCGCTGCTAAAGGAGAGCCAAAATGGCTTTTGCAAGGGCAAATCATGCCTCACTAATCTGTTGGAATTTTTTGAGAGTGTCAACAAACATGTGGATAAGGGGGATCCAGTTGACATTGTTTATCTGGACTTTCAGAAGGGTTTTGACAAGGTCCCACACCAAAGGCTCTTGAATAAACTTACCAGTCATGGAATAAAGGGACAGGTCTTGTCCTGGATCAGCAACTGGCTAAGGGACAGGAAACAGAGGGTAGCACTAAATGGACACTTCTCCAAGTGGAGGGAAGTAAAGAGTGGGGTCCCCCAAGGTTCAGTACTGGGACCCCTGCTTTTCAACCTCTTCATAAATGATCTAGAGGTAGGAGTAAAAAGCAAGGTAGCCAAATTTGCTGACGACACTAAATTATACAGGGTAGTGAAAACTGTGAGAGATTGTGAGGAGCTCCAGAGGGATCTCTCGTCACTGGGGGAGTGGGCAAAACAGTGGCAAATGAGTTTCAACATTAGTAAGTGCAGAGTGATGCATGTTGGAGCAAAGAACCCCAATTACATTTATAAACTGATGGGGTCTGAACTCTCTGCGACAAACCAGGAAAGGGACCTTGGTGTCCTGGTGGACAACTCAATGAAGGTGTCAACCCAGTGTGCCTCAGCAGTGAAAAAAGCAAACTCAATGCTAGGGATCATTAGGAAGGGTATAGAAAATAAGTCAGCAAGTGTCATTTTGCCTCTTTATAAATCTATGGTGAGGCCCCACCTGGAATACTGTGTACAGTTCTGGTCCCCATACCTCCAGAAGGATATTATGGAGCTGGAAAAAGTGCAGAGGAGGGCAACCAGAATGATTAGGGGACTGGAACACCTTCCTTACCATCTGAGGCTGCAACGGTTGGGCCTCTTCACTCTTGAACGACGACGTCTAAGAGGTGACCTGATTGAAGTTTATAAAATCATGCACGGTGTGGACAAAGTACATAAGGAAAAACTGTTTTCCCTATCGCATAACACTAGAACTAGGGGACACTCCATGAAACTTTTGGGTACTAGTTCTCAAACAAATAAGAGAAAGTACTTTTTCACCCAGAGGATTACTGGTCTATGGAACTCCCTGCCAGAAGAAGTGGTGACAGCTGTCAGTCTTGACAGCTTTAAGAAAGGATTAGACAAGTTCATGGAGGACAAGAGTAGCAATGGCTATAATTATGGATACTTAAGGACAACCTCCGGGTTGGAGAGATAGGCAGGATACTCTCAATATCATTTCCAGGGAATCCTAAGCAGGCATCTGCTTGGGAATACCCTGAAGGAAATGGTGAGCCACTGTGTGAGACAGAATGCTGGACTGGATGGGCTGTGGCCTGTTCCAGCAAGGCTGTTCTTATGTTCTTATGTTCTTACCGTACTCTTGAAGTGCATCTCGAACCAGTCCCATCGCTCGAGCTGGGTCATGTCGAACACCGGTTGCTGTGAATGTGTCTTGTCCCCGTGGGAATCCATTATCCCACCTTCGTCGCCAATTTAGTGTTTGGGAATCAAGACAATGGAAACGGCTGTAGGCTAGCCTAGCACATCTTTATTGCATGGAGTACAGTACGAACATGTGGTAATGGCGGTGCCTATGCGTGTGCCTATACAATTGAATATGGCTCTTCGACAGGGCATTGGCTACTGTCCAAGTGACGTCATCCTTAGTCATGCCTTTCTTGTCCAGGTGAGGTGAGCACGGGAATCTTTCCCGCGCAGCTGAAGGCATTTGAGGAATGTGTACCATGTGAGCTGGGCGCTCGCTACTGCCCCCCGTGGCCACTAGTTCGCGTCCTCATACAGAAGGTTACAGTGTTACTATTAGAGATTGTTACATCCACTCATTCGTGTGGTTACAAATACATTCAATACACAACAAAACCGCTTTGGCAGGAAAGGTAACAGTGTTCTGTGTGCTTTGGTGCTTAGTCATGCCTGCCACATGACTACATAAATGTCTGCAAACACAGACAGCACTGGATCTTTGGATGTAAATGGAATGAGCACCCTAGAGTCAGGGCCATAGCCAGGGGGTGGCCAGGGTAGGTGTTGCCCACCTTGAGTTAGGAGTTTGCCCACCCTCAAACTCCTGGCTGCTTATATATATGACATAAAATGTATATATTCTAAAAATGTAGCAAGAATCTATTCCTTTTCAGAAAGTGGTACTAGGCTTTTGGAGAATAGCTACCAAACTTGCTGTGTACAATAAAAATAATAACAAAATGAGATCACAGGAAGGGGAGATGTTCTCTTTTTTTAAAAAAGGAACTAAACTTTAAAAGCACTTCTCCAAATTTGGCATGGAGGAAGCCCATACAATTACTTTGCAAATATGGCCCCAATTCAAAAACCCACTCAGACGTTATAATTTTTGTTTGGACTGCTCCCTTCTATCAGTAATGATTTAAGAAATGTTGTTTTAACTGGACCTAGGAATAAATGTACCTCTCTCCCTCATTCTCACTCATTACTGTTCAGCAATTCCTGCCTTTGTCTTTATTATTTATCTTTTTTTCTTTTGCCATGTAGCAGACAGTCTGCTCTTGTTCTGTGCCAAATTTGGCAAAGTTTGGGCAGAAGGTTTTAGAGTTTAAAAAAATTTGTTTTACCCAGCCCCATCCCTCATGTATAAACAATTCCCCAGATTTAAAATAGCTAATATAAATTGCTTATCTTGAAAGAGAATGGTTGGTTCCACCAGCATTTTTATTCAGGGGCTAAGGAGTTCTCAACCTTTTAAAGCCGGGGGCCGGGTCACGCTCCCTCAGACAGCTTCAGGGGCTGGGTGGCCATTTTGCCCTTCCTCCACCACATGGCACTTCTGGGTGTGGTGGAGGCGGTGGGGCCCTTACATGAAATGGCATTGTGGGCCTCAATTGGCCCATGGGCCACAGGTTGAGAAGCCCTGGGCCACTCAAAGGTTAAAACTGTGAGTTATATGTTGTGTGGCACAGGTTTAACCACTCCAGTTCAAAAGTACAGATACAGTGTTGCAGTTTGCTAATTTCTTAAGCAATCTGAACTACTTTTGACACTGACAGTCAAACCTAATTAGCTGAAGTTCCTAATTACCTGAAGTGAAATTTGCTTATTCTGTCTTGTAATATACCATTTTCTTCTTTTACTTTTCCCAAAACCTACACACTTCATCCCTGTTTGTCAATCCAAAAATAGCAAAGGGCTTCCATATTTCCCAAAATGTATTTTTATAGTCATTCCTTTATTTATCGTCAGTTCTGTCGTTAATTTGTCATTTAGCGCCAAGCGCCAAATTTTCTGTACCATCTACCTTTACTTATTATGAACTTTTTCTTCCATTCAGCAACAATCAATTGTCTTGCCACCGGTAACAATATAACTATCAGCTCTTTCTTATTATTATTAACCTTAATATCATCAACCTCCCCTAACAATACAATTTTTGGACTTAATCTGACCGTAACCTCCATAATTTTCCCCATTTCCCCTTTATCAATTTCCAGAATTTATTCACATATTCACATCTCCACCACATATGTAGGTATGTGCCAACTTCTTTATCACATCTCCAACACATATTTGTCCCTCCCCTACTTATTTGATGTAGCTGTGCTGGGGTCATGTACCATTTCCATATGATTTTACAATTATGCTCCTTTTCCTTAATGGAGAGTAAATTCATTAGTCGTCATTTCCACTTTTGCTTCCACGCATTCTCATCAATTATAATTCCCAATTCCTTTTCCCATACTTCCTTTAATATTTTTTGTGGTTCTTCATTTTTTTAAAGGATCTGATATAATTTGCCTACTAGTCCTTTACTGGTAATTGTTCCCCTCCTTAGTTTATATATCAAATCCTCAAATGGGGTTAATGGTCTATCCAGATATCTTTTGCCTCTTATTTTTTTATCCCACTTTTCCATTTTAAAAAGCCAACAAACTCAATTCTTTTTTTAAAAAAACTTTGGTTTTGGATATGGCATATTGTGCTTCTCTATCCACAATTTTCTACACTCACATAGAGAATAGTACCATTCACATAGTACCATTCATATACCTGTAGAGACACCAAGCAAGTTGAAAATCGCAGAAGCTGACTCCTTTTTTCATTAGTTATCCACTTTTCTCCATCAGATCCCTTGGGCAAGGTGAAAGTGGAGGGCACACATCATGGTCCACCGAGCCAGCAGGTGACGTGCTGGGCAGAGGGGCACGGGGGTGAACTCTCTACTGTAGGAGGGGGGAAGTGCTCGCATTGGGCTTCTGGGCACAGGGGTGGGCAAAGTCTGTGTTTAGGTGACAGCGCACATGCCAACAGAGAGGGCTGGGAGTGCCCTGTCTGGCATGCATACCATAGGTTTGCCACCACTGCTATCGTCCTTCCATGATGTCTGTCTGTGTCTGTTTTTCTGTTTTATTTGTTTCTGAAAGGAAAAGAACATAAATAATTTGCACAAATTGCCAAATGCTTTATTTTTCTTTTTGGTGAGTCTTCTTTCCATCTCTACTTCCAATATTATGATTTATGGCACTCAGGGGATCTCAAATGCAATCTCACCTCTATAAAAATGGATTTATAACACAAAATTGGTTACAGATTCAAATAATTCTTGTGGAAACTGTTGCTACAGGTGCACTGGTGCAGCCTGAAACTTCTTGTTATTCAGATTTTAGCTGTCAAGAATTTCAAGCCATAAAGGTACATTTTCAGGGAAGAAATGTCCTCCTATTCATTATCAGAGTACTTTTCCTTTATCATTGCTCAGTAAGTGCCAGTGAAAAAAGAACTTTTTGTTTTGAGATTGGCAGAGGTATTTCTCTCCTGATATCTTACTAACAATATAGTTAAAATAAGACCAACATGTTAGCACCACTTTCAAAAATAATAGTAATGAGGGAGCATTGTGTGGAGGGGACATTGACAAACTTATGGTGAGCAATGTGGAGAAGATGTTCTTGCGCTGAGCACTTCAGAATTATGTTATATGTCCTCAGTCTGCTGGGTGATTAAGGAGTTAGCTCGAAAGTGTGGATGTTACAGTCCACTGATTCCCCAAGGTCGCCCGATAATTGGCAGATGGGAGAAGTTCCATCCTATCAGCTTCAGAATTGCACCAGGCTGTCTGCCTGCTTGACAGAGCAATGCAATAGATGAATTCAGCTTGCAGTGACAATGGGCTGCATAGCAATCAGCCGAATCCATCAAATGTTTTTCTAAACACACACACATACATTGTGCTTTTGTTTTTACTGTGGAGCAATCAGTTCCTTTGTTTTCTCCTAGAAAATACAATCTGAAGATTCCCCGTGCCCGGTTGGGCACCAGTGGTCTCTGGCAGAGGTTAAACCAGCGGGCAAACTCCTGGCCTCTGGCCCCTGTCAGGGCATAAGGGGGGTGAATTAATGATAGGGATTAATTCGGCTGCTTCTAGCCTGACCGACGACTCTGCCGAATAAGCATCTTGCAGACCTCAATTACCTCTTGGAATAATCACTCATCTCCTGGTTAAGGAAATCTCTGGTGCAAACAGTGAATATGTTTACCCCTGTCTAAGCCCTAAACAATACTCCCTCGTCCCGTGTTTGTCCGAGATAATTAACTTCCCTTTAGAGAGGTTCCCCAATTAACCTGAGTAAACAGGTGATGTGATTGACTTTCGGGTGATGGTTTTTTCTACCTGCCTTCTGATCTATAAAAGGTGTATGTATTTTCCCAATAAACCACTGATCTGATCTCGCTCCTGTTGCCTCGTGTTGTCATTGATCAGTCTCCTCTGGGACCTAACGCCGCCCTAGCGGCCAATCATCGCTACATCTGGTGACCCCGACGTGATTCTACTCGTGAGTAAGAGACCCCGGAGAGGTCTACTCGTGAGAAGCGATCCACGCGGTCCGGTTCTGCGCTTGAACCGCGACCCGTCATCCCGGAGGACAGCGCGGCGCTCTGACCGGCAGCCAGCCGATCGGAGAAGTGGCCTGCGGCGAGGCATTCCAGAGAGACATTCCTACAGCTTACTCCCCGCTTTCGAGGAGGTTGCCATAGAGGGAAACGCGTTCCGCTCAGGGCAAGCTGTGAGCCCCTGACATCGCAAAGGCCGTCGAAGGGCCCGTGGCAGAAGGTCCACGCTCCGAGGTCTACCCCAGACACCCGACGCCCGAACCTGTTGCCTGCAAAGACGCGTCGACTCATCCCGAGGAGGAATCTTCCGGAGACCCCATCGCAGGTAATATGGGGACTTGTTCTCATAGACCAAGTCCGTCCGCTAGCCAAAGAACTCATGAGGAGGAGTTCAGAATCCTGGCCAGGGTTTTTAATTTACGCTTTCACAGCAGGTAATTAGCGAGACTTTTGGCGTATCTCAGGGAACACTGCCTACTTTACCCAGAAGTAGGTACGTTAACCCTGCAGCTCTGGGATCAGATAGGAGACTGCATTCAGCAACCCCCGAAAGCTCCAGGAGGGATAGTTCGTACTTGGAGGAAGTGTAGGAGACTCTTGGCTGAGATCAAGCCAGTCCGGGTAGAGGCCAAAGAACCCCCGTTAGTCGAGCCATCAGGCAAGCCAGTCGAACCGACTGCGCCCACGGCACTCTATCCGTCAATTAGCTATCGGCAGAGTAGCATAGGGAGCCTTCCTGCGGTGACAGCTGCAGACGTCACCGAAGGAACGCAAGGAATGAGAAGCGCAGGCGCTTCTCTGACAGCTCTGGGTTCCCTAGTCGTGAAGAGTGCCCTTCAGCGCACAGCTGAGATAGAACTTAAGAAGGGGGAATTGTCAGTTGAACAACTAGCTGAACTCAGACAGATTTGTCCAATCCGCATGGAGATGGACGCGCTCACGGGCGCACAGCAGATAGTACACTCCCCAGTCCCGTACAAGCTTCTCATGGCCTTACGGAAAGCAATTTCAGAGACAGGGCTCCAAAGTCGTTTTACTAGGGGCACGCTTCAGCAAGTGTGCGAAACCACCATGTGGATTCCTCATGATTGGAAAGCCGTCATGAGGATGATGCTAACCCCCAGCCAGTACATGATTTGGGACAGCGAGTTTCGCCTAGAGGCTCAAACTCGAGCTGCCAGGATGGGAGGCGCGGTAATCCCTGACCAGCTGTATGGTTCAGGTGCCTTTGAGCCCATCAACGCTCAAATTAACTTGCCTCTCGCCACTCTAGAAATGTCAGCCGAGGCTGCCTATAGGGCATACTTCAAGGTCCCAGCATCTGGCAAAACGGCAAAAAATTACACCGCTATTAAGCAGGGAGCCCAGGAGCCCTACATGGACTTCATCAATCGCTTGGAGGAAGCAATTAGCAGGCAGATTGATAATGAGCAGGCCCAACATGATTAAGCTAGCAAAGGACAACGCCAACTTGGACTGCCGTAAAATCTTGCAGTCCCTGGGCAATCGCCCTGACTTGACCTTAACGGACATGATCCGAGCATGCTCCGACGTTGGCACAGACTCCTACAAGATGGGTCTGCTAGCGGCAGCGGTGCAGGGGGGGAAAAGACATCATGGCAATGGCAAGATCAAAGGGGCATGCCACTCTTGTGGTAAGGTCGGACACTTCGCTAGGGAGTGCCGATCCAAGGGAGGCGGACAAAAGTCCGGCCGTCCCAAGGCTCCGAACACCCCCTGCCCGAAGTGCAAGAAAGGCTATCATTGGGCCAGGTATTGTCCGAGTTCGGGAAACCGGAATCCGGGCACGTCTCTGGCCCCAGTCCAAACAGAGGCTTCCTTCACCCAGATCCAGAACTCCCCAGAATTAGACTAGGCGCCAGGCATATTCCAGGCACTGCGAGGGCACAGGCCAGCCCCAAGGGTAGCACAGGGCTAGAATTGGCTTGCCAGGTGGACGTTACATGCGATCTGCCGGGCACAGTCTATCTAGTCGACTCTCAGTATATGGGACCCCTACCCAAAGGCTTTATAGGTTTAGTTTTGCCCCGTAGTGTAGCTGGAGCACGTGGAATTTTTATAATTCCAGGAGTCATTGACTCGAATTTTTCAGGCGTTCTCCAGGTCCAGCTTTGGACACACCTGCCCCAAACAATCCACAAGGGAGACACCTTAGCGCAACTGATCATGGTTCCTTGTCACTCGCCAGCAGGCAGCCAGAGAAGGCTCAGTGACAGCTCAGAGTCCGGTTCAGCAGACCGCTTGAGCGCGAGTGAGGCAGTGCAAGGATACCAGGTCTTAGCGACAGTGGAGACCAACATTGAGTGGAAGCAGTGCCCCGTTATCGAGGTATTTTTGAACAAAAGAGTGTTCTCAGGGTTACTCGATACCGGAGCGGATGTGACCGTGATAAGCAGAAGCCAGTGGCCGAGGGAATGGGCCATTGAGCCGGTCTCCGATGTGTGGGGGGTAGGCAGTGTTCAGGAAGCGTTTAGAAGCCGAGAGTGGGTAGAAGTCACAATCCCAAGGGCTGACGGCACGGCGGTGATTCGGCCGCACATTCTTGACGTGCACGTCAATCTTTGGGGGCGAGACATTCTACAGCAGTACGGTGCCACCCTTACCTTCGGGTAATGGTGTTGCCACTTAAATGGCTCACCGATACTCCGGTCTGGGTAGAACAATGGCCGGTAGTGGGAGAAAATTGGTTGCTCTCAAGCAGCTAGTTAAGGAACAGCTAGACGCAGGACATATAGAACAGTCCACAAGTCCCTGGAATTCGCCAATTTTTGTTATCAAAAAGAAGTTGGGGAAGTGGCGACTCCTCCACGATCTCAGAGAGATCAATAAATGCATTCAGCCAATGGGTCCGCTTCAATGCGGCATCCCGAATCCTAACATGATTCCCGAGGGGTGGGAGATTCTAGTCGTAGATCTCAAGGATTGCTTTTATACAATCCCCTTAGACCCCAGGGACCGGGAAAGGTTCGCCTTTACGGTGCCGGTCGTGAACCACAGTGAGCCCACGCAGCGTTACGCGTGGAAATATTTGCCACAGGGCATGCTCAATTCGCCCACTTTGTGCCAAATATATGTTCACGACGCACTGGCAAAGTTCCGAAGCCTTTACCCTAAAGCTATTGTTTGTCACTTCATGGATGATATCTTAGTAGCGTTGCCGCAACTCGGCAGCGAAGTGTTTTCAGACCTCCAGGCCAGCCTGGGGGACAAGGGTTTACTCATTGCCCCGGAAAAGGTGCAGAAGACCGAGCCGTTCTCATACTTGGGTCATCGGCTTCTCCGCTCTTTTGCAGCGCCAGTTTTGCCTCAGATAAATTTACAGGATTCAGTCACCCTCGTGGAGTTGCAGCAAGTTTTGGGAAACATTAATTGGGCCAGACCGTATTTCCGACTGGATACGGATCTTCTAAAACCGCTCTTCTCGCTGCTAACCTTAGGTAAGCAGCCGGCAGACCGGATAAAAATTTCTCGAGACGCGCGCTTGGCGCTCGAGAAAGTGAGCCAAGTTCTCAGCCAGAGGTGGGTGGATAGAATCGCCCAGGGGCCATATGCCCCGATCCTGAATTTGTACATCGTACGGTCGGGATCCATGTTCACTGGGGCGTTAGGAGTAGACTCCGAGAAGGGAGCGAAAATTGTGGAGTGGGTGTACTTGCCTAACACTTCTTCACGGAACATCGTTCTGCCCCAGGAGCTAGTTTCCGCAGTGGTCTACCGCGGAAGGCTGAGAGCAAGGGACATTTCTGGGCACGATTTAGCCAAAATTGTAGTCCCGTTCACCAAGGAACAAATTCATCAGTTAATGCAGTTAGGTGACTCGCTTCCGATAGCTTTGGAAGGTTTCACTGGAAGTTTAGCGTACCACTTGCCCAAAGACCCCAGACTTGTCTCACTCCAGACGGGAACAGTCAGCTTGTTCGAACTGCTCTCGCTGGTCCCACTTCAGGGGGCCAGGACAGTTTTTACTGATGGGGGACGCACATATGGTGTTTTGACCTGGCAGGAGGGCGAAGCTTGGCGCACGCTGTTGACTCTTCCACAAAAGTCCGCGCAACGGGCAGAGTTGGCAGCCGTGAACCTTGCCTTGCGCACCTTCGCCCAGGAACGTTTAAACATCATTACTGACAGCCTGTATGTTAGGAATTTACTTCACAGTCTACCGGGAGCTTACATCACTCCCACAATAGACAAAAACTTGCTTAGTCTGTTTCTCACTGCTCAATTTCATTTGCGAAACCGCACGGAGCCGCTCTATATTGCCCACATCCGCAGTCATCAAGACCTACCGGGTCCGATTTCCGCGGGCAATAGCAGAGCGGATGCGGCGGCAAAGGAAATTCAGCAACGTTCAGTTTTGGGAGTTTTTACTACTCCAATTCAGAGTCATGCCTTTTTTCACCAAAATGCCAAAGCTCTCGCGAGACAGTTCAATCTGCCACTTTCTCAAGGTATAGTGCGCTCTTGCCAGCATTGTGCAGGGGCACCGGGGGGGCCCTCGTGGGGGGTTAACCCACGGGGGACAGAAGCTAATCAGGTGTGGCAGATGGATGTCACGCATGTGCCGCAGTTTGGCAGATGGCAGTACATGCATGTCTGCATTGACACTTTTTCCCAGTTCGTTTGGGCCATGGCGCAGAAAGGGGAAACTGCCTCCCACGTGGAGCAGCACCTCCTTTCCTGCATCGCGGCGATGGGCAAGCCGCGGCACGTGAAAACGGATAACGCCCCGTCCTACTGCTCTAGGCAGTTGGCCGCCTTCATGGCCACATGGGACATCAAGCATACATTTGGCATTCCCTACAATCCGCAAGGGCAAGCGATTGTAGAGCGGGTCAATCGGACGCTCAAGTCCTATATTGACAAACAAACAGAAAGGGGGGAGCCACCAGCCCTCCCCAAATCACAGGGACAGGCACAGTTTTGTCTGAATAAGGTACTGTTCACATACAATCACCTTAATGTTTTCTCGGATTGTACGCCGCAGGAGAAGAATTTCCGCCGTTCGGAAGCTCTCCTGCGACCTATGGTCCGGTACCGAGTGCCACCAGACCCTTCTTGGAGGGGCCCGGTGCCGCTCATAACCTGGGGAAGAGGGTATGCTGCAGTTATGTCTCCTACAGGTGTCGCTTGGATCCCAGCTCGGTGCGTCAAGCCTCATTTGGAACCTCATGGCGTGGACCCAGACCGACCCGAGTCCGATCCCGGAGATGGAGGACCTCACCCTGACCGAGGAGACCCACCGGGAGAAGCGGCGGCCGCGGACCCCAGCACAGAGGATAACCTGGGGGATGGTCAAGTCCCTTTGCAGTGAGGCCCAGGACGCCCTCCGACGCGAGGAGAAGGAGCCAACACCGGAGAACTTCGTTGCAGCAGTCTTCGCCCAGATTAATGTCAATTCAGCGATCTTCACCATCATCCTGACCCTCACCCTGCTTTTGGGGGGAGGCATTCAGGCCACCTCATTGGAGGCCAGCGATTTAATGCCAGGCAGAGACCTCTCTGCCCGGATGCAGTACAACATTTGGGAAAGGTTGGCTACCCTTGTCAACCAGTCCGATTTTTGCCTCAGGCAGGACGTCGGTTCTGCTTCAATCCTCAGCACCTGCCTTATCCCGGTGTGCCATTCTCCAGGCGCACACCCCCGGGACGGGGACTGGCTAGTGAAGCGATTCTTCAGCCCATACATCCCAACAGCTTCCTCGGAATATGCTCGTTGGGAGATGCGGCTCACCATGACTTTACCGGCTGATGCGGCCACTCTCCACACTCCTCGAGTGGCGGTCAGCCCGAACTCTACCTGTGGCCGAATTTACGGTTGCTCCAGACTCGGCCGAACCCGGCGCCGATGTCTCGATGTGGGCAGTGGCAATTGGACTTGCAGTAACCCAGTGCCACGTGGCTCAGCATATGCACATATCACCCTACCATCTGGATGGTTTTTCACTTGTAACCAGTACACGTTTAACTACATTCCTGCTAATATTACAGACTCCATATGTTGTATCAGTCGGTTGACACTCTTGCTCCCCACTAAGGATATGATTGCCCCAAGCCCTGATGTTCCCAATGTTTCTAATGTTCCCTCACTTATACGGCACACTCGCACCACTCTGTTAGATAGCTCATGTGAAAGCAGCTTTAGGGTAATGAGACCTGCCGAGTATCTCTCCTTGGCAGTCAGCATCTTTGGTGTGCCAGGCTTAGCCGTCGGCAACGCAAAAAGGATTGGTCGCTTGGCTTACGGTCTAGCAAAGGCCATCAACCATACCTCTTCAGCGATAGCGCTCCTCAATCAGGAGCAGGCGGAACTTCGCCATGCCATTCTCGATAATCGAGCGGCTATCGACTACCTCCTATTGTTGCACCACTTGGGCTGCGAGTCTTTTCACGGTATGTGCTGCTTTAACCTTACGGACAACTCTCGTAAGATTCAAAGCCAGCTCATGGATCTTCACGCCATAGTGGCTGGCATCACAGAGGGCTCTGCATGGGGAGCTTGGTGGAGCTCACTATGGAAATGGATGTGGTTGTGGATTCCCTGGGGGTGGCTTCAAACGGTAATCAAAGTGGTGGTGGGGGTAGTTATACTAGGCATTGCAGTTTGCTGTCTTGCTCAATGTATTCCCTCGCTGATCTCGAGATGCCGCAGAAGAAGGGAACCCCGTGACGTCATTCCCGATCAAAAGCTGGTGCCGCTTTTGCGCAGAGTCGCCAGTCAGGCTCTTAATATAAAAAAGTAAGGGGAGGTGAAGATTCCCCGTGCCCGGTTGGGCACCAGTGGTCTCTGGCAGAGGTTAAACCAGCGGGCAAACTCCTGGCCTCTGGCCCCTGTCAGGGCATAAGGGGGGTGAATTAATGATAGGGATTAATTCGGCTGCTTCTAGCCTGACCGACGACTCTGCCGAATAAGCATCTTGCAGACCTCAATTACCTCTTGGAATAATCACTCATCTCCTGGTTAAGGAAATCTCCGGTGCAAACAGTGAATATGTTTACCCCTGTCTAAGCCCTAAACAATAGTCTCCCTCGTCCCGTGTTTGTCCGAGATAATTAACTTCCCTTTAGAGAGGTTCCCCAATTAACCTGAGTAAACAGTTGATGTGATTGACTTTCGGGTGATGGTTTTTTCTACCTGCCTTCTGATCTATAAAAGGTGTATGTATTTTCCCAATAAACCACTGATCTGATCTCGCTCCTGTTGCCTCGTGTTGTCATTGATCAGTCTCCTCCGGGACCTAACGCCGCCCTAGCGGCCAATCATCGCTACAACAATCTCTCACCTTTCTTCACTTTTCCAGAGAAACAACTCTTTTAATGAATAAAACAGTAATTTCTAGGTCTAAACCTCTTTTTTACCTCCAAGAATTGTATAGCACATAGGTGGGCAGGATGTTTTGGTCAATCTCTGGGTGGTTCAGTGTAGATCAGCAAGAGTCTTAAATGTTAACAAAACCAACCCCAAAATGACTGTATCACCTTAGGGTGCTGAGATTAAGAAGCAGGACTGGTAGTACTGCCCTGATGGTGGCCCTGCTTATATAGTATAGAATTCCAAGACATTCTCTCCAAATGGGCAAACCACTTTATATAGTTTAAATTTTGTTCTAATCCAATTCTTTCCCTTATAATCTCATTAATCTTCTAATCAAATGCAGCATATAAAATTACTGTAATTAATGACCAATATGACATTGGTTTGAGTCTGCTTGAAACTTTGAATCAGAACTGCATTTAAGAAGCTGACTTTTTTTAATGCTTCAAAGGTTATTTTGACTCATTTAAGTGGCTCAAGTGGCTAAGACGCTGACTGGGAGGCCGAAGGTCAGCAGTTCGAATCCCGAGTACTGCAGGACGGAATGAGCTCCCGTCTTTGTCCCAGCTCCTGCCAACCTAGCAGTTCGAAAGCAATAAATTGCAAGTAGATAAATAGGGACCACTTCAGTGGGAAGGTAACAGCATTCCGTGCACTCCGGTGTCTAGTCATGCTTGCCACATGACCACGGAAATATCTGCAGAAGCAGACAGCGCTGGCTCTTCAGCTTTGAAACAGAGATGAGCACTGAACCCTAGAGTCGGATACGACTAGCTTTCGAGCAAGGGAAAGCTTTACCTTTACCTTATACCTTTTGCATTTTGGTATGATTGCTTCATGTTTCCAGGTTTCAGGAGCACCCATTCACACAAACAAATGTAGTAGTCTTTTGCTTCCACTTTCTGCTATTTCACAGTACATATTTACCCCACCCTTCCAGTACCACTGGAAATCCAGGAGATGAACATGCCCATTTCTGATTCTTAGAAGGCTACACTCATTCCTGATCCCCATTCTTTTCTTCCACTCTAACTTATAGAGCCTCCCTCAAGCTCATGGACAGAGGAGCAGAATCAGGGTATGGAGTCCACCAAGAGAGCAGCATAGAATCAAGGAACAAGTGAAGCTGCAGGCAATCTCTGTCTTCTTGACAATGTCCCCTAGGAGTTGAGGCTTCGAGAGCAGAGGATCTTCTTAACAGGACCCAGTCCCTTCCACCTAGGGAGACTTATTCTGATATGCCTATAGCAAAATGGTCAATTCTAAAGTGGAAGAATGGCTGGAAACTAAGTAACAACAAGGGACTGTGCCTGTCATCCCTTGTAAACTGTTATTCTAGTTGTGATGGCTTGTTTGGTGTCTAACATGGAACTTCACTTGTTTGTTATCTGCTTGTTCTGCCTATTCACTGACAGCAGATTGCCTGATATTGTATCTACAGTACTCTTTTTTGAACTGA
Organism: Bradypodion ventrale; assembly: GCA_035047345.1. Classification (NCBI taxonomy): domain Eukaryota; kingdom Metazoa; phylum Chordata; class Lepidosauria; order Squamata; family Chamaeleonidae; genus Bradypodion; species Bradypodion ventrale. The sequence continues at coordinate 310,854,455 of JAWDJE010000002.1, forward strand.
CTTATTCTCTGGCTTGAGTATTGATCTTGTTGATTCACCTTGGCTTGAATTTGATCTTGTTGATTCACCTATGTCTGATCTGTCTGTGGATGACTTGGTCTTCTGTTGTTATAATTTGGACTGAACTCCTAGATCTTGGCAGTGGAGCCTATCTGACTATGTAAGAAGACAAAGAGGGATGTGGAATGTCCTCTCCTGGTCTCACTGGTGGCACAAATGTGTTCCATTTACTCTAGCTCCAATGGATTCTAACAAGTCATTCCAACCACATGAAGTCACTTTTGGGACATATAGAGCTGTCTTGTACCCTGTCGTCATTACTGGGCACGTTATTGATCAATAACGCATCTGAAAGTAATAAGAAGAGGCTTCCAATTGTACGCCTCTGACAGGTGAGGGGGAATCCTGAATTGCTTGATAATAATAGAACATTTTAGAGGTCAATCATATATAGAGTCACCATAGAGTGGAGGTGACTTCATGGCACATAACAATATCACTCAAAATGGCCAGAAAGTGTTTACTCTAAGAAGCCAGCTCTTATGAAATACTGTAGTAAAAATAAAATGTGTATTAATTATGAAAAATAGTATTCAGAGCTTAGACAACAGAGATTGTTCCACCTTATAGAAGGTGGAACTAAATATGGTTTATATGACCAACCAAACCCCCTCCCAAATTTGCTTTTTTCTATTTTTTAAAACAAATCATTTTGAAAAAAGGCTGAATGTAAGGCCTCTAGGAATCCAATGTAAAATGGTAAAAATATATTTGATCTGAAGATAAATTAGTTCAGGGGACAGACATAGTGTAATTTATCTACTGCCTTGTGGCAATGCCATTTTGTCTCTATTTATTCTCTACATTTATCTTTGCAAATAAGGCAATTGCTACAAAACTCCATTGGTCCTGAATGTTTTCCTCCTCCTATTTAGCAAAGTGAAGTTAATGCTACATTATTAACCTGAGGTTCCCTTGTCAGCAGTACTGTACATCATTCATGGAGATTTCAAGCTAAAAACTGAGACAAGGATTTTGCCCATTGTCACATCAATGGGGTATCATAGGCACAAATTGGATGCAATCCAGAACTGCTTGCGGGTATGCTAATTGTGGAAATGGGGAAAGGGGAGCCCAGGTAAATGAAGGAAAAGTTCAGTTAACCAGGTAATCTAGAAACCCAGAGAAAAGGAGGAAATGGTAGAAATATATGCCCTCACTAAATGTCTACTGAATCCCTTTCCCTCATTTTTGGTATACAGTACTGTACTGGCATTCAGTGGTGGCATCAGCAGGTTCGCACCAGTTCTCCAGAACCGGTAGCAGAAATTCTGGCTGGCCCTGCCCACCCAAGTTTTGAAATAAAGTAGTCCTAATTCGGGTGCAACACAGGGCTTTCTCCCCGGTCACATCCACCATACCACACCCACAGTGTGGTAGTAAAAAAAAATTTGATCCCACCACTGCTGGCATTCTGCATGTGCAGTACAACAAGAAGACAACTTTACATTGAGATAATGAGCTCTGGGAATGAGCTGGGAGAGGGTAGAGATGGGAGAGGGTAGAGATGGGGACCCAGGCTTCAAATTCTCTCTCTCTCTCTCTCTCTCTCTCTCTCTCTCTCTCTCTCTCATACACACACATTATACACAACAGTCTACAGACCAAATACTATTTCTCTATCACTTCTTGCCTCAAAAATTGTTTTGCTGCCTTAAACCCAAAGAAGTGTGACAATTTCCTGAGACTTCAGCTGGCATTCTAAGCCCTGGCAACATACACTTGTTCTGAAATATTTATGCTATTTCAAACATGTGCTTCAAATTACATCTGTTGCTATGTTTTCATTTATAAAACCCTGTTGCTTACCAAGCAAATTCAGGTGCAAAGACAAATTCTCACCCTACTCACTTCTTGGGAAGAAGCTATACCACTTCATACCAAATTTTCACTAACTTATTGGGAAGGGGCTATACCACTTCATACCAAAGTGTGTGAACCAGACAATGGAATGCCCCTACACACACAAACTTTCCCTGCATTAAAAATGAGAAATAAGACATGAAGTTGATAATTTTCTCTATGAAATCAAATTTTACATCCACAGCGTACCTCCAAACTGCAATGGCTCATCTTACAATCCATTGCTTTTTCAACCATTTCAATATTTTCCCCAGTATCCAGAACTGATTTTTATGACCAGTGCAACTGCTGATATGTTGACTTTAGCTGGCATGAAAGCAACATAACGGAGGTAGGAGGGAGAGGATGGACAAGAGGGAAGACAGGAGAAATCAGAAGGGAGCAGGAAGCCAGCAAACCAGAGAGAGGAGATGAGGCAAAGAAGGAAATAGACCATGTAAGTCTGAGGGGAGCACCTAGTAAGCAAACAAGAAAAGAAAGGAGAAATAACAAGGGAGTGAAGGTGGAAGGAAACACCTAGTAAATTTCATTTATGATGCATAAAATTTATCCAGGAGCCAATTTAATACTAGGCGTAATGAATTAACAAGGATGGCTTACAATGATTCCCTTCACAATCATCATTAGGGAAATGGTATTACACTATTGACTTCAGTGGCTTAGTGGTAAAGGCGCTGAACTTGGTGACTGGAAGGTCGTCAGGTCAGCAGTTTGAGACCCGAGTGCTGCATGATGGAGTGAGCTCTCATCTCTGTCCTGACTCCTGCCAAACTAGCAGTTCAAAAGCAAGAAATAGCAAGTAGATAAATAGGTATAACTTCAGTGGGGAGGTAAACAGCATTCTGAGCACCCTGGTGTTTAGTCATGCCTGCCACATGTCCATGGAAATATCTGCAGGTGCAGTCAACACTGACTCTTTGGTAATGAACAGAGATGAGCACTGAACCCTAGAGTCGGACACGGCTGGCTTTCGAACAAGGACGACCTTTACCTTTATTACACTATTTATAAGAAAAGTGGAATCTCAGTTAACTTAATTAATACATTCTCCAAAATGTTTCTTATAGCAAAAAATTACTTTAACCAAATTTCCCATAAGAATGCATTGAATGCAATTTTTATAGGAATGCAATGAAAACCAAAATACATTAACTGAAACACAGTTTCCCATAGAAATGCATTGAAAACCAATAATGTCCACACCCCATCATCACCCGGGCTGCCGCATTCTGGACCAGCTGTAGGCTCCAAATGGTCGTCAAGGGCAGCCCCATGTAGAGCGCATTACAATAATCTAGTCTGGAGGTGACCAGAGCATGAGTGACCATGACCAGGGAGTCCCTGTCCAGGAATGGGCACAACTGGCAAATTAATCGAAGCTGTGCAAAAACCCTTCTGGCCACGGCTGCCACGAGTCCAGGAGGACCCCCAAGTTGCACACTGGAATTGTCTGGGGCAAAACAGCCCCATCCAAAACCAAAGATAGTACTTCCATGGGAAACACAGAGCCCCCAATCTATAGCCACTCAGTCTTGCTGGGATTCAGTTGTAGCCTGTTGGCCCCATCCAGACCCCCACAGCTTTCATGATGAGTTTTATGTGTTTTTAATGCTGTTTTTAGTGGGTTGGGGGTTAGGTATTTTTAGCTGTTGTTGTTTTATCTGCTATTGTACTGTACTTTTTATGTATGTTGTTAGCCGCCCTGAGTGATGTTCATCATCAGGAGGGCGGGATACAAATTCATAAATGAATAAATAAAAAAACAGTTCAGATTCTAAGGAAAGACCTCCTTAAAGTTCACTGTTTCCAGGACATACTGTGAATTCAGAACAGCAGAACTTGTAACTGCTTTTAAATTCAATGGGAGTTTATCAGTAAACTTACAGTTCTTCATTCTGTGAAGGACACAGCATTGTTTTTCTACAAACTGAGCATTTAATCAATTGAATCTGCCAATCCAGTTATAGGTGAAGCACTTGGCTTTTAATTAATTGTGTCCCATTGGCTCCATTCACTCAGTCCCTATCCATGTTTAATCAGAAGTAAATCTACAAGTTCGACACACACAAAGTGTATATGGCACAGTATTGTGTTTTATGTAAACCAATTTCAAAATCATCAGTTGGCCACCAGGATAATATTGCACTCTTCGTGTCAGTTAAACTAGAAACTAAATTCATTGCTACACAAGAGAGGCAAGCTGACCTAGCCAGAGTTCCATCTTTTTTGGCTCCAGAGTCCCAAAGATACATTGTCTCCCCAGCTCAGTATCTGACACAACTTGAGATGCCTAGTCATAAAAAAATATTCATATCTCTTGCTAAATAGAATCTGGTTTGTAATCGATTGTAAAATGCAAAAATCTTTGGATATGACTGATAAAAAACTTGGCCAGGAATAAGCCTTACTGAATTTGGTGAGAGTAAGAGATGTGTAAATGAAATAGTGTTTGATACAACTGAGGAAAAGCTTGCTTGCTTGCTTGCTTGGAACTTTTAAAAATAAAACTTAAAGGCTGAAAAACTGTTGAGCAGTTCTGCATATGCAACAGTGGTAATGTAATATCAACAGCAGCAACAAGGGACTGCAGTGTCTTAGGGTTAAGATGCTGAACTTGATGACTGGAAGGTCAGCAGGTCAGAAGTTTAAGACCCAAATGCTACATGTCAAAGTGAGCTCCAACCTTCCAGTCTTCAAGTTCAGTGTCTTAATCACTTGAGCCACTGCAGTCCCTCTGGAGGACTTTAGGTAAAGGTAAAGGTCGCCCTTGATCAAAAGCCAGTCGTATCCGACTCTAGGGTTCAGTGCTCATCTCTGTTCATAGCCAAAGAGCCAGTGCTGTCTGTGTCTGCAGACGTTTCCGTGGACATGTGGCAGACATGCTTCAACACAGGAGTGCAAGGTACACTGTTTATCTTCCCACCGTAGTGGTCCCTATTTATCTATTTGCAATTTCTTGCTTTCAAACTGCTAGGTTTGTAGGTGCTGGGACAGAAACAGAAGCTCACTCTGTCATGCAGCACTCGGGTCTCAATCTGCTGACCTTCTAGTTGTCAAGTTCTGCAACATTAAACAGAATTACATTAAAATTACACACAATTAACAACAAAACAAAAACTATCACCAACAGAAAACTGATTTATAATTTCCCAAAAGTTGGCAGTATTGATGATTTTGGACTTTATTAAGAAATTCATTCAGGAATAAATAAATAGGAAATAAAAAGGACCTACTCAAATATGAAATGGAGTCACAACGTATAACTGCCTGGTCCATAGCCTTGCTCTCATCTTATAAGAACATAATTTCATGGGCTTATCTTACAGGTGTTTATTTTATTCAGTACTACTTCAGTGGCCATTCTCTTGACCAAAGAAAGACCAGAAATTGAGTTTGTGCATAGATAGAAATAAATAAATTTCATGTCAAAAATTACTCTGGGTTGAAAGGAATTTTGCTGGAGAAACTCCACTTAAGGGGATGCCCAAATAAGGCTCCTTTCATGCCCCCAAGATCCGTCGTGCAGCACTCGGGTATCAAACCCCAACCTTCCAGTCTTCAAGCTCAGCGTCTTAACCACTAAGCCACCGCAGTGCTTCTTGTGCATAGATGGAGTGACCACAGAAGGCTCTACCCTCAGATAATGGATTTTTCTATTAATATGTAATGGGGGAGCCGATATTGTGTAACAGACAGAGTGATGAACTAAACTTTAGAACACCCCAGGTGGCCATGGAAGCTCATCAGTGGGTGGCAGTGGTAAATCCACTCCTTAAATACCTGTTACCTTGAAAAGCCTACTAGGGTCATAAGAAGCTGGATGCAACTTGATATCACATAACAACTAATATAGAAGAGAAAGGAAATCTCCTGTTCCTGGACTTAATCAGACCCACAAAGGCTTCCAAGCCAATCTATGGACAATTTGGGGAAGATGTCTTCAGTCCACTCATCTTCCAGTTGAATAATCAATGGCTTCCCAGTTTGGGGGGGGGGGATGGGACCTGGTAGACAAGCAGCTTGTGACCAGCTGTTAGCCTCCTTGTCTAAATATTTAGGTAAAAAACCACCCCACTTGCTCACAAGCTGCCTGTGCTTGCCCTTTTTGCTGGGAAGGTACATTCTCACAATTATAATTTGCTCCAGTAGGCAGAGGCAAAACGATACCTTGAATATTTTAAAACCAAGTACCATATCAGATTAATATACTGTATTAAGTAAAGGAGAAAAATAGAAGACATGATTAGGTGATAGTCACACACCATCCAGCACAATTGCTTTATGAACAAAAGATGTGCAAATGTGCTAACAGACTTTGATGTTCTGATTTATGAAAGGCTGTAGATCATCCTGAAAGACATGAGTGCACCACACCGTTTGATTATCTTGATGCATAACCTCGACTCTGGACAAGAGTCTATTATGTTAGAACATAATAAGGGAAAGCAGAGTGGTTTTCTTGTTGGCAAAGGGATCTGATGATGTTATGTGTCTATGTGTGTTTTATCTCTGTATCAGTTTAATTTATGTGCATCATGTGAAGAGCAGGATTAGATTTAAGAGAAGGAGGAGTGAAAACTGGTGGAAGCAACATGAACACTTAAGGAATGCAGAAGGCACAATATTCTGTCATAAAGCAAAAAATTACTTGAAATTAATTAAGAAAGGAGAAAGCAGACAATCAGGAATGAACTGAGCATTAAAGAGACCAAGGTTATGACTACAGAACAACTGCAACACTTTATTCCAAAAGTAAGGATGGGTTGTACCTGCAGTAGTCAATTTTTTCAAAATTACATCATAAACTAGCTTTCAGCCATGCAAAGGGTCATTATTAGGATGAACATCACAAAGCTAGGAGTACAGCATCTGAAGAAGAAGAAGAAGACAAGGATGGTACAGAGATACCACCAGAATCCACATTTAGTTAATACTTTTTATTAGGACCAACCAAGACCATGAAAAGTGACCAACCTTTCAAGTTGTGTGAAACTTTTTATTAGCATAAGTAGTTTTAAAGAAGGTGGAAAAGTCCATAAACTAGGCTCAATGATTAATTTAATTTAATTTAATTTTTGGATTTATACACCGCCCACTCGGGCATGCCCAACTCAGGGCAGCTTACAAACAGATAAAAACAGATAAAACCACCCACATAAAACAGAACCCACCCACCCCAATTCTAAAAAGAAGAGAGAAGAAAGAGAGGGAGGGAGGATCTTCCTTATTGAACAAACCAGCAGGCGGGGGCCACATTTCCATCAGGGCCCCACACCTGCCCCACCAGCCAGGTTTTTAGACCCTTCCTAAAGGGCAGCAACTCCATCTGTAACCATAGCTCTACTAGCAGGAGGTTCCAGAGGGCCGGTGCAAACACGGAGAAGGCCCTCCTCCATGTGCTAGAGAGACGAGCCCCTCTAACTGATGGTACAATAAGAGAGCCTTTCCAGTCCGCTCTAGTTGGATGGACAGACACTCTCAGAATGATGCGGTCTCTTAGGCCCACTACCATATAGGGCTTTAAAGGTCATAACCAGCACCTTGAATTGCACCCGGAGGCAAACTGGTAACTAGTGCAGCTCCCGAAGCAGTGGCGAGGCATGGGCATAACGTCCACACCCCATCACCACCCGAGCTGCCGCATTCTGGACCAGTTGCAGCCTCCGAATGGTCATCAAGGGCAGCCCCATGTAGAACGCATTACAGTAATCTAGTCTGGAGGTGACCAGAGCATGTGTGACCATGAGTAAGGAGTCCCAGTCAAGAAATAGGCACAACTGGCAAATTACATGAAGTTGTGCAAAATGATGTGGATATAAGGCCTGTAACTAAAGTCTTAACACAGAAATGACAGTCTGGATGAATCGGTTGTAAGCAGGATCCTAACATTTTAACAAGATAGTCTCTGTATCTGGAGAGAAAAGGTTGGCTGAGATTCAGGCATCTGCCTTTTGCCTTAGGCAAAACATAGAATACTAAATTGGCTCCAGCAGACATATAGAATAATATAGCAGCCTTCCTGTCAGTAAAGATAGAAAATAAATTCATTGCTACACCGATTCATTCATTTTTTTAAGTGAACAGAAGCTAGAAAATAAATTCATTGCTACACCTGTCCATTCATTTTTTTAAGTGAACAGAAGCTGTATTACGACTATTACTCAGTAGCTGTGAGGATCTGAATTCTCATTGGTAGAAGCTGTTTGTGGACAAGCTTCATGACTGTCTATTGCAGTGGTGGCGAACCTATGGCACGCGTGCCAGAGGTGGCACTCGAAGCCCTCTCTGTGGGCACCTGTGAAGTCATACCAGCCCCTCTGCCCAGCAGCCCAATAGGAGCACTTCCTCCCTCTCCCCAGCACAGATTTTGCACTGCCCCTCTGCCCAGCAGCCAAATGGGAATGTTTCCTTCCTCCCCTGTTGCTGTGTTGGCACTTTGTGATAAATAAGTGGGTTTTGTGTTGCAGTTTGGGCACTCGGTCTCTAAAAGGTTCGCCATCACTGGTCTATTGGGTCCTGGATCACACACACAGAGAGACAATGGACATAGATGGTACAAAAGTGGCAGCAACTTTATTTTTTATTTATTTATTTATTTATTCAATTTATATCCCGCCCACTCAACACAAGGCCGACTCTGGGCGGCTAACAACATAAAAAGTAACCCCAGGGCAACCCAAGGAGTTTACAGACAATATTAATAATCCTAAAAACAGTTAAAACAGTAAAAAAGTTAAGACTACCCACCCCCTAAAAAGCAGGCGCTGCAGGATCGAAAAGGCACCATGGGGAAGAGTTCCTCTACACCAACCACCCCATGGTGGTTACCCTTCCACCCGCACCCCACACTTGACCTGCCAGCCAGGTTTTAAGATCCCTTCTGAAAGGCAGCAACTCCGTCCGAAGACGTAATTCTGTTGGCAGGAGGTTCCAGAGGGCCGGCGCAGACACAGAGAAGGCTCTCCTCCTTGTGCCAGAGAGGCGAGCCCCTCTGGCTGATGGAACAATTAGAGAGCCCCTCCGGTCCGCTCTGGTTGGACGGACAGACGTCCTCAGGGCGATGCGGTCTCTTAGGTAACCTGGCCCACTACCATATAGGGCTTTAAAGGTCAAAACCAGCACCTTGAATTGCACCCGGAGACATACTGGCAACCAGTGCAGCTCCCGGAGCAGTGGCGAAGCATGAGCATAACGCCCACACCCCATCACCACCCGGGCAGCCGCATTTTGGACCAGCTGTAGCCTCCGAATGGTCGTCAAGGGCAGCCCCATGTAGAGCGCATTGCAATAGTCTAGTCTGGAGGTAACCAGAGCATGGGTGACCATGAGCAAGGAGTCCCGGTCCAGGAGTGGTCGCAACTGGCGGATCACCCGAAGTTGGGCGAAAGCCCTCCTGGTCACAGCCGCCACCTGTTCTTCTAGCAGTAGCCGTGAATCCAGGAGGACCCCCAAGTTGCGCACCGGGTCTGTCTGGGGCAAAATAGCCCCATCCAGAACCAACGATGGTAACTCCCGGGTTAACGCAGGACCCCCTATCCATAGCCACTCAGTCTTGCTGGGATTCAGTTGTAGCCCGTTAGCCCCCATCCAGACCCCCACAGCTTCCAGGCATCTGGAAAGGACTTTGACGGCATCACTGGGGTCCCCATGGGCCGAGATGTACAACTGAGTGTCATCCGCGTACTGATGGTACCGCACCCCATGGGAACGAATGATCTCACCCAGCGGTTTCATGTAGATGTTAAATAGGAGAGGAGAGAGCACCGAGCCCTGAGGAACCCCCCATTTGAGGGGCCTAGGACTGGACCTCTCACTCTCCAACCACACCGACTGGGACCGACCCTTCAGAAATGAGGAAAACCAGGACCACACAGTGCCCTGGATTCCCAAACCTCGGAGCCGTTCCAGAAGGATACCGTGGTCAACGGTATCGAAAGCCGCTGAGAGGTCAAGAAGAGCAAGGACGGATGGATGACCACCGTCCCGCTCCCGCCTCCATCAGTGCGACCAATGCCGTCTCGGTACCATATCCAGGCCTGAATCCTGACTGAAAAGGGTCCAGATAATCCGCTTCATCCAGTACCCCCTGCAGCCGACACGCCACTGCCTTCTCCAACACCTTCCCTAAAAAGGGGAGGTTTGAGACAGGCCTATAGTTAGTTAGGACAGCTGGGTCGAGGGAAGATTTCTTCAGGAGGGGGCGCACCAAAGCATGTTTTAAAGGTGCAGGAAACACCCCCTCCCGCAATGATGCATTGATCACAGCCCCAACCCAGCCACCTGTCACTGCCTTGGAGGTTTTCACCAACCAGGTGGGACAGGGGTCCAAAGGGCAGGCAGTGGCGCGCACAGCTGCAAGGAGCCTGTCCACTTCATCAGGGGCAACTGGATCAAACCGGTCCCAGATGGCATGGCAAGACTGTGCTCCGGCTCCCTCCGGACTCTCCCCATCCACGCCAGGATTAAACCCAGAACGAATCCGATCGATTTTCTCCACTAGATGGTCAGCAAAGTCCTCAGCCGACCCCTGCCAACCAGGCACCGGGGTCCCCCTACCAAGGAGAGACCTGGTAACCCGGAACAGGGTGGCTGGGCGATTATCAGCGGAGGCAATAAGGGTGGTGAAGTATTGTCGCCTCACCACCTCCATCGCCACTAGATAGGCCCTAATAGCGGCCCTAGCTAGTGTCCAATCGGAGTCTCTCTGGGTCTTCACCCAGCGGCGCTCTAGGCGTCTCTTTGCCCGTTTGAGCTCCCGCAGTTCATCTGTGAACCATGGAGATGACCTAGCTCGATGAGCTCTGAGAGGCCGTAGTGGTGCGATTTCATCCAAGGCCGCTGTAGTCATCCTGTTCCACAGGTCGACCAGCGCCTCGGGCGAATCGTGTTGCCGATCCAGAGGGAAATCCCCCAGTTCCCTCTGGAATCCATCAGGATCCATCAGTTGCCTGGGGCGGGCCATTCTAATAGGCCCTGCCACCCTACGGTGCAGCGTCGCACCCAGGAAGTCTAGAGCCACCAAATAGTGATCTGACCATGGCACAGGTGTTATGTCTAATTTCCGTAGTCTCAGATCACTCTGCCACCGCTCCGACAAAAAGATTAAATCTGGTGTGTGGCCACTGCCCCTGGTCGGGCCCTGAATTACCTGAATCAGGTCCATATCTGCCATGGAAGCCATGAACTCCTGAGCCACCTCGGAGCCAGTCCCCAGCGAAGGCAAATTGAAGTCCCCCAGAACCATCAGTCTAGGGAACTCCAATGCCAACGCTGAGATGGCCTCGAGGAGCTCAGGCAGGGAGTCCCTTACCCTGCAAGGGGGCAGGTACAGGAGTAAGACTCCCAACTGACCCTTAGAGCCCAGACGCAGAAGCAGGGCCTCACAGCCCAGAATTTGTGGAGCAGTAGCCCTGGTGACTCCCAGTGACTCCCTGGCTATGATGGCAACGCCACCGCCCTTACCCTTATCCCTAGGCTGGTGCCAAATACTGAACCCAGCTGGACACATTTCTGACAGAGGAACCCCATCCTCTGGTCTCAGCCAGGTCTCAGTAATACATGCCAAGTCGGCCCGCTCCCCCATAATGGAATCTTGTATCAGGGGGGCCTTATTACATACCGACCTGGCATTCATCAGCAGCAGCCTAAGGACAGGGTCACCCTGGGTCAGCTGCTCAGGACCTAGAGGTGTAACCGTGGGGCTGGAACGAGGGACAGATACTAAGCATCTGCCCCGCGTTCCCCGGGTGCGGCCCGCCCCTCGGTACCCGCTATATCGCCCCATGCCCATCACAACCTCTATATTGGCCTCCGGAGCCTCCCTGCTTGCCCTGGACAGAATGCTGCCTCTCCTTCCAACTTTATTGGTTACAGCTGCCAATAGTCCCTGGTGCAAGTGAATTGATCTCCAGATCAAGCACCCCCCTGGTGACTGTTCACAACCAATGCTAACAGACATGGGGTTATCCAAGTGGCCCCAATCTGTCTCAACCAAGAATAAGAAATATCCAACAGCTCCTGAGCTGAGTATGGACATGACCTTCCCACCTAGGGATTCTCTCTTTTACCTCCTGAACCTGACCTCATGCTTCAGCCCACCACAAGAGGTGGAAATGGTGACAAATCCTTCACCTCCCATAGCTTACCGCAAATACTGCGAAACCACATGCCCATTTCCTACTCCAATAGGTATATCCCATCTTGACAGCACAATGCAGCCAGCTGGAACAACATCTCTAGATTCTGCACTATGTTAAACCACTAATTGACTCATTTTGTTGCTTAATTTTTCTCCTTGCAATATCCACTTTTCTCTGGATCCAAGGCCCCATCACTACTTCTGCTGTTAGGACAGAATATGGAGAGACAAAGCAGTTTCCTACAGGCAACAGTGACAAACAAGGGTGAATTTTATCCCCTTTCCTGTTCATCTGTTTGCAGAACATATCATACATGAAGGCAAACTAGATTCAGATGAAAGAGAAATGAAAATTGGTGAGGGGGAAGCATCAATAATTTAAGATATGCAGATGACCTGAAATGACTTTTGCTGACAGTGAAGGGGGAAAGTGCAAAACAGAACTGAAATTAAACTTTAAGAAGATAAAAAAATCATGAGTACAGAAGAATTAAACAAATTGCATGTAGACAATGGTCACCATCTGACTCTAGAAGCACAAATTGCAGCAGTATGTGAAGCTGCTTTTCCCCATCTTTATCAAATAGATCAGTTGTGTCCCTACTTCCGACAGGCGGTCCCTCTTAACACTAGTCATCTTGCTGATAATCTCACATATTGGTTACCTTAATGCTCTCTACTTGAGGCTTCCCTTGGTCCTGGTATGGAGGCTACAATGGGTGCAAAATGCAGCAGGTAGGCTGATTACCAGAGTGAGAAAATTCGATCATGTCTCTCCAGCACTAGCAGGGCTGCATTGGCTACCTGTTCCTTTCCATATCAGGTTCAAGGCATTAGTTCTAACTTTTAAAGCCCTAAACGGTTTGGGACCTTCTGTTAAGTCCAGCCCTTATAAGCAATAGCCCAGGCAACGATGAACAGAACAGCAACAGTCTTTTATTAACAGTCTTTCAGATACTGCTTACAAGGCGCTCCAAACACAAAGATGGCTATACGAATCCCATGAAATCAGTCCCTCCGGACTCTGCCGTAGAACATTGGCAATGACTAAGCTACACTAGTAGTGTTAGCGTGTGGAGGAGACCCAGGCCTAGCCATACAGGCTACCTGTGCGGAATAGGTAGTATAGATCCAGTCTGGCCCCACCCTTGTTTACCCGTGGGGCTTATATAGTGTCTGCCCCAGCAGTTGCTCCTTGATACAAAGTAGTGACCTGCCCAACAATCTCAACTAGCCAATCATAACATGATATATATGTATCTAACCATTGAAGAACAGGATCCAAAACTGTAACCAATCACAGAACACTGATTAGCATAATTACTGTGCCCTGAGAAGGAGATTTGCGCACCAATGCCAGCTCCAAATTAGGCTGGCAGGAACCTGCCATTTTCTCCTTGCAAGGCACTGCCCGCGCAACTTGCAAAGTAGATAAATAGGGACCACTTTGGTGGGAGGGTAACAGCGTTCTGTGCGCCCCAATGTCTAGTCATGCCTGCCACATGACCATGGAAATGTCTGCAGAAGCAGACAGCGCTGGCTCTTCAGCTTTGAAACAGAGATGAGCACTGAACCCTAGAATCGAATACGACTCGCTTTCAAGCAAGGGAAACCTTTACTTTCACTACTACTACTACTACTATGGCGGCAGTAGCAGCGGCAGCAGCAGTGGCGATGACGACAACTACTACTACTACTACTACTACTACTACTACTACTACTACTACTACTACTACTAATAATAATAATAATAATAATAATAATAATAATAATAGGATGAAAGGATTAGAAAGGATCATCAAGTGCAAGGACACCCAGACCATCCACACTCGTGTATTCCTGGTCACCATGTGAAAGCTGGACAATAAAGAAAGCTGACGGTGTGTGTGTGTGTGATTCCTTTGAAAAAAAAGGTGCTGGGGAAAAGTTTGCAGATACCCTGGACTGTCAAAAAAGACAGACAACTGGGTCCTAGAGTGTCAAGCCTGAACTGTCTCTGGTAGCAAAAATGATGAAACTGAGGCTGGGCACATCATAAGAAAGCAAGATTCTCTTTTAAAAAGTAAATAATGCTGGGAACAGTGAGAGGCAGCAGGAAAAGAAAATGACCGAACATGAGGTGGATTATCTCCCTAAAGGAAGTCAGATGCTTGAGTTTAATATCTTTCAGAAATCTTTAATACATATTTTTCTTTGCTGAATTTCTTTTTGATTTAAAAACGCATGAGCAGGAAGATGATGTTGCACAATTTCACCCAGATACGTGCTGGGTGATTTTGGAGAGTTACAGACTCCAGCTCATTTTCTGGTCTGTTGATTACTATGGAAAACATGTACCAATGAGGATTTAAGTTTGACCAATGACAAAGCCAAGAAGGCAGCTTCATTTTGGCAGCTTAAAGTTTGACCTAGACATGAAAGAAGAAGAAGAACACAGATACAATCCGGTACACCTTGGTGCTTATAAAAAAATTTAGAAAGTCAAGGGGGGAAATATTGAATGAATTGAGGCAAGAGGGACATTGAATGGATACCATATAATGAAAACATCAGTGGAGAAACCAGTAGTTCAAGAAGAAATGTGCGTGAAAGTTTAAAACTCCGATGTTTACTGCCCCTTCCCATATTTAAAGTAAAACACAACAGGAGGAAAGAAGAAGTGAATTGCTGTTGTTATGTTAATTGTTATACAGTGGAACCTCACATAACGAATGCCTCATATAGAGAAAAACTTGCATAATGAAATGAGACTGAAAAACATGGTGCCTTCCATAATGAAAAATTTCACTATGCAAAAATAGTGCATCCCTATGGGGAAAAACTCGTATAACTGTGAGTTTATCCATAGGAATTTCCGTTATACGAAAAAAATCGTATAACAAAAAAATCGCAGAGCAAGCAACCTCATAAAACAATTTTTTTCCGTTGTACGAGGTCCCACTGTAATTGCTTTATTAGCAGCAATGCTATTTGTACTTGTCATTTGCTCTTCCCCAGTAGCTGATTGAGTGCCTTAATAAGAACATAAGAACAGCCTTGCTGGAACAGGCCACAGCCCATCCAGTCCAGCATTCTGTCTCACACAGTGGCTCACCATTTCCTTCAGGGTATTCCCAAGCAGATGCCTTCACCTGCTTAGGATTCCCTGGAAATGGCATTGAGAGATATCCTGCCTATCTCTCCAACCCGGAGGTTGTCCTTAAGTATCCATAATTATAGCCATTGATACCCTTGTCCTCCATGAACTTGTCTAATCCTTTCTTAAAGCTGTCAAGACTGACAGCTGTCACCACTTCTTCTGGCAGGGAGTTCCATAGACCAGTAATCCTCTGGGTGAAAAAGTACTTTCTCTTATTTGTTTGAGAACTAGTACCCAAAGGTTTCATGGAGTGTCCCCTAGTTCTAGTGTTATGCGATAGGGAAAACAGTTTTTCCTTATCTACTTTGTCCACACCATGCATGATTTTATAAACTTCAATCAGGTCACCTCTTAAAGGTCGTCGTTCAAGCGTGAAGAGGCCCAACCGTTGCAGTCTCAGATGGTAAGGAAGGTGTTCCAGTCCCCTAATCATTCTGGTTGCCCTCATCTGCACTTTTTCCAGCTCCATAATATCCTTCTGGAGGTATGGCGACCAGAACTGTTCACAGTATTCCAGATGGGGCCTCACCATAGATTTATAAAGAGGCAAAATGACACTTGCTGACTTATTTTCTATACCCTTCCTAATGATCCCTAGCATTGAGTTTGCTTTTTTCACTGCTGAGGCATACTGGGTTGACACCTTCATTGAGTTGTCCACCAGGACACCAAGGTCCCTTTCCTGGTTTGTCGCAGAGAGTTCAGACCCCATCAGTTTATAAATGTAATTGGGGTTCTTTGCCCCAACATGCATCACTCTGCACTTACTAATGTTGAAGCTCCTTTGCCACTGTTTTGCCCACTCCCCCAGTGTCAAGAGATCCCTCTGGAGCTCCTCACAATCTCTCACAGTTTTCACTACCCTGTATAATTTAGTGTCGTCAGCAAATTTGGCTACCTTGATTTTTACTCCTACCTCTAGATCATTTATGAAGAGGTTGAAAAGCAGGGGTCCCAGTACTGAACCTTGGGGGACCCCACTCTTTACTTCCCTCCACTTGGAGAAGTGTCCATTTAGTGCTACCCTCTGTTTCCTGTCCCTTAGCCAGTTGCTGATCCAGGACAAGACCTGTCCCTTTATTCCATGACTGGTAAGTTTATTCAAGAGCCTTTGGTGTGGGACCTTGTCAAAAGTCTTCTGAAAGTCCAGATAAACAATGTCAACTGGATCCCCCTTATCCACATGCTTGTTGACACTCTCAAAAAATTCCAACAGATTAGTGAGGCATGATTTGCCCTTGCAAAAGCCATGTTGGCTCTCCTTTAGCAGCGCCTTCTCTTCTATGTGCCTATTAATTCTATCTTTTAGGATGGTTTCCATCACTTTACCTGGGACACATGTCAAACTGACAGGTCAGTAATTTTCTGGATCACCCCTGGATCCTTTTTTGAAAATTGGTGTTACATTCGCTACCTTCCAGTCATCAGGCACAAAGCCTGATTTGAGGGAAAGATTATATATTTTGGCTAGGAGATCAGCAATTTCATCTTTAAGTTCCCTGAGAACTCATGGATGGATGCCATCTGGTCCTGGTGATTTGTTAGTGTTTAGTTTAACAAGACATGCAAGTACCTCCTCCCTGGTTATTTCTATCTGGCTTAATTCTTCGGTTTCCCTCCCTACGAAGATAGGCTCTGTTTTGGGCATGTGGTCTCTGTCTTCTTCAGTGAATACTGAAGCAAAGAATTCATTGAGTCTCTCTGCAATCTCTGTTTCCTCTTTAATAACCCCTTGCTTTCCATTGTCTTCTAATGGTCCAATGGCCTTCCTAGTTGGGTTCTTACCTCTAATGTACTTAAAGAAGTATTTGTTATTTCTCTGAGTATTTTTAGCTATACGCTCCTCAAAGTCTTGCTTTGCTTTCCTGATTGTTGCCTTGCATTTGTTCTGCCAGAATTTATGTTTCTGCCTGCTGTCCTCATTCGGACAAGCCTTCCATCTTCTAAATGAGCTTTTCTTGCTCTTGATCACTTCCCGAACAGCTCCTGTAAGCCACATCGGAGTCCTCTTGGACCTGGCAGTGCCCTTTTTCCTTTTGGGTATGCATTCCAATTGAGCCTGTTATTGTTTTTGTAAACAGCCTCCATGCCTCTTGGAGTGTTTGGACTCTCTCAATTTTCCCTTTCAGCTTCTTTTTTACTAGTTTCCTCATCTTTGGGAAATTTCCTTTTTGAAAATTTAAGGTCTCTGTGTTAGATTTTATCAGTGACTTGCGGTCTATGATCAAGTTAAACATAATTGAGTTGTGGTCACTGTTCCCTATTGGATCAGTCACATTAACATCTTGCACCAGATCCTGAGTATTACTCAGAATCAAGTCAAGGATTCTTGTACCTCTAGTTGGGTCTTCAACCATCCGTCCCAGGAAACAATCATTTAGCATATCTAGGAACTTTATCTCTTTATCATGTGCTGAACAACAGTTCACCCAGTGTATGTGAGGGTAATTGAAGTCCCCCATTATAACCTGGCTTCCCTTCTTGGATGCCTCCTTTACAACATTCTCCAACTGCCAGTCTCCCTCAAGAGTTTGGGTCGGAGGCCGATAGAATATGCCTACTGTTAGACCATCCTTGTGGCCTGGTACTCTTAGCCACAGAGCTTCTAATGGTGAGTCCAAATCACCTAGATATTCCAATTCATACGATTTTATCACTTCTTTGACATACAAGGCTACACCACCTCCCGTTTGCCCCTTCCTATCCTTCCTGTACAGTTTGTAGCCTGGGATAACTGTATCCCATTGGTTATCATCCATCCACCAGGTTTCAGTGATACCAATAATATCAACATTCTTATCTATTGCTATTCCCCTATTTTGCCATCTCCCCTATTTTGTTCCAGAGGCTTCTGGCATTTGTATACAAGCATTTATATGTGCTTTCCTGATACAGTCTTTTGAGTCCAGTTGCATTGTTAGACTGCCTCTTGCATCCTTCTGCTAGAGTGCTGGTGACTAGCTCCTTGCTCTGCTCAGTAATTTTTGCATCCTCCTCACTACTCAAGTACACACTTTCCCAAACCGGATGCTGCCCAGCTCCTGTCAGCTTTCCCCCAGTTATCAGTTTAAAAGCTGCTCTGCAGCCTTTTTGATGTTGAGTGCCAGCAATCTGGTCCCATCATGGTTCAAATGCAACCCATCCCTCCTGAACAGATTTGGCTTGTCCCAAAATGTTCTCCAGTTCCTGACAATCTAGGAATCTCATCTTTCAGTGCTATCTCTTTTTTCCCCATTTTGAACTTGGATTTATCAATTTTCTTCTGCTTATGCAGCTGTTATCCTGAAGAGGGTCACTGGATCTTAGCCTGGGGTCTCAACTGTGAGCATTCTGCCTAGGCTAGGGTGATCCCGCGAGGAGACCAGGCTGGTAATGGAATCTAACATCCTTACCACATTGCTCTCAGCCCCATTGACATATGCAAGTTCCTTTACCACGTTAAACTGTGCATCCAAGAAGGTAAGTGAATCACTACACACACACTCAAATATATTTAGGACTATCCTTGAAGTTTACCCTCTACGGTATCTGTTACCTTTATACCAGTGGGGGGGAAGGACATTCATATAAGCATAATTAGATCCAAGGCTTATAAATGTGTCCAACTCAATGCAATTAAAAAGTTCCCCTGCAATATCACTTTTCCAGCACCCATTTAGCCCTGCTCATGCTTTCAGAAAGAGCAGCTCACTAGGGCTTGTGCTTGGATGTTTACTGCAGATTTTTGTTAGGAGCTCATTTGGCAGCTTCCATATTATCGTTTTAAAAAGAGAGAGATCCAGCACACCTGTGCAGATTGCCTCAGGCCAGCCTTGCCGTTGGCAGAATGACAGCAGAAAGAAATAAGCATAGAAAGAGGAGGCTCAGATGAAGTGAACAGTAACAATCTAGGAAATGAGCATTTAGGCAGTGAAGGAAGGAGTTTGTGTGTCCTTGGAAGAAGGAAGGGTAAAGAAGGATAGCAAACTTTCACTGTTATGCTCTGGAAGCTAACAATTTAAATCAGTTCTGTTCAGATTGCTGAGTTTTCTTAGAGCAATGCTTCTTCTTGGTCATTCATTCACAAAGCCAGCTTACCAGTATTTAGTTATGCAACTGTATTTTTCAGAGCTAGCTCTTGCACCTGTTTGGGTTCATTCTTCCACCCGTACAAGTGAAGGCTAGAAAGCTCACATCCCTTAGAACCTGATGTCATCTTCCAAACAGGTGAAGTGGATGATGAAGCCTTTCAGAACCTGGAATGTTAATACAAAAGGCTGTTTGGTTAAGATTTTAATTATAAGAAGCAAACCCCTTTTAAATTATTTTAGTCGATATCTTGATTAAGCTAGAATTTCCTGAGGTTCCACCCTTTTTATGAGATGGATAGATTTTTCATTCCAAATTATAGTCCTGGCCTTTCTGATTTTCCTTTCAGATCACAGAATATCTGAAATATCTTTTCTTTGATTTCAATCTGGAAGGGATTGTAGTTGAGGAATGAAAGCATGTTGGATGTAGATGGCTTGTGTTTTTCACAATTAGTTGCTTTTGTTGTTGTTCAGTCGATTCCGACCCTTTGTGACCCTATGGACCATCCTCCTCAGCTTGCCCAGCTCTGTGCCCATTGTGTCTACAATACCATCTAACCATCTCATCTTTGGCTATCTTGGTTGCTTTCTTCCTTCTAAGTCACTAGGTGTAAAGTCTGTCAGATAATTTATTTTATTAGTAGCCCCCCACCCCCACCTCCACCACACCAGGAAGTGCCATGTGGTGGAGGAAGGGCAAAACGGCCAACCGGCCCCTGAAGCTGTCGAAGGGAGCATGACCCGGTTGCGAACTCCTGGTGTATAGAATGTTTGTCATAGAAAATAATGTGAGTGATATTTCTGATAATTTCAAAATTGCTATTCTTGAAGATAAAAATAAAATCTTCAAACAAAGGAACTGAATCCCCAATATGTTGGTTTGTTCTTTCTTGAATCTAAACAGAGGGCTTTATTTTGGCTGTTAACTAAAACTCAAGTAATAAATAGTTGTGCCTGGGTGTAAAGTGTGTAAAGATTTTATGTATGGTGTAGCCATTCTAATTTATGAGGAGACTATTATATGCAGACAGCAGATAGACAGCCATTTCCTGGTGAGCGTCCAGGGTAAGTTGATTTGAGGCTTAATGGTTTTTATCAAAATGAAACAATCATTTGGCCTTTGGATTTGATCTGCCTCTTTCTTCAGCTGCTATTGTGCTACAACGAATACTACCAAATTGGGCTTAAAGCCGAGACAAATGAAGGCCATTCCTATTATATCTCATGACTTGCAAATCCATGAAAGTAATGATTCCCACTTCTCTTTGCTTGGAATCTAAAGAACCTCACAGCTAAATTAGGCATTAATGAATCTGCTTTAGAATGATTCCACTTTACCAACATTCACCTAACTCATTGTTTCATTATGGAGTTGTTGTTGTTGATTTTACATGCACTAAGTAGGATTATTAATTTTATTTTCAAACTTGTATTTTAAGAACTTTTAAGTTTTGAGAGAACAACTGCTGCCCAGCAACTGCTCTTCAGGAGTTTCTCTTCCCTCACCACCATCACTCCTCTTTTAATGACATGACTATCACCCCTGAAGAGGGTGGATGCATCTTGGTCTTCAACCATCTGCTCATTCCCCTAAAGCGGGTTTCCCAACCTTTTCAAACCAGGGGCCAGGTCATGCTATCTCAGTCAGCTTCGAAGGCCGAATGGCCATTTTGCCCTCCCTGTATGATGGGTGGCCATTTTGTCCCAACAGGTTCAAAGGAGTGGCCATTTTGTTTCTTGAATGCCCTTGGAGGGGTGGAGGGCTACATGAAATGGTGCCATGAGCCAGATCCAGCCCACGTGCCTTAGGTTGGGAACCTCTGTCCTAAGGATTTATGGGTGAATCAGATAGAAGCTGGGGGCTACTAATGCAGATTACCAGTTGTAGAAATTATTACCCCTTGTAAGAAGGATTCAGGTGCTGCTGAACTGTGAAATTTCTTATGCTGCCCCTTCTAATTGGGTGACAATAACCCAGCTATAAATCCATGGTATGGATTTGATGAGTGCTTCTAAGATTTCTTTTTAAAAGTCTCATCACACTCAAATTGGCCACCAAAATTTCCACCTACACCATCAACATTTCCTAGCTTCAAAAATAAGACCCCAGCCTCACTGCTCTCCAATTCTGGAGGAAAGGGAGGGGAGAATACATCCAAATTCTTCACAGCTTAATGCTGGAGAACTCTGCATAGGAAATATATCATTCTACACAAAGATTGTAACAACTCAGCCCATCTTCTTGAACTTTCTGCTGAACTTTCCAGATGAATCCTCAGCAGGAAAGATGCCATTCTGTACAGAAGCTGTAATAATTCCAAACAAATGTAGCATAAAATTTACAAGAAATCCCATAAGATTTCTCAGAAGAAGAAAATTTCATACAGAGAAATCATACACTGAATAGAGTTACTGTATCAGGTTCACACTCTTGTGGGATGCTTTAGTGTTGGAGCTTGAAAAGCCACGCGAGACTTCCCTGGCACCCAGAAAAGCCACGGGAGGCCTCCCTGGCACCCAGAAAAGCCAAGCACGCACACCCTGGGCCCCAGGAAAGCCACGGGAGGCCTCCCAGGTACCTGGGAAATCTGTGTGCATGTGCAGCGGCAGCAGACAGAAAAGCTGCAGGAGGCCTCCCCGGGACTTGGGAAACCTGCGGGAAGCCTCCCCAACACTTAGGAAAGCCACAGGAGTCCTCCACTGCCCCTGGGAAAGCCACGGTAGGTCTCCCTGGCACCCACAAAAAGCACACACATGCGCCCCAGCCCCTAGGAAAGCCACAGGAGGCCTCCCTTGCCCCCCAGAAAAGCTGCATGCGCAGGTGACCAGAAATGCCACAGGAGGCCTCCCTGGCATCCAGAAAAGCCAGCCCCCATCCACCGGATGCCACAGGCTGAATATGGCCTGCAGGCCATAGTTTGAGGGCCCCTGCCCTAAAGGAACCCAAAGGTTTGAGCTCACAAGAAATGTGCAGGGCTGTTGAGGACAAGACATTTTGGAGATCTCTCATTCATCAGGTTGCCATAAGTCAGAGGTGACTTGAGGCAAATAACAACAACAGTACCATAGCAGTCAGACATGCAAAGTTAGCTTCTGTTTAATGAGAGTAATAATAAATATATCCATTACATAGATTCTGACATGATTACCCTTTCCAGGGTTTTCTGAGTATAGAATTTTATGTCTCCCTTCTTCAGGGGTTACTCCAGGATCTTGTAGCTTGCCCATGGGTACACAAGCTGGCTCTTCCTTTGGAAGGCACAGTGGAAAACTGAATTTTTGACCTCTAGTTCCACAGCTAGGTACCCAACTCACTGAATCACCCAGCCATAAGCATGTGTTTGTTTTCCAATAATTAATCATAAAACTAAGCAGGCTAAATATGAAACATGGGGGTAAACAAAAGCATGTGCAAAAACACACAGACATATTATACCACTTCAGGGAACAACACTTCTAAACATATGCTAAGTGTTTCATCTATTTTGACCTTCAAATAGGATGTATTAATCTTCCTGTGCAACCCTTACCCCCTTTATTTTTCTATTGAAACAAAATCACAGCTCGAATCTACCCGGCATCACTTGTTTTCTGCTTCTTCCTAGTAGGTAATGGTCACAACAAAAATACATAATGCAAGTCAAGCTGCTATTCTGTACACAGGCAGAAGTCAGGCCTATTAACTTCAGCAGGATTTATTTCTGACTAGACAGGGATAGAATTGTACTGTGACTTACCATTCAGAACTATGATTGCATGGATTTGTTTTGGGCAGATACTTACATGGTTGGCTATGCACACAAATCACACCTGCTGAATTAATAGCAGCAAAATCCTTTTGACAGCTCCTATGGACATTCTGAATAAAGAGCTTACTGGATATTTAACCATATCTAACCATTTAGAGCCTGCCAAACCATGGAAAGGAACAGAGTTTGAAAATACAGTGGTACCTCATACAACGATTTTAATCCGTTCCACAGGGTTCGTTGTTGTACGAAACAATTGCTATATGATACATACACCGTATAGCGATTTTCTCTATTGGATGCATCGTACAATGAATTTTTTTTGCTAAGTGGTTTTTCTCATTGAAAAATTGTTGTATGGTTTTTTCCAAAGGGAAAATTATTATGCGAGACACCATTCCCCCCCCCCCCCCAAACCTAATTGGTATGCGATTTTGTTGCTATACGGGCGATTATTGTATGAGGTTCCACTGTGCATCCACTCAATGATGTTTTTCCCCCGTTCTACCTTGTGATCAACAATTACAGCTCAAGCTTCAGAATTCATGCTTGAAGAATGAGGTTATTCAAAGCCTACCTACATAAATATCTATGGATAAAAATAGTGTCTTTTGAATATGATTGCATTGTGGAAAACGTTGATGGACCTTCTGTCTGTGCTAGTGAGATAAGGCCATGGTGAACACCAAGAAAAATTTTGTTCAATGGAGTTGTTGCTGTATCTGTAGCAATATATCAAATGGCTCTGGTTTCTTGATCCTTTAAAAATGAAAACTGCAAGTGTTAGTCCTGCCATCTGCTATTGTGGGTGCTCTGCTGCTTTACAGGAGATGTAACTGTGTGACCTCAAATCCTGTTCCTTAACTTGGCACACTCCCTGAAGCTTTGAGCTTTATCCTCTAGCGTGACACAGGATAAGGGCTACAGCATATGTTTGCTGTTTATCCCATTGACAGTTAATTGTGAAGTATTTAGTGCCTGTAGCAATTCACAGCAACCAGGATAATGGGGTGACACAAAGCAGGCAACCAGTGTGGATTGCCACAGATTCACAGGTTCTTCAGTAAAAAGAATAACATTATCTTGTAAGCAATTCAGTTCTTCAAAGAAAAAGAAAAATGAACCTACCAAATATGCACTCACTTACTAGGTTTGTATCTATTAGTGATAGGTCAGTTCATCTGTCAATCACTCACCACTCGGGATTCTGCAGGAATAAAAAGTACAGTATACACCATTCATCCTCTTTGCTTCCTTTTTTAAACCATCGGGTGTTGAGAGAGATGTAAGGTTCCTGCTGTGGCACTTCTTGCAGCCTCCACCGGCGTTATTTGGTGTTATTGTAATATTTCTTGGATGTTATCTCTCC
Source organism: Bradypodion ventrale (assembly GCA_035047345.1). Lineage (NCBI taxonomy): Eukaryota > Metazoa > Chordata > Lepidosauria > Squamata > Chamaeleonidae > Bradypodion > Bradypodion ventrale. The sequence goes on from JAWDJE010000002.1 coordinate 310,878,843, forward strand.
ACCTTCCTCTGGGTCTGCCTCATGCTTTTTGTCCTTCTCCTCTTTCCACATATGCCTTGAATAGTGTGGGATTCCAAGACATTTTCTCCAATTGGGCAGACAACTTATTTGTTGTTTCTGTAAACAATTTAAGATTGGTTCTATTCCAATTCTTTTCCCTTATAATCTCATTCCCAATTTTATTCCTTTTATTCATTCTAGAAGCCTTCCTTAGACATGTCATTTCTTTGGTGAACAACTTTTTCTTATGTTTTGTTGTAAATGCCCATGCTTGGGACTGGCAACATAAGACAAAAATGAATATGCTTTATATGAGGTGTTTCTTTGTGCTGGTTGGTATTGCCTTATGTTGTAAGGGTGGAGCTAAGTGTCAAAATGTTTGGTTTGCCTTACTGCACTCGATGTTAATATCTTCATCCATTTTGCCATTCTCAGTAAAAGTTGTTCCTAGGTATTTGAACTTGGCCACTTGTTTTATACTTGTTTCCTCTATTACAATATTTAGAGTACTGTATGTTGTTTCCTTCCAATTGCCATTACCTCACTCTACTCTTTATTGATTGTCATGTAATTTATTTTGCATTCTTGGTTCATGGATGTAAGGTGTTGCTGTAATTCCTTAGCTGTACTTGCTATCAATGTCTGATCATCTGTAAAAAGTAATTCATTGAAATTGTGTCCATTAGTGGGTTTAGTTTTTTGCTTATGCTGTTTATGTAGGTGATAAATAATAATGGTGTTAGGACGCATCCTTGCCTCACCCCAGAGACTACTGCAAAGAGTTCCGATATTCCTTGATTCATTCTCACTACACTTCTGCAGTTGCTATATAAGCTTTTACATAATCTAATAAATTGCTCAGTTACTCCATATTGGGTCAATATTTGTCATAGCAATTTCCTGTCAACTCTATCAAATGACTTCACTTTGTGTACAAATGCAACCTAGGGATTCTTGTTGTATTCTAATATATATTTTCTCTATTAGTTGTTTAAGCATACAAATTGCATCTCTACAGCTTCTGTTTTTTTCTCATACCCATCTGTTTGTCTGCTAGTTGCGGTTCCACAACTGGTCTCAACCTTGTTTCTATTATTTTGGCATATATTTTCTCTGCATGGCTTAAGAGTGAGATGCCTCGGTATTGTGTGCATTCTCATTTGCTCCCTTTGTTTTTCCACAGTAGTATTATTATTGCTTCTTGCCAATCAGTGGGTGCAGTTAGTTATGTCCATGCTGCATTGAAGAGTTTGGTGTAGCCATCTGATGATGCTTTCCCCTATCGAGTTCTTTAAAGTGTTCTCTCCACCTTTCTATAACTTTTGAGGGATCTATTAATGTTCTTCTGGGGTACACAGAATGAGCCTCCTTATAGATTGTGGTATTTTTGAACCCCAATTGGGCATACCCTGGTAACAGCCACCTTGTGTTGCTGACTAATTTTTCTCACACTAGGTCAGATGAAATTAAATGCAGAAACGAATTCATCAAAGGTGGCTTCAATTTGGCAGTTTCACATCTCTTCCATATACTGTGGTACCTCGCTTAAAGAGCATAATTTGTTCCACGGGATTGCTCTTTAAGTGAGTTTGCTTTTTAAGCGAAACACCATTGTAAGTGACCAATTGTGACTTCTGGTGCGAGGGGGGGGTTGCAAAACCTGATTTAGTTGTTAAGCGAGTTTTTGGTTGGCTTTGGTTGTTAGGTGAGGCGACCATTCAGAGAAAATTCTGCTCTTTAAGTGAGTTAGTCTCTAAGAGAGGTGCTCTTTATGTGAGGTTTTACTGTACTAATTACTACTTTTAAAATGTTTGTGGGACTGTTCTCCTGTTATCTGCTAATGATTTCCTGAAGGATATGCCATTGAGAGGGGGGGGGGGTGTTTTTTTTATTTATTTCACAGAATAGTATCAGCCAGTGGCAACATTTGTCAGAGATCCTATTTAATAAGGTGAACAAAGGTGTGACCTTTGGATGATTTAATAAAGATAATAGCCAAATCTGAGTTTAGTTTCCATGCCTTGGGTTACATTTGCTATTTTGACAACATTGGATCATGTGCCACAAAATAATTTGCAGTGGCTCAAGTGGCTAAGATACTAACTGGAAGGCGGCAGGTCAGCAGTTCGATACCCAAATACAAAGAGGGAGGAAGAACATACCCAAGAACGCGCAGGGGCGAATATCAATGTGAAAAATACTTTTACTGATTACGTGGTGTAGAAAAGTAGAAAAGAGCAACCAAGAACTGTACGAGGTGAACAAAGCTCAGTTGAGTAGCAACAACGTTAATACAGTGTGATTGCACAAGGCTGTTTCCAATAAATACCGCACAGGAGTGCATAGGTATAACAATTCTTAAAAATACATGAGAACGACAAACATGTGTGCAAAGCACATATGATAATAATACATATTAGTAAACAATCACAATAAATGTTTGCTAGGAGAATAATCCTGTTATACAATATCGAAAGTCTCAAGGTAAATTGTATAACCACGCCGCGGTGGCTGGAAACCCATGTGGACCAAAAATGTAAATCAGCTCTATGCAGTTCGAATGGTGCAGTGCAGACAGTCAGTCAATATCCATCCGGTATTATTTGGATATTTCGAGTTCTTCTTCAAGAATCTGGAAAATATGAAATACCAACGTGCCCAAAAACAACCTCTCTCATGCGATTCATCTTGGGTTGAACTCGAAATATCCAAATAATACCGGATGGATATTGACTCTGACTGTCTGCACTGCACCATTTGAACTGCATAGAGCTGATTTACATTTTTGGTCCACACGGGTTTCCAGCCACCTGCGCGTTCTTGGGTGTGTTCTTCCTCCCTCTCTGTGTCTACACCCCAGCTGTCCTTTCCCGCATCGATACCCAAATACAGCAGGACAGAATGAGCTCCTGTCTTTGTCCCAGCACATGCCAACCTAGCAGTTTGAAAGCAAGAAATTGCAAGAAGATAAATAGGGACCACTTTGGTGGGAAGGTTAACAGCATTCCAGTGTCTAGTCATGCCTGCCACATGACCATGGAAACATCTGCAGAAGCAGACAGTGCTGGCTCTTCGGCTATGAAACAGAGATGAGCACTGAACCCTAGAGTCGGATACGACTGGCTTTCGAGCAAGGGTGACCTTTACCTTTACCTAGGCTGCATTAAAAGATGTATAGTCTCCAAAACCTGTGAGGTACTAGTCTCCTCTATTCAGCACTAGTTAGGCATCATGTCTAGAGTACTGTGTCCAGTTCTGGACATCACACTTTAAGAAAGTTGCTGACAAATTGGAACAAGTTCAGAGGAGGGCAACAAGAGTGATGAGGGCACTGGAAAGCAAACTCCAAGAGGAAAAACTGAAGGTAACTGGGCATGTTTAGCCTGGAACAAAAAAAGACTGAAAGTGGGATATAGTACCACTTTTCAAATACTTGAAAAATAGTAATTTTGAATGAGCACTGAACGGTGACATTTACCCATTTATTTTAGAAAGTTTTTAAGTTTCATGGAAACCTCACCTTGAACCCATACTGCCACAGCCACCTCATGTGTTGATATTTAGATATTTAAAAGATTTCCAAAGGCTTTTTAAAACACCTTATTTCCTCCCTCTTCAGAGCACTATGCATGACTAGAACAGAGGTATAAACAGTTGACATAACCCACTCCAAACACTGCTAAGCTATTTGAAAAATGGCACTCCATTTTTTAATAAATTAATGGAACTTCCAGTAAGTCTATTCAAAATATTTGGAAATAAAACAATACTTTCAGTAGAAAAAGTCATGTTCTTGGGACCCATTTGAGTTTAGCACTGCATCATGTGGATTGTCTCTAATGTGATAGTTGCTGCTTCTGCTTAACATAGGATTTCTTCCTAATTGGTTCCATCTGATGCAAACAGTATATTTTAAATTGCTTTACTCCAATCAAAGGAGCACTTAGAGAAGTAGTCTTCAATAGGTCCCCAAAGCAATATAGATGATCTCTGCAAACAGCTAACTCAAAGTTGTCCACTAAACTGTATTTCTTTATGGCTGAGGGAAAATATGTTTAATTCAATTGGGTCAAGCTCCAAACTGTTCATTGTCACATGTTCTGAAACAAATGCAAAACCTGGCCAGATTCAACAGTACTAAACAAGAAGGTCATAATGATTGTAATTTAAAAAGCAGATTTATCTTCTAGTTCACACAGGAAAATATTTTCTTTTCTAAGCCCACTCTGATGATTACGAATATTCCAGCACTAATTATAGACATTTTAATAAAACACAGTGATGGATTGGTAGCACGCTGGATCCATGCAACCAGATCTGTTAATTGTTGTTAAGTTGCTAACCAGATTTTGAAAAATCATCGTTCAGTCTCTGCTCAATAAACAGTATTGACTTTTTAAAAAGTCTCTTGTTTAATCTGTATTTGATCCACATTCATAAAATTCTTCTTACTGAAACAAGAATTCTACACATAATATAGCAACTCCACTCAAAACTAATGGGTTTTGTATAGTGTTTTGGCACAACTGAGTCTGAGAGCAACAGAAAATATTATAGGAGAAATGGAGCTCAATGGGACATGGAAGATTCCAGAAGATAGCAAGAATGCTACAAGAATCTTCAAGAATATCCAATCACAGTGAAAATAACAGTATATTCCTTATAACTCTTCTCCAGGTTAAATATCCACAATTCCTACAACCATTCCTCTGGTGACTTTCTCTGCCACATTCCAATTTATCGTATTAAACTGGGATGCCCATAACTAGACATGGTGCTGTAGATGAAATCTAACTAAAATACAGTAGAGTAGTGCTATTATTCCTCTTCCTCAGGACACCATCTCTTACTCTAGTCACCATTTTCTGTTGTTGCACCCGAGAATTTCATTAGCATTTTTTGGCACTGCATTATAGTGTTGACCAATAAATCATTTTCACACCTCCTACTCACAAATAAGGAGTCATCCATCCTATATTCAAACACCTGATCCCCCCCCCCTTACATATAAGACTTTACATTTTCTTCACTTGACAATTCCTTTATCTGTTTTAGCCCATCTCTCTAATCTGTCATCTAAAATTTATATTTAATTAGCTTTGGAACCTATCTTCTGAGGTATTATATGTCCCTTCCAGTTTGGTATCTTCTATAAATTTTATGAACATCTTCCCTACACCATTAGTTGAGTCATCTGCAAAGCCACTGAAGAAGACCAAGGCCAGGAGAGATCTCTGCTATGGCATTCCCCCTTCTTATTTCTATCTAGTACAGTTGCCACCTCACCTTTAATTCACTTAGCAGACGTTTCACCTGGCTCACATTTTAGGTAGCTAGAGGCTCTCGTACCATCTTTTTACCAATTCTGCTTTCAGCAAGTTGAACATGGTTCTCCTTCTTCAAATGAAATGTGAGAGACAACATAAAGAGGAATTTCACACCTTTTCAACAGAAACTTTCTAATTTTGAAGCTAGGACCTGATAATATTCAGGTGTAAATAGCAATAGCAGTTACACTTATGTACCACCCCATAGTGCATAGTGCATTCTCTGGGCAGTTCACAAGTTAATTAGCATTAACTTGTGAAAGAGATGCTGAGGGGGGTGGGGTGGGGGCTCTAATGTATATTGAATATCACAGAACATAAGAACAGCCTTGCTGGACCAGGCCACAGCCCATCCAGTCCAACATTCTGTCCCGCACAGACAGCTTGTCTAATCCTTTCTTAAAGCTGTCAAGACTGACAGCTGTCACCAGTTCTTCTGGCAGGGAGTTCCATAGACCAGTGATCCTCTGGGTGAAAAAATACTTTCTCTTATTTGTTTGAGAACTAGTGCCCAAATGCTTCATGGAGTGCCCCCTAGTTATAGTGTTGTGCGATAGGAAAAACAGTTTTTCCTTATCTACTTTGTCGACATCATGCATGATTTTATAAACTTCAATCAGGTTACCTCTTAGACGCCATGGTTCAAGAGTGAAGAGACCCAACCGTTGCAGCCTCAGATGGTAAGGAAGGTGTTCCAGTCCCCTAATCATTCTGGTTGCCCTCCTCTGCACTTTTTCCAGCTCCATAATATCCTTCGGGAGGTATGGCGACCAGAACTGTACACAGTATTCCAGATGGGGCCTCACCATAGATTTATAAAGAGGGAAAACGACACTTGCTGACTTATTTTCTATACTCTTCCTAATGATCCCTAGCATTGAGTTTGCTTTTTTCACTGCTGAGGCACAGAAGGAAAAAGAAAGAGGGAAATGACCTGACAGGCTGGGTAGAGTTTGTTTATTCCTTCCAGTGATGTTGTCCAGGAGGAGTTACATCAAAGGGAGATTAAGGATAATTCAGTTGAAAGGCCCATTTACAGATAAAAAGATTTTCTTTGAAAAGGAGAGTGTCCTCATCCATGTCTCTTGAGGAGGTCAGGCAGCTGCTGGATGGAAAAGAATGGGGCAGAAATGTTTTTACTTCCCAAGGGATCTAAAAGGCCTTACTTTGGAGTAAGTTTAGATTGAAGAATGATACAGTATCTTTTTGAAAAAATATGTGATTAATTTGCATACTGTTGTTTTAACCATCCTGTGACAAACTGCCTGTTTATTATGTATGAAAAGTGATGAGATCATAGTGGTTCAATCCTAATTGACCAGCCAGAAGATTTCTAGCAGGAGGGTGAATTCTATGCTGGAGTTTAAATAGCTCACATTGTTAGCTGGAAGGCTGGCGATAGCAGTTCGAGACCTGGGTACTGCATGACGGTTTGAGCTCCCATCTCTGTCGCAGCTCCTACCTACCTAACAGCTCAAAATCAAGAAATTGCAAGTAGATAAATAAGGACCACTTCAGTGAGAAAAGATCTTGGGGACATGAAATGAGCCTCCTTTGGGCATCCCCTGAGCAGAGTTCTTCCAGCAAAAATCCTTTCAACCAATAATAATAATAATAATAATAATAATAATAATTATTATTATTATTATTATTATTATTATTATTATTATTATTATTATTATTATTATTATTATTATTATTATTATTATTATTATTATTATTATTAAAATGTGCCCAGTGGGCAATGGTCCATGGGGTAGCAAAGGGTCGGAATCGACTGTGCGACTGAACAACAACAAAAAATGGCTAAAAGTCTTAAATTATAAGGAAACCAATTGGTTTAGAATGTGCTCTTTTTTATTTAATAAAGTGTTCATTTGGCTATTACTGGAACTCAGCCTGAGAGATTGGTTTGAGAAAATAAATTCTATAATGTTACCAGCATTACACAGAAAAGTACTATATATGATGAAGAGTAACACATCAACCAGGCTCAAGGTCTTTGTGTGGTGAAATGCCATACATCCTTTGAAGCTGCTGTTTGTATCTACCTAAACTTTTGCAGATATATTCTTTCTTTTTAATAACATTTATTAAATCCATCATAGTATCAGGATGTTAATTTTGTCATACAAAAGCAAAGTTTGATACAATTTCTAGTCCTTGACCTTGGGCTATAATCTATGAGGAATAAATATTGGCTATTATAACATATTTTATTTTTTTAAAAAATAGGAAGTGATGGCAGCTTTTTCAGAACAAATCTACTTCAAGTGGTAAGTAGTCTTAGCCTCTGTGCATCCTCTGATCATTCCTCCTAGTCTAATGTAAGGAGCACAAAAAGATGGAAAAGCCTTTTCTGTTCTGCTTTCATTAAGTTGAGCATGGTTTTCTTCTGGGAAAAGACAATGACAAAGTGAGTACTGACCAGTTCCACTTCGTCTCTGTTACTCATCAGAAGATTTCTTCATCTTCTCTACATAGTAAACCTTTAAGTGGGTGGTTGAAAACAACAAGTAAGAACCACATTCATTCCTTTAGATCAGGAGTTTTTAACCTTTTTAAGCCAGAGGCTGGGTCACACTCCCTCAGACAGCTTCGGGAGCTGGACGGCCATTTTGCCCTTCCTCTACCACATGGCAATTCTGGGTGTGGTGGTAGTGGGGGGGGGGAGCAGATGAAATGGCACTGTGGTTCACATCCAGCCAGTGGGCCACTGGTTGAGAATCCTTGCTTTAAAATAAAAATAAAAGTATCACCTTCTTCCTGCATTTGTTTTGTGTATGGATCACACAGCTGTCTTTGTTTCTCTATGGAACTACTGGATACTGCAAAAAGCTGCCTGACAACACCATCAAGAACTGTGTGGACTTTTTAACATCACAGCAGCACCACAAATTGAAGAAACTGCTAATCACTAGGTAATATTTTTAATTGGCTTTGATTTAGCTACAATTGGCACACCTAGTGTGTAAACCAAATCACACACCCAACTCCCTGATGGAAGGCCCCTGGAGTTTTGCATTGTCTTTGTCTGGCCACAAAAGGACGCTAGAGCGTCATAGGCCATGTGAGAGCAATAAGCAGATACCTGGTTCCATGTGGGGGAGAGTATCATACAAGCCTGCTCCCCACCCCCACCACACACGCATACTCATTAATTTCTAAGAAGAGCGTGTGTCATAACCATCATGCCATGAACTTTCATTGATAATTTTCCTGATGCCTGCCTGTCTGATGAAGTGATCTTGAATCACGAAAGCTGGAACAATGATTGATTTTTTTGAGTGATCCAATAAAGGTGTTACCTTCTTCCTGCATTTGTTTTGTGTATGGATCACTTGGCTGTCTTTGTTTTCTTATTTATTCCTTGGTATGTCTGCATACTGTCTCTCTTCATCAGATAATTATAAAATGGAGAAAAGAGGAGGTGTGGCACTCCATTAATATTTATACTAATTTGACATTGTTATCCAGTTTTTGTGAGGTCCAATTTATATGGGGGTGGAGAAGAGCATTAATTACCGTTTTGGTAACTGCAGCATGATTAATTATAGCAAATGATTGGAAATTGAGATCTGAGTTTCAATTTATTGAATGATATAAAGAAATTTGGAATATAGCCATTAATAATACCTTGCTATTGCTATGCTAAATTGATATGTGAGATTAGAGTTTAAAAGGAGCAGTTGAAAGGGAATAGATCTAAATATATATTTGGCGTTTTTATAGAATTTTGTCCTACTGAAGGGAAAGGCCGGATGCCATCACAAGAAACAATGTATTTCTGGAGAAAGTGGGTGTGGTAACTAAAGAAGGAACGAATCAAAATGAATAGATATTTTCAAGGTGGAAGGGACACACAGTTTGTACAATAATTTATTATGTGTTTATTTTGTTTATTTTGTTTATTATGATAATGTTTAAAAATAATAAAAGAAATATTAATTTGAAGGTTGGATATGACTTAGAAAAGTATGTTATCCCAGAAACAAATAGCTGCTGTAAAACAGAACTATCATGTTGCTATGGACTGTGTATCAGTCTTAGAATTTGCAGCTAAATATATAGAGAGTTATATATTCAGGAAACGAATTCCAAGCCTCATTCACACTCCATTGGGAGTACTTTATTTAATTAAGCAGAGTCTTTTTGCTATTCAGATGGGTAAAGACTTACCAGCGGCTAAAGAGAATTATGATTACAAGCATCGAATTCAAGACTCTTTTTGTTCCCGATCCTGCCTGAGTCTCCATTGGATAGCTTCTCCTCATCCAATTCGCTAGCACAGGGAGCAGCTAGGCAACATTCCTATCCACAAAAAGCACAACATTAAACATCATCAAGAAGACTGGAAAATAGGGTGTCATCATGTGATTGCTTGTAGCTTTTTAAACATGGTTTAACATAGGTAGAGTTGCCATAATTCTCTCCTACAAAACCAGGACAGAAGTATACTTGACAAAAATGGGCGGATTATCTATAAAATAGCCTTTTTTAAAACAAATATAATATAATGACAGCTATAAAACACTTTCACATTAAATATATCAATACATAAAAGCCATCTGTTGAACTTCTGAGAAGTCACATTGCAGTCAACTCTTAACATCTTCAGTTCCCTGAAACACACTGATCACACTTATTGGGCGGTGGTTTGAGGCGAGGATGTTAAGATGTATCTCCAAGTATACTCCAACTCCATGTGTACTCCAACGTGGCAGGAAATTGCTTATTTGATGGTGAAAGTTTGTATTTATTTTAATGGTGTGTCATAATACACAATCAGTAAGTTTTAAAAATCTGCGACTTTAAAATGATTTTTATTGAACTGGCAGGGACAATTTTTCCCATCTTGAATCCATGACCATCCCGGTTTTCTGGGACACATAGCAACCCTAAGCATAGGCAAGTGAAATCAGAAATCAGAAATCTGCTAACCCAGCTGCCAGCCCACATTACATTATTGCCAAGGAGCTAGCCATAGGAATGGCAGGACCTTGGGTCCCCATCCAGACGCATGACCACTAACTTCCTGCCCTCAGGCTAGTCATACCACTGTTTCCTTCACAGCAAGATATATTAAAAGCATTCCTGAGATAGAAATATAGGCCAGGGAAGGGCCTCTTCCTCCTAATAGACCATCACTCAACCACAACACCTTCAGAAAAGTTGGAGAGAAATTACACTATTACATGAGAAACTTTCAAACTTGTATTGCAAAAGTATTGGGTATGACATGCACTGGTTAATTGAGGCTATAATGTGGTAAGCAGGTTCAGAATCTTTCGCCTGTCTAATTTCAGGACATTAACTTTTAAAAAAAGCATGCCTTAAAATTATCATATGACATTTTGTGTTCCTTCTACCTTGCATCAAGTAGGAATTTTCTAAGTCTCTACTTACCACATGCTCAGTAATAGTCAGTCCTTTCCTTTCCTGGCCCATTATTTTACTTTACTTACTAATTAATAAAACAGATTCTTAGTGCAGAGAAATGCAAATTGTGAACTTGACTAATAGGTGCACAATAGCTGGAATATTGATGTATAAACTAAAATCAATGAATTAGCCTGGTATCTGAGCTGTGGGGCTGAAACCCTGGGGACTGAACCCAGTTACTAGTGCAGTGATGGTGAACCTTGGCACTCCTGGTGTTCTTGAACTTCAATTCCCAGAAGCCCTGATCATCAGGAGTGATGACTTAGGCTTCTGGTAATTGAAGTCCAAGAACACCTAGAGTGCCAAGGTTCACCATCACATTACTAGTGGATCTGGTTTTGTTGGGATTAACATTGGGATCTGGGCCCAGGTCGTTATACTTTATTATTACTTAAAACAGTTATCTCCAATTTGATGACCTTCCAGTTTGTTTTAATCCACAACTCTTATCCATAATCTTGCTGGTTGGGGGTGATATAGCCCAAAATATCTGGAAGTTGCTGGCTTGGTGAATATTGGTTTGGACTCTATACAAGGTACAATAGCAGATATTTTCTAGACTGCTAGCCAAAACGAGCCCTGGTAGCACAGTGGTTAAAACTGCTGTACAGCAACCAAAAGGTTGTAAGTTCAATCCTGGCCAGGAATCAAGGTTGACGCAGCCTTCCAGAGAGTGCACTAAGCACTATGGGGCCGTATTTAAGTGTGATTGCTGTAATATAGCAACATTCTCTACTTAGTCAAAGTTTGTGTTTTCTGCTCCTGCTCTGCAAATGATAGCATGTGTATGTATGACTGTATGTATATGATATAATACCACAGGACCGCTGTAGCTTAGTGTTTAAATATGAAGTTTGATGACCGGAAGGTTGGCAGGTCAGCAATTCAAGACCTGAGTGCTGCATGATGGAGTGAGCACTCATCGTCTGAAATCAAGAAATTGCAAGTAGATAAATAGGTACAGCTTTTGTGGGAAAGGTAACAGAGTTATGTGATCCCCCGGCATCTAGCCATGCCTGCCACATGACCACAGAAACATTGTCAGATGCAAATGGCGCTATCTCTTTGGCTGTAAATTGAGATGAGTTCCATCCCCTTGAGTCAGACACAACTGGCTTTCGAGCAAGACAGACCTTTACCTTTAACTTATGTGTTTTTGTTTGTTTGTTATATTTATATCCCACCCATTTGGGATGTTTTCCCACTCTGGGTGGCTTACAACGTATTAAAAAATCTTTACAATAAAAATTAGACGTAAAGAATAAACCAACTAAATAAATTATAAATATAAACAAAAAACAACCCACCCACCCCCAATTTAAAAGACAAAACAAAAACCCAACAACATACAAACATATCTTGGTGATGGAGCAAAATTGCTTCACCATTTGCAGTATGTCCTTAAAAGTCTCTTTTAAATGGAATGATTATAGTTGTTGTTGTTGTTGTTGTTTTAAATCGATAGAATGCAAGCACGGCACCAAAATGGCCGCCGCGCCCTTTGCGGGGGCCCCCCACCGGACGAAGGCATCCAGGTAGTTAGGGGGCGTGGCCAGCACCCTTATAAAAGGGGTGGCCACGAGGCAGCCAAGCTGCCATTTTGCGAAGCGACGGAGCGGAGAAGTTTTTCCCTCTTACCTCCGTCGCTTTTACCCTTCACCGGGAAGCCTCTTGCCTGCTGATTTTTCCCTTTTTCGGCTTCCCATCGGCTAGCTGCAATGCCCTCAAAGAAGAAGGCGACTGCGAGTGCGGCTCGTTCTGCGCGGAGGCGCCAGCCGGGTCGGAGGACCGCGGCTGCACCTCCCCAGCAGCCTCCTTTGCCCGAGCCCACCGGGACCGGTGGGATGGGGTTAATTGCCCCTTGGCCGGAGGCTGGGGGTCCGCGTACTGGCCCAGTAGGGGCCGCGGCCCTCGGCCCGCAAGCGGTGGCCACTGCTCCTGGCGTGGCCCATTCTGCCCCTCCCCTGGCAGGGTACTCTCCCGGCCCTACCGGGCCCGGGCTTAAGATCATGGCCCTATACGGGCCCCGGGGTACAGGGACCTGGACCGGCGCCTGCAGTTAGTGGGCCGGCCGGCCCTTTGCCCCCACTTGGCTTAGGGGGCTACGTTAATGTGGAGGCCCTCCTGGCCCGCGTTGCGGCCCTTGAGGCATCCCTGGCCTGGGTTAGCCACCCTGGGGCCCCTTTTGGGGTGCAGGTTGATGCATCGTCTGCTGGGCAGCGGCAGGCAGCGGGACGGGTCGAGCTGCCTGAGGCGCATGGCCCGGCATCGGCCACTGCCTCGCAGCTCCCCAATCAACAGGCCGGTGCTGGTCAAGCCCCGTCGACGAGCTCTATAGCGGTCGTGAGCATCGACGCCCCCAGTGGGCCGGAACCCCCAGTGGGGGCGGCCCATGGGGGTGCAGCATGTGAGTATGCGGTTCAACCTAGTGCACCCACACACATGGCCACGTTGGGGGGGGGGGGCTTTTCAATGGCCTTGGCCTCGCAAGGGTGGTGCGGCGGTCCAGTCGCCGACGTCCCACCCGGTGACTCCAACTATCACCCAGGGCCCCGTTGTGGGGGGTGCTTCTTACTCAGTCGGGAATGTTTCAGGGGTGACCGGGTTAGTCCAGGCTCCTTTCCAGATGCCCGCATTTTCCACCGTTCCTGTGTCGGCTTTGCCGACAGCAGGGTATTCCTTGCCCCTGGGGGACCATTTGGCTCAGACTACCAAAGAGAAGATCTGGCGGGGGGAGTATGTGGACATCTTCTCCCTTCTTAACAGAGAGCCCACCAAAGAGGAGAGGGAGGGCCAAGATGAGAAGGATAAGGAGCAGGCGCGTCGTCGCAAGCCACCACGTACGTGGGCCAACTGGTTGCCGGCCTACCTCATTTACATGGCGGTCTACCTCAGGGCCTGGCCGGATTTGGCAATTCCGATGGTCCAGTATTTGGACAACATTTACCGGGCGATGGTTGACTTCCCGGGCCCGTCGTGGTTGGCTTACGACGAGGAATTCCATATGTGGATTCCCTGCACCCCGAGATGAGGTGGGATGAGCCCTGCCAGAGGCTGTGGCTTCTGTACATGACTCCCACGCGCCCTGCGCCTGGGGAAAGATACCATTGTGGACACACGGTCCAGCGAGCGGCCCCAGCGCAGGCACCCCGCCAGGTGGCAGGGCAGGGGGTTCCAGCCCGCCTGCTGTGCTGGACTTTCTCGTCCAATGGTTCCTGCAACAGGAAGAATTGCAAGTACAGGCATGAGTGTCCCTCCTGTGCTGGCCCCCATGTGGCCTCCGCCTGTCCCAGGCCTGGAGGGATGCGGGGCAGAGGGAGGGGCGGACAAGGGGCTGGCAAAACTGCCACAGAGGGAGCTGGTTCACCGAAAGGCCCCCTCCCCAATTAATGTGGACATGTTGGAGCGTTGGCTCGCATTGTACCCGAGGGAGGCAGACGCGGTTTACCTCCTTCAGGGTTTTAGACAGGGGTTCCGTATTCCTTTCATGGGTGATGGGTCCCCCCAGGACGCACCCAACCTTTTGGCCCTTAGGGGGAGGGAGGAGGTGGCTGCTGCCAGCATTACTAGGGAGGTCGATGCGGGCAGGGTCGCTGGCCCTTTCCCTACACCCCCGTTCCCCAACCTTAAGGTATCACCCTTGGGCTTAGTGCCCAAAAAGTCACCGGGCGAGTTTCGCCTGATCCATCACTTGTCCTACCCAGCCGGCCGATCGGTCAATGATGCTATCCCTGATGACCTTTGCTCAGTCAGGTATACATCTTTTGACCAAGCGCTACGCATGGTGCGCTCATGTGGCCCGGGTGCGCTGTTGGCTAAGTGCGACATTAAGTCGGCATTTCGCCTCCTGCCGGTGCACCCGGGTGACTTTGAGTTGCTGGGTTTCAAGTTCCGTGGTGAATATTACTTTGATAAGGCCATGCCTTTTGGCTGTTCCATATCATGCTCGGCCTTCGAGCGTTTCAGCACGTTCCTGCAGTGGGCTTTCGTCCGCAGGTCAGGATCCCGGTCTGTAGCCCATTACCTGGATGATTTTTTATTCGGGGGTGAACGGGGCTGGGACACGTGCACACGTCTCCTCAACACATTTCAGATGCTAATGGAGGAACTTGGTGTCCCTTTAGCGCCCGAAAAGACCGAGGGCCCATCTACCAAGCTAGTATTCCTGGGGGTGGAGATTGACACGGTAGCGCAGGCTCCTAGGTTACCGGGGGATAAGGTGTCAAGGATAGTGGCCCTTATCTCGGACTTGCTTGCTAAACGCAAGGCATCACTGAGGGAACTGCAGGTGCTACATGGTCACCTCAATTTCGCTTGCAGGGTCGTCGCACCGGGCAGGGCATTTGCTCGGCGCTTGTGCGACGCCATGACGGGCCCCACCCGTCTAGGCCCCACCATAGGGTTAGACTCACCCGGGGTATCAGGGCAGATATGCTTATCTGGCTCCAGTTCCTGAGGGAGTTCAATGGAGTATCATTTTGGAGGTCTGACCTCCTGGTTTCCCCTCGTTTTCAGATACAGTCCGATGCCTCGGGATCCCTGGGTTATGGGATGTACTTCAATGGGAAGTGGGCCTATGCTGGGTGGCCACCAGCCTGGGCAGGCACGGGTCGCCTGCGTGATCTCACGTATCTGGAATTTTTCCCTATCCTGGGGGCTTTGATGCTATGGGGCGAGGAGTGGGCCACCTCGGTCGTCCATTTCTGGTGTGACAATGTGGCCGTTGTCCACATTGTCAACTCACAGACTTCCAGATCACCCAGGGTCATGGACCTAGTGCGCCAGTTTGTGTTGCGCAGCCTGCGCCTCAATGTCCTCTTCAGGGCCAGGCATGTCCCGGGGGTCAATAATGATATCGCTGACGCTTTGTCCCGCCTGCAGATCTCCTGGTTCCGTGCCTTGGACCCAGATGCGGAGGAATTTCCCTCGCCACTCCTGGACGAGATATGGACCATTGGCAAGGAGAGGCGAACCGGGCCATTGGCTTGTCACTAGCGCCACGCACGCATAAGGCGTATCACCATGCATTCATTTCCTTTCAGGCATTCTGTGCCCAATTTCGACTGCCAGACACCTGGCCCATCGGTGGCCCACATCCTCCGATTCATGTTACCTGCATGCCCTGGGCCTTGCACCCCTCACCATAGCATCCAGGCTGTCAGCGCTGGCTTTTATGGCCAAAGTGGGCGGTCATGCGGACAGTACCGCTGACTTCCGTGTGAGACACGTTTTGGAGGGGTGGGTGCGGGAGCGTGGGCGTAGCCCGGACGACCGCCACCCAATTTCCCCAGGGGTACTTACCCAACTGGCTCGGGGCTGGCATGACCTATGTTTTGATAGGTGTGGGGCAGCCCTGTTTCATGCGGCTACAATGGTGGCCTTTTTTGGAGTGCTCCGCATCAGCGAGCTTGAGATGCTGTATAAGGCGGATGCAAGTCGTAGGGCACTGGAACTCGAAGATGTCTATGTTTGCAATGATTGGGCTCAGTTGAGGATACGCTCCTCTAAAACGGATCAGCACGGCGTAGGCAGTGGAGTAGACTGCTACGATGTTCCTTGGCAGACATCTGTCCGGTTGGTGCCCTACAGGAGTTCCTTGCACTGCGTGGCACACACCATGGCCCGTTTTTCTGTCACCAAGGTGGGTCTCCCCTTACTAAATTTCAATTTTGGAGGGTGACCGGGAAGGCACTGGCCAGTGTTGGCCCCCCTGGGGCTCGTTGCGGCACCCATTCATTTGGGATAGGGGCGGCTTCTACTGCAGCTGTTTTTTGGGTACTACGGGGCTGAAATACGCCGCATGGGAGGGTGGGGATCACAATGTTTTTAGTTTTGTGTTCGCCCTCTTCAACCGTGAGTACCGGTTTAGTCACTGCATTGTTTCTCCCCCCCTTTTTCCTTGACAGACCCTGGGTGTCGTTTTACACCGGTGACAGTATGGCTGGTGGGCTATAGCCATGTGCACAGGGCAGCGCGTTACGCTGCACAGGGCAGCGCGTTACGCTGCAGCGACAGAGTGGGCCCCCGACTGGGACTGGATGCATCCGCACGTCTCAGGTGGTACGGTAAGTGCGGCATGTTATGGCGGGAACTGTTGCCATTCCTTTTCTACATCAGGGATGCTGACTCGCCGGATGTCCTGGTTATGTACCTTGGGGGCGATGGCTTGGGACAGGTCACTGGCCTATCGCGGAAGCTTGCGATTTGCAGTGACTTGGCCTACTCACCTTGTGTGTGGCCTGCCACAACCCTCAATTGGTCAGACATGATACCGCGGTACGCTTACAGGGGAGCGTTCGGCCTCCGGGCTCTTGCCCGAGCTCCACGCTCTGTGAACGGGGCTATTGCCTGGTTCCTTTTCGACAAGGGTGGGGGTCGCGTCATTCGCCTCCCTACCATTAGTATGCAAAATTATGAGCCTTACTCAGGGGATGGGGCCCATCTGTCGCAGGGAGGTATGGACCTCTTGTTAGTGGACTGGCGAGCAGGCCTGTTGACCGAGCTGACGGTCTGGGGGGGGGGGTGAGCCTATTGGGAAGCCTCCCCGTGTGGCGGGTAGCACTGGTAAGGTAAACATTTATGACCCACAGGTATCCGGCAGGTTCGCAATTGACTGGACAACACTAGACAGGCATAAATTGGTTAAATGTTGTCCGGTCAACGACGAGCCAGCCGACGGGGTGATGGCTACAGCTAGACAGCATGCATCACCCCATGATTTTACGGATACGCGTCAAAGGGTGGGGTCATTAGTTAGATATTGACTACGGTCAACAATTTGTTTGTTGTCAACAAACAAATTGATACAAATAGATACATTGTAACAATTGCCGTTGGCAATTTTGGGTGGTACCTTACCAGTGTTACTTCGGCCTGCTTGCCTTAAGAATTATGATTGGTCAATTACCAATAGAAATTTATAATTCGGACTAGGGCATGAATCAATAAATGTGGCCCAATGCCGTTATCCACTTTCATCAGTGTCTGAGTCCTTTATTGGGGGGGTGCGCCTGCAATGCAAGCGCGGCGCCAAAATGGCCGCCGCGCCCTTTGTGCCCCCCCCCCACCGGACGAAGGCATCCGGGTAGTTAGGGGGCATGGCCAGCACCCTTATAAAAGGGGTGGCCACGAGGCAGCCGAGCTGCCATTTTGCGAAGCGACGGAGCGGAGAAGTTTTTCCCCTCCACCCCCTCCCTAGTTAACAGTGTGATATTTTGGTCGCTTCAGGGCCGGGTGGGAATTTTTGGCTGGGACTCACAATTGGCTCTCAGGTCCTGGCTTTTTTGCCCATCCCACACTGTTGCTATGGTTTGATATAGGGGTTTCTCTTGCTGCTGTTGACTTTGGTCACATGGGCGGGTAGCACTGGTAAGGTAAACATTTATGACCCACAGGTATCCGGCAGGTTCGCAATTGACTGGACAACACTAGACAGGCATAAATTGGTTAAACGTTGTCCGGTCAACGACGAGCCAGGCGACGGGGTGATGGCTACAGCTAGACAGCATGCATCACACCGTGATTTTACGGATACGCGTCAGAGGGTGGGGTCATTAGTTAGATATTGACTACGGTCAACAATTTGTTTGTTGTCAACAAACAAATTGATACAAATAGATACATTGTAACAATTGCCGTTGGCAATTTTGGGTGGTACCTTACCAGTGTTACTTCGGCCTGCTTGCCTTAAGAATTATGATTGGTCAATTACCAATAGAAATTTATAATTCGGACTAGGGCATGAATCAATAAATGTGGCCCAATGCCGTTATCCATTTTCATCAGTGTCTGAGTCCTTTATTGGGGGGTGCGCCTGCAAAGGGACCACTTCATTGGGAAACAGCTCAAACAGTAGAGAGTTCCACACAGTTGGTGCCATGACTGAGAAGGCTCTTCTTCAAGTCACAGCCTTTCTTGCTAATCTTGTGGTCAGCACCTGGAGCTGCACTGTCTGGGGGGAATTGGTGATGCAGGCTGATGTTCTGAGGGGAAGACGTTCCTCTAGGTTGAAAGGTCCCAAACCATTTAGGGCTTTAAAAGTTAGACACCTTGTACCTGATATGGAAAGGAGCAAGTAACCAATGCAGCTCTGCCAAGGATTAGGAGTTGTGTTCAAATTTTCTCACTCCAGTAATCAGCCTGGCTACTGCATTTTGTACCCATTGAAGCTTCCATATAAGGAACACAGGAAGCCCGACCTAGGGAGCAATAATGTAATCAATACGTGAGATTACCAGTGAGATAACTAATGATAAGAGGGACCGACTGTCCAAGTAGGGACACAACTGAGCTATTGAATGCAGTTGGAAAAAGTGACTTTGCTCCTGTTGTGTATATAAATAAATGTAATGCTTTATAACTGTATGCAATTGTTGTTGGGATTGGGTGATCCTCCAATTTGTGTTCTTCTCAGAACCTAGCACTCGCGAGGCTTGGGCTCCCGTCTATTCTACACAAGACACGCGAAAGCTCCATAGTCTCATGTCTCCCCATGATCACCCCACTTCTCTCCCAATCAATTCAGTTGTTTCCTACCCAAATGTATCTTTCCCAATATTGTATATAAGGCGCTGCTGCGCCATTACTCTCTATGTTGCATGTGGATAAGGGGGATCCAGTTGACATTGTTTATCTGGACTTTCAGAAGGCTTTTGACAAGGTCCCACACCAAAGGCTCTTGAATAAACTTACCAGTCATGGAATAAAGGGACAGGTCTTGTCCTGGATCAGCAACTGGCTAAGGGACAGGAAACAGAGGGTAGCACTAAATGGACACTTCTCCAAGTGGAGGGAAGTAAAGAGTGGGGTCCCCCAAGGTTAAGTACTGGGACCCCTGCTTTTCAACCTCTTAATAAATGATCTAGAGGTAGGAGTAAAAAGCAAGGTAGCCAAATTTGCTGACAACACTAAATTATACAGGGTAGTGAAAACTGTGAGAGACTGTGAGACACTGGGGGAGTGGGCAAAACAGTGGCAAATGAGCTTCAACATTAGTAAGTGCACAGTGATGCATGCTGCGGCAAAGAACCCCAATTACATTTATAAACTGATGTGGTCTGAACTCTGTAACAAACCAGGAAAGGGACCTTGGTGTCCTGGTGGACAACTCAATGAGGGTGTCAACCCAGTGTGCATCAGCAGTGAAAAAAGCAAATTCAATGCTAGGGATCATTAGGAAGGGTATAGAAAATAAGTCAGCAAGTGTCATTTTGCCTCTTTATAAATCTATGGTGATGCCCCATCTGGAATACTGTGTACAGTTCTGGTCACCATACCTCCAGAAGGATATTACGGAGCTGGAAAAAGTGCAGAGGAGGGCAACCAGAATGATTAGGGGACTGGAACACCTTCCTTACCATCTGAGGCTGCAACGGTTGGGCCTTTTCACTCTTGAACGACGATGTCTAAGAGGTGACCTGATTGAAGTTTATAAAATCATGCACGGTGTGGACAAAGTAGATAAGGAAAAACTGTTTTCCCTATCGCATAACACTAGAACTAGGGGACACTCCATGAAACTTTTGGGTACTAGTTCTAAAACAAATAAGAGAAAGTACTTTTTCACCCAGAGGATTACTGGTGTATGGAACTCCCTGCCAGAAGAAGTGGTGACAGCTGTCAGTCTTGACAGCTTTAAGAAAGGATTAGACAAGTTCATGGAGGACAAGGGTATCAATGGCTATAATTATGGATACTTAAGGACAACCTCCGGGTTGGAGAGATAGGCAGGATATCTCTCAATACCATTTCCAGGGAATCCTAAGCAGGTGAAGGCATCTGCTTGGGAATACCCTGAAGGAAATGGTGAGCCACTGTGTGAGACAGAATGCTGGACTGGATGGGCTGTGGCCTGTTCCAGCAAGGCTGTTCTTATGTTCTTATGATCAGTTCCTGAAATAAAGTTGTGTTTGGCCCCATTATGCTGGCTGCTACGTATTGATTCCTGAATATCAAAGCTCCACACCGCAATTTGCACTTCAATGGTTAAATTAGGATCTAAAATAACACCTAAATTGCATACCTGGTCCCAGGGGACAGAGCAATCCCACCCAACCTAGGGGCCAGATCACCTAGTCGGGCAGACAAACCCTCCAACATCAGAACCTCCATCTTGTCAGGGATCAGTGTCGGCTTGTTAACTTTGGTCCATTCCATTGTCAAGGCACCAGACCGCATCCACTGCAGAAGATGAAAAGGAGAATAATGTGATTGTCTGAAGCAATTATTGATGAGCCTTGATGAGAATCAGATATTTTGAACCCTCTGAGATGGTGATCTTGGCACTATATTATCATGTAAAGAAAAAGCCTGCGAAAACCCACCCTCACTTTTTAAAGCTTTTGCCTCTAATAGTCCCCACAGAAGATTTTTCCCCAGTTGGCAGTCTCCAGTAAAAACAGAACCCAAAAAATCTGCCAAGGTCATAGAATTAAAAAGGCACAGGGAGCAACATTGCCAGCAGCGAGGCAGGTGCAGACACAAATGGACCTGGAGTATACAAATAAAATGGCTTGCACTGAACTGCCAAGAAGTATGACTAGGATTGGAATGTAATGAGCCTTCTCCACAAGTTAACACACTAAAGGTTACAATTACAATAGCTTGTTGGGCAGTTGTATAAAGTTGCTGCATTTGAAATTCGAGTCACACCCAGGATGGATCACAAGTTCAGGGAAAGAGTGCAGAGAAACAAATTGATTATACAGGCTGTGGGTTGTGGTGGATGGTCGACGGGGATATTTGGAAAAAAATGTTAAACAGAAGTTAATCTCCTTTCATATAATTTGTTTTTGTATTCTTCCCAAAACCAGCTCACATTGGAGACAGCTGCTTCTGAAGTTTACAGCATGCATATGGTTAGAAGGCATAGTCTCAGCAGGCAACACAAATGACAAAATAATGACTAGCTGGGGTGGGTGGGGTGGGGGAGAGCTGAGTATATCATTTGAAGAAGATATGGCCGTATCAAAGTCAGTGAAACATGAACAATTCATTTTTATAGCCTCCAGATTGCTGTTTGCCATGAACCTTCCCGTTTACGACAGACACCACCATTGATATCCCTACCAATCAGCCGTTCATGCAACAGCCAGCTGAAGGAATGACAGGAATCTGTGATTCCTTTCTGATGAGCCCAAGCACTTTCATCCACTGGATATTCTAAAGGAGGAGATTCTGATAAGGTTATAACAACGTTCCATTCAAGAGACTGGATTGTGTGGCCCACCAGTTAACACTCTGGCAAGGGGTCTTGTCATGAAATACAATTGTTCTTGTTTTCTGTCAAGAGCTGTAGTTCTTTCCCACTGTTTGTTGTTGCTTTTCTTTATTTTACAATTTTGTATAATGGACTGAGTACTGGCCAGGTTCAAATCCATGGACAGCAATGATGCTTACAGTAAATAGTTCTAAGTAGCTAGCATCTCAATAATCATGATCAGGGTGGCAGATCTGGTGATCCTAAAGTAGTCTCTTTCACTATCACTGGCAAATCTAATCCACTTAGGTGGTGTGAGAGTGAAATAGAAAACTCCCTGAAAATCAATGTGAGAAAAGTAAAGACATGAAATTAATAAATTTCCAAAAGTCACCATACATAGGCAACACATATCTTGATTTGTTTATGTTTTTTAATTGTTTTTATTTTTTAAAAAACATATTACAACCAAAAAGAACATAATACAATGGAAAGAAAATGTTGAAAATAATTTTGCATAGAGAGCCCATGTGGTACAGTGGTGAAGCTGCAGTCAGAACTCTGCTCACTATCTGAGTTTGGTCCTAACAGATCCAAGGTTTACTCAGCTTTCCATCATTCCAAGGTTGGTCAATGAGTAACCAGCTTGTTGGGGGCAAAATACTAACATCCTATAGCTCTAAGCGCCAAGGTGTAATGCCCTCAATCTTTATTATATCTAAAATGATGATGATGAGGAGGAGGAGGAGGAGGAGGAGGAGAAGTGGTGTTTCAAAGATTGCTACTATCCAAACAAATTATTCTCCTCATCACACCTGGGAGTGCAACCAGGTCAACCAAACAAAATCTGACAAAACATCATGCTACTTTCTTTGATTAAGGTAAAGGTAAAGGTTTCCCTTGCTTGAAAGCCAGTCGTATCTGACTCTAGGGTGCAGTGCTCATCTCTGTTTCTAAGCCGAAGAGCCAGCGCTGTCTGTTTCTGCAGACGTTTCCATGGTCATGTGGCAGGCATGACTAGACACCGGAGTGCACGGAGCGCTGTTGCCTTCCCACCGAAGTGGTCCCTATTTATCTATTTGCCATTTCTTGCTTTCGAACTGCTAGGTTGGCAGGAGCTGGGACAAAGACAGGAGCTCATTCCGTCCTGCAGTACTCGGGAATCGAACTGCTGACCTTCCGCTTCCCAGTCAGCATCTTAACCACTTGAGCCACTGCAGTCCCTTTGATTATCCAATGGTAAAATGCTTCACTTACATGTCTGACCTCAAGTAAGTACCATTGAGATCAATACATATTAACCATGCAGAAATGCGCAATGCAGGGATGGAGGAATCACAATATGGGATCAAAATTGCTGGGAGAAACATCAACAATTTGAGATATGCAGATGATACCACCCTAATGGCAGAAAGTGAGGAAGACCTAAAGAAGCTCCTGATTAGGTTGAAAGAAGAGAGTGCAAAAGCTGGCCTGAGACTCAATATCAAGAAAACCAAGATAATGGCAACAGGCCATATCAGTCCCTGGAAAATAGATGGGGAAGAAGTAACAGATTTTGCTTTGTTAGGATCCAAGATCTCTGCAGATGGAGATTGCAGCCATGAAATAAAAAGGCGACTGATTCTTGGGAGACAAGCTATGAAAAACCTGGGGAACATAGTGAAAAGTAGAGACATCTCACTGCAAACAAAGGTCCGCATAGTCAAAACAATGGTATTTCCAGTGGTAATGTATGGCTGTGAGAGCTGGATCATTAGAAAGGCTGAGCGAAGAAAAATAGATGCCTTTTGAGACGTGGTGCTGGAGGAGAGTTTTGAGAGTCCCCTGGACAGCGAGGAGAACAAATAGGTCAATATTAGAAGAGATTAGCTCTGAGTGCTCCTTAGAAGGACAAATAACAAAGATGAAGTTGAAGTATTTTGGACATCAAATGAGAAGAGAGGATTCACTTGAGAAGGCCTTGATGCTGGGGAAGGTGGAGGGCAAAAGAAGAAAGGGACGGCTAAAGATGAGATGGCTAGATGGTATTGTAGACACAATGGGCACGGGGCTGTGTGGACTAAGGAGGATGGTGGAGGACAGGGGTGCCTTGAGACGGATTGTCCATGGGGTCGCAAAGAGTCGGAATCGACTGTGCAACTGAACAACAACAAAATGCAGAAGTAGACATAGGATGGACTGCAGCCTGGGAGACAAATTAAAATTAAAATGGGACTTTTACCCCTATCTCATTGCACGCTTCTTCCTCCTTAATCTTTCTCTCACATACCACTCCACCCATTTCCAGTGAAGCCAAAATGTGGGATGCAGCAACAAAATATAAACAGTTACCTACGTTGAGTGTATTAGCTTTCACAGTTGAAGGCTGGCACTCTTAGTAGGAGTAATGATAATGTGCCACCAAGTCAACTCAGACTCATGGCAGTCTCTTTCAGGATTTTACTCAGAAGTGGTCTCCTTCTGGGGGCATCCTGAGACTGTGCAGCTAGCCCAAGGCCATGTGTAACACTTCACAGGGACTGTGGTGTCTCAGTGGTTAAGAAGCCACTGGGAGGTCGGCAAGTCAGCAGTCCAAGACCCGAGTACTGCATGACGGAATGAGCGTCCATCTCTGTCCCAACTCCTGCCAACCTAGCAGTTTGAAAGCAAGAAATTGCAAGAAGATAAATAGGGACCACTTCATGTCTTGAGGACATGAAAGGAGCTTCATTTGGGCGTCCTCTGAGATTCTCCAGCAAAAATCCTTTCAATCCAGAAAGCACCTTTATGTGCTTCTGACATAATAATAATAAAAAACTTCAGAAACAATGCCATTTAGCAAGGCTGCACAGAATACATGTGTGTGTGTGTGTGTGTGTGTGTGTGTGTGTGTGTGTGTGTGTGTGTGTGTGTGTGTGTGTGTGCATTCGTATGTGTGCAGTGCAGGAATCAATGGGATATTTTGCAGTTTTAAATCTCGTAAGGACTAAAAATATGCTCTTGGAAAAGTACTTGTTTATGAGAAGACCATTGGCCCTGAAGAAACTTTTCTTGCAGGCAAGCATTCAATCGAGTAAGCACACACTTTGTCTGTATTTGCAACTGCTAAGGCTCAAGGGCTTGGTGTTGTTTTCGGCTGAGGCAGAGAATCTTTCCGCCCAGGGGTGTTCTACGTCTCCGTACCATCTGCTTCAAGAGGTTTTGGCGCATTGTCAAAAGATTGTTCTAGGGGAAATGATACCTTTCCAGACAGCAGCATCTTCTGTTTCTGTTTGAAGAGTACAGAAGCCCTGCCATATCAAACTGCCATAACAAGATACAGTATTCTAGGGTTACTTGCAGCTTTACCTCTAGGGCATTTTTTTTCTTTACACAAAGGGAGATTTGTAAATACAGTACAAGCTAGGGATGTGCCCTGTGTTTAGACAAACGTGGGAATACAAAGCAAATCAGGACTATGCGTGTTTCCAAGGCAACCATGGCTCAGAGTAAAAAAGGCAAGGGCATCACCAGGCCACATTACCACCCTCAGCAGATTTCTTGTGTTAAATCCAACATTCATTTATTACAGTGACAAGTGGGGAAGGGGAGATAAAAATTAAAGGAAATGCTGGGTCAATAAGAACAGAGAAGGAAAGTATGCTGCTTAATTTAGAAATTAAGCTTTCCTTAGTGGTTAAGACACTGAATTTGATGATTGGAAGGTCGGCAGGTCAAGACCCGAGTGCTGCACAACAGAGTGAGCTCCCATCTCTGTCCCAGTTCCTGCCAACCTAGCAGTTCGAAAACAAAAAATTGCAAATAGGTCAATAGGTACCACTTCAGTGGGAAGGTAACAGCATTCTGTGCACTCTGGTGTCTAGTCGTGCCTGACACCTGACCATGGAAACATCTGCAGATGCAGAAACTGCTGTAACACTTCTCAAACAATGCCATTTAAGCACCACACCCTAGAGTCAGATACGACTGGCATTCAATCAAGGGCGGCCTTTACCTTTACCTAGACTTTTCTGCTGCATAGTGCTTGATCAAAGTCTTCCAAGGCTATACTACAGATGTAGTATAGACTACACTAATGCCTGGTCCTGGGAAAGAAGGGGCAAAGGAACAGGGAAAGGATGGAAAATGTATAGATGAGTAAACTCAATGCATTGCCTTTTTAAAGAAGAATCTATGAGGACCATATCCTTTGCCCTTTTAAAAGTACCTCACTGATACTCTTGCCTGTGGCTGCCTTATTAATAATCAACTGCAAGAGACGTATGCCCAGGGTTTCCTTACTGTGAAACAGCTTTCCCAGTCTCTGCTGCTGCTGATGCTGTGGTGGTTATTGTTGTTGTTCTTGTTGTTTTGTGAATCATTTTTGAGAAGAGCAGGAAAAACTTTCCCTTCCATTTATGCCTCGAGCTTTACCTGCTTGTTTTCCACATACCAGTCAGTGAATGACATAAACATAATTAGGACCAATCATTCCTATTAAAACAAAGCACATTAAAACAGTAGAAAAAAAACAAAGGCGGGAAGAGAATAAAATAAAATAACAAAAGGCTAAATTTTTACTTGGTACTTGAATGCCACTGGGGGTGTGGTGAATATAACTCCTGCATCGGGGAATCTGATAGTTCTGGAGTGTCAACCTGTCTTCATCCAGAATGCAAATAATTTGCCTCACTAATTGCAAGTACCCTCATTTAAAAGCCTATTTTCTCATCTCCTAAGACTCCCATGATCTACATGTCTAAGAAATTACAGTTTGATGCAGTAATTACCTCTCTGTTTTTTCATCTTCACATAATCACATTTCATGGAAAGTGCATAATTTTGCCACACACCAAGTGAAGAATATTTGTTGCATTGACATTTTTTTAACCTCTGGGGAATTAATTTTTATAAGCCATCAGGTTGTACCATTCTCCTCTTTCGTCCTGCTTACATGGGAAAGCAATACAGTTTTTGGTGGTTGAGAAGAAAAGGGAAATACTATTGATGCTTTCTATGGGGTATCAGTTTCTTGCAGTTGGCTTTTTCCTTTGGCAGACACCTCCCATCTCTTTCTTTTTCTGGGCCTTACAAAAATCACTGCCAATTTCATCATTTTCCATACAAGGAGAGCTGAAATTAGCATTGCTGTGGTGGGGAGGAAGTGCAGAATGTGCTTTGTATAGTACTGTACTATATTCTACACTTTGGCATCATTCATTTCCATTTGAATAGTCTACAATAATTGTAAGCAACCTTCTGCCAGCTAATCTTTCCTACACTAGGTCAGGTGAAAGGAACTACAGAATGAATTCACCAAAAGTTTACAATAATTGTTATCAATATTGATTTTCAAAGTGACTGTTATCTTTTTTCTGTTCACGTAACAGCAAGGGCAGCATGCCTGAAACTGTTGTGAAAGGTTCTGACAAGCTTGGAGGTAGATACATTTAAATACGGGGAAAAAATTTTTATACTATGCATGTACCATATTATATAGGGCCATGGTGACATATTTGTTAAGATGCTGAGCTGGATGACTGAAAGGTTGGCAGTTCAGTAGTTCAAGACCTGAGTACTGTGTAATAGATTAAGCACCCATTGTCTGTCCCAGCATCTACCAACCTAGCAGAAAGCAAGATGTTGCAAGAGGATAAATAGGTACTGCTTTAGAGGGAAAGGTAACAGTTTTCTGTGCACTCTGGTGTGTAGTCATACCTGCCACATGACCATGGAAAAGTCTGCAGACACAGACAGCGCTGGCTCTTTGGTTGTAAACGAAGATGAGCACCACACCGTAGAGTCAGACACACACCTGGCTTTCGAGCAAGGGAGACCTTTACCATCAGTGTTGAGCTGCTACAGGTGCCCACAGGTGCCCTGGCACTGGTAGCGGAAATTCCCCCAGGCCACGCCCACTTGAACGACCACGCCCACCTCCCTATCCCAGGCCATGGTGTAGGGAGGCCAAGTGGGCATGGACCACAGAGTTAGCAACACCCACAGAGTTAGCCACGCCCATGGTGGGGTATTAATTTTTTTGCAGCGCATCACTGTTTACCATACTATATATGGGAAAGTGAATACAATGGCTGTTGTGCAATATTACACCATACAGTGAGGATGATGTCACCAGCTGCTGCCATTTTGAGAGAAAAACATTTTAGATCCCCCTCCCACCAGCTTTCCAGAATCTCCTTCAACAGGGTGCAGACTTCGGGAGCCAAAGGACAGAAGAGTAAACTATTTAAAACTGGAAAATCACATTACCAGTCCAGGTGGTGGAGAATTTCATGTTTTAAATCATTTCCCTTCCCATTCCTGTTTTGAGTAGTTTAAGAGAAAGTCCCCGGGAGGCTAGCTCCATGACTTATGTATCTGGCTGTGGAATCATAGTTGGGAGCACAGTTCTGCACGGTGTATCATAAAAGAAGAAGAAGCCTTTGTGGCCCTGAGCAAGCTGCACATTCCTAGGGTGCCTCCAGAAGATGTGTTTGCTACCTAGAAAACCCTGGAAAGGGTCATTATAAGTCAGAATTGACTTGACAGCTCACAATTGCAGGCGCACCCCCCCCCCCCAATGATGGACTCAGACACAAATGAAAGTGGATAACGGCATTGGGCCACATTTATTGATTCAAGCCCTAGTCCGAATTATAAATTTCTATTGGTTAAATGACCAATCATAATTCTTAAGGCAAGCAGGCCGAAGTAACACTGGTAAGGTACCACCCAAAATTGCCAACGGCAATTGTTACAATGTATCTATTTGTATCAATTTGTTTGTTGACAACAAACAAATTGTTGACCGTAGTCAATATCTAACTAATGACCCCACCCTCTGACGTGTATCCGTAAAATCAGGGGGTGATTCCAGCTGTCTAGTGGTAACCATCACCCCCTCGCCTGGTTCGTCGTTGACCGGACGTTTAACAACTTATGCCTATCTAGTGTTGTCCAGTCAATTGCGAACCTGCCGGATACCTGTGGGTCATAAATGTTTACCTTACCAGTGCTACCCGCCAATGTGACCAAAGTCAACAGTAGCACAGACAAACCCCTATATCAAACCATAGCAACAGTGTGGGATGGGCGAAAAAGCCAGGACTCAAGAGCCAATTGCGAGTCCCAGCCAAAAATTCCCACCCGGCCCCGAAGCGACCAAGAAATCACACTGTTAACTAGGGAGGGGGTGGAGGGGAAAAACTTCTCCGCTCCGTCGGTTCGCCAAAATGGCAGCACGGCTGCCTCGTGGCCAGCCCCTTTTATTAGGGTGCTGGCCACGCCCCTAACTACCCGGATGGTTTCGTCCGGTGGGGGGGGGCCCGCAAAGAGCGCGGCGGCCATTTTGGCGCCACGCTTCCATTGCAGGCGCACCCCCCCAATGATGGACTCAGACACAAATGAAAGTGGATAACGGCATTGGGCCACATTTATTGATTCAAGCCCTAGTCCGAATTATAAATTTCTATTGGTAAAACGACCAATCATAATTCTTAAGGCAAGCAGGCCGAAGTAACACTGGTAAGGTACCACCCAAAATTGCCAACGGCAATTGTTACAATGTATCTATTTGTATCAATTTGTTTGTTGACAACAAACAAATTGTTGACCGTAGTCAATATCTAACTAATGACCTCACCCTCTGACGTGTATCCGTAAAATCAGGGGGTGATTCCAGCTGTCTAGTGGTAACCATCACCCCCTCGCCTGGTTCGTCGTTGACCGGACAACGTTTAACAACTTATGCCTATCTAGTGTTGTCCAGTCAATTGCGAACCTGCCGGATACCTGTGGGTCATAAATGTTTACCTTACCAGTGCTACCCGCCACCCGGAGAGGCTTCAATAAAGGCTCGACGCCCCCCCCCCCCCAAGACCGTCAGCTCGGTCGACAGGCCTGCTCGCCAGTCACTCAGCAGGAGGTCCATACCTCCTCGCGACAGATGGGCCCCCTCCCCTGAATAAAGGTCATAATTTTGCAGACTGATGATGGGGAGGCGAATGACGCGTCCCCAACCCATATCAAAAAGGAACCGGGCAATAGCCCTGGAGCGACGAGCCCGGTCAAGCGCCTGGAGGCCAAACGCTCCCCTGTAAGCGTACTGCGGTATCATGTCCGACCAAATGAGGGGTGTGGCAGGCCACACATAATGTGAGTAGGCCAGGTGACTGCAAATCGCAAGCTTCCGCGATAGGCCAGTGACCTGTCCGAAACCATTGCCCCCAAGGTGAATAACCAGGACATCAGGCGAGTCAGCATCCCTGATGTAGAAAAGGAATGGCAACAGTTCCCGCCATAACATGCCGCGCTTACCACACCACCTGAGATGTGCGGATGCACCCAGTCCCAGTCGGGGTCCCACTCTGTCGCCGCAGCGTAACGCGCTGCCCTGTGCAGTGTAACGCGCTGCCCTGTGCAGCTTAACGCGCTGCCCTGTGCACGTGGCAACGGCCCACCAGCCCTACTGTCACCAGTGTAAAACGACACCCAGGGTCTGTCAAGGAAAAAAGGGGGGTGAGAAACATTGCAGTGACTAAACTGGCACTCACGGTTGAAGAGGGTGAACACAAAACTGAAAACAATGTGATCCCCACCTTCCCATGCGGCGTATTTCAGCCCCAGAGTACCCAAAAGTAGCTGCAGTAGAAACCGCCCCCATCCTGCAGGAATGGCTGAGTGAGGGGAGACCCACCCTGGTGACAGAAAAACGGGGCATGGTGCGTGCCACACAGTGCAAGAAACTCCTGTAGGGCACCAACCGGACAGATGTCTTCCAAGGAACATCGTAGCAGTATTACTCAACTGCCTACGCCGTGCTGATCTGTTTTAGAGGAGCGTATCCTCAACTGAGCCCAATCATTGCAACATAGACATCTTCGAGTTCCAGTGCCCTACGACTAGCATCCGCCTTAGACAGCATCACAAGCTCGCTGATGCGGAGCGCTCCAAAAAAGGCCACCGTTGTAGCCGCACGAAACAGGGCTGCCTCATACCTATCGAAACATAGGTCATGCCAGCCTCGTGCCAGTTGGGTAAGTACCCCAGGGGAAATTGGGTGACGGTCGTCCAGGCAACGCCCACGTTCCCGCACCCACCCCTCCAAAACATGTCTCACACGGAAATCAGCGGTACTGTCCGCGTGACCTCCCACCTTGGCCATAAAAGCCAGCGCTGATAGCCTAGATGCTATGGTGCGGGGTGCCAGGCCCTGGGCGTGCAGGGAAACCATGAAACGGAGGATGTGGGCCACTGGGATCGGCCAGGTATCTGGCAGGCGAGATTGGGAACAAAAGGTCCGAAATGAAACCAACGCGTGGTGATACGCCTTACGCGTGCGTGGCGCCAGTGACATGCCTATCGCCCGGTTCACCTCTCCTTGCCAAAGGTCCATATCTCCTGCGGTAGTGGCGAGGGAAATTCCTCCGCATCCGGAGCCAAGGCACGGAACCGGGAGATCTGCACGCGTCAGCAATATCATTATTCACCCCCGGGACATGCCTGGCTCTGAACAGTACATTGAGGCGCAGGCTGCGCAATACAAACTGGTGCACAAGATCCATGACCCTGGGAGATTTAGAGGTCTGTGAGTTGACAATGTGGACAACAGCCGCATTGTCACACCAGAAATGCACCACAGAGTTGGCCCACTCCTCACCCCATAGCATCAAGGCCCCCAGTATGGGAAAAAATTCCAAATATGTGAGATCCCTCAGGCGACCCGTGCCTGACCAGGCTGGTGGCCATCCACCATATGCCCACTTCCCATTGAAGTATATCCCATAACCAAGGGATCCCGAGGCATCAGACTGAATTTGAAATTGGGGCGAAGCCAGGAGGTCAGACCTCCAAAATGAGACCCCATTGAACTCCCTCAGGAACTGGAGCCATACGTGCAGATCTGCCCTGATGCCCCGGGTCAATCTCGCCCTATGATGGGGCCTGGATAAGCCTGCCATGGCGTCGCACAAGCGCCGAGCAAATGCCCTGCCAGGTGCGACCACCCTGCAAGCGAAATTGAGGTGTCCATGTAGCACCTGCA
Source organism: Bradypodion ventrale (assembly GCA_035047345.1). Classification (NCBI taxonomy): domain Eukaryota; kingdom Metazoa; phylum Chordata; class Lepidosauria; order Squamata; family Chamaeleonidae; genus Bradypodion; species Bradypodion ventrale. The sequence goes on from JAWDJE010000002.1 coordinate 310,910,812, forward strand.
GTTCCCGAAGGGACGCCTTGCGCTTAGCCAGCAAGTCCGATATAAGGGCCTCTATCCTTGACACCTTGTCTGCGGGCAACCTAGACGCCTGCGCTACCGTGTCAATTTCCACCCCCAGGAATATTAACTTATTAGACGGGCCTTCGGTCTTTTCGGGCGCTAAAGGGACACCGAGTTCCTCCATTAGCGTCTGAAATGTGTTGAGGAGACGTGTGCACGTGTCCCAGCCCCGTTCACCCCTGAATAAAAAGTCATCCAGGTAATGGGCTACAGACCGAGACCCTGACCTACGGACAAATGCCCACTGCAGGAAGGTACTGAAACGCTCGAAAGCCGAGCAGGATATGGAACAGCCGAATGGCATGGCTTTGTCAAAATAATATTCACCCCGGAATTTGTAACCCAGCAACTCGAAGTCACCCGGGTGCACGGGCAAGAGGCGAAACGGCGACTTAATGTCACACTTAGCCAACAGTGCACCCGGGCCACATGAGCGCACCATGCGCAATGCCTGGTCAAAAGTCATCAGGGATAGCATCATTGACCGAGTGGCCGGATGGGTAGGACAAATGGTGAATCAGGCGGAACTCGCCCGGGGACTTCTTGGGCACTAGTCCTAGCGGAGACACTTTAAGGTTGGGGAACGGGGGTGCGGGGAAAGGGCCAGCGACCCTGCCCGCAGCAATCTCCTTATTAATGCTGGCGGCAGCCACCTCCTCCCTTCCCCTAAGTGACAAAAGGTTAGGTGCATCCTGCGGTGACCTATCCCCCGTGAAAGGAATACGAAAACCCAGTTGAAAACCCTGAAGGAGGTACACAGCGTCTGCTCTCTTCGGGTACAATGCGAGCCAACGCTCCAGCATGTCGACATTAATTGGGGAGGGGGCCTTTTGGTGAACCCGCTCCCTCCATGGCAGTCTTACCTGCCCCTTGTCCGCCCCTACCCCTGCCCCTGTATCCTCCCGGCCTGGGACAGGCGGAGGCAGCATGGGGGCCAGAACAAGAGGGGCACTCATGCTTGTACTTGCAATTTTTCCTGTTGCAAGAACCATTGGACAAGAAGGTCCAGCACAGCAGGCGAGCTGGAACCCCCTGCCCCGCCACTTGGCGGGGTACCTGTACCGGGGCCGCTCGTTGGACCGCATGTCCACAATGGTATCTCTCCCCAGGCGCCGGGTGCGTGGGGGTCATATACAGAAGCCACAGCTTCTGGCAGGGCTCATCCCACCTCATCTCTGGGTGCAGTGGAATCCTCATGCGGAATTCTTCGTCGTAAGCCAGCCATGACGGACCCGGGAAGTCAACCATAGCCCGGTAAATATTGTCCAGATACTGGACCATAGGGATAGCCAAATCCGGCCTAGCCCTGAGGTAAACGGCCATGTAAATCAGGTACGCTGGCAACCAATTTGCCCACGTGCGTGGCGGCTTACGACGACGTGCCTGCTCCTTATCCTTCTCGTCCAGCCCTTCCCTCTCTTCCTTGGTTGGCTCCCTATTTAGAAGGGAGAAGATATCTACATACTCGCCCCTCCAAATCTTTTCCTTGGTAGACTGGGCCAAATGGTCCCCCAAGGGCAAGGAATACCCTGCTGTTGGCAAAGCCGACACCGGCACTGAGGGAACTACGGGCAAAGGAAAATGAGCCTGAGCCAGCCCGGGGATCCCCAACACATTTCCCAGCACATTGGGGGCACCACCCCGGCCCAGGCCCTGTGTCACGGGCAAAGTCGCTGGGTGGGCCGGGGGCCATTGGGCCGCCGGGCCACCCGAGCGAGGCCAAGGCCATTGAACAGCCCCCCCCCCAAGGAAGTCAGTTGTGTGGGTGCATTAGCTTGGACTGCATACTCACCCGCTGCATCCCCGCGGGCCGCCCCCACCGGGGGTTCCAGCCCCCTGGGGGCGTCGGAGCTCACGACTGAAGCTGAGCTCGTCGACGGGGCCAGACCAGCACCAGACTGCTGCACCTGTGGGGTGGGGAGCTGCGAGGCAGTGGCCACCACCGGCCCGCGCACCTCAGGCGGCTCAACCCGACCCATCGCCGGCCGCTGTTCGGCGGCCAAAGGGGGCACCTGAAAACCTAGAGACACCCCTGTTTGGTTGGCCCTTGCCAAGGATGCTTCAAGGGCCGCCACCCGGGCCAGGAGGGCCTCCACATCGACATAGGCCCCGGCCCCAACAGGGGGCAATTGGGCAACCGGCCCATAATTCACGGGTACCTGTCCAGGTCCCTGAGCCCCAGGGGCCAGATAAGGCCAAGAGCCCATGCTCAGCCCCTGGGGAGCCGTGGGAACACCCTGCAAGGCAGGGAAACCCAACCACCCTCCGTGGCTCGCACCCCCCATAGGGAATTGCGCACCCGGGCAAGAGGGCCCCGCCGCACAGACCATGGCAGGGGCCGTAGTCGTTGTTTGCGGGCCAAGGGCCGAGGCCCCGTCCGGGGCAGCAGGTATGCTCCGCGCATCAGGCCAAGGAGCTACCGATCCCATCCCACCGTTCCCGGTGGGGTCCGCTAAAGGTGGCTGTGGAACGGGCGCAGTCGCGGTCCTCCGACCCGGCTGACGCCTCCGCGCCGATCGAGCCACGTTCGCGGCTGCCTTCTTCTTCGAGGGCGTGGCTAAGGTAGCTAGGAAGCCTAAAACAAGAGAAAGCTGCCCGAAAAGGCTTCCCCCAAGAGGACACGAGCGACGGAGGTAAGGAGGAAAAACTTCTCCGCTCCGTCGGTTCGCCAAAATGGCAGCACGGCTGCCTCGTGGCCAGCCCCTTTTATTAGGGTGCTGGCCATGCCCCTAACTACCCGGATGGTTTCGTCCGGTGGGGGGGCCCCGCAAAGAGCGCGGCGGCCATTTTGGCGCCACGCTTCCATTCTCATTATTCCTTCCTTGTAGTTGTTTTCTCTCCTTCTGTTTGATTCTTAGAAGTATCTCTCCTCATTGATTTATAAGTAGTACTGTAAAGACATTTGCAGTCAAAGAGAACAGAGGATGTAACAGCCACATCATCTTAGGCAGTGTAATACCAGGACTTGAATACAAAGCTTACATAAGGAACTTTTCACTGAATCACTAAACAGCTTTAATCCCACCTTGGGCTTGAAGGCATTAACTAGTTGGCACTAACGTTGGACAGGTTTGGAGGTGGCTATCCTTTGACTAAAGCTTAACCAAACAATGGGGTACACAGAAAGAGCCCCCTAAAAGATTTTGGTATTTCTGAACCACAATTGGGCATACCCTGGCAATGGCAACTTTGTGCTGGCTAATTTTTCTCACACTAGGTCAGGCAAAAGGAACTACAGAGTGAATTCACCAAAAGGTGGCTTCATTTTGTCACTTTCACATTTGGCATAGACTTGGAAGAAGAAGAACCAGGTGATGCTAAGAAAAAGTGGCTAAGCTTTATGGTGGAGGTGACAGAGCTGGAGAGTGTATAACTCACTAGACAGTGTTATTAGGGGCATAGCACATTTACCTGGTGATCCTGCACCAGTAGGCATAGATCCCCCCCCCCTCAGTGGTTTAGGAAAACCAAAACAAGCTGGGAAATAACCTCTTTTCCTGTATGTGGCTTATCTGATCCAGTTTGTTTGTTTGTTTGTTTGTTTGTTTGTTTGTTTGATTGTTTGGTTGGTTGGTTGGTTGGTTGGTTGGTTGGTTGGTTGGTTGGTTGGTTGGTTGATAGATAGATAGATATCCCACCTATCTGGGATATATTCCTACTCTTGGTGGCATATAGCAATTAAAAACCATCACCATCGTTACTTGAGAGTGGGGTAAAAGAATCCACAAAACTGCTTTTCAATACTCCAGTGGAGAATAATGGTACTTGTGTGTCTGTTGCTTCCATGCCACAGAAGAAATCTGAACTGAAGACAGAAAGTGAATTATAGAATTTTTATCATATTTCAATATCTGATATGTTAAATGGGCTTGTTAGGGGCTCATGAGCCCCTTATGCACAAAGAGGAAGCCAGCCTTTGCAACTGCAAGGGTCGCATATATGCTATTTCCAGCATCCACAGGCACTGGAAATGGTGTATATGGAAGTGTGCCCAAATCCAGCATGCCTTGGAGTGATTGGGACTCCATCAGTGTCTGGGTGCTGAGAAAAAAGAAGCAAACCAGCTCACCTCAAAACAGAAACCAGACTGTTGAGTCAATCTGGATAGGCTCTCAGGTTCTGATAAAGAATCTGTTCCTTTCTTTGTTCCATGCAGCACAGCAAAGAATTTTCATGATTAAATCCAGCTTATACTTGTAGAACAAACATTCTAAAAGTTTATAGAATAGACCTCAAGGTTGGTAACCTGTGGTCTTTCAGATCTTACCAACCCCCAGTTCCTGTCAGCTGAAGCCTATTTGCCAATGGTGAAGGATTTTGTGAATGATAGTTTCAATATATGTTGTTAAAAAGTACCACAGAACTCTAGAATTCTAGAAACTGTCAGAAAAATTCTGAAGAGAAATCTGGAGCAGTTCTTGCCCCTGCTCTTCACATAACACATTAATAGAGGGCCCTGCTCTGAGTAAACTGACAATATATACTTTTCATAAAATTGTGAGTAGCTTTGAACATGACCATTGTTTTTATATCTCATCTACATCAGTCATTGAATTTCCCTGAGGACTACAAATTATTCTTATTCTCTTGGCAACAGAACAGCTCATATTGTGCTGTTTATTACAGCATTGTAACATAATTTATAGCACAGTCTACCAAGAACTTGCACTGATGGGAATCAAACTGAAATCTTGTTCTAGTGCTTGAAGAATTCTTATTTATGACTCAGATAAAAACACTTCTCTTGAATATCTCAGATGAACTTGATTGTTCAACTCCAAAGCTAATGCTCTGACATTTTGTCATCCTTAAACAGGATTTTGCATATGGATTTTCTCAAAGAATCTTAGCATCAAGGAAGATTTCTTGTATTTGTTCTCTCACAGCTACATTGTTTCTCTCATATTAATTATCTCAATGTTTTTGTTTCTAGTTCAAAGAAGAGAACTTCCAGTGAAATATATGGGTTTCTTTATTGCCATTCAGTGACATCAGGGTGCAAGTTATCACATACCATTGAGTGCCTTTAATTAAACTAAGCAATTGATAGCATTGAGTGAAATAGTAGGCAGCCAAAGCTTGGTGAAATTGAAATTGACAGATGGATCAGGAAATGAGCTGAAAATAGATTTCCTCTACCAGGCTTTACATGTGCTTCTTGATGGCGAGCTACTATTGCAAACCAATAAATGGTTTGGCCCTTAATCACAAACCAATTATAGATACCTGAGGGATGTATTCTAGTTCAATTAAAGTATCCTGGCAGGAAATGCTAGATGCACTGTACTGTAATACTAAAAGTATAGAGGCACATATATACACCAATGGATTTAGTGTTAAAACACTACTTACAGCATAATAAGTATACAACAAAGTGAAAAGAGATATAATAACAGTTAAAAACATAATTGCAAACACTAAAATGAAATCTCTGCAGCAATAGTAGGCTGAAAAATTATAAATAATATCAGGTGCAACCAAAAACCAGCCAGAAATCCTAACTTAAAGCACCTTTAACGGATGAAGAAAATCATCAAATGCTTCTTTAAATAGTTGTGTCTTTAACATTTTCTTGAAAACCAGAAGGAACATGACGTGGTAGATTTCTGGAGGGAGATTATTCCACGCTTAGGCTCTGGAGGAGGGCACAAACGTTGCTGGAAACTTGGCACTGGTGCCAGCAAACATTTCATTATTTTATTTTGCCATTCTCACTCTCCTTCCTACTGTAGACAGCAGCAGTAGCAAAGGTTTCCATGATGCTGCAATTCTCTAAGAGGAATTTCAAAGCAAAAAAAGTACAGTTAGCATTGTTCCAGGGCAACTGGGATAGAACTGAAAGAACTGAGAAAGGTTACATTGGCTTATGATTCAGTCTCAGGTAAAGAAGTTGATAAGTGCATGTACTCCAGATGCTGACACTTTTGACTCCTTCAGCTAGGGACTTGAGAAGTTAATAATAGAAAATAATACCATACAATTCTTCCTTTACTGTATCATCGTCGTCCGCAGACAAGACACTGGATCCATCTCATGTGTGGTAGATAGCAACATATGGACCACAGACTGAGAGCAGGATGGCCACTCCTTCAGACATATACGTACAGTCCTTCTTCTTCTGTGTCTAAGTCAGACATGAAACTTCAAAATGAAGGCAACTTTTGGTGAGTTTGTTCTTTCGCCTGACTTAGTGTGAGAAAGATTAGCCGGTAACATAAGGTTACCATTACCAGTGTATGCCTGATTTTGGTTCAAAAATACCACAATCTTCAAGGAGCTCTTTCGGTGTACCCCTACATGCAGTCCTAAAGATCATCTTCAAAGGGGATGTTGCGCTTGTAAAGACAATGTAACATTTTATATTCTCTTCATAATATTTTGAATATAAGACTAAATTTTGTTTTGTTTTTTAAATAGCACAACTCTAATCCTGGACAATTGTATGGCTTGAACCCAATGCCAGAGCAGTTTCCCTGTGAAATAACAACATTCTGGCCAATGGAGGGTTTGATTCATTTTCACTGTATCTGGAAGTCTGTGTATCTCCCTCTGTGATTCTAATTTTGTAGTGTTAATAAAATCTGACCCAGTAGCCAAAATTCTATTCCTTAAATTAGGCTGCCTATGGAGGGACTGCAGTGGCTCAAGTGGATAAGATGCTGACTGGAAGGCAGTAGGTCAGCAGTTTGATTCCCAAGCACTGCAGGACAGAATGAGCTCCCGTCTTTGTCCCAGCTCCTGCCAACCTAGCAGTTCGAAAGCAAGACATTGCAAGTAGATAAATAGGGACCACTTCAGTGGGAAGGTAAACAGCGTTCCGCACACTAAGATGTCTAGTCATGCCTGCTACATGACCACAGAAGTGTCTGCAGAAGCACACAATGCTGGCTCTTTGTCTTTGAAACAGAGATGAGCACTGAACCCTAGAGTTGGATACGACTGGCTTTTGAGCAAGGGAAACCTTTACCTTTACTGGATTTCTCTTTACCCAAGAAGCACAGTGGGGAATCAAATTCTTGACCTCTGGCTCCACAATCAGGTACCAACTCACTGAGCTATCCAACCAAATTGATATTGCATATAAGGATTTCTCCATACATGATCTGTGTGAGTGCTGGTATGCATTTCTTCTAATTAATACATTTTTGTGCATCCCCCCCACCATCAGCTAAGGCATATGTGTGCATTTTTCAAAGATACACATTTTTAGCTATGTGCATTTTCCAAAAGCAAAGCATGGGTTTGTGAACATATATTTTTTCTTCACCAGGTTGCCAGAGCAAAATTGCCTATTTCTAGAGGTGTGAAATGGATATTTACATAGAGAAGGGGTCGCCAACCGTTTTAAGTCGAGGGCCAGATCACACTCCATCAGACAGTTGAGGGGGCCAGACTGGTGATCCTTCCACCATTTACAGCTGCCGTAAACGCATCCACAGCTGTTGTAAACACATTTGTGACATCCATAAACGCATTTACGACAGCTGTAAATGATTCCACAGCCAATTCCACGGTGGTGGCTGGTGCAAAGGTAGGGGCTGGATCATTTGGCACTGTTTGCCTACCCCTGACATAGAGAAATGCAAGCTCAACTAACTTCTTTTCCATCCTAAATTGCACAGTTGCTGGCACTAAAAAGAGCCAGGGAATATATCTGGATGAGTTTCCTTCTTAGAAAACAACAACAACATGTTTGAACAAGGCAGAATTATTCCATGAGAGAACTCTCAAGTGTCTTGACAAATTGCTTGATCAGTGTTGATAAATAAATGGTGTTGTATCAGCAGCCTTTCCTGTACTTATGCTTGTTCAGGTAAAAGCAATCAATATTTTAGAGGACTTTTTTTTGAAAGCATTAGAAAAAACGGCAGTTAATGGAAAAGTGGTGCAGCATATGGCTTCAGGAGTAGTCTGCAGCATTCCCCTCATAGTGATAATTTAAAATTGATATGCCATTTTAGTATTATCTTCTGTGTCTTACAGTGTAATTGAATGAGAAATGTCTCCCTTCTTGATGTTTTGGATGGTGACTAAAATGTCTTGATCCTCTGAATGAGCTGAAATTTGTCAGGTATACTCTGGAAATTAATAGGATGAATGTGGCCACATAAACCATCAATGCATAGCTGCATGAGAAAGATTTGTTCTTTTTTCCAGTTCTATGGAAAAACAAAAAGCCCATCCCCAACAGATAGTTCATTTGGGTAGCATATGTTATTCAGATCAGATGAAATTATATTGTCCTCCCATGTGTTAAAATCAAACAGTGGTCGGTAACCTATTGCCCATGAGCTGGATCTGGCCTGTGGCACCAAATCATCCGACCCACGTCCAGCTGCCGCCGCCACTGGAATCGGCCACAAACTTGTTTATGACAGCCGTGGGCAGATTTACGGGGGGACCACAAGTCCAGCCCCCTTGACTGTCTGAGGGAGTGTGACCCACTCCCTCAGACAGAGGAGTCTCACTTGCTCAAATGAGTGCACAAATGATTTTGGAGGTTCCTCATTCTCAAATTTCACCCTAAACCACAAGTTCATCTGACAAGCTCGTCTGACAGACTTCAGTAAGGTATGGTGTTCGTAGTTGAGGCAACGATAAAATATTATGAGACCAGGCAAAATATTGATAAATGTGGGGATATTGATAAACGTTGGAAGTCCAAAATGCCATTCTTCTTCTTCCTTGTTTAGGCCAGACATGAAACTGGCAAAATGAAGGTACCTTTTGGTGAATTCATTCTGCAGTTTCTTTCGCCTGACCTACTATGAGAAAAATTAGCTGGCAACACAAGTTTGCTGTTACCAGGTTATGTCTGATTGTAGTTTTAAAATACCACAATCTTTGAGGAGGCTCTTTCTGTGTACCCCAACAAAATGCCATTTGCAGGCGCACCCCCCCAATAACGGACACAGACAACATTGAAAGTGGATAACAGCATCGGGCCACATTTATTGATTCAATGCCCTAGTCCGAATTATAAATTTGTATTGGTAAAACGACCAATCATAATTCATAAGGCAAGCAGGCCGAAGTAACACTGGTAAGGTACCACCCCAAAATTGCCAACGGCAATTGGTTACAATGTATCAATTTGTATCAATTTGTTTGTTGACAACAAACAAATTGTTGACCGTAGTCAATAACTAACTCATGACCCCACCCTCTGACGCGTATCCGTGAAATCACAGGGGTGATGCATGCTGGTTAGCAATCGTCATCACCCCATCGCCTGGTTCGTCGTTGACCGGACAACGTTTAACTAATTTATTCCTGTCTAGTGTTGTCCAGTCAATTGCGAACCTGCCGGATACTTGTGGGTCATACTGTTTACCTTACCAGTGCTACCCGCCACACGGAGGGGCTTCAAAGAAGACCTGACGCCCCCCCCAGACCGTCAGCTCGGTCAACAGGCCTGCTCGCCAATCACCCAACAGGAGGTCCATACCTCCTCGCGACAGATGGACCCCATCCCCTGCGTACAAGTCATAATTTTGTAGGCTAATATCGGGGTGATGACTGACCCGTCCCCAAGCCCTGTCGGCAAGAAACCGCGCCAGCGCCCTATTGACCGTGCGCCTAGGGCCAGGAGGTTAACGCCCCCTCTATAGTAATGGCGCGGGACAATGTCCGCAAAACCAGGGTTGTGGCAGGCCAGACATAATGCAAGTAGGCGAGGTCCTCGCAAATCGCATGCTTAAGCTATAAGCCGGTGACCTGGCCCAAATCATTGCCCCCCAGGTGGATGATGAGAATGTCAGGCGGGTCAGCACCCAGGCCGAAAAAAGGAAAGGCCGCAGCTCCCGCCATAACATCCCAGGCTTACCATGCCATGTGAGACTGGCGTGTTCACCCAGTCCCAGTCGGGGTCCCCACTCTGTCGCCGCAGCGTAACGCGCTGCCCTGTGCACATAGCTGTGGCCCACCAGCCATACTGTCACCGGTGTAATACGACACCCAGGGTCTGTAAGAAAATTGAGAAAAATTGAGAAAAAGACGGGAAGGTGACTGGATTGGTACTCATGGCGGAAGTGGGCGCACATCAAACTGAAAACATTGCGAGCCCCACCTCCCCATGCTGCGTATGCCAGCCCCAGAGTACCCAAAAGCAGCTGCTGTAGAGGCTGCACCAGTACGGAATGAATGTGTGCCATAACGGGCACCTGTGAGGGCACTCCCTGTCACCTTCCAAAACTGAAATTTAGTAAGGGGAGACCCATCTTGGTGACAGAAAAACGGGCCGTGGTGCATGCCACGCAGTGCCAGGAACTCCTGTAGGGCACCAACCGGACAGATGTCTGCCAAAGAACACCGTAGCAGTCTTACACCACTGCCTACGCCATGCTGATCTGTATTAGAGGAGCGTATCCTCAACTGGGCCCAGTCTTTGGCAACATAGACATCCTCGAGTTCCAGTGCCCTACAACTTGCATCCGCCTTATACAGCATCTCAAGCTCGCTGTCGCGGAGCGCTCCAAAAAGGCCACCGTTGTAGCCGCATGAAGTGGGCTGCCTCATTTCCAAAACAGAGGCCAGGCCAGCCCCGGGCCAATTGGGTAAAACCCTGGGAAAATCTTGCATCCGCCTTACTCAGCATCTCAAGCTCGCCGATGCGGAGGGCTCCAAAAAGGCCACCGTTGTAGCCGCATAAAGTGGGCTGCCTCATTTATCGAAACTGAGGCAAGGCCAGCCCCGGGCCAATTGGGTAAAAACCCTGGGAAAATCTTGCATCCGCCTTACTCAGCATCTCAAGCTCGCCGATGCGGAGGGCTCCAAAAAGGCCACCGTTGTAGCCGCATGAAGTGGGCTGCCTCATCTATCAAAACAGAGGCCAGGCCAGCCCCGGGCCAACTGGGTAAAAACCCCTGGTAAATGGGGTGGCGGTCGGCCGGGAAACGCCCGCGCACGCGCACCCACCCCTCCCAAACATGTCTCACCCGGAAGTCATTGGTGCCGTCCACACGACCTCCCACTTTGGCCACAAAAGCCAACCCGACAGCTGAGATGCTATGGTGCGTGGTGCAAGGCCCTAGGCATACAGGTAAACCATGAACCGCAGAACATGGGCTACTGGGATCGGCCAGGTTCCTGGCAGTCGGAATCGGGTACATAATACTCTAAAGGAACTAAATGCGTGGTGATACGGCTTACTCATGCATGGCGCTAGTGACAGGCCAATCGCCCGGTTCACCTCTCCTTGCCAACGTTCCATCTCTCGTCCAGGAGTGGCGAGGGAAATTCCTCCGCATCCGGGGGCCGAGGCACGGAACCGGGAGATCTGCAGGTGGGACAAAGCAGCAGCAATATCGTTATCAACCCTTGGGACATGCCTAGCCCTGCAGGGAACGTTGAGGCACAGGTTGCATAACACAAACCAACACACTAGCCCCATAACCCCGGGCGATTTGGAAATCTATGCAGTGACGATGCGGACAACAGCCGCGTTGCCATGCCAAAATTGCACAACTGAGTTGGCCCACTCCTTGCCCCATAGCATCAAAGCACCCAGGATAGGGAAACATTCCAGATACGTGAGACCATGCAGGCGACACTTGCCTGCCCAGTATGTTGGCCACCCACCATAGGCCCACTTCCAATTGAAGTACATCCCGTAAACCCAGGAATCCTGAGGCATCAGACCGCATCTGAAAGCAAGGGGGAGCCAGGAGATCAGACCCCAAAATGACACCCCGGTGAACCACCTCTGGATCTATGGCCAGACAAGCACGTCTGCCCCGATACCCGGGGTAAATCTGAGCCTGTGGTGGGGCCTGGAGAATCCCGCCAAGGCATCGCACCAGCGCAGATCAAATGCCCTGCCCGGTGCTACGACCCTGCCAGCTAAACTGGGGTGACCACGTAGCACCAAAAGTTCCCTCAGTGATGCCATGCGCTCGGCCAGCCAGACCGAGACAAGGGCCACTAGCTTTGGGACCTTATCCCACTGCAACCTAGAATCCTGCGCTACCGTGTTACTCTCCACCCCAGGAATACTAGCTGTGGAGATGGGCCCTCGGTCTTTTCGGGCGCTAAAGGGACACCCAGTTCCTCCATTAGCGTCTGAAATGTGTTGAGGAGACGTGTGTACGTGTCCCAGCCCCGTTCAGCCCCGAATAAAACCATCCAGGGATTGGGCTACAGACCGGGACCCTGACCTGCGGACAAAAGCGCAATCTAGGAAAGTGGTGAAACGCTCGAATACCGAGCCCCAATGGAATAGCCAAAAGGCATGGCATCATTGAAATAATGTGCTCCCCGGGACGGGGGTGCAGGGACAGGGCCATCGACCCTGCCCGCATAGACCCTATTGTCAAAGCTAGCAGCAGCCACCTCCTCCCTCCCCTTAAGGGATAAAAGATTGGGGGCATCCTGAGGGGACCTATTACCCATGAAAGGGATCCGGAACCCCTGCCTAGAACCCTGAAGGAGAGAACCCGCATCCTCTCCCTTCGGGTACCATGTGAGCCACGCTCCAACATGTCCACCTTAACTGGGGAGGGAGCCCTTCGGTGAACTAGATCCATCTGCGGCAGTCTTGCCAGCCCCCTGTCTGCCCCACCCTCTGCCCCGCATCCTTCTAGGCCTGGGACAGGCAGAGGCCGCATGGGGGCCAACACAGTTGGGATACTTCTGTCTGTATTGCAAGTCTTCCCCTCAGAGGAGCCATTGGACAAGAAAGTCCAGCACAGCAGGCGGGCTGGAACCCCCCGCCCCGCCCCCTGGCAGGTGACCTATGCTGGGGCCGCCTGCTGAACCGCATGCCCACAATGGTATATCTCCCCGGGCGCAGGGCGCGTGGGCGTCACGTACAAAAGCCGCAGCCTCTGGCCTGGCTAATCCCGCCTAATCTCGGGGTGCGGGGAATTCCGCCTACGGCATTCCTCGTCACAAGCCAACCACGCTGGGTCCGGAAAGTAAACCATCGCCCGGTGGACATTGTCCAAATACTGGACCATCGGAATTGCCAGATCCGGCCGGGCACTAAGGTACACCGCCATGCATATGATGCAGGCCGGCAACCATTTGGCCCACATACTTGGTGGCTTGAGACAACGTGCCTGCCACTATCCTTCTCATTCTGCCCCTCCCTCTCTCCTTGATGGGCACCTTGTTTAGGAGCGCGAAGATATCCACGCACTCCCCCCGCCAAATTTACTCTCTGGCGGCCTGTGCCAAGTGGTCACTCAGCGGTAAGGAATAGGGGCTTGGACCAACCCGGCCACCCAAAACATTCCCCTCAGGGTAGGGAACACCCCCCACCACAGGGCCCTGGGTGTTAGCTGTCATCGCCGGGTGAGGCGTCAGCGGGTACACCGCCGCACCACCCGCGCGAGGCCAAGGCCATTGAAAAGCCCCCCCCCCTTATTGGGAATGTGTGTGGATGTACTTGCTTATACCGTATACTCACATGCTGCACCCCCGCGGGCCGCCCCCACCGGGGGTTCCGGCCCACTGGGGGCGTCGGAGCTCACGACCGACGTAGAGCTCATCACCGGGGCCTGACCCGCACCTGGCTGCTGGCTGGGGAGCTGCGAGGCAGTGGGCGAAACCGCGCCACGCGCCTGCAGCAGCTCAACCCTCCTTGTCGGCTGTTGTCCTCCTGCCGGCAGCGCCTCAAAAGGAACCCCAAAGGGAGGGCCCCCGCCTGACTGGCCCGAGCCAACGACGCTTCAAGGGCCGCCCGGCGGGCCAGTAAGGCTTCCACGTTGACCTAGGGCCAAGGGCCGGCCGGCCCGCACGGTCCAAGGCGTGGGTACAGGTCGCTGTACCCCAGGACCCGAATATGGTCATTGGCCAACACCGAAGCCCGGCAGGGTCGGTGGAGAAACCTGCCAAGGCAGGGGGCCGCACCACCCCCCAAGGTTAGAGGGCCCCGGGAGAGGCTGCGACCCAAGAGCAGCAGGCCCAACCTGGTGGGCGGGTGCAGGAGCGGTGTCCACCGCTCGCGGGCCGTGGGCCGGAGCCCCTACCGCGCCCGCAAATTGTTCGCCCGCTCCGGGCCAAGGGGCGATAGACCCCGTTCCGCCGGTCTCGGCAGGGGCCTGCAAAGGCTGCTGCTGGGGAGGCGGCACCGCGGTCCTCCGACCCGGGTTGCGCCTCCTAACAGCGCGAGCCGCACTCCAAGCTGCCTTCCTCTTCGAAGGCATCTCCACCGAAGCAAAGGGAAGCCGAAAAGGAAGAATCGCTACCAAAAGGCTTCCCGGTAAGCTAAAGAGCGACGGAGACACAGGGGAAAAGACTTCTCCGCTCCGTCGCTGAGGTAAAATGGCAGCTCGGCTGCCTCATGGCCATCCCTTTTATAAGGGAGCTGGCCACGCCCCTAACTACCCGGATTCTCTGTCCTGTGGGGGGGGGGCCCGCAAAGGGCGCGGCGGCCATTTTGGCGCCGCGCTTGCAATCTTTTGGTTATTTGCTGGTTCATCAAACATTTCATTCTGGAGGGTGGAATGCAACATTAATATCTGCAAGTATATGCAGGGTGTTCCAAAAGTTACCATACACAGGCAAAATTGCATAACAACAGATATCTTAGAACGCCATGAATGGGGGAGAAACTTTGTGTGTGTGTGTGTGTGTGTGTGTGTGTGTGTGTGTGTAGAAAAATTGAGATGTATATTTTGTACACAAAGGTACATTTAGCTACAAATTTCCCAATTTCCCTCATTATGGTGACTTTTGAAACACTCTGTTGTTTCTTCAATGCAAAAGTCTCATACAAGTATATACTGTACTCCAATTCAAAAAAATTTAATCCCCTCCCTAAAGTTCAAATAAAGCTGCAACAAGGATCCCTGGCACAGAAAGACTTGCACTGAGCATACCCAAGGGTAATGTATAACCAGCAGTTTTTTCAGCAAGTATCCATATCTTTCCTTTTGCATTCTTCCTAAATCTAGATGTTATGTCTCGCTATTTTGTCTAAAAGAGCATTTGACCTGAATATTGAAAGAAGGAGAGTCAATGTGGTGTTGTGGATAGTTCCAGACTAAGATTCTGGCTACCTGTCTTCAAGTCAATGCTTCACAAGAGAAGTTAATGGGGGAGGGGGTGACATTGGTGAACTGTTCTTTGAACATCTAACATACCTGAAAAATAACCTCATTAGGTTTACATTTAGGTTTTATTGGAAAGAAACTATGAAACTATAGGAAAGAAACATGAATGCAACTTTTCCAAATACTGACGCCTAGGAGTGCTATGCACTGAATTGCATGGGATAAATAAGTCATGTTATTTATTGCAGGAATAACAATCCACTACCGCTCAGCTCTAAAGGCAGGTTGAAGTCAAACACACAACTGAAATCAACATTTATATGCTACTTTTTAGTCTCTTTGATGCAGTCTAGAACATTAAAAATAAAGGTTTAAAGGAACAAAAAATCCTTCGCTATCTGTCTAAAAGTAATTAGGGAAAGGGGTTGTCTTACTATATTTGGGATAGATTTCAATAATCAATATGCCACCACAGAAAAGGCTCTGTTTTGAATCATGGACATTTTTATCTTTCTTCAGGGCCTCCAAAAAGTTTTTTAACTAACAGGCAGATCAAATGTGGGGTGATCCCTCAAACAGCATGATTTCAGGCTGTTTAGGGTTTAAAGATAGTAATCACCCCTTGATCAGGACCAAAAAATAAAGCTGAGTAAAATCTGGTTTTTTGTATTGGCCATCTATAAGGCCTTTGATGCCATACAATGGGTAACAATAAAACAAATAATAAATAAAATAGGTTTTGGCCCAAACTTCCAACATGTAATTGGCCAACTTTATAATCAGAGTAATACCAAAATAAGAATAAATGGGGAATATTCACAAAATGTAACTTTAAAGGCAGGCATGAGACAGGGTTGTCCCTTTCCCCCTATTCTAATTATAATGTCCATGGAGGCATTGGCGACAGCAATTAGAAAAGATGATCAAATCAAAGGAATTGCGGGGGATCAGTATGTTCGCTGATGATACAAATTTAATAAAGGTTAAAATGCATTTCAGTGAATTTGAAAATTATATGGGGTTAAGGGTCAACTGGAGAAAGACTGAAGCAATACTATGTAACTGTAATGAAGTAGAAAGAGAAAAGTTTAAAGAACAATATCAAATCAAAATCAAGAAAAATATGTGGCATCTTGGTATAAATATATAAAGAATGTGAAGGAGTTATACAAGTGGCTGGCTGGCAGGGCAGGTGTGGGGCCCGAATGGGAACATGGTCCCCACCTGCTGGCTTATGTAAACAATTAAGAACTCTCTCTTCTTCTTCTTTTTATAGTGGGTGGGATGGGTGGGTGGGATATGGGTCTTTTAAAGTGGGTGGGATGTGGGTCTTTTAAAGTAACAGAGATGAACACTGCACCCTAGAGTCGGATACGACTGGCTTTCAAGCAAGGGAAACCTTTTATGTGTTTTTAGAACTTGTTGTAATGCCGCCCTGAGTTGGGTTCTGCCTGAGTGGGCGGCATATATAAATATGACTATTAAATTAAATTAAATTAAGTTAAATTTTAATAAATTGAAAACAGAAATTAAAAGTACAATATATAAGGTGCAAAAGCTAAAATTGTCCTGGTTGAGGCGAATAAACCTATGTAAAATGAAAATTATTCCTAAAATAAATTTTCTGCTGGGGAATTTACCAATAAGAATAGATCAGAAGGAATTAGTAAATGGCAAAGGATTGTGGACAGATATTGTAATGGAAAGAAAAATCCTAGGATAGCCAAAACACTTTGGTATTTAAGTCAGAAGGATAGCGGTATAGGAATCCCCAATTTAAAATTTTACTATACAATGTTTCAGTTAAGAAGAAGAATTTCAAAATTAACACAAATTGACCAAAAACGCGAAGAATCAGACTGGGTAGAATTTAATAGATTTGAAGGCGAATTATTTCTAGGGAATTCAGTGTCAATAATAAAAATAAAGAATAAAACTTTGGGTGATTTATATACATTCTGGAGGAAATGGAACAAGAAAATAGTGCCAAACATCTCCCCAGAAGTTGAACTCACAAATATGAGAAATTGCCCGTTAGCTAATTAATATAAATGTGATGAAAGACACCTTACAACAGAAAAAAAATATTCCTAGTAAAAGAATGGATACATAATTATCGAGAAATACCATCAAGGGAAATTATATATGAGAATTTAAAATTAAATGGTTCCAAAAATTACGGATGGAGCAATGGGATAAATGAATAAGAACACAAGAGGTGGAGGAAAGACACATCACAGCTTCATCACATCACAGCTTTTGAAGAAATAGAAGAGGTCTTTGATGAGGTCTTACCACTTCAAAGAACATAGTAAGTAAACTTTATAAGGAATTAAATAGAGAAAAGATGGGGAGTGAAATATTAAGATAAATTTGGGGAAATGACTTGAAAATTAAGATAGATGAAATTAGTTGGAAAGGTAAATTGAATCAAAGTGTAGTAACGTCCCTATTAATAAAGGAGAAAGAACTTAACTATAAACTTATCTGGAGGTGGCATATGACCCCAATGAAAATACAACAGATGAATCAAATCAAAGGACTGTTGGAGATATGAGGAAGAGGAAGGCTCATATTCCCATATGTGGTAGCACTGTAGGTACGCAGAGAGAGTATGGAAAGCAGTAGAAATGAAATAGAAAAAATTCTAGGAGTATCAGTGAAATCAACTACTAAATTAGCGCTTAATTTGGGTGAGTTCGAGGGAAATGAACTAGATAGAAATAAAAAGGAATTCATACTTATACTATTGACAGTGACAAGATTAATGCTAGCCAGAGAGTGGAAAAATAAGTTTAAGTTTGATAGAGAAATTTGGTACAGGGAGATCTGGCAATTGGCACAAAATGATAAATTGATAATCGGACACAAGATAAAAAAGGCTTAATAAGTAACAATACGTTTTGGGATATCTGGAACCCTTTTGTGCTTTACGTAATAAACAATGAAGAAGGCATTAAACCTAGTCAAGATTCAAGAAAATTTTGGGGACATTTAAATAAAGGAAATAATTGCAAGTTCCGGATTTGTACAGCAGGGGAAGGGGGGATTGGGAAGTCACTTTGGGAGTAACTGGTGGTGTAAATCGGGAAAGAGAAGCTTTGATTGTGTATGTATTACATATGTTTTGTTTTACTTGTTTATACTTGTAATATTTGTTATATTTGTAATAAAATTATTTAATAAAAATAAATAAATAAAGCTGAGGCCAGATTAAATATATGAAGATTAATACAGTCAAAAAGAAAAAGAAGTATTCTAGCCATTAGATTTTGCACAAGCTGCTGTAGTTTTTAAACAAAAGTGAAGGAAAGGCAGATAATGCCACAGTAATATAGACTAAAAATGACTGTGACACGTGCATATATCCAATCTGCATTCTCTATTAAAAGGCATTCTTTTTATTAAAAAAATATCTGTGTAGATTCTAATCATAAACATTATTATATTATATTTCTTTAGTATTATTTTGTTTTTGTCAAAAGATTTCCCAGTTCCCTTTACTGTAAAGAAATGCATTGTATGGAGTTGACCTGACATAACTATGTAGGATCATATCCTACTTTTCATTTTGCAATATTATGTTATGAGTCACCCAGCTGAAACCAAGTTAGGATGACCTTAATATAACTTTCAAAGCAAGTGAGATAAAATGTGTAAGAGAAAAATAATTGAAAAAGGCCATGTAGTCCTTAAAATAATACAAATGCTGCCTGGGGTGAGTAGTGGTCTAATAAAAGTATCACTTACTCTGGCATTTGAGAAATTTAAGGAGTGTTGTTTTTTTTTAACTCCGTGAGTTTCCATGGCTGAGCCCATGCCTCCTGAATCCTAGTATGCTCCTCTATTTACTATACTGTACTGGGCATTCCTATTCTCTGTATTATGCCACTTCATTTTTGCGGTTTCAAGTCTGACCTAGACATGGAAGAAAAAGAAGTTAAATTGTGTATATGTTCTTACACTTCACACAGTAGCAGTTTGTAAGTGTTGTGCGACTGCTTGGTTTTGGAATCTGGCTTTATTTGCAACCGGGTGTTGCTTCTCACTAGTTTACAGTTCAAGACACCACAGTCAGCCATTTTACAGCAATTAGAAGCACACCTTTTAATAGATTTCTGCTCCAACTCCAATAAATTGATAATTACAATAATTAATTCCCAGAGCAATTCACGCCCATTTGACCAGAAATTTGGCACTTTCATCAGCCCGGATTAAAGCGAGAAGTTCACAGAGCAAGCATGGCTCATTTGAAATAGTACCACCAACAACAAGCTCAAAGTGGACCAAGTCTGAACTCACTTGAGATATCTCCCAAATTAGACACATCTAAAAAGAATTCACCATTTAATTTAAGCTTAAACAGATGGCAGGAGCATACAAGAAATGAGACTGCAAAGGGAGTATATTTTGAGTCTCACACCACCAATATACCCTGAGGAGCTACAGCAAAATTGGAGGTTTTGCCATCTGTTTATTCAGACTCTTCAAAGGTTGTGGGTAGACACAATATAAGTGGTTACTTTCTTTTCTTTATTTTTTATATCCCACCTTTCCTCCAATGAAAGGAAGCAACATGCTTCACAAATCATTTTTTAAAACTAAAAATATAAAATCGATCACAGTGATAAAGGGCAATTAAACAGATATTTATTAAATCAACCTGTGGAAACAATCCATTTAATCCCATTAAAAGAACATTAAAAGGGATTTTGAAAAGTAGAATATTACCAGAAAAATGTATTTCCTGGCAGCCAGTGTAGGGATCAGGGCCACTCGTGGGGAATAATCAGACACACATGAGGGTCAAGGCATCAAGATGAAGCGACAGCGAGAAGCGCCAAGCGACCTCCTTTTATTACCTGGCCAAAAATACCTCGGTCCGTACGTGCCTAGCGCAGGCTAAGAGAAAGTGGGTTCAAACAATGGGTTTTGTGTACATTGGTTGTACATTAGCAGACATGCATGCCAGAGAGGGCAACTAGAAGACAGGGTGTTATGTATGATAACTGTGTGTATTGTAACTGTCAAGATTCAAACTGCCGAGTTCCTGCCTAAACTGCTGTCAAACAGCATCCCTGTTTGACAGCTACAAGATCTCGGCAAATCACGAAGTATCGCAAGATTTCAGAGAGCATGCAATTTGAAAAGTGACAGGCGTGCTATATATCTCTTTCATGCAAATGAAGGGATTAAGAAGTGTACATAGGCTTATTGACCAATCGGCATTGTTCTTTGTTGTAACTGTATCTTTCTGTATGTGTATAAAAGTCTGTGTTTTGCCCCATCCAAGTTGTGTTCAGACCCTCCAAATAAAGAGCTGTATTTCACTTTCAATGCTTGCCGTCATAATTTCCTGAACACCAAATTGGCAACGAAGGTGCGATGGCGTCCCCACAAGGAAGCGTCATCGGTCCTTTCAACCCAACCCACCCGGACAAGTGGGTGATCTACGAATGCCAGTTCCGCCATGCCATGGCGTCCCAGAAGATCACAGATGAAGCCGAGATGTGCTCCTGCTTCTTCGCCCAGTGCGGATCCGAGACACTGGAGCTGGCAATTCACCTTGTTCTTCCTCGGGACGTGGATGAAGTGCCGCTCACTGAGATCCTGGCAGCACTGTGGAAGCATCAGCAGCCCGAGGTGTTGATCTTCCTGGCCAGGGTGGCAGT
This sequence comes from Bradypodion ventrale, assembly GCA_035047345.1. Taxonomy (NCBI): domain Eukaryota; kingdom Metazoa; phylum Chordata; class Lepidosauria; order Squamata; family Chamaeleonidae; genus Bradypodion; species Bradypodion ventrale. Next base: position 310,931,540 of record JAWDJE010000002.1, read on the forward strand.
TCACTGGAGGGAACAGCGCTCGGGAGAATCCATCGCCGAATACGCCACCACACTTCGTCTTGCTGCTGCCCCTTGTAAGTGGGACAACATTGAAGAGGCACTCTGGGACCGTCTGCTGGCCGGCATGAGGGACGAAGATTGCCAACATTGCTTAATGACCCACAAGATGCTGACCTTTAAGTCCGTGCTGGATGAGGCACTAGCGTCTGAGGCCACACAGTCCGGAGTAAAGCTGGTCTGGCATCACCACACAACTGTCAGTGCCACTGAATCAGTCATTCAGGCCCACCACTGCTCATCTTCCTCATCGTCAGCATCTCCTGGCTCAACATTGTCATCTGGGTCCAGCGACGATGAGAGCAAGGTCCGAGTGGTTCGTTGAAAGCACATGGAGCACCGCGACGGCCGAGAGAAGAAACATCTCTGGAAGTGCAATGGCTGTGGGGCCCGGCATGACTACAAGAAGTGCCTGTTCCGTACCGCAGAATGCCACAACTGCAGATGGAAGGGGCATATAGCCAAGGTATGCCGGCAGCGAAAGCGGAGACCTCCAACGCCGGAAGCCAAGCGTGGTCATCACCGTGAATCATCCATCACCAAGGTGTCCTCTAAGCCAGACCAGAGCCAGGTAGGCAACATCAGCAACCGGTTCTACACCGACCTGAGTCTACAGGATGTCCCTTTCAGAATGGAAGTGGATTCAGGTACTACATTTTCAATAATTCCACAGCAGGAGTTCCTGAGGATTCCCTCGGCTTAAGTCCCTTAAGACTTCCCTCCGGGATGTGCAGGGTTGCCAGATTCCAGTCCTAGGGGTGGGTAACTTTGTGGTCCGTTTCAACACTATATGCACCACCTTGCCCTTAGTTGTGGTCAAACAGGGCACTAATAATCTGATAGGGATCGAGTGGTTCAAGCCCCTGGGGATCCGGCTGTCTGGCATACATGCAGTAGACTCTGACCCAATTCGGGAGGTTTGTGTTGCACATCCTGAGGTTTTTAAGAAGGGTTTGGGGTTGTACAAAGGGCCCCCTGTTGACTTTGAACTTGACTCTGCCATTCGGCCCATCCAAATGAAGCCGTGCCGGGTGCCCTTTGCCCTCAAAGAGAAAATAGAAGCAGAGTTGGACAAACTGGTTGGGCAGGGTATCCTGGTGCCGGTTGACTCTGCTGAATGGGAGACACTGATTGTGGCAGCACTAAAAAGCAACGGGAAGGTCAGGATATGCGCGGACTATAAATGCACAATAAATAAAGCCATTCGCCCGAATGCATATCCTGTGCCAGTAGTAAGCCATCTTCTTGCCTCCTTGCATGGAGGAAACTGCTTTGCAAAACTTGACCTTGCCCTTGCTTACCAACAGCTAACTGTGACATCTGCCGCTGCTGTGGCACAGACTATTGTTACACATAAGGGGGTGTTTAAGGTGACCAGACTATAATTTGGGGTGAATGCAGCCCCTGGAATATTTCAGTCTCTTGTCGAACGTATTCTTAAGGGATTCCCAGGGGTCCTGCCATACTTAGACAATGTCCTGATCACCGCTAAGGACACCGTCGAACTAGCGGCCAGGCTCGATAAAGTTTTCTCATGTTTCGAGAAAGCAGGTCTGTGTCTTCGCAAAGATAAGTGTGTGTTCTTGGCAAGTGAGGTAGAGTTCCTGGGATACAGGATTACCCCCCAAGGTATTAAGCCCTGAGACTCAAAAGTGGCAGCCGTGTGGAATGCACCCAGGCCAACGTGTAAGGCAGAATTAGAATTCTTTTTGGGATTGCTAAACTTCTACCATGCTTTTCTTCATCGCAAATCCTCAGTTGCCGAACCATTGCACTGGCTCCTAGAAAAGGACACTGTTTGGCACTGGGGCCATTGCCAGGAGAAAGCATTCCAAGAGCTGAAAAAATTACTGTCTTCTGATGCAGTGTTAACACATTTTGACCCTACCAAACGGGTCGTACTGGTGTGTGATGCATACCCTGTGGGAGTTGGGGCTGTTTTGTGCCAAGTGTTGAATGACGGGAGGGAAGCCCCCATCACATTTTATTCCCATTCCCTTTCAAAGCCTGAAAAGAATTATGCACAGACTGACAGGGAGGCGCTGGCAATCGTGGCAGGCACCAAGAAATTTCACGATTACCTTTACGGGAGGCCCTTTACCATTGTGACTGACCACAAGCCCCTCCTTGGCATCTTTGTAAATGGGAAACCTACGCCACAGATCCTATCTTCATGGATGTTGCACTAGGCAATATTTTTAAACGTGTACAATTTCACTCTAGTACACAGACCCAGCAAGGACATCGGCCACGCTGATGCCCTGTCACGTTCTCCACTGCCTGGGGTCGGGGAACTGGATGGCAAGATCAAGAGTGATCACCAGGTCCTCATGATTGAGGCCTTCGACTAGCCTCCAATCATCCCTTCCGACATAACCAAAGCTATGACCAAAGATGAGGTATTATCAAAAGTCATCTCGTGGGTGCAAAAAGGCAGGCCTGTTTCTCCTCCAGCTGAGGAGTTTAAAACATTTCACCGCAAATGGTTAGAATTATCTGTGGAGAGAGGTTGCCTTTGGTGGGGCCAGCAGGTAGTCATTCCTGTCACCCTCCACCAAAAAGTTTTAAAATTGCTTCATACCAGTCACCTGGGAATAGTACGTTCAAAAGCCCTCGCCCGAAGCTATTTTTGGTGGCCCCAACTGGACCATAACATAGAACAAATAGTCAGCACCTGTGCCAGCTGCCAATGTTCTCATCCCGAGCAGTCCCATCTTCCCTCCCGCGAATGGGACTCTGCTAGGGGCCCATGGTCCAGAATACATATAGATTTTGCAGGACCGTTTAGGGGGGCTATTTTCTTATTGGTAGTGGACTCATACTCTAAGTGGCTGGAAGAAATCCGTGTCCAACACCACTTCTTCCACGACAATAATGCACTTAAGAAGGCTGTTCACTACGTTTGTACTCCCAGATGTTCTGGTGTCCGACAACACATCCATGTTCACATCTGCAGAATTCCAATCCTTCATGGAAAGGAATGCTATTCGGCACATCACTGCCGCCTCATTCCACCCTGCCAAAAATGGCCAGGTAGAGCGGCAAGTGTGCACCACCAAGGACGTGCTTTGGCACATGGGAGAAGGCGATCTGGAGCTTTGATTATGTCAGTTTCTCTTCACATATAGGCTCACCCCCTCACCTTTGGGCTATCCCCTGCAGAATTGCTCCAGCGAAGGAACCTAGCATCTTTGCTAGATAGGTTGAATCCCTCTAGGGTGGAGGACAAGGGTACAAATATAGAGATGCAACACCAGAAGGGTTTCTTGCCCAGGGACCCAGTCCATTGCCGCAATTATGCAGCAGGTGGTCCTACGTGGGTACCTGGTTTTGTGATCGACCAAACTGGTTCTGTTTCTTACAGAATCAAAACAGCCACTGGTCTGATATGGAGACGGCCCACGGACCAGTTGAGACCGCAAATACTGGACCCACAGGACGAACACAGATATTCAACGTTAGGATTGGCCCCTACCCATTTAAACCCAGGGGACAGAGGTAATAGTCAGCAACCAGCTAACATAGACCCAAAAGTGTGTTCCAGGGATTGTTTTGACTTTGGGGACCAGGGAGAAATTGCGGAATACTCCCCTCTCTGGCCGAAGTTTCCCCCACACTGTCTTATCCTAATACGCTGGACTCTTATGTTAATAATGACCACTATTATTTGGAGTCGGCCTCCACTCTTAGCAAGCACAGGAGGGATCCTCAGCTGTCATTTTTCACCCCCAGCATTAGACTTTAATTTACAGTGATCCCCTGCTCCTCCAAATGACAAACGAGGCTATGATTTGAGTTTTCAGTCCTCTCCCTCTAGACAAACTCTCACTCCAGCCTGATTGCCCATCCTACGAGCCGGCTCAACCAAGTGTCGGACCCAAAAGGGAAACCAGACCGCCATCCTGGTTGAAAGACTTTGTCTATACCTAGGGGGGAGGAATGCTATGTATGATAACTGTGTGTATTGTAACTGTCAAGATTCAAACCGCCAAGTTTCCACCTAAACTGCTGTCAAACAGCGTCCCTGTTTGATAGCTGCGAGATCTCGGCAAATCATGAAGTATCACAAGATTTCAGAAAGTTCGCAATTTGAAAAGTGACAGGCGCGCTATGTATCTCTTTCATGCAAATGAAGGGATTAAGACGTGTACATAGGTTGATTGACCAATCAGCATTGTTCTTTGTTGTAACTGTATCTTTCTGTATATGTATAAAAGTCCGTGTTTAGCCCCATCCAAGTTGTGTTCAGACCCTCCAAATAAAGAGCTGTATTTTACTTTCAATGCTTGTCGTTATAATTTCCTGAACACCAAACAGGGGCAAACAAGGGTTTGTGGAGTGGGGATAATGAGGATGGTCTGGTGGGGAAGATAAGGAGTTTGTGGCGCCAGGAGCTGTCTTGTGGGTCTGATAAGGATTCACACTCATCTGCTTACTCTGGGGGGCGTCCATGAAGGATGTTGTGGTCGTGCCTTTTGGCACTGACCCCAGGTCGCGTAGCTGCATGACCTGGCCTCCCCTCTTTGGAAGCTGGTGGAGGCTATAGTCTAGAGGCATTTATCGGGCAGGCTAAGGACCCTTTTGGGTCCATATAGGGCTTTAAAGGTTAAAACCAGCACCTTGAATTGCACCCGGAGACAAACTGGCAACCAGTGCTATGGGTTTGCTTCGAGTTACATAAAAATTCGATTTAAGCAAAAGCCTACGGAACGGACTTTTTTTTCGTAAGTAGGGGTTTTACTGTAGTTCCTATCAAGTACCTATCTATCCTTTGGACAGCTGTACTGTAACCCTGTTTTGGTGAACTAACTTTTATACTTCATATTCCAACAATACTTGGTCTCAGTTGTCAGGTACAAAGACAAATGCAAGATTCTAAAGACTCTAATGTGTTCCATACTTGGTACTCTGGTGTTTTATGGTGCCCTTGGATTGACAATCTGTTCTGGAGTTATGCTACAGTCTTGACTGCATTAACTCAAAATGCATTAGGCAATTCTGCATCTATAAACATGTATCTTGTCATCTCCAAAAAAAAAACCTTAGTTTCCTTTCAGCTGTTGCATTCTGCTCAGAAGTATGTGCAACATTCCTCCTATGGAAAATCCCTTATTTCTCCAGGAAAGCGTGTGAAAGAAGTATTGACTCTTATCTAGAATGCCTTGGATTTTCATTCAAATTTGTTTTGCACCATGGCCTCATAATTCTTGAACATCTCAGGTATCTCACTTTTTCTTTCAATAGGTGACAGTAGGTAGGTCAAGCTCACATGCAACACCTAACCCCAAAGCAATTGCTCTATTATTTGTCAATGTAGTCACCCCCTAACTTGACTAATTCTAAAGCATAATGTTGGCAGTGATGGGAAGGCAGTCACCAAAATAACATGCTGGAAGAATTTGGGAAATAATCCTACAAAACCATTTTCTATTCATATGCAGCCCCCAATGTGACACATGGTAGTAATCCAAACCAGACATTATCAGAGCATGCCTAGTTAGTCAAGCTAGATTTACTTGAATTGTACTGTACTATAGCACAGTTAAGCAGACCAACCACGTACTAATAAGAAGGTCACTTTGCATGTTGCATAATTTCATCATGTACAAATTAATGTTAGACTTTTTGGCCATGTTTGTTAGTACCCCTGCATATTTCCCAGCTATGCTAATCTCTCTTCACCATCCCTTGCCTTTAGCTCATGGAGGCAGCTCTAAATTCTAAATATGCTCATCCCTTTACATTGTATGTGAGTATTGTGATCTAACGCTTTTTGACATGGCTAACCCAAGCAATAATGCAATCCTTTCTCACAGAGGGTGTGCACGACATAGCCTTTTGTAAGAGGCAAAGAACAAAAGCTAAATGACAATAAAGAAGTATCTATCTATCTATCTATATCAGAAGAAATTTATTTTAAAGTGCTGTTTCATCATTTATCTGTTTTATTTGAAGCTATAGGTCAGTTTTAATGTAATGTAATTTAATTTCCCTACTTGTATGCCGCCCAATCAGGAAACCCGACTCAGGGTGGCTCACACAATAATATACACAATAATACAATATGCACAATAATTATACAATACTCAACCTACAAGAACAGCATATAATAATAATAATAATAATAATAATAATAATAATAATAATAATAATAATAATAATAATAATAATAATAATAATAATAATAATAATAATACAGCTATACCACACAACAATACAATACTGCAGTCAATGGTAGGGCAGGGGAGCCAAAAGTCCAGCAGAGCCGTTGATGCCACTGCTGCCCAGCTGGACTTTCAAGCCTCTCCCGGGGTCAATTCCATCAGCCCCTGGATGGGAGGCACTTGCATCCAGTGCCCCTCCCCCTGGCCCGCCCGGGTGGAGAAGTCAAAAGGACGCCAGAGCCGCCGATGCCGCTGCTGCCCAGCTGGACTTTTGAGCCTCTTCTCTTTTGTATATTGATATACTGTTTTGCGGATTATTGATTTTTCCGATATGTATTGTTGATATTGTATGATTTATTTACTTTGTATTACTGTAATGTTATTTGTACTTGTGTTCCTATTGTATTGCTTTGCTATTGTTGTTTTGCCGCTTTGAGTCGCCCTTGGGCTGAGGGTAGCAGGGTACAAATATTATTATTATTATTATTATTATTATTATTATTATTATTATTATTATTATTATTGTTGTTGTTGTTGTTGTTGTTGTTGTTGTTGTTGTTGTTGTTGTTGTTGTTGTTGTTGTTGTTGTTGTTGTTGTTGTTGTTGTTATTATTATTATTATTATTATTATTATTATTATTATTATTATTATTATTATTATTATTATTATTATTATTATTATTATTATTATTATTATTATTATTATTAAATGTTTACTTTATACTACATCCTGTCTCCTCAGTGACAGGGTGACAGCTTTTTCTTTACAAACAATTTGCTACACAGTTAAAGCAGGGAGTTTAAGAATGCAAAAGCACACTTTTTTATTATTCCAGTGGAATTCCTGTCATCACAGCCCTTGACATTTCATGAAATTACCTAACTCTTGCCAAAGTCCCAACTGGAGTCCTCTGGTCTTGTTAGAAGATGGCTGAATGGCAAAATAATTAAGCAAGTTCACAAACTTTGAAGACATTCATTATTAAAGCTCTGACATTTTTAGTTTAGCACCACAGTGATATTTCAGAGTCATTCTTTGGTGACATTATGGTCATCCAGAAGGCAGATTTCATGACAAGGGAGATATGAGTGTAATGACATTTTGTTATTACATTTAACATCCGTGTAATCTGTGCCAACAGTATTTGAGACACGATTCTATTTTTAAGAGAGTAAGGAGTCTTGAGTCACAATTTACAAGTTCAGAAGCATGATGGGGGAAACATCTGAACAGAGGCAGAGAGAAAAGTAACAAAGTATCAATTGGGTTAGAATGTGTGAACTATACAGTACTTGCAAACACAACTAACCTCCTACAATTACAATTTAATTGGTTCCCAAGCAATGGTCATAAAGTAACCCATCATAAATTGAATGTTACAATAGAGGTTTGATTCCTGGACAATTCTCAAGCCTCTCTTCTGGCCTCCTCCCCTCTGCCCCTCCATCTCCTCCAATCTTGCTTGCTCTTTCTGCTACCCTATATATCAGGGATTCTCAACCTACGGTCCACAGGCCAGATGCGGCCCGTGGCACCATTTCATGCGGCCCCTCACCAACTCCACCACACCAGGAAGTAAAATGTAGTGGAAGAAGGGGAAAATGGCCATCCGGCCCCAGAAGCTATCTGAAGGAGTGTTTCCCAGCCCCCCAACTTTAAAAGGTTGAGAACTCCTTCTCTATATTATCTCATGCGCTGTCTTTCGTTGCGGTCTTCGTCTGACTTAAAACCAACCCCCAGCAGCTTTGAAAACACATATGAGAAATGTACAAATGGAAAAAGTGAAGTCCTGCTAGGTGTTTTTTTTTTTTTTTTTAGCAAGGGGAACAGTAGGTAAAGGTTGCCATTGCTCGAAAGCCAGTCGTATCCGACTCTAGGGTTCAGTGCTCACCTCTGTTTATAGCCAAAACCTTATAGGTAAAGGTTTTCCTTGCTCGAAAGCCAGTCGTATCTGACTCTAGGGTTCAGTGCTCATTTCTTTCAAAGACGAAGAGCCAGCACTGTCTGCTTCTGCAGACGTTTCCATGGTCATGTGGCAGGCATTAGACACCAGAGTGCATGGAGCGCTGTTTACCTTCCCACTGAAGGGGTCCCTGTTTATCTACTTGCAATTTCTTGCTTTTGAACTGCTAGGTTGGTAGGTTGGCAGGAGCTGGGGCAGAGACCAGAGCTCATTCCATCCTGCAGTACTCGAGAATCAAACTGCTATATTGTGCACTTTGACCTAAAAAAAAAAAGCAGAAATACTATTTTTGTGTAATTTGCACAACTGTTTTTTTAAGCAGGTGCTTTACCTGGTCTCTGATTTTGTTTTCATGTGGAAATATGTCTTCCAGCTCCCTACATAAAGTTGTTTTTCCAAAGCCTTTGACTTAATTCAGAGCAGTCATTTGTGGGTTGCAAAATAGTTACAGTCAATGTTACAGTCAAAATGGGGTAAATTAAAATCAAACTTTTTGCAATTCAATCGTTTAAATAAAGAACACTCCAATTATTCTTTAGTTCTATGTTAAAGCCTGGGCCAGGAGTGCCCAAACTCCAGCCCATGGACTGGAACCGGCACCTGATGCCAATTCATCTGGCCCATGCTGCCCTCATCGCTCCTGGAAGAAAAGTAAAACATGCCTGAGTGTGTTTTACTTCTGCTTCCAGGAGTGACGAGGGCAGTGCAGGCCGGATGAATTGGTGTTGGGGGCCAGATCCAGCCCACGGGCCAGAGTTTGGCCATTCCTGGCTTGAGCAGAGAAAATGGCAGCCTAAAATCTCTCTCATCCTGCTGAAAGAGTCTACCTTGATGTGTGGCAGGCTTACAAATCTTTTGGACAAAGAGTGTGGTGACAGAGAAAAGTATGTGTAGGGGGGGGGGCAATAGGATTGCTCAGTATGGGGCCCAGAAATTTCTTAAGGACCGCCCTGCCTGGAAGGACAGTGCAAGGTAAACAAGTATTGGCTAAATACTCTTGGAACCCATGATAAGATCTCTTGAGCTGCTTCATCCTTTTGCCACTATCATTACTGCCTTTTTACCATAAAAAAAACCTTGAGTATGGCTGTACCAATGCCCCATGAAATAGTCTCTGCTAACCAAGAAAGAAGTAGAAGCAGTGACAGATTTTACTTTCCTGGGATCTAAGATCACTGCAGATGGCGACTGTAGCCATGAAATAAAAAGATGACTGATTATGGGGAGACAAGCAATGAGAAACCTGGGGAATATAGTGAAAAGCAGAGATATCACCTTGAAAACAAAAATTCGCATAGTCAAAGCAATGGTATTCCCAGTGCATAATGTATGGCTGTGAGAGCTGGACCATTAGGAAGGCTGAGCGCAGAAGAATAGATGCCTTTGAGATGTGGTGTTGGAGGAGAGTCCTGAGAGTCCCTTGGACAGCAAAGAGAACAAATAGGTCAATACTGGAAGAAATCAATCCTGACTGTTCATTGGAGGGACAAATAGTGAAGATGAAGCTAAAGTACTTTGGACATCAAATGAGAAGGGAGGACTCACTTGAGAAGGCCTTGATGCTGGGAAAGGTGGAGGGAAAGAGAAGAAGGGGGCGTCCAAAGATGAGATGGATAGATGGTATTGTGGACACAATGGGCACAGAGCTTGGTGGGCTGAGGAGAATGGTGGAGGATAGAGGTGCCTGGAGGAAAATGGTCCATGGGGTCACAAAGGGTCGGAATCGACTGTGCGACTGATCAACAACAACCAAGCAAAACACAAGATTTTCTTTTCTCCTTATGCATACACTGCCTCTACAGCAGTTTCTTCATATGAGGCAGTACTCCTTATCTACTACACAATAATTCATTTTTAAACCTGCTGTAGTTTGGTGATAAAATTATATCTCTAGTGTAGCTGCCTCATCAAACTTGTAATGCAAAATTGATATTTCAAAAAATAGTGGGGTTTTCCCCTTAGGTTAACAATAATGCTCAAATGCTTTAAAATCCTTCTGGAAGGGTTTCGACATACATTGTTATAAATTTTGCTTCCAATGTTCTGTGCCCAAATGCATAATGTGTTTCATTTCTCCCATTTTCTCAACTCTGTGTCCAGCAGGTTTCAAAATACTGCCCCTTATTATCAGCTGCATTTTTATAGGCTACTGCACACTTTAAAAAGTAAACCCGAATCCATCCTTGTCTTTGCTTGTCATCTTCCCCTGGTCATAATCTGCATCAGTGCCCAGAAGGTATGAGGGGAAGGGAGGCTAACGTAAGATATTGATCTCCCTCAACCATAAAATGATTCCCACTGCGGTGGAAAGGCTAGTGAAGAGTCAGCAAGGACAAAGAAAAAGCCAAAAATCATGCAGTTGGGTAGTGCAAAAATCATGCACTAGAACAGTTTTGTGGCTTAGGATGATGATTCTAACAACCCTGAAGGAGTAAGTGTGGTTACTATGGTATTTTGAGCCAATAACAGTGGAGAAACCAGTGATGAAATCAAACAGGAATATGCATGAAGGTGTGATGCTATTATCTGATGAAATGGTATTTACATGTTGTACATTTGAGGTGTCAGTACAAATGACAGTAGGCATGTAACTATGTTGCCATGCCAGCTCAGATCATTATTCACCCATGATCGCTTAATGAAACCTGTGTTTGATCATTAGAGTTGTCAAACCTGCAATATCAAAGAAGATGTTAATGTCAGAGCTTGAGACAACAGGGTGTACCATTAAGATATGATGGGGCAGACCCTTCACTAACAATTGCAAAATGGGTTTATGTGGGTGTGTGGATTTAAAGTCTAGTTTGTGAGTGCCAGCAGCAGTTGGTCTAGGAGGGACTGAAAAATAATGTAAAAGACTGGAGTGCTATTCTTCTTCATCATCCATGTCTAGGCCATACATGAAACTGCCAAAATGATGGCACATTTTGGCAAGTTCACTCTGCATTTCTTTTCGCACAAGATTGCTGTTACCAGGGTAGAGCCAATTGTGGTTCAAAAATACCACAGTCTTCAAGGGGGCTCTTTCTGTGTACCCCAGAGTGCTATTGATGATGTCTAAGTGGGCTTTCTGGAGGATTAATCCCAACTTCTATAGTTGCCACAATGACAGCACCCCATTCCCTGAGATTTCTGATTCAGTGTCAGAGAAACAGAATACACCACAAAAACTGCACACCAGGTCTAAAACCTAAGTCTTGGCAAATCTGCCAATGATGTGGATAAAGGGCTTCCCAACTGTATATGTGTGCCCATGACATTGGTGCACACTCTTCCTTGGCTAAAGCTGTAAGTATGATTGTGATGAGCTCCTGCACCACAAAACGTGTGCTAGACCAGGGGTTCCCAACCTTTCCCAGTCAGCTTTGAGGGTCAGACAGCCATTTTTCACTGCCTGTACAATGGAGGCAGCCATTTTGTCCCAACAGCTTCAAAGGGGTAGCCATTTTATTTCTCAATTGCCCTTGGAGGGGTGGGGGTCCACATGTAATGGAGCCGGGGGCTGGATCCATCCAGCAGGCCTTAGGTTGGGAACCCCTGTGCTAGACCAATGGAAAAGAGGGAACAGAACTGGGTCTGTCACATTAGGAAAAAAGATGGGAAGATAATGTGTCATATTTTAGTGGTAGATTCTGAAAGGAATTGACAGAGTTGTAAATGTGGCAAAGAAAAAGACTTTGAACAGTACAGAATAAAACACTGAATGGAATAGATATTATGAATGTGGTATAGTGTTAAACTTCACACTTGTCATTTCTATTCATCTTTATTTTCCAAAATGCTGGAGTATGACTTACTGTACCATTTAGGGCATTACAACCATAATGGTTGTCAGAGTATCAGACTTTAGGGAAAGGTTATTTTATATATTCAGGACTTGGTGCAAAACATTCTATCCAACGCAATGTTCCATTACATCACCACTTGATTTACCATGAAGTAAATACTATAATGTTTCTCTTAAACTATTCCCATTACATTATAATGCATTCTTGTGAGTGCACTGAACAGTTGGTTACCCACTTTACTTTTAATAACAAACTCAGTCTCTTACAAGTTGGTCTGCCTATGTGGATTGAATAAACAGAATATTAGCTGTACTATTTTTGTGCTAGGAATTCTATGCTTGGTTCTTGACCTGGATTCCTTGCTCTGCCGACAATATTTGATAGGGACCTCAAAGAAAAGAAAAGCCATTCAGTATTGACTTGCTGAGCAAATTAAGAATCTTGGTTGATGACGTGTGACACACAATTTCAGCTATATAGGTTTAGTGTATGAGAACCAAGACACAGGAAACAGCCATGGGCTGGTTTAACTCAGGTTTATTGCATGGTGGACAGAGGGAACATGAGGTAATGGCGGATGCAAAGCTCTATATATACAGTGATAAACATTCGAATGTGGCTCCACGATAGCCGGTTGGCTATTGTCTGCGTGACATCATTGCTGGTCACGCCCTTCTTGTCCAGGTGTAGGTAGTGGCGGGAAACTCCGCGCTGTGGCTATTGATGAGTATGGACCAAGAGAGCTTGGACGCTCGCTGCTGCCCACTGGTGGTTATTAGCTCGCGTCCTAATACAGGGTTTATGGTGATACAGCTGACGACTATATTGTTACTTGTAGGAAAGGTTACATAGTTAAGATACATTGTTATCACATGAATAAGGTTACACTATTAGAACACAACACTCCTCCCCCCTAGGATGAGACGAAGTCTCTCAGCCAAGATGGCTTATTTCAAACACGCTGGGGTCTCGGTGCGGGCTGCCCTGCCCCGGTTTTGCTACCTTCTCCTTGTCCCCTGGCTTCCTGTCCTGTAATTGGAGAGGGAGACTTGTTAGTGACTTGCCGCGGTTCTGCGGCTTTTTTGGGAGGTGTGTGCTTTATTTGGGAAGAACCGGGGGCACTGGGGGCTAACGAAAAACCCCTCTTCTCGCTTGGATGGGTGGGGGAACACTCCAAAAAAACCCCCCGGCTCGGCAACGCAAAATCAAATTCGGGGGCAGCAGTCGCAAACTCCTCACCCTCTTCCCCGGAATCGGATAGAGCTGGCGTGTCAAAAGGATCTGAGTCGGAACCGCTGCTTCCCCCCCTTGTTTGGGACTGTTGCCCTTCGTTGTCTCCTCCTTGGGCTAAGCGGGTGGAGGAGAACCCTAACGCTGAGGCATTTTCCATGCCGTCCGTGGATTGCTTCCTGGGAACCCGGCTCCTGAGCTGATCGGCATGCCGCCTCCAGAGTAGACCGGTGCTCGTTTCCACCCGATATGACACTGGTCCCGTCTGTTCTACAACTCTCCCCGGTACCCAGGCTGGCCCTGTGCTGGCGTAGTTCCTGCAATGCACAGGATCACCGGCGGCGAAACCTTTCGACACCGCTACCCCTACGTTCTTCCCTTTGTCCTCGACCCTCGTTGGGTCTAACCTGGTCAGAATCGTGGTCAGCTTTCTCCGCATCAGCAGCTCTGCCGGCGAATATCCGGATGCTAAGGGGGTCACCCTATACGCTAATAGAAACTGACATACTTGGTGATTCAGGTCCCCCGAGCCCATGCGCCTCAGCGCATCCTTTGTTGTCCGCACCAACCGCTCCACTTGGCCATTCGTGGCCGGGTGAAACGGCGCGGATGTGACGTGCCGAATGGCGTTCGCCTCCATGAATGCCCTGAACTCAGCGGACATGAAACAACTAGCGTTATCGCTGACCAGAGTGTCGGGTAAACCGAACGTGGAAAAGACTCTCCTTAGATGGTTGATTGTAGTGGTGGAGGACGTGCTCTTTACCGGCATCACCTCCAGCCACTTGGAGTACGCATCCACTACCAGGAGAAAAAGGGTTCCTCGGAACGGGCCAGCAAAATCTATGTGCACTCTGGACCACGGCCCCCTTGCCGCGTCCCATTCCCTATGCGGGAGTCGAGCCGCCTCTGGTCGGGAGCCCTGGCATGCCTCACAAGTGCCGATCATGTGCTCTATGTCTGTGTCCAGCTGGGGCCACCAGAAGTAACTCCGGGCCAGCGCCTTGGAACGGACGATCCCCGGGTGGCTGACGTGCAACAGTTTGAGTACCCTCGGTCGCAGGGATGTAGGGACTACCACCCGTTGGCCCCACAAAAGGCACCCCCTCTCTATGGACAACTCTATTTTCTTCCGAAAAAATGGGTCGAATTCCGTACTTGGGGAGGACGCCGGCCACCCCTTCTGTACCCATGAGCTTACTTTCTCTAGCGTTCTGTCCCTGCCTGTCGCCCTGGCAATGTCGGCTGGTACTATTGGGGGTGACTCTAGGACCTCTATCAACAATACCTGGTGGTCTCTCACTACCCCTGCCTTTTGGTCCCCCGACAAGGGCAGAGGAGACCGTGAGAGTGCGTCTGCATGGCTGATCTCCTTTCCGGGCCGGTATTCCAACTCATGTTGGTATGCATTGAGGAAGATAGCCCACCTCAGCATTCTCGGGGACAGGATCTGTGGCGTGGGCTTATTTGCAGTGAAAATTCCTAACAGAGGCTTGTGATCGGTCACGATCGTAAACGGGCGACCATACAGAAAATCGTGAAATTTTTTGGTTCCCGCTACTATCGCTAATGCCTCCCTGTCGGTCTGTGCGTAATTCCGTTCTGCTTTCGACAGGGACCTTGAATAAAACGCTATCGGGGCCTCCCTTCCGTCGTCCAACGCGTGGCAAAGCACTGCCCCCACCCCCACCGGGGACGCATCACAAACTAAGACCACTGGCCGTTTGGGGTCGAAATGAGTTAGGATTGCCTCGGATGTTAGGAGTTGCTTTAACTCTTTAAAAGCCCTCTCTTGCTCGTCACCCCACAGCCATGTTTCCTCCTTTTTAAGCAACCGATGGAGCGGTTCGGCCACAGACGCCTTCCGTGGAAGGAAGGTATGGTAAAAATTTAGGAGCCCCAGGAATGACTGTAGTTCGGTTTTGGATGTGGGGCGAGGAGCCTGCTTGATGGCGGCTACTTTGGATTTGGACGGCTTAATTCCCTCGGGTGTGACACGGAACCCTAAAAACTCAACCTCTGTTTCGAAAAATACGCATTTGTCTTTCCTCAGTCGCAGCCCCGCTTTCTCGAACACAGTCAGTACTTTATCCAATCTCTTTGCCAGTTCGGCCTCACTCCCCCCTGTTATCAATACGTCATCAAAATAACACAACACTCCCTCCAGCCCCTTCAGGAGGCGTTCCACAATCGACTGAAAAAGGCCGGGTGCCGAGTTCACGCCGAACTGTAAACGCGACACCTGGAACGCCCCTTTATGTGTAACTATAGTTTGTGCCGCTGCCGTGGCGGGAGTTACAGGGAGTTGCTGGTAGGCTTGTGCTAAGTCGAGCTTAGCGAAACATTTTCCCCCATTCAGCCTGGCCAGAAGGTGGCTGACCACCGGCACCGGGTATGCATTAGGGCGGATTGCCTTGTTAATTGTACACTTATAATCAGCGCAAATGCGCACCTCCCCATTAGCTTTTAGTGCTGTAACAATTGGAGTTTCCCACTCCGCGGAATCAACAGGAACAAGAATCCCCTGGTCCACCAGTTTGTCCAGTTCCGCCTCTATTTTGTCCTTTAGTGCGAATGGCACCCTGCGTGGTTTGAGTCTTATCGGGCGGACCTCCGGGTCTAGGTCGAAGGCTACAGGGGGTCCCTTGAACTTTCCCAGTCCTTTTTTAAAAACGGCGGAGTGCGCGTCGCACACCGCTTTTATTGGATCCGCACCCACAGCATGCACCCCCCCTATGAACAAACCCAAAGGCTGAAACCACTGAGTCCCGAGGAGGCTACAATTTCCCCCTTTGAGAACAACTAGAGGGAGTTCCGCAGAATGTTTCTTAAAACGGACCCGAAATTTCCCGACCCCCAACACCGGAATGCTGTTCCCCTGCACGACTCGTAGCGTGGACCTCAACGTTTTAAGTTTGGGCCGCACGTGGGGGTCGATTTTCAAGAACTCTCTCTGGGGAATTATAGAATAGGAGGACCCCGAGTCAATTTCCATCCTAATAGGGGCCCCTTGTACTAGTACCTCGACGAAGTAATGGGGTTGTCCCGCGGACACACTGAACACGGGGGCGTCGTCCTCGCTGTCGTCCGAGATGCGGCCCACGCCGTCCTGCTTCCTCGTGGTCCGGGCGTCATCTTTGGACCTCGCTGGACGGTCCGGTCTGGCCGAACGGTCTTGTGAGTGCCTCCGGCCCTCTTTCCGATTTCTGCACGCCTTGGCGATGTGCCCCCGACGGCCGCAGTTGTAACACTCGGCTTTTCTGAATGGGCACTTCGCGCGCTCATGGGCCGCTCCGCAACCATCGCAGCGGCGCCCTCCTTTTCGGACCTTCTGGACCTCCTCGCCGTCGCTGCCTTCCGTAGACGACTTCGAGGTTCGTCGGGTTGCGTGCACCGACTGTCCGGACTTGCCGTGCACCGAATTTTCCGCTTTGCCGGCCCTAGGACGCCACTCATGCCACTGGTGCATTTCGTCTACCCCAGCATTCGTGGATTCCGCGGATTCCGCGGCCTCCACAACCTCTGCCAGCGTGGGTGGCGGCTCCTTGTTCATCAGGCTGCGCTGAACTTCCTTGTCCCTCAGGCCACAAAGAACGCCGTCCCTTAGGGCCATCTCTAGGTTGTCCCATCTGCAGGGGGCGGCGGCTATTCTCATGGCTGTTACGAAGGTCTCCACCGACTCATCCGGCGCTTGGACTCGCCTCCAAAACGCGCTCCGAGCGGGAAACATTGCCCTCGAGGGTCGGAACCGGTCACGCAGCAGTTTCATAATGTCCTCGGTTTTGAAGTCACTCATCTTCTTCGGTGCAATAATGCTCACCAGCGTTCGCTTGGTTTCTATCCCAAGCATTCTGGTGAGGATGGCCCTCTTCCTTTCCTCATCGTCTTTGACTTTGAGTTCCACCAGTGCCGCCTGGAAGTCCATCTCAAAGAGTTCCCAGTCTTGCGGTTTGGTAATGTTGAAACCGCTCTGTGTCCTGGCTCCTTGGGGATCCATCATCCCATCCTCGTCGCCAATTTAGTGTATGAGAACCAAGACACAGGAAACAGCCATGGGCTGGTTTAACTCAGGTTTATTGCATGGTGGACAGAGGGAACATGAGGTAATGGCGGATGCAAAGCTCTATATATACAGTGATAAACATTCGAATGTGGCTCCACGATAGCCGGTTGGCTATTGTCTGCGTGACATCATTGCTGGTCACGCCCTTCTTGTCCAGGTGTAGGTAGTGGCGGGAAACTCCGCGCTGTGGCTATTGATGAGTATGGACCAAGAGAGCTTGGACGCTCGCTGCTGCCCACTGGTGGTTATTAGCTCGCGTCCTAATACAGGGTTTATGGTGATACAGCTGACGACTATATTGTTACTTGTAGGAAAGGTTACATAGTTAAGATACATTGTTATCACATGAATAAGGTTACACTATTAGAACACAACAATAGGGGTACAGCACAAAACGGTTTCAATAACTGAGGAAACATGAAGAATCATTCATTCCTCATTCTTGGGGAAAGCAGTGGGGGGACGGGGACAGGGGGTTTACATTCTTACATTCTGGCCCATGCAAAAGAAAGTATGTAGTCATGTAAAAGACACCTAGGTTAGAATCCTACAGAACAGAAAATCCCACCAGTGTAATAACATGTAAAGTGCCATTCGCACAAGCACTACTTAGAACAAGTGGAGGGGAAGTTACCTTCAGATTTATGTTTGTGAAGGCAATACTTGTGGAAATCATATGAAACTGCATTGCTATGGAGGCCTCTCCACTCAGTGGTTGAAATAATGTTGTCAGGGCTACACTTTATAAATGATGATGATGGCATCCTAAGCAGGCAATATTAAGCTGTACTTTAATTTAAAGCATTTTAATAATAGCAGACTTGTCTTTAAGCAGAAGTATTGGAAGTCAGACCTTATAATGAGCCAGGCAATCATTTCACAAATGAGAATTTTAAAAATACATTTTGTTATTGCCGTTTCACAAAACCCTTACTAATGGTTTTTCCTCCTTTACCATTTTATGGATTTCTTGTGGGTTTTGTGGATTGTTCGCATTCATTGTTGTAGTTAGCTTTTTTTTATACTGGCCAAAATCTTCTTGCTTAGCAAAATAAATTGCTTTAGGGGATATCCGTTGTGTCAGGATCTTGATGAACCAGACTACTTCCATTTTGTTTCTGACTCCATTTCAGGCTGCCTGGCCTTGGTTCAAGGACACTCCAAAGGAGCACTGGGAAAGTCCCTAATCCTTATCTGATTCTCTAACCAATCAGATATAACTCCACCTTTACCTAAAGAGGAGTCAAACATCTTAATTGGACACACTCTTATCAGTGAACATCCTTGACTGGATTCTCTTATCTACACCAAACCCCTAAGGGAGGAGAGAAGTGCAGTTCCTTTGCTATTTAAGAAGCTGCACAGAGCTCACTCTTCGGGGTCTAACTATTTCTTTCTGTATTCTGTCTTTGTTCTTTTTCAGATGCTTTGTGTAATAAATTGCTGCTAAAGAATTTATTGAGTGGATGTCAAGTTAATCAGGCTAACCCAAGTTTTTCCCTAAGCTCACTGCTTTGTACGCTACCACGTAAAAGATTGCATACTCTCGGAAGTTAAAAGGAGTGGAATCCACTCAGCATGCTATGGTTCTGGATTGGCGAGGTGACAGGAGAGACTGCACTCGGGAGTGTGCGTGACTAAAGCAGGTTGGAGCAGTCTCCTGATCACTACATGCTTCCCTCTCCTATGCCCTAGCCTAGCTGTAAGTGCGATACATTGAACGGAGATTCAATGAACCAGCTACTCCCAAAGTTCCATTATTTCAAACTGGCCTACTCTATGGCCTGCATTAAGTAAGAGGTTGGGGTACACAGAAAGAGCCTCCTCAAAGATTGTGGTATTTATGAACCACAATCGGGTGTACCTTGGTAATTGCAACCTTGTGTTGCCACCTAATCTTTCTCACCCTAGGTCAGGTGAAGGGAACTGCAGAATGAACCCACCAAAAGGTGGCTTCATTTTGGCAATTTCGCATCTGGCCTAGACACGAAAGAAGAAGTAAGAGTTTGGATTTGATGGCCACATAGGTTCTTCCCATTTCAGTTATTCTATTACTCTATCTGCAGTTTACTATGGTAACATAAACCTAATATTACTTACTACTATGATAAAGTTTAGTGAAGTTCACTTGTGACTGACTTTAATATAGTAAGTTACAGTTACAGCTGGCCCATTTGAATCAATGGAGCTTACGGAGGGTTGACTTACTATTATTATTAAACCTTTATTGGCATAAAAGTAGACAAAGAAAAGAATTAACAAAATATACACAGTAATTCCAACCAGAGCTGACCATACTTAACACAACAGATAGTTGGGAAATACAGTTGCCATATCTATTCCCAACAAAGGCTGTGCCCTCTTACCAATATTTATTAGGTGACTCTTTGCCCAAAATTTCACAAATAGTTGCCCACTTCCTAGACCTTCTTTTACCCCATCAGGGGAAGTTCCTGGATAAAGCATTTAATAGATATGAACATAAGAACATAAGAACATAAGAACAGCCTTGCTGGAACAGGCCACAGCCCATCCAGTCCAGCATTCTGTCTCACACAGTGGCTCACCATTTCCTTCAGGGTATTCCCAAGGAGATGCCTTCACCTGCTTAGGATTCCCTGGAAATGGCATTGAGAGATATCCTGCCTATCTCTCCAACCCGGAGGTTGTCCTTAGGTAGCCATAATTATAGCCATTGATACACTTGTCCTCCATGAACTTGTCTAATCCTTTCTTAAAGCTGTCAAGACTGACAGCTGTCACCACTTCTTCTGGCAGGGAGTTCCATAGACCAGTAATCCTCTGGGTGAAAAAGTACTTTCTCTTATTTGTTTGAGAACTAGTACCCAAAAGTTTCATGGAGTGTCCCCTAGTTCTAGTGTTGTGTGATAGGGAAAACAGTTTTTCCTTATCTATTTTGTCCACACCGTGCATGATTTTATAAACTTCAATCAGGTCACCTCTTAGACGCCGTCGTTCAAGAGTGAAAAGGCCCAACCGTTGCAGCCTCAGATGGTAAGGAAGGTGTTCCAGTCCCCTAATCATTCTGGTTGCCCTCCTCTGTACTTTCTCCAACTCCATAATATCCTTCTGGAGGTATGGCGACCAGAACTGTACACAGTATTCCAGATGGGGCCTCACCATAGATTTATAAAGAGGCAAAATGACACTTGCTGACTTATTTTCTAAACCCTTCCTAATGATCCCTAGCATTGAGTTTGCTTTTTTCACTGCTGAGGCACACTGGGTTGACACCTTCATTGAGTTGTCCACCAGGACACCAAGGTCCCTTTCCTGGTTTGTCGCAGAGAGTTCAGACCCCATCAGTTTATAAATGTAATTGGGATTCTTTGCCCCAACATGCATCACTCTGCACTTACTAATGTTGAAACTCATTTGCCACTGTTTTGCCCACTCCCCCAGTGTCGAGAGATCCCTCTGGAGCTCCTCACAATCTCTCACAGTTTTCACTACCCTGTATAATTTAGTGTCATCAGCAAATTTGGCTACCTTGCTTTTTACTCCTACCTCTAGATCATTTATGAAGAGGTTGAAAAGCAGGGGTCCCAGTACTGAACCTTGGGGGACCCCACTCTTTATGAGTTGACTTACTAAATCTTTCAGGGCTGTTGATTCAATAGTCCTCCTCTAGTATGATTTTCCTGCCAATCTAGCAGTTTGAAAGCAAGAAATTGCAGGTAGATAAATAGGGACCACTTCAGTGGGAAGGTAAACAGCGTTCTGTGCACTCCGGTGCCTAGTCATGCTTGCCTCATGACCACGGAAACGTCTGCATAAGCAGACAGCATTGGCTCTTCGGCTTTGAAACAGAGATGAGCACTGAACCCTAGAGTTGGATATGACAGGCTTTCAAGCAAAGGAAACCTTTATCTTTACTAGTATGATTTACTATACAAAGCAACAGGATTTTAGCCATTACATTTTAGTTACTAAACATAAACATTTAGAATCTGCAAATTCTTGTGCATCTGAATCATATTTCTGATAGGTAACTGCTTCAATGTGGATTTTTGTTTTAATTCTTCCCCAGTTTATAACAAACAAGCCATGGTTGAGGGGGGGTGAGTGCCTGTGTAAAAGGAATGTATCAGTTGATATTGGCTGGTGAGTAATGAGAATATGACTTGTGAGATATCCAGAAGCAAATATATAGCTGAAGAATTATTCTTTTGTTTGGAATTAGACCTGATTGTTTGGGCATTTTTGAAATTGCTTTCATTACTATTTACCTAGATTAAAATGTATGTAGTTAGGAAACACAAAAATGCCAGTGATAAAGTGCAGTTGCTATTCTTCCTGTACTGTAGGGGTGAGAAATAACATAGCCTTCCAGACATTGCTGGACTACAACTCCTTTTGTTGTTGTTGTTCAGTCGCACAGTCAATTCCGACCCTTTGCAACCCTATGGACCATTGTCTGCCAGGCACCTGTGTCTTCTACTATCCTCCTCAGCCCGCCCAGCTCTGTGCCCATTGTATCTACAATACCATCTAGCCATATCATTTTTGGCTGCTCCTTCTTCTTTTGCCCTCCACCTTTCCCAGCATCAAGGCTTTCTCAAGTAAATCCTCTCTTCTCATTTGATGTCCAAAATCCTTTAGCTTCATCTTTACTATTTGACCTTCTAATGAGCAGTCAGAGTTGATTTCTTCTAGGATTGACCTATTTGTTCTCCTGGCTGTCCAGGGGACTTTCAAAACCTCCTCCAATACCACATTTCAAAGGCATCTATTGTTCTGCGCTCAGATTTCCTAATGGTCCAGCTCTCACTACCATACATTACCACCACGATTACCATTGCTTTGAGTATGCAAATTTTTGTTTGCAAGGTGATGTCTCTACTTTTAACTATGTTCCCCAGATTTCTCATAGCTTGTCTCCCAAGCATCAGTTGCCTTTTTATTTCATGGCTGCAATCCAGATCTGCAGTGATCTTTGATCCTAAGAATGTAAAATCTGTCACTGCTTCTACTTCTTCCCCATCTATTTTCCAGGGACAGATAGGGCCTGTTGCCATTGCAGGCGCACCCCCCAATAAAGGACTCAGACACTGATGAAAGTGGATAACGGCATTGGGCCACATTTATTGATTCATGCCCTAGTCCGAATTATAAATTTCTATTGGTAATTGACCAATCATAATTCTTAAGGCAAGTAGGCCGAAGTAACACTGGTAAGGTACCACCCAAAATTGCCAACGGCAATTGTTACAATGTATCTATTTGTATCAATTTGTTTGTTGACAACAAACAAATTGTTGACCGTAGTCAATATCTAACTAATGACCCCACCCTCTGATGCGTATCCGTAAAATCACGGGGTGATGCATGCTGTCTAGCTGTAGCCATCACCCCGTCGCCTAGTTCGTCGTTGACCGGACAACGTTTAACCAACTTATGCCTGTCTAGTGTTGTCCAGTCAATTGCGAACCTGCCGGATACCTGTGGGTCATAAATGTTTACCTTACCACTGCTACCCGCCACACGGAGGGGCTTCAAAGAAGGCCCGACGCCCCCCCCCCCCCAGACCGTCAGCTCGGTCAACAGGCCTGCTCGCCAATCACCCAACAGGAGGTCCATACCTCCTCGCGACAGATGGACCCCATCCCCTGCATAAAGGTCATAATTTTGTAGACTAATGGCGGGGTGACGACTGACCCGCCCCCAAGCCCTGTCGACAAGGAACCGCGCCACCGCCCTATTTACCATGCGTTTAGCACGGTCAAGGGCCAGGAGGTCGAAACCTCCTCTATACGCATGGCGCGGAACCATGTCCGACCAAACAAGGGTGGTGGCGGGCCATACGTAATGCAGGTAGGCAAGGTCGCCACAAATCGCATGCTTCAGCGATAAGCCGGTGACCTGGCCCAAATCATTGCCCCCAAGGTGTATGATCAGAATGTCAGGCGGGTCAGCATTCCGGCCTGAAAAAAGGAAGGGCAACAGCTCCCGCCATAACATCCCGGGCTTACCATGCCATGTGAGACTTGCGTATGCACCCAGTCCCAGTCGGGGTCCCCACTCTGTCGCCGCAGCGTAACGTGCTGCCCTGTGCATGTAGCTATGGCCCACCAGCCATACTGTCACCGGTGTAATACGACACCCAGGGTCTGTAAGGAAAACGAGGAAGAGAAAGTACGGTGACTTAACTGGTACTCACGGCGGAAGTGGGCGCACATAAAACTGAAAACATTGCGAACCCCACCTTCCCATGCTGCGTATGTCAGCCCCGGAGTACCCAAAAGCAGCTGCAGTGGACGCCGCCCCTATCCTGAAGGAATGGGTGCCATAACGGGCCCCCGGGAGGCCGACACTGGCCAGCGCTTTGCCTGTCACCTTCCAAAATTGAAATTTAGTAAGGGGAGACCCATCTTGGTGACAGAAAAACGGGCCATGGTGCATGCCACGCAGTGCAATAAACTCCTGTAAGGGAACCAACCGGACAGATGTCTGCCAAAGAACACCGTAGCAGTCTTACACCACTGCCTACGCCATGCTGATCTGTCTTAGAGGAGCGTATCCTCAACTGAGCCCAGTCTTTGGCAACATATACATCTTCGAGTTCCAGTGCCCTACGACTTGCATCCGCCTTAGACAGCATCACAAGCTCGCTGATGCGGAGCGCTCCAAAAAATGCCACCGTTGTGGCTGCATGAAATAGGGCTGCCTCATATCTATCAAAACAGAGGCCAGGCCAGCCCCGGGCCAATTGGGTAAGAACCCCTGGGGAAATCGGGTGGCGGTCGTCCGGGCAACGCCCACGCTCCCGCACCCACCCCTCCAAAACATGTCTCACACGGAAGTCAGTGGTACTGTCCACATGACCTCCCACCTTGGCCATAAAAGCCAACGCTGACAGCCTAGATGCTATGGTGCGAGGTGCAAGGCCCTGGTCATGCAGGTAAACCATGAACCGCAGTACATGGGTTACCGGGATCGGCCAGGTTCCTGGCAGCCGGAATTGGGTACAGAATGCTCTGAAAGAATTAAATGCGTGGTGATATGCCTTACGCGTGCGTGGCGCTAGTGACAAGCCAATCGCCCGGTTCACCTCTCCTTGCCAATGGTCCATATCTCGTCCGGGAGTGGCGAGGGAAATTCCTCCGCATCCGGGGCCAAGGCACGGAACCGGGGGATCTGCAGGCGGGACAAAGCGTCAGCAATATCATTATTGACCCCCGGGACATGCCTGGCCCTGAAGAGGACGTTGAGGCGCAGGCTGCGCAACACAAACTGGCGCACTAGGTCCATGACCCTGGGCGATTTGGAAGTCTGTGAATTGACAATGTGAACAACGGCCGCATTGTCACACCAGAAATGTACAACCGAGTTGGCCCACTCCTCGCCCCATAGCATCAAAGCACCCAGGATAGGGAAAAATTCCAGATACGTGAGATCACGCAGGCGACCCGTGCCTGCCCAGGCCGGTGGCCACCCACCATAGGCCCACTTCCCATTGAAGTACATCCCATAACCCAGGGATCCCGAGGCATCGGACTGAATCTGAAAGCGAGGGGAAGCCAGGAGGTCAGACCTCCAAAATGACACCCCATTGAACCCCCTCAGGAACTGTAGCCAGACAAGCATCTCTGCCCTGATACCCCGGGTAAGCCTAACCCTATGGTGGGGCCTGGATAATCCTGCCATGGCGTCGCACAAGCGCCGAGTAAATGCCCTGCCCGGTGCGACGACCCTGCAAGCGAAATTGAGGTGACCATGTAGCACCTGCAGTTCCTTCAATGATGCCTTGCGCTTGGCCAGCAAGTCCGAGATAAGGGCCACTATCCTTGACACCTTATCCCGCAGTAACCTAGAAGCCTGCGCTACCGTGTCAATCTCCACCCCCAGGAAGACTAGCTGGGTAGATGGGCCCTCGGTCTTTTCGGGCGCTAAAGGGACACCGAGTTCCTCCATTAGCGTCTGAAATGTGTTGAGGAGACGTGTACACGTGTCCCAGCCCCGTTCACCCCCGAATAAAAAGTCATCCAGGTAATGGGCTACAGACCGGGACCCTGACCTGCGGACGAAAGCCCACTCTAGGAAGGTGCTGAAGCGCTTGAAAGCCGAGCATGATATGGAACATCCAAAAGGCATGGCCTTATCAAAGTAATATTCACCCCGGAACTTGAAACCCAGCAATTCAAAGTCACCCGGGTGCACCGGCAAGAGGCAAAACGCCGACTTAATGTCGCACTTAGCCAACAGCGCACCCGGGCCACATGAGCGCACCATGCGCAGCGCATGGTCAAAAGATGTATACCTGACTGAACAAAGGTCATCAGGGATAGCATCATTGACCGATCGGCCGGCTGGGTAGGACAAGTGATGAATAAGGCGAAACTCGCCCGGTGACTTTTTGGGCACCAAGCCCAAGGGCGATACCTTAAGATTGGGAAACGGGGGTGAAGGGAAAGGTCCGGCGACCCTGCCCGCATCAACCTCCTTATTAATGCTGGCAGCAGCCACCTCCTCCCTCCCCCTAAGGGACAAAAGGTTGGGGGCATCCTGAGGGGACCTATCACCCATGAAAGGGATACGGAACCCCTGTCTAAAACCCTGAAGGAGGTAATCCGCATCCTCCCCCCTCGGGTACAATGCGAGCCAACGCTCCAACATGTCCACATCAATTGGGGAGGGAGCCTTTTGGTGAACCAGCTCCATCTGCGGCAGTCTTGCCAGCCCCCTGTCCGCCCCTCCCTCTGCCCCGTATCCCTCCAGGCCTGGGACAGGCAGAGGCCGCATGGGGGCCAGCACAGGAGGGACACTCATGCCTGTACTTGCAATTCTTCCTATTGCAGGAACCATTGGACGAGAAAGTCCAGCACAGCAGGCGGGCTGGAACCCCCTGCCCCGCCACCTGGCGGGGTACCTGTGCTGGGGCCGCTCGCTGGACCGCATGTCCACAATGGTATCTCTCCCCGGGCGCGGGGCGCGTGGGAGTCATGTACAGAAGCCAAAGCCTCTGGCAGGGCTCATCCCACCTCATCTCGGGGTGCAGGGGAATCCGCATACGGAATTCCTCGTCATAAGCCAACCACGACGGGCCCGGGAAGTCGACCATCGCCCGATAGATGTTGTCCAAATACTGGACCATCGGAATTGCCAAATCCGGCCGGGCCCTAAGGTAGACCGCCATGTATATGAGGTAGGCCGGCAACCAGTTGGCCCACGTACGTGGAGGCTTGCGATGACGTGCCTGCTTCTTATCCTTCTCGTCTTGCCCCTCCCTCTCCTCCTTGGTGGGCTCTCTGTTAGGGAGGGAGAAGATATCCACATACTCCCCCCCACCAGATCTTCTCTTTGGTGGTCTGGGCCAAATGGTCCCCTAATGGCAAGGAATACCCGGCTGTCGGCAAGGCCGACACAGGTACAGTAGAAACTGCGGGCATCTGGAAAGGGGCCTGGACTAACCCGGTCACCCCCGAAACATTCCCAACTGGGTAAGAAACACCCCCAACCACGGGGCCCTGGGTGATAGTTGACGTCACCGGGTGGGGCGTCAGCGACTGGACCGCCGCGCCACCCGTGCGAGGCCAAGGCCATTGAAAAGCCCCCCCAGCGTGGCCACGTGTGTAGGTGCACTAGTTTGGACCGCATACTCACATGCTGCACCCCCATGGGCCGCCCCCACCGGGGGTTCCGGCCCATTGGGGGCGTCGGAGCTCACGACCGCCGTAGAGCTCGTCGACGGGGCTTGACCCGCACCAGCCTGTTGGTTGGGGAGCTGCGAGGCAGTGGCTGACGCCGGGCAACGCGCCTCAGGCAGCTCGACCCGTCCCGTCGCCTGCCGCTGCCCAGCAGACGACGCGTCGAACTGCACCCCAAAAGGGGCCCCAGGGTGACTAACCCGGGCCAGGGATGCCTCAAGGGCCGCAACGCGGGCCAGGAGGGCCTCCACGCTGACCTGGCCACCTAAAACAAGGGGGTGCGAAGGGCCAGCAGGCCCGCTAACTACAGGCAGTGGTACAGGTCCCTGTACCCCGGGGCCCGAATAGGGCCACGACCCTAAACCCGGGCCCGGTAGGGCCGAGGGAGCACCCTGCCAGGGAAGGGGACCACACCACCCCCCTAGGCTGGAAGCCCCCGGAGCGAGCTGCGCCCCGATGGAGGAAGGCCCAGCGGAATGGGCCACGCCAGCAGCGGTGGCCACCGCTTGTGGGCCGAGGGCCGCGGCCCCTACTGGGCCCGTGCGCGGGCCCCCGGCCTCCGGCCAAGGGGGAATTAACCCCATCCCACTGGTCCCGGTGGGTTCAGGCAGAGGAGGCTGCTGGGGAGGCCAAACCGTGGTCCTCCGACCCGGATTGCGCCTCCGTGCTGCCCGAGCCGCGCTCGCAGCCGCCTTCTTCTTCGAGGGCATCGCAGCTAACCGATGGGAAGCCGAAAATGAGAAAAAGGAGCAGCCAAGAGGCTTCCCGGTGAAGGGTAAAAGCGACGGAGGTAAGAGGGAAAAACTTCTCCGCTCCGTCGCTTCGCAAAATGGCAGCGCGGCTGCCTCGTGGCCACCCCTTTTATAAGGGTGCTGGCCATGCCCCCTAACTACCCGGATGCCTTCGTCCGGTGGGGGGGGGCCTGCAAAGAGCGCGGCGGCCATTTTGGCGCTGCGCTTGCATTATCTTGGTTTTCTTGATGTTGAGTCACAAGCCAGCTTTTGCACTCTCTTCTTTCAACCTAAGCAGCAGCTTCTTTAGGTCTTCGTCACTTAATGCCATTATCATCTGCGTATCTCAAGTTGTTGATGTTTCTCCCAACAAATTTGATCCCAAATTGTGAGTCGTCCAACCCTGCATTTTACATTTTTTTGCTCTGTGTATAAGTTGAATAAGCAGGGTGAAAATATGCAGCCTTGTCTCACTCCTTTTCCTAATCCAAACCACTCGCTCATTATGTATTCTGTCATAACTGTTGCTTCTTGACTCATGCACAAAGGAGAAAGGAAAAAAATCAATCAATTCAATACAGAATTCAAAGAAAAGCAAGGTGAGATAAGGAAACCTATCTAAATGAAAAGAAATAGAGGAAAACAACATAAGGGGTAGGACTAGAGATCTTTTCAAAAAAATTGTGAAAATCAAAGGAATGTTTAAAGCAAAAATGACCATGATAAGGGACAAAAATGGCAAGGAGTTAGCTGATGCAGAAGGGATTAAGAAAAGATGGCAAGAGTACACAGAGGAACTCTACAAAAAGGACTCAACACCCCTGATAATCACAATGATGAGAACATTGAACTTGAGCCAGACATCCTAGAGAGTGAAGTCAGAAATGCACTAAAAAGCACTGCAAACAATAATGCCAGTGGAGATGATGGTATCCCAGCTTATGCTTCTTGACTCATGTACAGATTTCTCATGAAACATATAAGATGTTCTGGTATCCCCATCTCTTTAATTACTTGCCACATTTTGTTGTGGTCCACACAGTCAAAGGCCTTGGTGTAGACAATGAAACAGAAGTAGACTTGTTTCTGATATTCCTTTGTTTTTCCATGATCCAACGTATGTTGCCTCTTCGGAACCCAGCCTGCACTTCTGGTAATTCTCTCTCCACATGCTGCTGAAGTCTATCCTGTATTATCTTGAGCATACGACTCCTACCATCCTCTAAACCAGCATCCTGGTTTAGTATTGGGTATGGGTTTTAACTAATGTTGTGAGCTGCCTTCGGTCGCTTATGTGAAAAGTGCGGTTATATAAATCCAATAAATAAATAAATCCTCAGGGGTGAGAAGCTCCATGAGTGACAATCTAATAACATTTTTAAGACCACATGTTCCAGCAGTCAGATTGCTATGGGTAAAGGTAAAGGTTTCCCTTGCTTGAAAGCCAGTCGTATCTGACTCTAGGGTTCAGTGCTCATCTCTGTTTCAAAGCTGAAGAGCCAGTGCTGTCTGATTCTGCAGATGTTTCCATGGTCATGTGGCAGGCATGACTAGACACCGGAGTGCACGGAATGATGTTTACCTTCCCACCAAAGTGGTCCCTATTTATCTACTTGCAATTTCTTGCTTTCGAACTGCTATGTTGGCAGGAGCTAGGACAAAGAGGGGAGCTCATTCTGTCCTGCAGTACTCGGGAATCGAACTGCTGACCTTCCACCTCCCAGTCAGCGTCATAGTAATAAAAGCTTAACTTGTGGTGTATAACCTTGCAATGTTCGTCCGTTACTTCTTTAGGGGTGAGTTACAAATCCATATACAGGTCTAAAAGTTATCCTTTATAAATATTCAGCTCTTGCAAATGAAGTTTTTTCTCAGAGACTGGAACATAGAGTTCTAATACCATCATGCGACAGTGTGTTCTCTCCATTTCCCTGACGACTGGATGTTCATTTTCATACTGTGCTTAAGCTGACCTTTATTTCACACAGGAATCAAAGTTGAAAAATGAGAAGCACCTATTGTCATTGTTTCCAGTCACCGCTCTTCTTTACCTTTCTGATTCTGAAGTTTATGTATTTCCCCAGTGACACACAAACCTTGAAAGCTGAGTTGAATTTTTCATGGCCTTACCTTCTGACATTTCAGCCTACTACTTTATGATTCCTGGACCTGGAGATTTTTTTTAATTAAAACTATTGAAAGGAACATTTAATAACTGAGAAGAAAACCAAAGACATCCTTTGGGGCATTTCCATATCCTGATCATTTAGTCTTTCATCTTCTGTTTAAAATTTTGCATCAGACTTATGTTAAGAATCAGAAAGTCCTCAGATGTTTTGAAGCCTCCATAGATATAAGCCATTCATAAGCATATCTCTGCAACTTTACATAAAGTTTACATGAAGTTGCTGAATATATTGCGGGATGATGATTTACTTAGCTACCATATAAGCTCCTCAAAGTCTGGACTTCAGAAATTTTATCATAGTCCTCACAAGGCTCACAGCACTATGAACAACTTTGCTAATTTGCCTCCAAAATTATTGAAGATAAATGTAGAAAGACTTCTAAGGAGTGGATGTGTCAAATTAATGTATTCACAACCCTTTGGGCATGCTTACATACTTAAAATGTCATACATTGTATTGGAGTTGACTTGGGTGAAATCGATTTAAAGATTGAAGTTCCTACAATGCACATCTACTCCTGTAGGAATGCATTGTTTGCCAAAACACAGGTTAATTTAAAATACCTGTCAGAGATAATTTCCTTCCACAAATTGGTTGCCCCAATAAATCCTTCAAGCCCACAGGGGGAAAAGGCACAACAGATTAAAGAAGTCTGACACCATGATATTTTCTGTTTCCGAAAAAATAAAAATTTGTCCTTTCCAGCCAAAGCAAGACATGGCCTGTATGTGTGCGTATGTCTTCCCCCTAGCTGCAGGAAGAAGCAGGGGTGAAGTACGATGTTGTCACAACTTGTCAGCACAAAGGTGAGGGTTGCCTGGGTATTTAAAGCCTAGACTGCCATCATGTCAGCCTCTTTGCTGCCAACAAAGACAGCCTGTCCGCTTACCATGAAGGCTCAAGTGCTTAGGAATTTTTGGACCTGGCTACTGACTGGCAGATGTAAGCAATGTTGCCATGTCTTTTTTCTTTTTTTTTGCCTATCCCACTCTGGTCTGGGGGACATTTTTGGCTGTCACAATAGTAGTTCAAGCCCTCAAGGCATTGTTGAAGGTGGAAAATATATACTTGACATAATTTGTGGAAATCAGTGGACCATGCAATGAACACTGTGGAGCAGCCTCCCACCCCACCCCACCCCCCACCCCACCCCCGCTGGTTCATATGGATGGACATCTGGGTTTTAGTTTTTAACTGTTGTGAATGTGGAGGGCTATTTTAATGATTTTTTATGTTTTAATGATTTTAATTGTTATTGTGGGGATGCTTTTATACTTTAGTGTTTTTATCGGTTAGACTGTAAGCCGCCCAGAGTCAGTCGGTGAGGGGGCGGTGATAAAAGTCAAGCAAAATAAATAAATAAATAAATACCATGGGGCAGTGCTACAATATAACCAATGTACTCTCTTGCAAGTTGGAAGCGATCACAGTGATGTCTCAGTCTCCCTGATCCTGCTGGCCTGCATAGTAGCTGGCAAGGATCAGCATTGAGCAGAGGCTGAGAATTCACCACTCTGGTCTAGAAAGGTGAAGAGGAATTTACCTGCTCTATGATCAAGTTGCACACTACAGGTCCTTCCACAGGTTAGGGTTATTTTAAGTTTTTAATAAATCTGTGGCCCAAAATTTGCACCATATTTGACTATACCCTGCCTCTTTATTTCAAAGATGGGGGAGGAATGACCTATTGGCCTGTAGACTCCTATGCAGTTCAAGACCAGGGTACTGCATGACAGATTGAGCGCCTGTCTCTTTCCCAGCTCCTACCAACCTAGTAGTTCGAAAGCAAGAAATTGCAAGTAGATAAATAGGGACCACTTCAGTGGGGAAAGAACTTGGGGACATGAAAGGAGCCTCATTCAGGCGACCCCTGAACAGAGTTCCTCCAGCAAAAATCTTTCAATCCAAAATAATTTCTGATACAAAATTATTATTCTCATCCATTAAATACTTAATGGACCAGTTTCATTTCCTTCCTTTCAGTCACAATCTATATGTTTATCTCTTACTCTTACTCCTGTACATGTTGGCTATATTTAGATTGGCTCATAAAAAGTTGCAGGGTTCTTGATTACAGACACACCTCTTTGTCATGAAGATTACCTAGAGGGATTTTGTGAGACAGATGGAGCAGGGTTGAATGTGCCAAGGTGATGTGATTTTAATGTTTGTCCATTGCATGTATTACAAGACATCAGGGTATTTTCTAGCTCTCTTTCTCTCTGTGTATATTCATTCATACACATTGTTTCTTAAGATCACATCATGACATATGGAAACCAATAGAAGAGTGGCCAAAAATCCAGGGTACTGAACATGTAAGATGAATGCTATATACAGTATAAGTTTGCTCAAGTGGGTAAGACGCTGACTGGGAGGCGGAAGGTCAGCAGTTCAATTCCCAAGTACTGCAGGATGGAATGAGCTCCCGACTTTGTCCCAGCTCCTGCCAACATAGCAGTTCGAAAGCAAGACATTGCAAGTAGATAAATAGGGACAACTTCGGTGGGAAGGTAACACCGTTCCGTGCACTCCGTACTCTGGTGTCTAGTCATGCCTGCCACATGACCATGGAAACATCTGCAGAAGCAGATAGTGCTGGCTCTTCAGCTTTGAAACAGAGATGAGCACTAAACCCTAGAGTCGGATACAACTGGCTTTCGAGCAAGGGAAACCTTTACCTTTACTATAACTCAAAGCAAACCCATAGGAAATTGTGTAAACTGGGACATGGTTTTAGCACAAAATCATTATGTAAGTCAAATTTTATGTAAGTCGAGACATATGTAAGTCGGGGTTTTACTGTATATCCATTCAGCACCCTATATCACAACACACACAACTTCATAAGGCTTGATAAAGGAGAGGTCTCTAAATTCTTTAGCAATCACCTTTATCTTGGGAACACTGGTTGACACTGTTTTCAGAGTAGCAGTCAAAGGAGAAATCGGTAAACTGCATTAGAATTTGGGTTTTCAGAAGCATCTAGGCAAGCTTACTAGAATTTTCACATAGTTATAATTCACAAAGGTTCTTTTAAAACAGCTAAAACTGCAGCAAACTTACAAGGTGTCATAACACATATCTGTTGTTCAGTTGGGCATGTGACCAGCCACGTAATCCAGATGTGACCTGGCAGCTTGCCAATAAGATGTGGCAAATTATGCAGCCTTTGCACAAACACCAAGATGATTCTGATCAATGTTTTTCTACCTGCAGTTGAAAACTTCTATTATTTCTCTAGTTCCTTCCATTGCGGTAAAGTCAATGAGATGCCCTAGGCCCATGATAGCAAACCTTGGCACTCCAGGTGTTCTTCTACTTCAATTACCAGAAGCCCAAGTCAGCATTCCTGCTGATCAGGGCTTCTGAGAATTGGTGTTTAAGAACAGTTGGAGTGCCAAGGTTCACCATAACTGCCCTAGGCTCAATTTGTTGGGCAATGCACATAAGACAAGTACATTCACAAGAGAAAGCAAAGATAATCATATCACCCTTCAATACCAGGAGCTATATTAGGCCAACCAAAGGCCACAGATGTGTGCACACTTTCATGATCACCAGAGCACTTCATCCGGTAAAGTAACTTACAAAAAGCACATGAAGGAGAAAAGGAAAAAAGAAAAGTGCAGAAGTCTGACATAACCTTGAAATCATGAAGCCCTCGTGGTTAAAGTCAATGATGGATGAAAGGTAAAAACAAGTTAAAATATCCTCTCGCAACAGTACCAGTTACTCACCATTGTTGTATCTAGTTTCACTATCTTTGCACAGCTGTTATAAACAATTGTTTGGGAGGAGATGCTTTGGCTTCTCCCCATATGGTTTCATGTGGCAAGCAGAAGCCTCAGTGAAAAACATCAAACTAATCTTTCTAACACCGGGTTGGGTTGTTTATTTTAGAACAAGTAGTGGAAGCAGTTATAATGTGATCATAGCTTTGTTGCAATGGGAGATATTTTTAAAAATCAATTTTCATTAGTTTGAAATGTTTCTATAAATTTCAACAGGAACTGTTGTAATAAATGCCCAGTCAGGGCCAACGGAGAACTATATGGCTTTAACATTTTAAGATGTCCAGATAAGACACTATAAAGGGGGAGGCGAGTGAGATGTCATGGCATCAATTAATATGCATCAGATACAGAGGTACAGAATGGTTGGTAGCATAACAGATAAGTATACCAAAAGTGAGTCGTCTTACTCTTATGTCTGATGAAGTGGACTTGATCCATGAAAGCTAACATTAAAATACAGCAGTTAGTCTTTAAAGTGCCACAACAGGGTGGGGGTTGGTCTTTTTGTTTGGTTTACTCTATGATATGCTTGAAACACAGACTAACACAGCTACCCTTTCAAAAATGACAACTAGAAAAGGCATTAACCTTCATAGAATTTGGCAGTTTCTTGCACAGAATTGAAATGAAGAATAAAATAAAAGGGGAAACTAGATTAGGGTCTAATTTTGGCATTGCAAGGTGAGTGTGACCATGATAAAACTGAGAAAACACAAAACAAAACAGAAGTGTGAAGAAAAGAAACCAACAGCAGAATTCTGAATATAGAATCTTCTTCCTCTATTTATCTTCAGTTTCCAGAGCAATTATTTTAACAAAAGCTCAAAGACTCAGTAAAGTTATAATGATTTCTATTTCTTTCCTCAAACTTACTTAAAAGCTTGATAGAATTTTTTTAAAGCCAGTTAGGGGACAAGGGTGGCAGCTGCACTCTAGCCTTCTTTAGAAGCCCTTTAGCAGCAAATTGCTAAGAACAGCAAAGTCACTGCTCCCCTACCACTCATGAACTCACTTACCGAAACTCTTCCACCACTACATTGAATAATTCTCAAGTGCTTGCTATTTTGTACCTGCTGGATTCAGAGAACTTCTCAAGGCCATGTATTTTTATGGTGTCTCCAAGGAAACTGTATGGCTCATGTGAGGGAAATTGCAGTTTTAGAACCCAGGCAGACTTACATGGAGGATACAATAATTCAGATAGGCAAACAACCCTCAATTCTTTTTCATTCATCTATTAAACCTCATCTTTCAATTTGCCTCAGCCAGGTGCACTACTAAAAGTAAAGGTCTCTCTTGCTCAAAAGGCAGTTGTGTCCGACTCTAGTGGGCGGTGGTCATCTCCATTTACAGCCAAAGAGCCAGCACTGTCTGCATCTGCAGATGTTTCCATGGTCATGTGGCAGGATTGACTATACACGGAACACTGTTATCTTCCCACCAAAGTGGTACCCATTTATCTACTTGCAATTTCTTGCTTTCGAACTGCAAGGTTGGCAGAATCTGGGACAGACAGGAGATCTCTCCATCGTGCAGCACTTGGGTATCGAACTGCTGACCTCCCAAACATCCAGTCATCAAGTTCAGCGTTTTACCTGCTAAGCCAGTACAGTCCCTTTGAGAACAGTAGCATGAGCTAAATCAAACCCTACCTGAACAGTCGCAACACCTATAATCTGAAAATAGGGACAGGTAGTGTCTCCCCCCCACCAAAAAAAAAAAAAAGGTTCCAGAGGTTTTGTTTGCAGGTCTGCAACTAGATGAGATAGTTATGAGGAAGTTTTGTGAAAAAATACCTGACTTTAAATTTATAAGTCCTAAAATAATTCAACTAAGCTGCAATTTTCTAGCCATTTATTTAGCTCTTGAATTCTGTGGGACTGATTTCAGAGTAGACATGTATAGGACTGAACTGTTAATGTTAAAAGTGCCATAAGATCTACAAATGGTTTCTTTCCTTATGGTAAAAATGAGTGACAAGGCTTTCATGGCTGTAATTATGTACTCACTTTCTTTTAGAAGTTACCAAAGGAATGCAATGATAGAGATTTCAAGTAGAAGGCAGATCGGCATTTGATGGCTTTTGCAGTAACTTGCAAGAAATGCCTCATGCCTCTTTAGAGCATGGCAAAGGGCTCTCTGTGGCCATAGCTTCACCTTTTGGTAGCTGAGCAACTGTTTGTTAGGAAAAAATAGTCATGCAAGGTGGTTTTGGAGGTCCCATTGTTTTGTACACACAATGGGTATAACGAACCAGAATGATGTTTTTCATGGCACAATGTTTTGCATATTGAATTGAATTGAATTGAAATTTTAATTTATATACCGCAATTCTCAGCCCAAGGACCGACTCAATGCGGTTTACAAGTTAGAAATACAACATAATAATACAGCATAATAATATCACAATAATCCCACAAAAAATACAATATATCACAATACATTACAATATATTCAATACAATTCATTAAACAGTTACACCAAATGCAAAGTGCAAAAGCAAATACAAATATAAATTATACAAAATACCATTAAATACAGTACTGAATCCCAAGAACAATTGCCCAAACCCTCAGTTCCCTCCCGTCCATGAGAAAACCCCTGGCTTCGAGACATTCTCACCGAAGCCCTAAAGCCCCCACTACTGGGAAAACAGTTCCAGCTGGGCTCCCACCTTCCCTGACCGGGCGGGCCAGGGAAGGGAGCCGCAGATGTAGCATGGCTCTCGGGGCTCGGTGGCGGCGGCTATTCATAGCCCCGCATCCGGCAAACAGTCCCAGCTGGGCTCCCACCTTCCCTGACCGGGCGGGCCAGGGAAGGGAGCCGAAGATGTAGCGTGGCTCTTGGGCTTGGTGGCGGCGGCTATTCATAGCCCCGCGTCCAGCAAACAGTCCCAGCTGGGCTCCCACCTTCCCTGACCGGGCGGGCCAGGGAAGGGAGCCGAAGATGTAGCGTGGCTCTCGGGCTCGGTGGCGGCTGCTATTCATAGCCCCGCGTCCGGCAAACAGTCCCAGCTGGGCTCCCACCTTCCCTGACCGGGCGGGCCAGGGAAGGGAGCCGAAGATGTAGCGTGGCTCTCGGGCTCGGTGGCGGCGGCTATTCATAGGCCCGCGTCCGGCAAACAGTCCCAGCTGGGCTCCCACCTTCCCTGACCGGGCGGGCCAGGGAAAGGGAGCCGAAGATGTAGCGTGGCTCTCGGGCTCGGTGGTGGCGCCTATTCATAGCCCCGCGTCCGGCAAACAGTCCCAGCTGGGCTCCCACCTTCCCTGACCGGGCGGGCCAGGGAAAGGGAGCCGAAGATGTAGCGTGGCTCTCGGGCTCGGTGGTGGCGGCTATTCATAGCCCCGCGTCCGGCAAACAGTCCCAGCTGGGCTCCCACCTTCCCTGACCGGGCGGGCCAGGGAAGGGAGCCGAAGATGTAGCGTGGCATATCAGATATTACCTACCTCTTTGCTAGAAAGGTGATCTGCAAAAGTGGTGAACAGACTCACCTGTAGAATCATCTCTCTCTCTCTCTCTCTCTCTCTCTCTCTCTCTCACACACACACACACACACACACACACACACACACACACACACACACACACACACAAATGGCCCTGTGACACATTATGACACATAATGCAGAGATGCAGTTGTGCTTGGGCTAGTTTTAACTCCTTTTCCTGCTGACAGTTTGTACAACTTCTCCAATGTCTTTGTACAGACTCCTTACCCACAGTTCTGCCAGCTGTGCATAATAATATCAAAGGAAAGCTGCCTTGGAAGAGCAAAATGAATCCAGGTCAGCATTGTTGTATCATCAGCAGAAGTTCTGCACAAGTTAAATTTAGTCCTTACCATACAACATTATGCTTCAAGTAACAATGTAGAACTATCAAAGTTGGATTTTTCTCCCTTTGATGTGAATGGAAAAAAATGGGACTATGGGTCTATAAGCACATCTCTTCCCTTCCTTAAGGTGTTCTTCTCAGGAAATACAATGATTTTACCTAGGGCTATTGAAGCTTGCCACCCTTGCAACATATCCTTGGATAGTCTTCTTTCTGTCTTATTGCATAGCAGTGAGCACAAGAACGTGAGCTAACATGCAATTATTGGATCAGAACTATGGCATAGTCCAAGGCTAGGTTGTAAGAGAACACATAGGTTCTTTTACCCACAGTGATTCTCTATGGGTTTGGGGGGGCAGAGATAGGGGTTTGATAGACCTGGCCTCAGTGTGCTTACAGTTTATGTTATTAACAACAACTCAGCTTCTAATTGGTAAACATTGGCAGAGTTTCTAGGGACACATGGGCAAGTCTACAATTTTTAAATATTCTCTTTGTTTGTTTTTCACTTCTTTGCCCAGACCAAGTACATAATAGATACAAGTTTTGTTCTGTGCAATGCATACATGGTATGATTTATTGTTGCTATGCTATGAAGTTGCTGTCAACTTATGGTGCCTCTATAAAGTAGTGACCTCCAGAAGAGACTATCATCAACAGCCCCACACAACACTTGCAAATTTAAGACTGTTGATTCTTTAATTGGGTTAAACCATCTCCTACTTGGTCATTTCTTACTGTTGCCTTAAACTCTTCCCAATATCACTGTCCTTTCTGAAGAGCTTAATAGCACACCTATCCAGTGCAGTGTAGAAAGGACTCTGAAGACCTAAGTTGAATTCCTGCTCATCCTTGTAAATTCAGTGTGTTTTTGAACAACACATTTTCACATGGGATAACCTGGCTTTGAAGCAGGAACACTTTATATTGTAATATGTATATTGTTTATTACCTAGCTTATATCTGGATACTGCCACATTTAGAGCAGTAATATTTGGTGATTGTCTGATCTGATTATCATAGTCAAGCAGATTTTCTTGATCAAACATACAATTTTGGAAAGTCATCCTAGAATCTTTCCAGTGTTTCTCTCGGGGAAGCCTGATGCCAGGTAGAAAACATAGGACACATGAAATGTGTCATTTTGAAGTCTAACCCTCTCCTAGTTTTTCATAACTATCACTTTTATACCTCTCTACATTCAAACTGTGCATATTCAATTTCTTCTGTCTAGACTTAGTTTCCTCTTTTTTTTACATTTTCTCATTTAGTTGCTTCCCTAAAGATATCTGTTAGCCCTTGAAAGGTACCATTGATATGGATTACAAGATTTACCTTGCTCAGTTGTTTAAAAGGAGGATAATGTTTTATAAAGTTCAGCAACAATGTTGTTCCAGAATTGATTGACTGTAATCTAAAAGTACACTGTGATTTTATCACCTTGCCCTCAACAACAGCAATATCTGATTGTCATTTAAAAAGTGGGGTTTTATTCTTATTTTTAAATATTAAGGGTAGTATCCCATTCCAAGCCATAACTGATAAACCTAGTGAATCAATTGCTTAAATGGTGAATTAATACTTATAGCACTTACATATATCTACCACCCCATAGCACTTAGTATACTCTCTGGGGTGTTCACAAGGTAATTAACATTTTGCCCCCAACATGCTGGGTGCTCATTTTACCGACCTTGGAAGAATAGAAGTCTGAGTCAACCTTGATCCCAATCAGGATCAAACTCGGATGATGAGCATATTTTTGGCTGCAGTACAGCGGTTTAACCACTGCACCACAAGGGCTCATGTTTATGCATATAGAATACTGTACTTTATAAATATGTAAATTACATTAAGTCAGTGCCTCTACTCTAGTTGGAATAATAGTCCAAGGCCCTACTGGAAGGAAGGAAGGAAGGAAGGAAAGAGAAAGAAAGAAAGAAAGTCATTTTAAAGAGACTATTGATATATATTGGCTCAAATCAACTTGCCTCGTTATGCTGGGTGATGAAACAACTTGCCTAAAGATAAGCCTAAACCCTGTTCTGCAACTGCAATCACATAAATATTGATGATTTCTTCAGCCATGGATGTTCATATTTATTTTAAAGTTTCTTATCCCACCTACTCATGTTAAAAGGCTCCCCTGAGGATGCCTTTCAACCTCGGGGATGTTCTGGAAGTATGAGGATAAGAGAGAACCTTACTTTTATGGCAAATGGATCCTTTAGTGATTCTTTTTGCATCCCATTTTCTTTCTCCCTCATATTCTCTATCTTCTCAGCAATTTTGTTTCTTTCCCTAATATCAAACATTCTTAACTTTCTTCTGGTCTTTGTCAAGAAAA
Organism: Bradypodion ventrale; assembly: GCA_035047345.1. Taxonomy (NCBI): domain Eukaryota; kingdom Metazoa; phylum Chordata; class Lepidosauria; order Squamata; family Chamaeleonidae; genus Bradypodion; species Bradypodion ventrale. The sequence continues at coordinate 310,971,372 of JAWDJE010000002.1, forward strand.
TTGTATTATTTACATGGTGGAATCTAAATTTCACTCCGCTGGATTTTCTAATTTTCTGCAAGCATCATTCCAGGGTGAATATCTATGCATTTGCATAACAGACAGCCTGTCGATATCATAAAGACAAGATTCCTTTGCCTACTGCAACATATAGGCCATTGCAGGCGCACCCCCCAAAGAAAGACTCAGACTTGGATTAAAGGCATCGGGCCACTTTTATTGAATAATGCCCTAGTCGAAAATTTCACTTTCAATTGATATATCATCCAATTGTAATTCTTTAAGGCAAGCAGGCCACAGTAACACTGGTAAGGTTCCTCCCAAAATGCCAATGGAAATTGGCTACATGTATCTATTTGTATCAATTTGTTTGTTGACACAAACAAATTGTTGACCGGAGTCAATATACTATCTACTGACCCCACCCTATGACGTGTATCCGTTCAATATCAGAGTGATGCAGGCTGTGCAGCTCCTGCCATCAACCCTTGCATGGTTCGCCCTTGACCGGCCAATCTTATTCCCCTGTACCTATCTACGTGTTGGCCAGTCAATTGCGAACCTGCTGGATACCTATGTGTCATAAATCTGTTACCTTACCAGTGCTACCCGCCACACGGGGAGGCGTCCGTGATGACTCACCGCCCCCCCCCCAGACCATCAGCTCGGTCACCAGGCCTGCTTGCACGTCCTCCAGAAAGAGGTCCAAACCTCTGGCCGACAGATGGACCCCATCTCTTGCATATAGACCATAATCCTGCAAGCCTATCCTAGGATGTTGAATGGCTGTTCCAAAGCCATTGTCAAAATGGAACCGGGCAACAACCGGTCGAGCATGGTGACCGTCGAGCATGGTCCAAGCCACGGAGGTCAATACCTCCCCTGTAACGGTGCCGTAACGAGCCCCAGGGAGGCCGACACTGTGAAGTGCCATACCAGTCACCTTCCAAAACTGGAATTTGGTCAGGGGAGACCCATCCTGGTGGCAGAAAAACGGGCCAGGGTGCGTGCCACACACTGCCAAAAACTCATGTAGGGCACCAACGGGACAGATGTCAGCAATTTTACAACGTAGCAGTCTGACACCACTGCCTACTCCGTGCTGATCGGCCTTTGAGGAACGAATCCTCAACTGGGCCCACTCCTGGGTAAGAAAGACATCGTCGAGTTCCAGTGCCCTACGAGACATGTCCCCCTTTGACAATGGGACAAGCTCACTGATACGGAGCGCTCCAAAAAATGCTACGGTGGTAGCCGCATGAAAGAGAGCCTCCTCATACCTATCGTAACACAATCTATGCCAACCTTGTGCAAGGTGCGTCAGAACCTCTGGTGAAACAGGGTGACGTGTGTCCGGGCGGCGGCCTCGTTCACGTGTCCACCCTTCTAATACATGCCGTATGCGGAAGTCATTCACGCAGTCAACGAAACACCTCGCCTTAGCCATAAATGCCAAAGCTGAAAGCCTAGTGGCAATGGTGCAAGGGGCTAGCCCTAGATCATGGAGATAAACCATGAACTGCAGAATCTGGTCGACCGGGATCGGCCACACCTCGGGCAACTGCCTTTGCCCGCAAAAATTCCTAAACTGTAGGAGTGCATGTAGGTACGCCTTACACGTGCGAGGTGCCAAAGACATGCCGATTGCCCGGTTCACCTCTCCTCGCCAAATGTCCAGACCTCAGCCAGGAGTGGAGAGGGCAGTTCCTCTGCTTCTGGTGCCAAGGCATGGAACCGGGGGATCTGCAGGCGGGATAAAGCGTCAGCAATATCATTATCAATGCCTGGTACATGTCTGGCCCTGAAAAGCACATTAAGGCGTAAAGACCTCAAAACAAACTGGCGAACTAATGCCATAACTCTGGGGGATTTAGATGTCTGGGCGTTGACAATGTGCACCACTGCAGCATTGTCACACCAAAAGTGAACTACTGAATTAGCCCACCTATCCCCCAGAACATCAGGGCATCCAAAATGGGAAAAAACTCCAGAAAAGTAAGATCGCGTAAACTATCTGTACCTTGCCATGTCTGAGACCATCGGCCGTAGGACCACCTCCCTTCAAAGTAAATCCCATAACCCAGGGAGCCGGAGGCATCCGACTGTACTTGGAAATGCGGGCTGAGCATAAGCTCCGATCTACAGAAGGAGATGCCATTAAAATCCTGAAGGAATGTGAGCCAGACCGTCAGATCCGCCCATAAACCTTTTGTCAGCCGAACCCTGTGGTGGCGTTTTAAGAGGCCAGCCATGGCATCGCACAGACGCCTGGCAAATGCCCTGCCAGGTGTTACTACCCTACAGGCAAAGTTGAGGTGGCCGTGAAGCACCTGTAACTCTCGGAGAGACACCTTACGCCTGGCAAGCATAGCCAGAATGGCATCAGAGATCCGTGTCACCTTTTCCATGGGCAACCTGGATGTCTGGGTAACAGTGTCAATCTCAATACCTAAAAAGGTGAGAGTGGTGGCAGGTCCCTCAGTCTTTTCAGGCACCAGGGGCACACCTAGTTCCCGCATAAGCACCTGAAAAGTAGCGAGTAGCCGAGCGCACATGTCCGTGCCCTGTTCCCCTCTGAACAAAAAGTCATCGAGGTAGTGGGCTACAGACCGGGACCCTGATCTACGAACAAAGCCCAGTGAAGGAAGGTGCTAAACCGTTTGAAAGCAGAACATGAGATAGAACAGCCAAAAGGCATGGCCTTATCTACATAAAAACTGCCCCGAAAACGGAAACCTAACAGCTCAAAGTCGTCCGGGTGCACTGGCAACAATCAGAATGCCGATTTGATATCACACTTTGCCAGTAGCGCCCCTGGGCCGCATGAGCGTACCATCTGCAAGGCCTGGTCAAAGGAAGTATACCTGACCGAACAAAGGTCATCAGGTATTGCGTCATTGACCGAAGAACCTGCAGGGTAAGAAAGGTGGTGGATTAACCGAAATTCACCTGGAGACTCCTTAGGGACTAAACCCAAAAGTGACACCTTCAAGTTCGGGAATGGTGGGTCAGCAAATGGCCCAGCAACCCTTAGGGCGGTGACCTCCTTAGCAATAGCTTGGGCGGCGATATCCTCATTACCCCTGAGGGAAATTAAGTTCAGGGCATCTTGAGGCCCGCGCACCCCCTGAAATGGTATGTGGAAGCCGAATTGAAAACCCTCAAGTAGGTACTTCGCATCATCCCATCTAGGATAAGCGGTAAGCCAATGTTCCAGGACCTGGACATCAATTGGGGAGGGGGCCTTTCTGATTGGTTGCACCATCAGAGGGAGCTCTGATCTTCCCCTGCCCACCCCTACCTCTGCCTCGTAACCACCAGCCCGCGGGCACACGGAGGCGGCATGAGGGCCAGAGCAAGAGGGGCACTCGTGCCGGAACCGACACTGACGCTTGTTGCACACTCTGTTGGCGGAAAAGCTCCAACACAGCAGGCGGGCTGGAACCCCCTGCCCCGCCGGTTGGCGGGGAACTTGTGTAGCAACTGCCCGCTGCACGGCATGGCCACAATGGTAGCGATCACCCGGCGCTGGCCATGTGGGGGTCATGTACAAGAGCCACAATTGCTGGCAGGGCTCATCCCACCTCATCTCAGGATGGAGGGCCACTCTCATCCTAAACTCTTTGTCATAGGCCAACCATGACGGTCCAGGGAAATCAACCACCGCCCGACAAATGTTATCCAGGTATTGCACCATTGGAATGGCCAGGTCAGGGTGAGCCCTCAGGTATACCACCATATAAATGAGGTAGGCTGGTAACCAATTGGCCCAGGTGCGAGGCGGCTTACGACGACGGGACAACTCCTTGTCCCTATCGTCTTGCCCTTCCCTCTCTTCCTTGGTGGGCTCACGGTTTAAGAGTGAAAAAATATCCACATACTCCCCCCTCCAAATCTTCTCCCTAGTGGCCTGGGAAAGATGGTCACCCAGGGGCAAGGAATAACCGGCCGTCGGTAGGGCCGCAGTTGGGACAGATTGAATCAAGGGTGAACCCCGTGGTCCCTGAATAACCCCTGAAACATTGGGCATACCCCTAGGGGTGGTCACCCCTGTCATAACTGGGGGGTAAGTGGGTAACCAGGAGCTAACGGAACAGTGTGGATACAACTGTCCACCCGTGGTAACCTGTTGTGGCCATGGCCACTGCAACCCCCCCCCAGTGTGGCTGGGCAGTGTCACTGGTGTACTTAGTTGACCAGGATACTCACCCGGTGCACCCCCGTGGGCCGCCCCCACTGAGAGAATAATCCGGCCCATGTGGGACCGGGGGAATGGTGGGGCATAAACCCACACCAGGCCCAAGTGGGCTGCACTGCCCCGAGCTGGGCAAAGACCCCATGGGGTGGTGATCCCCGAGGGACCGGCCTGTGCCGCCCCTGGTTGGAGCCCGGCGTCGGGCAGGTAGGCAGCTGCCTGTCTGCCCACATTGGTGGTAGTGGGTAAACCAGCCCTACCACCAGGGCGCAGGGGCGCCGCCTGAACCCTCCGGCCCGGGGGCAGCCCCCTAGATGTGGGGTGGGTGGGCAGAGCTCTCCCCCTTGTCCGCGGCTTCGGAGCCGCTGTTTTCCGCTTGGGAGCCATGTCTCCCAAGCCAAAGTAAAGAAAGAAAAGGAAAGAATCCCTTTTTAAAATGAGCAGGCGAAAGCCAGAGGAAAAAGCGATGGAGAAAACTTCTCCTCTCCGTCGCTTTGACAAAATGGCAGCTGAGCTGCCGCATGGCCCCCCTTTTTAAAGAGGGTGGCCACGACCCCTAACTCACCCGGATGTCTGAGTCCGGGTGACGGGCCCCGCAAAGAGCGCGGCGGCCATTTTGGCACCACGCTTGCACGTCTGCTAATTTTTCATAAACCCTGTAGAATGGCTTTTCAGTGTGTGAAATGCCACAAAACCCTAGTGCAGAGATGGTCTACCTTTTTACGCCGTAGACCTGGCCACGTCCTTGGATAGCTGAGTGGACCACACACCCTGGAAGTGGGCACATTTATAGCTGTTGTAAATGTGGCCACTTCCACATTTATGACAGTCATGGGCGCATTTGCACATGCGCTGGCACATTTTATGGCTGACATAAATGCACCTGCTTCCACTTCTGGGTGCAGCAGAGGTGGCGATGGGTCAAATGGAATGGCATTGTGGGATGGGTCCAGTCCACAGGCTGTAGGTTGGGAACCCCTGCCCTAGAGGATGAAGTAAGAAAGAAGGGAAAGGGTTCATATGTGGCCTTTTCTGACAAACCAACTGAATTCTCTAACAATACTGAGACCTTTTTGTTTTGTTTTGTTTTATCTTATTTTATTTTATCTATATTTGAAAACTGGTTTTAACCTGTTAGTAATGAAGATTGCACCTACAAAATTGAAGATATCACCTGTAAGTAGGGATTTTAGCAAGGTTTCTTTGCAGAACTATTTGACACTCAGTAAGAACCCTTGTCTTTTTCTTCAAGCTCTTCAGATTTCTGTGGGTGTGGATTTACACCAGGGCCCCCGGCACCAATTAATCCAGCCCATGCCACCTGCTCCACTCCTGGAAGCAGAAATCAAATGTGTGCGTGTGTGTAGAACATGCTCTTGTATGCGCATAATGCTGTGGCAGCTTTATGTGCATGCATGGATGCATTATGTGCATGCATGGACGTGTTCTGTGCACACGTGTGTGTGTTTTACTTCTGCTTCTGGTGGGTGGAACCACGTGACTGGCACGCTCGACCACATGACCAGATTGCAGCCCAAAAAGTTTGGGCACTTCTGATTTACACCAACAATTTAAACAACTGGAGGAAAAGATATTTAGCAACTGTCAGAAAGCTGCTGGGGCTACAACTGGAAACATTAACTTCTGTAAGTAGCCATCCAAGAAGACAAGTTCCCATTTCTGCAAATGAAACTTCCATAACAGCCTGGCAATAAACTATTGATTTCGACCAGCTGTTCTCATCCAAGTTGGTCATTTGACCCTCCTGGCAAGAAAGGGCTGCAAAAGACTTCCTATTTGGGCTTATTGAACAACAGGAACCCTGCATAGGTTTAGCCAAATAGTTTCCAACTTAGGTCTCCACAGGGAGATTTCAATTTTCAGAAGCCTAAGTCAGTACATTGGCTTATCAGTGCATTGACTTTGGGGAATTGACTTAAGCTTCTGGGAATTGAAGTCCAAAAATCAAAAGTTGGGTGTTGGATCGGGGCCCAATGTGGGCCGGAGGGTCCCGGAGGAGACTGGTCAAGCAAGACACGTGAGGCAAGATGGAGTGAAGACCAGCAATTGAATGTAAACAATTTAAGAAAATAACTAAGGTATGTTATTCTGTCAATTTAGACAAGCAGTAGGAGTTAGCAGCTGTATTTCACATATGATACTTGGCTTGTTATTAAACTATAAACTTTGTAAACATTATTCAGAATGTCTTTGTGTAGTATTTTTATGGGCTTCATGTGGTACTTTATGAGGAACATTAGTTAGTACAGTTCTTTAGCCTGAAAACTGAATTAGTTCCTTAGCACAATAAGAGTAAAGCTATAGAGAGGCATGAAACTTGTGATAAGTTGAGGGAGGCAAGGAATGCACTCAAACTAATATTAATATTAATATTAATAATAATAATAAAAATAAATGTATATATCCCAGAAGCCTAGAATAAAGAATATGTGTATTGCATGTGTAAGCATTATAACATATTTGTATATACCTTAATATGTTTCAGTCATGTATCTCTATGGGTTTTATCACCATTATTGTCTCATGCAGTCTTTTTTAAAATACTTGGCACATCATTTTCTTCACTTTTGTATTTACAGTCAATATTGTTCTGATGAAGAATGTATTCGAAAAAAGTTTCTAATCCGGAGGACTTTTTAACTCTTGAATAAACTCTTTGAAGACAAAAAACTCATGAATAAACTTTTTGAAGTCTACACAGATATTATTATTTACTGAAGATATGACTGCAATCAGTATAAAAATATTGTTGGTGACCCAATATAGCCTCAATCGGTTTCTCCTCTTTCACTTGTTACATACCGGTTGACCACATCCTTATTGACTTTTATTGATTAGAAGGCACTTAACTTTATACCCTGCCTAGCTCGACTGCGTGCATACGTTGCGCGTAGCCGTGACAGGAAAACTCTGAGTCTGCACATTGAGATTACACAAGTTACCCATTAGGGATGACTTCACCAGGGGAAGTTTCTTATCTATCTAATTTACTAACGGGGACATGCATTGTCTACTGTTATCAGGAGCAAACATGCGCCTAGATTGACTCTTGGGCTTAGAGCTTCTGCGGATGCGAGATTACTCATTACATGCCTATTGAGTTGACCACCTGGTGATCTTTTGCCCTCTATTGTCCGAACTGCCTGTTAGGTCAGCGATCGGTGAATTAAACTATAGCTACTAATCTGCTCCCCAATTTCTGTCCCTTCGGAACCAACGGCTCAAAGGAGTGTTCCCCCAAAACCGTGGTTCTGTCAGGGACAGTGTGCCAATTATGTGCGTGGAACCCACAGTTGGGAAACATTGATAATATATGAGGAAAGGAATTGTGCTCCACACACTCTAATGCTGATTTCTTCACTCAGAGAATGATAGCCTGTAAAAGGACCATATTGCCTGCACACACACAGTGTCTCTATGAGACTGGAAACCCTAGTTTTGAAAAATGCTAAATCATCTGGTGAACCTCCACATATTGCAAAGAATCTTCTTTTCAGACTCAGTCTCTAAGCGAAAAGAACAAATTTTTGAGCATTCTACTTAATAGACTGTAAAATGTCTGCATAGAAAGCTACAGTTTGGCTGTGGGTGTTTTTTCCACGTGGTCCCCAATTCTGCCAGAGTTGTGGTCTAGGCAGATGTCCAAAATGATGAATCAGAGATGAAGCAGGATCCAAGGAGCTGAAGCTAAAGAAAAAACAGGAATCAGAACTGGCTATCTTCATTTTATACTAAATGTCTGGGACTGACTCTAATTTCACAGGACTAGCTACCCAGCTAGTAGAAGTGAATGCACAGTACAAAAGAGCATTTTCATTCATACAGCCAATTTCATTAAATGCACCTTCTGCAGTTCAGCAACAACTTTTTCAAAATGCAGTACCAGATCTGTACACAAGATTCTTCATATGTAGTACAACATGTCTTTACACTGGGAGTTCTCAACCTTTTTAAGCCAGGGGCTGGTCATCCTCCCTCAGACAGCTTTAGAGGCCAGATGGCCATTTTGCCCTTCCTCCACCACATGGCACTTCCGGGTGTGGTGGAGCTGGGGGGGGGGACATGAAATGGCACCATGGACCACATCCAGCCTACGGGCCACAGGTTGAGAATCCCTGACTTATGCAGTAACAGTACAAATGTATGGATTTTTTTTCCTACTGCTTTAATAATAATTCCAAACACGGGGTTTATGTTTTTTTGTGCTGTGGCACACTGAGTTAGCATTCCTAGTGAGCTTTTGATTACAACGCTAAGATCTTTTCCAGATTGGCTGCACTCACATTAGAGCTTATTAATATATTATGTCTCTATATGCATTATTTTGCACATTTCAACACCAAAACACATCTGTCATTCTGATGCGCAGTCACCAAACTGAAGAGATTCTTCATGGTCCCATGTGGATTAGACATCTCTTAACATTTGTGCCACAAGTACAATTACAGAAGGGTTTTCTCACTCTGAATAATGTCATGGCATTTGCAAACAATCTTAGAACTGTTCATTCAGAAGAAATTTAGAAAAGTTATTTTTTAACACTAACTCGTAAAAGCCCTAACCAACAGACTGAAAGACACTGGGAATGATAACCCCCCAAAAGTGACTTTACTATTCAGAATGGGTGAAAAAGTATAGTGTGTGGAAGTAGGTGGATTTAGTACATTTTGCATCTTCAGTCGAACTTTCATTCGACAGTTAAGTTTATTTACCACTCTCTGTCAAGTTATCTTCATCTATACCTATAAAAAGGCCCCTTACCCGTTGGGTTTGTTCAAAGGCTCCTGCACCCGGCCCAACCATCCCCGACCAATCCCTCTGCACTTACCTTAACCCCGACCTCACCAACGCCGCAGGTGTCTGTAGGTCGCCAGTGGGGCAGCCACCCCACGAATGTGACCAAAAAAATGAAACTATGAGTTCCGGAGTCCTCTGTGCTGTGCAAACCCCTCAGCCAATCAGGCTGAGGGATGCGAGCGCACAGGAGGCCGGGAACGCGCTGCATGCTGACTTAAAAAATAATGCCAATGCGCCAACAACTTCCCTCCCAGAGACACTTCGGCTCCTGAAGGGTGGGATGGGAGAGCAGAATGGGCCAGGCCGCAGGAAGGAAACCACCCACTCACCGCTGCCTGAAGCGCCGCTGAGGTTCCCGCAGCCCGGCCAGCAAGGCCAGGCCATGGAAAGGAAAAGACACCCCCCCCCACCGCCGCCTGAAGCACCACTGGGGTTCCTGCAGCCTGGCCTCACTGGCCAGACTGTGGGAAGGAAAGCCCCCCCCCCAACACCGGCTCAAGCACCACTGGGGTTCCCACAGCCTGGCCAGTGAGGCCAGGCCGCGGGAAGGAAAAGACCCTACCCCGGTATGCAAAAAGTAAGTTGGATGGGGGAGAGGGACTGAGGGCGGGAAGGGCCCAGGAACTACACCATCCACCAGGCCCCCCACAGTCCCTATCCCTCACCCCACTTACCTGATGCTGGCTGGCCCTTCCATTGCCTGGCCTCCCAACAATGCCTTCCCTTCTGCTTCTGGGAGTCCTCGGCTCCTTGCCGAGGCTGTGTGGAGGAGGGAGGGAAATCCCCTCCCCCCCTCACAGCTTCAGCAAGAGTGTGTGTGTGTGTGTGTGTGTGTGTGTGTGTGTGTGTGTGTGTGTGTGTGTGGTCAAGGCTTCGGGGGTAGGAGGGGGAGGCCCTCATCTCCCCGCGGAGCTACAGCATGTGTGTGATTGTGTTGTGGGTGTGGTTGTGTTGTGTATGTGTGTGTATTGAGTGTGTGTTTGGTTGTGTTGTGTGTATTGTGTATGTGCATGGTTTTGTGTGTGTGTGTGTGTGTGTGTGTGTGTGTGTACATTGTCTGTGAGTGGGGTTGTGTGTGTGATTGTGCTCTGTATGTGGTTGTGGTCTGTGTGATTGTGCATGTGTGTGGGGTTGTGTGTGTGTGTGTGTAGTTGTGTGTGTGTTTGCATTGTGTACCCCCCAAAATCACCCACCATATGAAAAAACACAAATAAAAACTGCCTGGCTTGCCGGGCACAAAAATGCTAGTTGTCTAGAAGAGCACATGCAAAACTGAGAATAATTCCTGCTATCTCTATTTTGCCTCCCTACAAAGTGTAATGTGGCAGCTGTTGCTGCTAAATACATCATTGAGTGACTATCTCTAAAAGACTGAAGTCTCGCCTTTATACATTTCAAAAATATATATAAACCGTAATATCAGATTTGAAAGTAAGGTCTGTTAAGCAAAAATAAATTGATATCTGAAGAGCAGAATATTGTGCTATCCACATTGGATTCTTCTGATACTGCTAAGTGAGAGGCCTAGCTTCTGTAGGCATGTCTAGGAAATCTTCCAAATATATTTGCTACCAGTAATCTTAATTACTGTATTTAGGAAACCTGTATTATCTGTTCTGAGCTAGTACATTCCAGTGGGTTGGAACAGCTGCCTACAGAGTAATTGATTGGGCATTTGATCCTCTCTGTCTTTCTTGGGAGAAACTGAGATCACCTGGAGTATGTGTGGCTGAGGGATTCTGTGCCTGGCCAACTGTACAGTCCCGGAGAAGCTGCATTGTGGCCCCAGAGCACCATCAGGAACGGGAACTGGTAAACCACTTTTATACCCAGGGAACTCTATAAGGGTTCTTATACTGTACACAACCAGCAAATCTTTATTATATTACTTGGTCATATGTTTTGAGGTAGAGTGAAGTTCAATCAGTTTATGACAGGGGTTCCCAACCTTTTCATGTTCTCTCAGTCAGCTTCGAGGGCCGGACAGTCATTTTGCCCTGCCTACACGATGAGGGTGGCCATTTTGTCCCAACAGCTTCATAGGGGCAGCCATTTTGTTTCTCAAATGCCCTTGGAGGGGGGCACATGAAACGGCACCAGAGGCTGGATCCGGCCCATGGGCCTTAGGTTGTGAACCCCTGGTTTATGATCTAGTTTCTTCCAGTCTACCAGCTAGTTTATATGGAAATTAAACAGGCTTTGTTCATAACTAACCTCTTAACGGTTAAAGCAGTACGACAGTGGAAACATCAGATTGGGTCACTCTTGCTTGAAAGCCACTCATATCTGACTCTAGGGTCTGGTGCTAATCTCTGTTTATAGCCAAAGAGGCAGCGCTGTCTGTGTTTGCAGATGTTTCCATGGTCATGTGGCAGCCATGACTAGACACCGGAGTGCACAGAACACATAAAATAATATCTGTATTTCACAGATGCAGGATCAACAGGGATGAAATTAAGATATCTGGAATACATTCAGAGCTGGCACTGGCATGTTTCCAAGGGGAAAGCGATGACAATGAACTGAAAGCAGGGCCAGTTCCCCACATGAGGCAGAGAGAGGCAGCCACTTGAAGAAGTAGCATGCTAGTAAGGCCAAGGATGACTACAAAAATGATGTGCTGTAGAAAAGGGAAAATTTCTTACAGGCTGTGGAAGTCCCAAACAAGGTAAATTAGGGTGTCCCCTTCACTTGTGTCTTTTTGCCGTCCAGCACACATCTTCCTAAGCTGACTGACCTTTGGCCAGTGTCCAGGTAAAAGAGTATTTTTAATGTGTGAGCTATATTTCCTATGGGTGCGCTTTTAAATTGTATTTATGCTTTAAAATTAAATTTTGTTTCTGTTTTAATGCCAGAACTTTGGGTGTTTACATCTTGGAACGCTTAAGTTAATCACACTGTAAAAGTCATCTGTAGTCCCATTTTTGTGGGGAGAAAGGGGCAGGATATTATAAATCAAATAAATTAATTAAGAAGAATGTAAACAGGTTACATTTATTCTTTTAAACATAGTGCTAAATTATTCAGAATAAAGTTGAAAATGTGATTACTGATGCTCTCTCATATTCCATATAATCTAATTATGAAGTTTTAAAGAGAAGCTGTAAAGCTAACTGCCATTGTGCCTTAAAAGAGCAAAGACTCTCACAGCTTTTTTTTGCTTATGGTCCCATATATATGTGTTAGAGGATTCCAGAATTTAGACAGCCAGGCTCTCTCAACAATCTCAGGATTTCCCTTGGAGTTAGATAGCCAAGTTGACTCAGTGTCACCTGCTCTTATAGCTCAAACAACATGTTACCAATGAATCAAAGTGGGTGAAGGCTTAAAATAAAAACTCTAATTTTAGATTTTATGCAAGTAATATAGAGGTTCTAAATTCCAAACTATGCAAGTAATGTACATGCAGACAGTTATGCTAAATTACATACTAAACAAATTTGCACTATTTATAAATTAACCATAATTACTTCTTATCATTAAATTATAAAGGATATATATTCCCACTGGCTTTATTGGAGGAAATATATGTCTCCTGCTCAGCTTCTGAAATTATTTCTTGTTAATAATTGAGAAGAGGTTATTTTCTTGTATTTGTTTTAGTACATTTTAATCTAAATTATCTGGGAAAATCTCTAGAAGCTGAGCCATCTGTAGATGACTACCCAAGGTTTATGTCCCTGTATATACACTCCACTCATTGGCAAGTCACAACATATAGGTCGGAAAAGGTAAAGGTAATCCTTGCTAGAAAGCCAATCATCTCTAGGGTTCAGTGCTCATCTCTGTTTCATAGCTGAAGAGCCAGCGCAGTCTGTTTCTGCAGACATTTCTGTGGTCACGTGGCAGGCATGACTAGACACTAGAGTGCACGGAATGCTGTTTACCTTCCCACCAAAATGGTCCCTATTTATTTTCTTGCAATTTCTTGCGGGTGGCAAGAGCTGGGACAAAGACGGGAGCTCATTCTGTCAGTCTTGACAGCTTTAAGAAAGGATTAGACAAATTCATGGAGGACAAAGGTAACAATGGCTATAATTATGGATACCTAAGGACAACCTACGGGTTGGAAAGATAGGCAGGATATCTCTCAGTGCTATTTCCAGGGAATCCTAAGCAGGTGAAGGCATCTGCTTGGGAATAATATCCTGAAGCAAATGGTGAGCCACTGTGTGAGATAGAATGCTGGACTGGATGGGCTGTGGCCTGTTCCAGCAAGGCTGTTCTCATGTTCTTATGTCCTGCAGTATTTGGGTCTCAAGCTGCTGATCTGCCGCCTTCCAGTCAGTGTCTTAGCCACTTGAGCCACTGCAGTCCCATATAGGTCAGTAGTAGTATCCTATTTAATCCTTATAAAGTTCCGAGAGTGCTTATTTCATTAATGGCTAGTTAGCTGTCACTTGAAGCTTGTGCTATCTTCACTGATTATTAGAAGTTAGAGCCATGCTGAGGATTTATACATAGGCTACCCTGGCTTCTGATCTTATCCACAGCTGGTGAGGTTGCTAGCATTTCTTTCTAGGCTCAGCACTGTTTTGACCAGAATCCGTCTGAACTAAGATTCCTGTCCAATCCTGAGAGCCACCAGAGGTCTGCTACTTCCTGTTCTTTTTGGGCATCCTTTTCCTTGGGTTGAGTGGCTTTGGAATCAGACATGCCTTGTTCAGTTGTAGTAAGCTTAAATCACTTCAATGTAATTTATATTTGGAAAGGTTAGTTTGGCCACAATGCTAGCTAGCCATTTGCAGAACAAGCCATTAAAATGAGATGGATTCTTATGTATACTCCTGATGTTGTGCATGGTTGCCTTGGATTGGGTTGTATTTTTCTCATGACTCTTATATTAAAGAAATTAATGTTGGACTGTGTCTAGAGGCAGGAATAATCCCAACGAGACAGAAGATTCTGACCATCTTTACAACTTTTTCACTTACCCTGCAACATCTCTGATTATACCAGTTTCTAATCTACTGTACACATTCTTCTGATGTAAGTAGTCCACCAGGCAAGCCCAGTGTAAAGAAATGGCTTTTCCATACAGAGCTAAATAACAGTACCTTTCACCATACCTGTCAACCACGGCTCCGGACAATCTGGGACCTGCGCACAACGGTTCTGCGCAAGTCGCATTCTACGCATGCGTAGAAGGCTTTTACGCTTGTGTAGAACCCTTTTACACTTGCGTAGCCTTCTACACAAGTGTAGAAGGGTTCTACGCAAGCGTAAAAGCCTTCTACACATGCGTAGAACGCGACTTGCGCAGAAGGGATGCACAGTACCTCTTTCCCCCCGCTGCCAATTCCGGGGTTTTGGCAGCTGCGGGCGGGAAATGGCGCAAATTGGCGCTGAAAATCAGGAAATCCCAGCCAATCCAGGAAGTTTGACAGGTATGCCTTTCACTTTCAAGGAGACTTGGGTCTGATCTGATCATGCCCTGCTGATACAATCCAAGAGAGAGAATCAATATAAATTTGTGTGGTGTTGTTTTAATGCAACCTGTGTAGACAGTCCTAAATAATGTGTTGGACAAATTGATATACTGTAGCTTAGAAAAGATGTTGAACTATTAATAAAGGGGCCATCCTGTAGCAGTTAAGCCTGATATCATTTTTCTTACCGGATTCCAAATTTCCAAAGGAAAGTGAGTCTACACATTGAATGTAGGTGTAGACCTGGTTCATTCTTCTGCAGTAAACAAGAAAGCACAAGAATGTTTCATCTCAATGTAAGAAAGTGAGATTTTCCCCTAGTGATCCAAGAGAGGTTTTCTGCATTTACTAGACTGATTTTCTGTGTACTTCTGTAAAATGTACATTATCAGAAATTGCCATTTATTGATAAGCATGGTAGTATTAAATAGGTTGTGATAAAAGGACCAGCAAATAGTGGGGAAAGATTAACAAATATTACGTGGGAGACCTATCATATTCATCTTCACCAAACTCATTTGTTTGCATTTATTTAATTACTAGCAAGGGTTGCCCGGCGTTGCCGGGCTTTTCCCCCCGTGTTTTTTAATTTGAAATGAGCCAATTTTATTTTTGCAATAGTTTTACATTGTGTTGGAAGGTTAAATTGTGTTGTTTTTTTTAAAAAATTGCTTAGTCTGTAATTTTAATTTTTAAAATGTTTATTTATGTTAAATTTGTTTGGCTTGGCTGTTATTAACTGTGATCTGCTTTTTTGGGGTTTTTTGAGGATTAATAAAAGAAGAAAGTATGATATAATAACTCAGCACAGGATTTTTTAAAGTTTCTATTGTATTTTATTGACATATATTTGTGATTTGTGTGAAAGTGTGTTTAGTGTAATTTTTTTTACTTGTTTTTGTTGGTGTGACCTTTTGTGTATAATTGTGAATTATTGTTTTGTTTGGGGCTGTTGTGTGTTTTTGAATTGTTTGTACTATTGTGGCCAGCAGGTGGTGCTGGTAGGGGTTTTTGTATTTTGACTTTTGTTTCTCTCCTTGCCTCTGGGTGGAGCTTCTTCTGGTAAGTAGGGTCTTTCTGTATTCATTTCTTTTCCAGTCCTGGTGGAGGTAGCACCTGTTTCGGTACGTTTGCTTGTTTTCTTTCTTTTGTGTGTGTGTGTGTGGGCGGGGGGGGGGGGGGGGGAATTGGAATTTGTATTTTTTGTCTGTTTGTTTTGTTTTTGATTGTGTCTTTGTTTACTTCTTATTGTTTTTGGTGTTTTTGTTTTTGTGTATTTTTGGCTGTGTTTGAGTGTTTTTAGTAATTTTTAAAAAAGTATTTATTTGGTGGTGGGGAAGGTACGTGGTCATTGGGGGTTTGGATGGGTGGGCTAGGTGGTGGGGAGGGGGGTATGGTATTTGGGGGTTAGGAAGGGTGGGCTAGGTGGTGGGGAGGGGGGCATGGTCGTTGGGGGTTAGGAAGGATGGGTTAGGTGGTGGGGAGGGGGGCATGGTCGTTGGGGGTTAGGAAGGGTGGGTTAGGTGGTGGGGAGGGGGGCATGGTCGTTGGGGGTTACGAAGGGTGGGCTAGATGGTAGGGAGGGGGGCTTTATTGTTTTATGGTGCTTTGTTTGTGTGGAGTTGTGAAAGTAGATCGGGGTTTCCCCTTTAATATCAGTTGTGGGGCTTGCGACCCCCCTCTCCGCTGGCTTTTCTAGGGTTGGGAGGTTTGTGGGGAGAAAAGGGGAATGTTTCCCAAACCCTTCTGGACTCAGGACACCAGGGAGAGGGGATCGTTTCCCTCCCCCCCTTCTTAAAACAACTCCGTTTTTAAAGAGTAGAAAAGACGGAGTTTTTTTAAGGAGGGGGGTGGGAATCGATCCCCTCTCCCTGGTGTCCTGAGTCCAGAAGGGTTTGGGAAACATTCCCCTTTTCTCCCCACAAACCTCCCAACCCTAGAAAAGCCAGCGGAGAGGGGGGTCGCAGCCCCCACCCACTGATATTAAAGGGGAAACTCCAGGCGCCGTGGGTGAGGGAAAGAAAGCCGGCTGGTGTGTGTTTGGCTGTGACGCGGTGAGTTGTTTTTCTTTTTAATTTTTCGGGCGCCATTTTCCTCAGCGTTCTGCGTGCTCATGGCGCGCAGGACGCTGGGGCTTGTAGTAATGGGTTGGTTCTTTCTGTTTGTGCTGCGTTTTTTTTAAATGGTTTTGTTTTGATTGGCTGCGGCGCGATTCCGAACGCTGCGCCGTGCGAGAGCCTCTCAGCCTGATTGGCTCTGGCGCGGCACGGCGCAAGGAATGTTGGGAAGTGAAGTTCTTTCCCTTTCTTGCCGTTTGTGGGGCTGAGGCCCCCGTGCCGGATTTTTAAATCCTTCGTTGACCTGCGTAGGCAATTCGGCCGTGCGCACGAAGGGTGGGTGCGGGTCAGTAGGGCGACGCATAGCAACCTATAGCCAGTTCCAACGGTGAACACTTGGATTTATAGGTTAAGATTCTTCATTTACCAAGCTCAAAGAACTGGTAAGATATAATAGAAACCTCCCTGGAAGAAATACATAATTCATTTTAATCACTTGAATGGACCTGTGAAATTTCCATAGATCCATGCTATGTCATGTTTCATGAACACATCTGGTGACAGACTACCTGTTCAGCATTTAAAGGTAAAGGTTTCCCTTGCTCGAAAGCCAGTCGTATCCGACTCTAGGGTGCAGTGCTCATCTCTGTTTCAAAGCCAAAGAGCCAACGTTGTCTGCTTCTGCAGACGTTTCTGTGGTCATGTGGCAGACATGACTAGACACCGGAGAGCACGGAACACTGTTACCTTCCCACCGAAGTGGTCTCTATTTATCTACTTGCAATTTCTTGCTTTCGAACTGCTAGGTTGGCAGGAGCTGGGACAAAGACAGGAGCTCATTCCGTCCTGCAGTACTCGGGGATCAAACTGCTGACCTTCTGCCTCCCAGTCAGCGTATTAGCCAATTGAGCCACTGCAGTCCCTTCATGCAGTTCAGCATGTATAGAAGCATATATAGAAAAGCACTGCATAGAAAAAGTCCCAGGTTTTGCAGTGCTGACAAAAGGTCTATTCTGAAACTCTGCATATCTGCTATCGGTCAATTAGTTGAGTTAGATAAGGCTGAGTTAGCTGGATAAATGAATATAATGAAATGATGGATCCATCCATGTCTAAGCAGTGTAGGTTGATACTTTGGGTCCCAGGTCATGATCCTACAATTGCTCAGTTATGGATGGCTCAGCATAAAGTACTGCCATGTTAACTCTACTTCAAACTGATTTTCCAAGCTGGGCTGCTCCTTTCTGGGCCCATATCATCAGTAGGAAACAAACGTGGAACCAATGTGGGATCATGACCAACAGTCTGTGTTATGAGCTATGTCCAGTTGATTGTTTTCACTAGAATTGACTCATTGCCTGGAACCCAGGAGTAATTCACAACAAGAGTAGGCCCTTTGAATTAATGCAACTTAATTCACTATCTCCCAGCTGATTTAATGGGCTTGCTCTGGCTGTGACTTACCATGGATTTCAGCCACTAGTCAATTGCTGAATGGTAAGTCAAGATATATGTAAATCTTATTGATCAACTTGACTCTAGCTGAGATTAAGAATGGGATTTTTCTTCATGATTATCTAATTTTTGAAATATGTCCTAGCTGTGCCAATTGAACCTTTCTGCTGTCTAGTATCTTAATAATGAATATTGCTTATGTAGCTTAAAACTGAGAAATTTTCAAATATTCTCTTCTGGGCCTTAATTTATGCAGCTGCAAGACGGTCATGTTGCTTTCTTATCCGGCTAAAGCGGACCTTGTATAAGCAAAGTGACTTAAAAGACTTGCTCTGCTGCTTTTGCTGAAAGAGAAATGTTAGTTTTAACCACAGATACCAAGGACCCTTTGTAAGTTTATCATTCATCTTCAAAAGCTATTCCCAAATGAGTGATCTCACCAGACAGCCTAGAAACAAGAATGTTTATCATCTTAAAAGATTTAATGAGAAGAGTGAAAAGTGTACAGCTTTGCTAACAAATAATTTCATTTACAGACTATGTCAGTGATGGAAATGAATCCTGATGTTAAGCTGCAATTGAGTTCCCATTCTAATATTCACAGTAAAACACACAGAGAAATGCATTGCGTACCACTTGCATGAAAGCCATTGTTCGTCATGGACTGATTTGCCGTCTCACTCACATTGCCGCTTAATGGTGCTGAAGCTCCATTTTTGTCTCTGCAAATGTTTCCCCAAGGAAGATGAACCTTGTGAGCTTCTAAGAGACTAACACTATAATCCTCATGCCACCCATTTCAGTTGCTTTTCTGATGCATACTGATCTCATTCATTGGTTCCAGTTGCTAATAAAAGTTGAGGATTCAAGCGGTACATAAACATGTCATATGGAAAACTGGACTAAATTCAGATGAAGGAGGAGTGAAAGTAGGTGGAACATCAATGATTTAACATATGCAGATGAAACCATCTTGCTGGAAGAAAATAGCAATGACTTGAAATGACGTTTAATGAAAGTGTGACTAGGAGACTGGAACACCTTCCTTACCATCTGAGGGTGAAATGGTTGGGCCTCTTTACTCTTGAATGATGGCATCTAAGAGGTGACCTGATTGAAGTTTATAAAATCATGCATGGTGTGGACAAAGTAGATAAGGAAAAACTGTTTTCCCTGTCACACAACACTAGAACTAGGGGACACTCCATGAAACTTTTGGGTACTAGTTCTCAAACAAATAAGAGAAAGTACTTTTTCACCTGGAGGATCACTGGTCTATGGAGCTCCCTGCCAGAAGAAGTGGTGACAGCTGTCAGTCTTGACAGCTTTAAGAAAGGATTAGACAAGTTCATGGAGGACAAGTTTATCAATGGGTATAATTATGGATACCTAAGGATATCCTCCGGGTTGGAGAGATAGGCAGGATATCTCTCAATGCCATTTCCAGGGAATCCTTAGCAGGTGAAGGCATCTGCTTGGGAATACCCTGAAGCAAATGGTGAGCCATTTTGTGAGACAGAATGCTAGACTGGATGGGCTGTGGCCTGTTCCAGCAAGGCTGTTCTTATGTTCTTATGAAAGTGAAAGAAGTACCAATGCAGGATTGCAGCTGAACATGAAGAAAACAAAAATTATCACTACAGAAGAACTACACAACTGTAAAGTTGACAATGAAAAATTTGAGATACAGTAGTAAAATAATTTGTATATCTAGTTTCAATCACCAGTCCAAATGGAGAGTAAAGCCAAGAAATTAAAAGACAAGGAATTACAAAAGATCCTCAATGATAAGGATGTTTCACTGGAGATGAAGACCAAGATCATCGACACCAGGCCTGTGCTGGCCATTTGGGACACAGGGACAAGTCCCGGTGCACCCCAGTGACTGGCGACCCCCAGAGGTGGGCAGAAGTATGTCACCTGGCAGCATGATCCATGATGTCATACAGTACCTCCCATAGGTGCCACCCCCTCACTCCCTGTCCAGCGCCGTTTTAGCATAGCCAGAATGCCCCTGATTGACACTATTGTGTTCCCAGTCACCAATAGCTGGACTGTAAAGAAAACTGACAGGAGGAAAAATGATTCATTTGAAATATGATGGTGCAGAATACTGTAGATACTGTGGATAGCCAGAAAGCAAAATAAGTGGATTCAACAGAAAGTCAAGCTTGAACTGTTTCTGAAGCAAAAATGATATAGCTGAGGCACATCATAAGAAGGCAAAACTTTCTGTAAAAGACAATAATACTGGGAAAGTTGGAAGGCAGCAAGAAAAGAGAAAGACCAAACATCAGCTAGATTGATTCCATGAGGTAAGCTACAGGCTTGGGGTTGCGAGAGCTGAGTGGGTTGTTGACAACAAGATATTTTGAAGACCCCTCATTCATATGATCACCATAGGCCAGAGAATAATTAATTCAAGCTTCAATGAAATGATAATCTATTCCCTAAACCACAACATAACAATAAATGAAAGTAAATTAACAATAAAATATCAGTAAGGTGGTAGTATGTGGTGACAGCCAAAAGTTGATTAAAACTTATATTACTCAGCCCTATCCTTGAGGGAAATGTTTTAAAGGACTCTTTTAAAACATCGCATTTAGTTCTTCTTAAAGGCCTGAAGAAAAGCAGCCTGATGAATTGATTGAAGCTTGCGGGTTTGATGCTTCTAGGCTCAACCTTTCTGCAAAGTAGATTTTCCATCAAATGTATTTGCTCAAAAGCTCTTGAAATAAAGCCTCAGCATTGAGGGAAGGAGAGTTACACTGAGAGGATAAAAAAAGGTCAAATCTTAGTGAAAGAGCTACCTATAAGCTATATTCTGAGCTGAAAAGATACCTCATCCAGTTACTGCTTCACTGCCAATGTCCAGACCTCCCGCAGTACAGAAGGCTCTAACAATTATTTAAAGACTTTTTTGAGTGCTACTATGGTGGAGATATTAATGTAGACTCAGAGCCAATCTAGACTTGCCTTTATCCAGCATTTTCTATTGTTTTGGGCATAGCCGGTTCAAGTTGCTGCACCTATATTTTCTAGCTCTTAAAGTGGTGGCTCAAGTGGTTAAGACACTGAAATCTGAGTTTGATTCTTGAGTACTGCATGACAGAGTGAGCTACCATCTCTGTCCCAGCAGTTCAAAAGCAAGATATTGCAAGTAGATAAATTAGGTACCACTTTGGTGGGAAGGTAAACAGTGATTCTTGCACTCCGGTGTTGAGGCGTGCCTGCCACATGTCCACAGAAACGTCTGCAGACGCAGACAGCGCTGGCTCTTTGGCTATAAACAGAGATGAGCACTGAACCCTAGGTACCACTTCAGACGCAGACAGCGCTGGCTCTTTGGCTATAAACAGAGATGAGCACCGAACCCTAGAGTCGGATATGACTGGCTTTCGATCAAGGGTGAACGTTACCTTTACCTAAAGTCCTCCAGAGGGACTTCACTGAACTTGAAGATTGGAAGGTCAGAGTTTGGTACCCGAGTACTGCATGACGGAGTGAGCTCTGGTCTCTTGAAATTTCTTGCTTTTGAACTGCTAGGTTGGCAGGAGCTGGGACAAAGTAGATAAATAGGTACCACTTCAGTAGGAAAGTAAACAGCATTCCAGCACTCCAGTGTGTAGTCATGCCTACCACATGTCCACGGAAACATCTGTAGATGCTGACAGTGCTGGCTCCTTGGCTGTAAACAGAGATGAGCACTGAATCCTAAAGTCGGATACGACTTGTTTTCAAGCAAGGGTGACCTTTAAAATCCTCCAGACTGCCCCTTTTTACTTTCCACCCATGGCTTTTTGGGTACAGAAGTACAGCAGCTTTCATTTTGCTGCAATTTAAATTGGCCTGATTTGTGGACAACGTAAACATTTAAATCACTGAACAATAGAGCTGTGGGTGTTGTCAGAGCTGTTTTGTTACACACTTACTGCTTGCAGTCACTTGACATTTGCCATGAATTATACTTTTTAATATATTTTTTCTTACTTCTCTATTTTGTAATTCAGCACGCTGTGCCAGGTTACTGCAATTCTGGATTTGAATACTAAAAAGCACTCCTCTTATTGCCCACATTGAAAACAGGCATGGGAAAGGTACAGAAAGGGTCATTAAACTAGCATGCATCATCACAGGAGGGACAAAATGACAAGCTCTATATAAAAATACAGACATTTGTCTCCAAGAATTACTGAGCATAAATGTACATGAAAGAAACTTTCAATTGAGAGCTAAAGTAAAGTTAAGGAGGTTTGTGACATGGCACAAAATGTTACCACCACCACCACCAGTGCAGATTTTTATGTTTACTTGCCCTAGTTATAATGTACTGTGTATATTGCAAAGTAAGAGTGTGGTCATACAGTTGCTTAAATCAGTACTGTCAAGTTCCTTCTATTTGGTAGTGACCAGACAACATACCGCAAACCAACCCAATACTGCTCCCTGCCCTCTCTTAACCCTTTTGTTATAACAACAGGGTTTCTCTTTTTGGGAGCAGCATGATGTGATGGGTCACTTTAAACAGTTGCTTTTATGATCACATCCTGGGAAATGATTGCTTTTTAATTCACCTGAAGATTAGATCTCCTCAAGATCCATTAGAAGACCAATGACAAGAAAACCTTAACACATTTTCCATCTTATTTCTTAGATCCACTGAGAATCAGATTAAAACTTAAGGAGACTTTGAGGCATAGAGCCTGCAGGTTATGGCAGGTTGGATGCAGGTTGGTCCAATCACATGCACATATCAGTTGGGACAATCAATTCCAACCCACTCTGAACCTGCTCCATATTGAGACCCCATTGAGGGCTCCACCAAATTATTCCACTGTGCTTTTTCTCAACCCACTTTTGGAATGGCATAAAATACAGCACAGCCAGAGCCAGATTTAAGCATAGGCTACCTAGGCTGCAGCCTATGGGCCCGCACCACAAATGGGGGCCCACACCACATGATTCTACGTCAATTTTTAAAATCAGTTTTTTTGTTTTAGTAAATAAATAGTATAAAAATTCTAAATACTGTATAGGAATGTTGTACGTAAATTTTCTATAATTTAATAATAAACTTTAAATGTTTATTTTTCAGTTTTTAATTGGATAATTGCTGAAAATGCAGTTGTAGGTTAATTTTTTAAAAAAATACTTTCCTCGGTAGGGCCCGTGCCACAGGTTCAGCCTAGGGGCCCACAGATCCTAAATACGGCACTGATACAGCTGAAGGAGTTGTGTCCCAACTGATCAGGGAAGCCACTCACTCCATTAACTGGGAAGCACTGCTGCTACTACCACCGCAGCATAAGGGACAACCCCATGTCCCATCTGATAGGGGAGGGAGGGGAGGGAGGGACTCCTCCCATCAACTGGGAAGCTTGCTCCTTTGGAGGGAGCCAAATACTGTCTGGATGCAGGGATTGCTCCCCATAGCATCTTGCTCATCTTCTCAATGCAGCTCCCCCAGTGGCTTAATGGTTAAGGCACTGAGCTGGAGACTGGAAGGTCTGGTTTTGATACCCAAGAGCTGAACTTGGGGACATGAAAGGAGCCTTCTTTCAACCCAGAGTAATCTCTGACATGAAATTATTATTATCTTCTCAACCTTAGGTGGCTTTCTAAAAACCACTCTAAACTGGCCCTAAATACTCCTTGCTTTAGCATATTTCCCCTTCAACAACAGACCTTTATCCCTCAGCAACCAGACATGCACAAGAAGCCCTAGTTTCGCACTGCTTATACATCCATCCTAAGCATGTTTTCTAATTTGACACTGGATTTCTTAATCTAACAGCTATTCAAAAGGATTTTTTTTCAGTCTCTTATTTGGCTGGAATAAATTTGCAGAGTTACATTCTATGTGTTGAAAAACCAGTTCATCACCAAAATGTCTTATGCCAATATACATCTTTAAGCTAAATAACTCTTCTACCTGTTCTCCTTTAATATACATTTTAGGCTGGTATAGAAGCTCACAAAGCCCTGCAGGTGCCATGGACTGGCCACAGAAACTGTAAACACATTTGTAGTCTGAAATAGTTGCGCTTTATAGCGGTAGAGGGCTATTCAAACTGATGAATCATCAACTTATTCAAGACAATAAATGGTATGTCCCTTTCAATTTTCTTACTATTTCCATATGTGACAAGACACTTTTGCTCATTAGTTTTGCATTTCTGTAATGACTAGTTTCACTTTTTTGAATCAATCCAAACATGAATAAATCTTCATTTTCACCCTTGTGCAGGAAGCATAATGGAACAAGGAAAAGGCAGGATTTCTGCCAAAGAGAAAGCTTTGAAAAATTATTTCTCTCCTAAGGCAATATTATTTTGAACCCACAATCCTAGCATGATCTAGTGACCACTGAGATCCTTTATTGTGCACAAATACCCATGGGAGGAATTTCAGTACTTAAGCTGAGCAAGAACCATTTAAATTTCCTCAATCAATTTGTAAAATTCATGCTGTCAAGGATCTAAAATTATCCTTTTCTTTGGCTCACAGATTCTAGTTTCTTGAAAACTACTCCCCCCCCCCCCCCCCCAATGGCCTTGCTATTTGTGGCTCTGCCATTTTAAGATGTTTGCAGAATTTACATATTCTTTCCCTGAGTCAATAAAGTAATTTAATGATACTGTAATTATTAGCAGCCTCATTAAAATATAGTTTAGCTGCAAACCAAGATATGCAATGCTATAGTGACATCATCAAAGCAGCTCAGATCCAGATAAAGTCAGATTTCTAATTTGACTTCTGTGCCTTGAAATAAATCTTCAGAGCTTCAATTACTTTATCTGTTTTAAAGCAATTGCAATCAGCCGCCATCAATTTCCTTTCAGACATTCAAACTGAGTTTTTAATCCTTCATTAAAATCAGGGGTAACCAAACTTTTTGGGCCGCTGGCCAGTCACGTGGTCGAGCCTGCCAGACACATGGTTCCTCTCACCTGGAAACAAAAGTAAAACATTTATGCACATGCGCAGATCACACCTGCACATGCAGAGAACGCACCCATGCATGCACAGAACACTGCCATAAATGATCCACGGTCGTCGTAAATGCATTTTACTTCTGCTTCTGGGAGCTGCGAGGGCTGGATTAATTGGCGCCATTGGATGAATTCAGCCTGTGAGCTGTAGTTTGGGCACCCCTGATTTAAATGCAAGAATTAAATAAACTTACTGACTTACTCCACCTCCCCCTTCCTTGAAGTTAATAAATATTGTACATTGATATGTATTTCAAAAAGGTGCAAAATGCCCAATGAAAAGTTCTTTTATTCTCTGTGATTAGAAATCAATGTACAGTATACTCAAGCATAGCAGTTGAGAGAGAGAATAATATGTGAATAATTCCTAGTGGTCATTAGAGAAAGGAATTCTATTTTAAAGAATTAATTTTAAAATTGGCCTAAATGTTCACCTCTTGAGTGTTAAAAAGGAAATCAGGAGGGCAATTTCACATCAGTTGTTTTTCATTTTCCTTGAACTATATGCATAGTTGAAAACTGTAGTTTAATTTTAAAATGTAAATCATGAAAATTTTGTTGACATGTTCCAAATTTGGTTTTCTCCCCTATAACTTCTTCTTAGGATCATGTTGTGGTCATAAATATCTGAAAACAATGTCAGTCTGCATCAGCATAACATTTCAACTAACCAGAAATTCAAATACAGTATAGGTCCTATCATGCGTCAAAATTTGATATAAGTACACATCCCTAACTATATGGGAATCACAGCTACAAGAGTGGAATGGCCCTCCTATTTAAATGGAAGTTAATAACAATAACAACAATGGCGGCGGCGGCGGCGATGATGAAAAATTTCACAGACTGATTATTTGCAATGCCAAAACAGGGTTGCAAAAATTATCCATTGGGAACTTTGTCAGAAGTTTGGATTTGAATGCAGTAAAAATCATTGGGAACATCAAGTAGAGAAAGTTTTAGAGAATGAGAGTCAAGATACATGGGACTTTACAATTCAAACAGATAGACATCTGCCTCACAACAAACCTGATATAAATGTCGTGGAGAAGAAGAAAGTCTGGTTTATTGACATTGCTATACCAGGAGATGCATGAATTGAAGACAAACAACTGGAAAAAAATCACAAAATATTGTGATTTGCAAATTGAAGTTGAGTGTCTATGGCAGAAGAAATCTGTTCTTGTTCCCATGGTGATCGGAGCTCTTGGAGCAGTACCTAAAGGACTCCCTAGATATTTGAAAATTTTGGACTTATCTGATTTGAACATCCTAACTCTCCAAACAACAACTCTACTGGGAACTGCATATATACTCAGACGTTACCTTAACAGCTCTTAGGTCCTTGGTTAGGGCTTGAACTGTTAATTTTAATCCATTCCTCGAATGTTAACCAAATAGTTGATTTGTATAATAATAATAATAATAATAATAATAATAATAATAATAATAATAATAATAATAATAATAATAATAATAATAATAATAATAATAAATAACCATTAGAACTACACCTCCAATCAGAGCTGCTCCCTTTCAGGAAGGCCCTTAAGACTTGGCTGTGCTAGCGGGTATGGGGTCGGTCAGCTGTAATGGCCCAGGTCGCTGGCTGGTTTGATGGCCTGTTGTAACACTCCTGTCTGTTTTTATTACACCTGTCTATTTTTATCTCTCCTCTTGTTCCCTGTTCCTTCCCCTTCCTTTTTAGCTTTTCAATATTTTAACATTACTTCTGGCATTGTTTAATTCTTTTTTAATTCAGTTTTTAAATTTGTTTGTGTACTTTTTTTCTTAAGGGATTAGGGGGTAGGGGCGGATGTTGTTGTTTTTAACTTGTATGTATTTTAATTTGCCATGTAAGCAGCCTTGGGTCATCCACGGATGAGGAAGGTGGGGTAGAATTTTTTAAAATAAATAAATAAACTGACCATCAGAAGCTCTGAGTTCCAGAGCCATCAACAATTCCTCCTGTTAGGAGACAAAGGACACAATGTTGTAAGTTTCACACAGTCTGCTGTGGGATTCTTAAACTTCACTAGTACTGAAGTAATGCCAGCCTAACTCTTTCTGTAGCAAGGAGGATGGAGAATGGTGCACACTCCCATACCCTTTGCCTCAGACAATGAATGTCTCAGGAAAACATTGGTGCTGGAAACAAGATTTTTGGGCTTCAGACAGCAGGTAGCTTTGCATTATCTAGAAAGCAAAGCTGGAAGCCTCTTGCTCACCACAGATATCGATGTTATCTTTAGTCCCTTCATGATGTCAGTCAGACGGAAAAAACTCACCCTCATTTTCACATGTAAGAGCCGGTGACAGATCAAAGTAAAATTTCACAGCAGCCAGGAGGAAGAAATGAAATGATTATTCATGTCCTCATTTGACTTCCAACATTTTGCACTCTAGATGCAAAGTTTTCTTTTCTTTCTTTCCTTTCCTTGCTTCCACTAGGAAAATATAGGGGTAGGGGGTTGTTCACCCAACAACACAAGGGAGTGGAAGCTGGATTCATTTTTGTAGTCTCTGACCCTACTAGACTGATAACAATCAATATATCAGTATTTTTTAAAAAAGAATTCACCTACAAATGCACAAATACATCTTAACAGAGTGCAGTCCTTCATTGAACTTTATTTATTTATTTTTTGACAGCCTAGCCTCTTCCATGGGGAGGATATTGAATCCTTCCTTCTTCATGGTGGGTGAGGAACAAGTCCACTCCAACACAAGAATTCCAAATGTTTTTATTAAGGGCCAACATAAACTGTCATATAAAGTATGAAGCCTTCCTTGCACACCAATCCCTTTCATAAAACAGGGTCTTATAGGGTAGGCAAGCACCCATGTTTCATCTGAGCCCAGTAAGCTGGGGGATGATATCTAGACTGAGGTGGCTCAGTCCATTGTGTCTTGAGTGCACCATCATCTTCTGTGCACACAAAAGTGGGGGATACTCCATCTTGGTATATGAAAATGGATATGTGGCAGAAAGAATGCCCCCAGACCACAGGGAAGTTAGGTTAGGATGGGTACAATATAACATAAACCATCCTGAATGCATGTGTTGTGCAGAATCCATCGATACTTGTGGTCATGATTGTGAGGTTGTACTAGTCTTTCTCAACCAGATCCATCAGAAAACAGTAATAGATTTTGTCCTCAA
The DNA here is from genome assembly GCA_035047345.1 of Bradypodion ventrale. Classification (NCBI taxonomy): domain Eukaryota; kingdom Metazoa; phylum Chordata; class Lepidosauria; order Squamata; family Chamaeleonidae; genus Bradypodion; species Bradypodion ventrale. The sequence goes on from JAWDJE010000002.1 coordinate 310,999,484, forward strand.
CATTCAATCTGTTACCCTTGGACATTTCATATATATTTGTATGTCTGTAACTACTATGTACATGTCCTTTCCTATGGAAAAAACTGAGTGCAGCTGAAGCCATGGCTTGGAGCGAGAAGATATTTAGCACAACCTTAAAACAAGAAAGAATGATTTTCATACATACATTTGTGCAAAGAGATAATAAGCAATGGCTGTTGTTCAAATGTAGCTGCCATAAGGAAAATTCTGTATTTTGGTCAAAGGGGAGCTGAGCTTAGTTAAAAATCTGAAGTATGTTGTAGGTTGACTTCCGTATCTTCAGAAACATCTGGTACTCATCACAGACTAACATCAGATGGTAGGCTAGATGGATGATTGCTTTAGCCTGGCTTGACAGTCCATGCATTTCCAAAGTGTCTTGCTTACTGAAAATGGATGATCCTACTGAAGTTGTAGGGCATTGCACAGCAATCCACACTTTCAAAGGCATTCCAGGACAAACCAAAGACAGACAAACTTTTAAGATTTCTTTCACTAGAGTCTTTCCAAGGGCATTGGCTCAGGTAGTTTTAAGTCTAATCTTCTATTGAACTTCATGTGATTTTCATCTTGTTTGTTTTAGGTTCTTCCTACAAAACCGATATACTAATTCAGGAGTTCTCAACCTTTTAAAGCCGGGGGCCGAGTCACGCTCCCTCAGACAGCTTCAGGTGCCGGATGGCCATTTTGCCTGTCCTCCACCACATGGCACTTCCTGGTGTGGTGAAGGTGGTGGTGGCACATGAAATGGTGTCATGGGCTGCATCCATGGGCCGCAGGTTGAGAATCTCTGCACTAATTCATCTTCTCTGTGAGTCCTGAAGTTAAGATGATAAGAAGATGCTAACAATGTATTTATTTATTATTTCCACTTCTATATTGCCCTATTAGTGCAAATGATGAAGAACAGCAAGGTGATTTCAGTTGAAAGATGAAGATATTACAGTGGTACCTTGCTTAAATAGCATAATGCGTTCCATGGGATTGCTCTTTAAGCGAGTTGCTCTTTAAGCGAAACACTTGGAAAAAGCACCACCGCTGCCATTGTAAGTGACCGATTGTGATTTCTGGTTGGGGGGATTGTGAACCCCAATTTAGTTGTTAAATGAGTTTTTGGTTGTTTTTAGTTGTTAAGCGAGGCGACCATTCAGATAAAATTCTGCTCTTTAAGCAAGTTAGTCTCTAAGCGAAGTGCTTTTTATGCAATGTTTTACTGTACTTGTTTTGGGTTTTGTACATCAAATGTTATTTCCAGAAATCAGCCCAAAAATGGTTAAGGAGTACTCAGATATTTAATCACCAGCAGGTTGTTGAATATGTTCTCAAGTTTCATAGGATTAAGGTAAGGATCACACTAAATTTTAAGAGACACCAATGAATATTTCCTCCAATTAATCAATTTTTCCTCCAACATGGTGATTTCATTTGCAGCCAAGAATGAAAGAACCAGAAAGGCTTTATTTCTAATGTAGCGACCTCCCTATCTATGTCTGCTAGCCTAACAAAAGAATTTCAATAATAGTAAAACAATTCTCTCCTTGTACCCAAATAGATCATGTATGCTATTTTTCTTTCTTTTTCAGGTTCATTAATGAATCATTTCATTTATAGCAGTGGTTCCCAATGTGGGGCACATGCCCCACAGGAGGACTTCAATTCCCAGAAGCCTAAGTCAGTACATTGGCTGATCAGTGCTTTGGGCAATTGACTTAGGCTTCTGGGAATTGTCCAAAAACCAAAGGTTGGGAAACACTGATTTAGAGGTGTTTTTTTTTCTTCAGATAGGCAAACTTGTAGCCCTCGGGTGGACTTCAGCAGAAGGTTCTGCCTTTCTTATCTACAGGGACTTTTAGGGCAAGGATCATGCAATTAAGCCCAACTTCATCTCATACATACACTGTTAGATTGTGGTTTCTCTCTAATAATTCTATTTTAAATATTATGCATGGAGACTAACACCAATTTTTCCCTCATTCTAGAAGGAACATGGTTAACCTAATTTGAGTGCAGGAGGTTTGCTAAGTCTTTAGCGGGTACCTAAAACCAGACAGATCAACAAGTTTGTGAAACATCTTTTAATGAGGCCTGTACCTTTAGGCAAAACCTGTACTGCTCTGGTGAAGAAAGATATGTGAAGCAGCTTATTACCTGTTCATAAAAGAAGAGGTTCAAAAACTTTGGCCTTGTGGTGGTCATGGACCACAATTCAAAAACCTCAGAGATTAAAATATTAATTATTTTAACCAAGATTTCTGGATGTAATCTAATTCCATTCACCCTCACACAGTTAGGCTAAGTATTCCAAATCTACCTCCTAAAAGGAATAACTTGAGTGTGAATAGCATGTATCTTTTATGGATAGTCCACAGAAGTAGCTTTCAAATTAACGCATTAGTAATACCAATTTAAGAAATTAAATGTTTTCTGTTTTAAACACTGAAACCAACACATTCACTTCCCAATTTCTGATGTTTATCAGGTTTAATTTTGAAACTTCACATTTCAATCTCTGGTCTTGCAGTGCATGATGTTAGTGATCTAATATGCATAGCAACGTGAATCTTGCTGGAAGAAATCAGTCCCAGGATGCTATAACAACAAGCTGTTGTTCACACTCTCAGAAAAGTGTTATTTCATCCAATTCTGTCTCCTTAGCAATATTAGAGGTATGTGAAACCCCCATGGGTATTCTCCAAACATAAGGGATTACCGAGCTTCACAGATATGTCTCCATTCCACTGATGCAATTACAGTACCTCTGTCCAATATACTCACCATTAGCAACAAGTTTTAGTCCTGGTGTAAATGGGACCATTTATGCATATGGTACAGAAAACCTCATTATATTGAGTCTCATCATTGATCCATCTACCTCATTATTGTCAACTCTGATTAGCAAAAGTGTTTTAGAATTTTAGGAAGGATTATTTCAGATCCTGACTGAAAATCCCAGGTATTCTCTTGTGCTAACAAGAATTGACCCTGCTTATATGGCAGACAAGATCTTTTATGGATGATATGGCAGCATTCTACAAATGCACTCTGTTGTGTCTTGAAGAGGAATTGCATGCAACAGCACTTCGGGCTAAACAAAGGTAGTTTATTATAGTTGAGTACAGATAAGACTATGCGTGTCGGTTAGACTTCCGACCACATTCAGACAAACTTAACTCTGGAAAACAGGGCCGAGGTAACACTTATATAACTACAGGAAGGCAGTCAAAAGGGATACATTTGCCTGGACCAAGTAAGGGTGGGAAAACATGTGCGGGACCAACTAGGAAGATAACAAACATATGAACAAGGTGCCTTGCACCAAAGGGCGTGCAATGCAGCAATAGTTTGAACGTATTTGCTCTTTGGCAATATACGTTAACTTTGGCTTGGATACAACATTCCTCCCCCTCTCCCCCAAACCCAAACCCAAACAATAGACCTGGGGTTGGTCGGGGAGCCTACTAATGGTAGGACTTAGGATATTTTGGGGGTCAGGACAACGAGGGTCTAAGGAATTGGCCGGTGGACCACTGGAGGACCTGGGCTAGCTAGGTTTTTTATTGGGGCGTACCCAATGCCTGGTTGACCTGCATAAGCGTGAGATCCTGTTGGTACCAGAACTGGATCCCACGAACCACAATATCATTCTGAAAATGAACCCATAAATGAGGGCGTCCTCTACCGCAGAATTGCAGAGTCACCTGTTTCAGGTGTGTGAAACCTAAAGAGGCGAGATTATAAAAGGCTTCTGATGGTGCCCTGTCGCTTGGGATACCTGAGCCACATGTACAGAGTGCATGGAAATGCAATTTGCAGAGGAAACACCACTTTCCCCAGGAGCAACCCTGTTCTCTTGCTCACTTCGAAACCGCATACCCCTGTTGTTTCTGAAAAGATCCAAGATCATGCCAGAACATTTTTTCTCCGAGGACAGACTTTGTCTTTTCACGGAGGGGCATGCCTTATCTTCCTTCGCTCCCTCCAGGAAGTGGGTCACATACAGGTGACCCAACCTAACATTGAGGACTTGGGGAAGACTTAACCACACGGATTCATTACCTACAGATTGTACAATCCCTTCTAACCTTTGCATAGACACCAGCTTTTCTTGTCCATTTACAAAACACATCCCAAACCCATGGGGAACCTGAGGAGTATAACTTCTTCTCCCGGGAGCACTGAGAATAGACTGTCCCCCCCCCCAATTCAAGGGCAATTACAGGGCAGCTACGGTTGAGCATTTCTGGAGTATAGAGAACAGTGCATTAGACCTGTGGTGTCAACAGAACTTGTCCCC